>CM065716.1:68881116-68886116 GCA_033310375.1 Conus canariensis | reverse complement strand
TCGATTTTAAAATTGTTTCTACAGTTTCCCATTTCAACGAACGTTACATTTTCAATTTCCAAATTAAAGGCTTCTTTAGCGATGAATTGTTTGAACTCTGGTCTGTTTCAAAGCTGCTGATTTTGGAACCTTTCATAATACCAGATCATTGTTTCTCTGTTTTCAGCTGGTTTTCATTCCTGAACGGGATGGACAAATTGACTGTAGTGGAATGTTGTACATGGTCTGTATAGCTTGTGTGTGTGTGTGTGTGTGTGTGTGTGTGTGTGTGTGTGTGTGTGTGTGTGTGTGTGTGTGTGTGTTTCTACTTCACTATTTTGCGTTGTCAAGAGGGCTATAGTAATGACATTGTTTATTTGGAATGAGGTATCAGAGAGGTGAATCTAGATTTGTGCACGAACGCCTCACGCATCCTTTCTGTTCAATTTCCCGCGTTTTCTTCCTTCTCCGACTTCTCTCTGTTAAACAAGGTAGTTACTTTTTCAAAATAGTGTTTGATATTGTTTTAAGTCCTCTCTTCATCTCTCTCTCTCTCTCTCTCTCTCTCTCTCTCTCTCTCTCTCAATCTTTCTCTCTCTCTCTCTCTCTCTCTCTCTCTCTCTCTCACTCACACACAACACACACACACACACAATCAAGTCTGTAGCCGCCAGCCCACCCACCCACCTCCTCTTGCCCAGTAAGCCACCCACAGGTTTGACAGGCAGCCTGAGGCAGAGCACGTGTCCCAGCATCTTATCAACACATGGACAGGTGCGTTAGCACATCCAGGTGCACATCAGCGTCTTCACCCACCTCGGTTTTTGTCTCTCAGGTGGGCTTCAGGAAGGACTGCACGGAGAAGGCGCTCATGAAGGAGGTACGGGGACCGGAATAGCTCAGCTGGTAGAGCACCGAGCTTGTCTTGCTGGTGATCTGGGATTTCGGGTTCGAATCTTTACCGGACTGTTTCGCTGCCGGGGGAGTTTTTCCGTCTAGGTTCACATTAGGTTTGACTCCATTTCCCGAAATGGTCTTCGAATGAGACTTCAAGCTGAAGGTCTGTGTGTTCATGTACGCATAAGATCTTGCATACACGTAAAATGCCATCACCACTTTTGGCTTTTGGTATGAATAATTTGTGTGTGTGTGTTGTGTGTGTGTGTGTGTGTGTGGTGTGTGTTGTGTGTGTGTGTGTGTGTGAGAGAGAGAGAGAGAGAGAGAGAGAGAGAGAGAGACAAACAGACAGACAGACAGACAGAGACAGAGACAGAGAGAAAATTCCAAATGTATGATGCTTCTGCCTCACATTTTGAGAATGAATTGAACATTTTGACTTGCCTTCCCCCTGACCCACCCACATCCCACCCCTCCCTACCCCCGCGGTAAACAACGAATGCTTGCCTGAATTGACGGTTAAACGAAGGCTTTGTTTTCAAGTGGGCTGATAACAATTCAGGACCTCAACAATGAATGAAACAAATAAACCGTGAGTACTGCCCACCTGACCGCACTGAAAACAACGCCACACAGTGACACTGATCAACATGGCCAAACAGCACCGTCCAAAAAGAATGCACCAGTGCAAGATGAACATAACCCCGTCCAAAACACACACACACACACACACACACACACACACACACACACACACACACCACACACACACACACAGTGCGCGCATACACGTACGCACACTCACTTCCTTACAGAAGAGAGAGAGAGAGAGAGAGAGAGAGAGAGAGAGAGAGAGAGAGAGACAGAACTCAGAACTCAGATGGTTTATTCATATAAAGGCCATTCCTCTATTGAGGAGACGAGGGGGGGGGGGGTCTATGGAGAACATAACAGTATAGGAATTATATGAACTCGACAGAGAGAGAGAGAAGAGAGAGAGAGAGAGAGAGAGAGAGAGAAGGAGAGAGCGTTGGGAAAACTCGAAATAATCAAATTGACTGTAAAATAATATCATAGAAAGGTGTGCAACATTGCGGCCAAGAAAGCTCCTGGGGACCACTCACATCGCTATTCAGCAGAAGGCCTAAACTCCACCACATAGCAACACATTTGAGGCTTTGGAATGCATGAGACCAAGAGAGGAAGAAATGAAGGAACGGAATAAACAAAGAATAGAAGAAAGGAAAAGATGGGAGAAAGGAAGGGGCAGACAAACAAGCGACAAGCAAGACTGTTGTTAGAATGTAAGCAGCAGATACAGTCCATTCAGAAATTCACAGCTGCTTCATTCTGAGACAAAGAAAGAACAGGTTAAAGAGAAAGGAAGAAAGGACAGCGGGAAGGATGGGGAACAGAAAAACAGAGACGCGGTGGCTCAGTTTTAGATGAAAAATGATAATGTATGCTGTTCATCTCCACATGTTATCATTCTGGTGGTACATGCAGTATTAGGTCCCCTATCCCCAGTTTCCTGACAGAGTTATCCCCGTTTGCTGTAACCACTTTTTTGGTGATCGTGGACGTTAAAGGTCCATGGAACTAAGTAACTGATGAACTCACTCACTCAGTCACTAACACACCCTCTCACTATTCACTCACTCAGTCGCTAACTCACCCGCTCACTATTCACTCACTCAGTCACTAACTCACCCTTTCACTATTCACTCACTCAGTCACTAACTCACCCTCTCACTATTCACTCACTCAGTCACTAACTCACCCACTCACTATTCAGCTAACATAGCTGAACAGACCGGAAATGAATGAACCACCCACGAAAGCAGCCAGTGTTAATCTAGGACACAATCATCTACGGTTACGGTTGGTTGATTGGTCGGCTCATTTATGTCCATTCTATTCCTCTGTGTTAAACTTGAATATTATTGTACTTTTTTCTTTCCTTTTCTTTTTCTTTTTTTTAGATAAGAATTTTCAACTGCTTCCTACCAAGAGGAAAAGCAGTTGACGGAAATATTTTCTTTCTTTTCTTTCTGTACCATCACTAATGGACGTAAGTTTTACGTGCATTAATATTCTCTCTCTCTCTCTCTCTCTCTCTCTCTCTCTCTCTCTCTCTCTCTCTCTCTCTCTCTCTCTCTCTCTCAAAATATTATTGTACTCTGTATGACTGTCAGATGGATGGTTATCTATAAAACAAAACAGGGAAAGAAGTGTTCCGTTGTGCGCATGTGCTTGTGCATGTGTGCGAGTGCGCGCGCTCGCGTGCGCGCGCGCATGTATTGTGTGTGTGTGTGTGTGTGGGGTTTTGTGTGTGTGTGTGTGTGTGTGTGTGTGAGGGCGTAAGGGAGGTGTAGGAATCGGGGGAATAGGTGTACCGGAGAACACATTTCAACAACTTTCTCAGGTATAAATTGTCTCATTTGATGATGAAGGCAAAAAAAAAACCAAAAAAAATTCAACTGTCAAATATGCATTTCTTTTCTTTGGAGAATCCTGTAGCTGTGGGTGTCCAACTTGCTTTGCTGACAGGTCAACTGGGGATGGCTCGCAGCGGTTTGGCGCCTTTACAAGAAGAGTTGGAATACACAGTCAAAACAGCTGTCAGCGTGTCTTGTTCTGTCCTGGTGCTGATTTCCGCCGCTGATAAATAACTACAGAGTTCAACTGCGTGTGACGTATTGCTAGCTCCCCCTTCCACAACAGGAGGTTTCAGCCGCTGGGGAACTCTTCTTTCGCTGTCTGACGTGTTGCAGCAAAGCCGCAGCGATCAAGTCTTTCCAGGACAACGTAGCTGAGCGGGTAGAATCCTTTCAGATTGTCGGTCCCTCAATGTCTGCTGATAAGCTGAATCGAAAACAGTTGGCCCTGGCCTTCGGCTCCAGCCCATAGTTTTGTTGATTGGCCATAAGAGGTCCAAAGGGAAAACTGAAACCACATAGCCGAGCTTCACTGACGGAACAGACGCCTCACGGAAAGTGTAGCTTAGCGTTTCCTGATCAATCCTGCAGCTATGTGTCTTGCTTGGCCGACGCCCTGGTCTAGTATGAAAGGAAGCGTGGGGCATAACTCTGTCATGGAGTCTTGGACCTATATGGAACCCCATAGCATCTTCTTCTATGTCGATCGATCCTGATCGAAAATCAAAGGAACAGTACATTTATCGAGTTCTGCAGTCGTTTGCGCGCTGCTCTCATGCTGACCTCGATTTTCATTTCCCAGCGCGTCGATGTCTTCGACGTCGATTCGTTGGACAAACTTGGTGCCAGTCTCCCGTAATGGAAAAAAACGCTTACCCAGTCTGGCTCCGCAACTAAAATTTTATTGTCGTCAGCAATCCTGGCATGGCCGCGTAGTCGGCTGAGCTGAAAACAACATTTTATAAATGGTGTTAGCTTGCGGCATCCATAAGAACAACAAACCTGTCGTCAGCAATCAGTTCAGAGGTGATAGCCTATGTAAGATCAGAACAGCCAGCACTGAACTCCACCCAGGTGACTCAGCAGCAGCGCACGTGTGACCCTCGGAGGGCTGCCTTGTGGTCACCGGATCAGGACAGCCGTCTGTGGTTTCCTTGTGCGGCAACATTGATGGCACTTCTCTAGATGAAGCAGTGAGAGGGAGGGAGGGGGGCCGACATGGACTGGCCATACACATCTGATATGATGGCAGTTGTTTATAGATTCAAATCCTTGCATAGATTAAAGTGTGCGGTCTTTAGTTAGATCAAGAAAAATGTTACGGGTGGTGTGCGGTGTGTGTGTTACTGTCTGACTCTCTCCTGAAGAAGTTTGGATGCGTGTACGACTTTTCCCTACACACACCCACACCACACTAACATAGATAGCTAGGCAACAAGTTAAGTTTCTACTGTTTTTCTTTCGCTGCCTGAACCACCAAATCATAACAAATACATATTACATGACAAGAACAAGCAGAAATATTAATTCATGCCACCGCCATTAAGGGCGCGCAACAACACTAGGCACTATCTTGTCACAATAACAGATTTCTTTCACTCAGCAGACCAGGCTGGCACCCACAGCAGTGTCATCACGGACAGTGTCATCACGGACAGTCTACGTAACCGCTGTACACACGCCGGC
>CM065716.1:68871116-68876116 GCA_033310375.1 Conus canariensis | reverse complement strand
TAATAAAAGTACTTCCAGACTATTAGAATCTCAATACACAGACCTCTGGAAACAGCTAATAAAAGTAGTACTTCCAGACTATTAGAATCTCAATACACAGACTTCTGGAAACTGCTAATAAAAGTAATACTTCCAGACTATTAGAATCTCAATACACAGACCTCTGGAAACAGCTAATAAAAGTAGTACTTCCAGACTATTAGAATCTCAATACACAGACTTCTCGAAACAGCTAATAAAAGTAGTACTTCCAGACTATACTAAAAAACAACAGAGAAAAAAACATGAAAACCACTGACTAGAACCATGCGTAATAAATGTTAAAGAATTTGAAGAGAGACATGATCTCAGCAGATTCTGCATCAGTGCTGACGATCTACTAACAGAAAGGGATAAATACACGAACGCTACAACAGAAGACATCAAATGGTCAGCATGTGGTGAGGTCGAAGATTAAATTCATTTTCTGGACAGCCATAACCTGTTGAGACTGGAGTTAAAAGTACAGCTATCAATCAACATGCCAGACCCAAACCTGAATAAACAAGAGGAATGTTTCGCCATGCATATTGCAACTTACATTCATTATTGCATGAATATGAATGGACAATAATGCACGATAGGCCTAATGGCTCCCCATATGGGTCCAAATAAATCACGGTCAATCCATTAATTTTTATTTTTCATAGTATTATTACAATATTGTGTCACAGACCCTTAAGGGTCTCATGACAATTAAAGTCTGAGTCTGAGATAATCTGGGTCTGAGTCACACACAGACAAAACTGTTTGTCAGTTTGGGGCAAAACGCTCACAAAGTTTGGGGCAAAACGCTCACTCACAAAGTTTGGGGCAAAACGCTCACAAAGTTTGGGGCAAAACGCTCACTAAGTTTGGGGCAAAACGCTCACAAAGTTTGGGGCAAAACGCTCACTAAGTTTGGGGCAAAACGCTCACAATGTTTGGGGCAAAACGCTCACTAAGTTTGGGGCAAAACGCTCACCCAGTCACCAATAGTGGTGACTCAGGGTATGGGGAAGGGGGTCGAACTCCAAACGAACACTTCAACAGCCGAAAAAAAAAACGATGCTTGTAATGAGCGGAGACAGGGAGCTAGAGGGAGGGAGAGATGGTAATGATCAGGGGAGACAGAGAACAGTGAGGGAGGGAGAGATGGTAATGATCAGGGGAGACAGAGAACAGTGAGGGAGGGAGAGATGGTAATGATCAGGGGAGACAGACAACAGTGAGGGAGGGAGAGATGGTAATGATCAGGGGAGACAGACAACAGTGAGGGAGGGAGAGATGGTAATGATCAGGGGAGACAGACAACAGTGAGGGAGGGAGAGATGGTAATGATCAGGGGAGACAGACAACAGTGAGGGAGGGAGAGATGGTAATGATCAGGGGAGACAGACAACAGTGAGGGAGGAAGCAACAGGGAGTTTCGTTCTGTGTCTTTTATTTGGCAACATCATACTTTGTGCCTTTCCGTCTAATGATCTCATCATTAGATGCTTAGGGACCTGAACAGTGGAAAACGTGTCATGATTTCGTTGAACGGACCATGGATCCGCCCCCTTGATCCTGATCGGCACCATGGATCCGCCCCCTTGATCCTGATCGGCACCATTGATCCGCCCCCTTGATCCTGATCGACACCATGGATCCGCCCCCTTGATCCTGATCGGCACCATGGATCCGCCCCCTTGATCCTGATCGGCACCATTGATCCGCCCCCTTGATCCTGATCGGCACCATGGATCCGGACTGACATCTGATGGGCACCATGGATCCGGACTGACATCTGATGGGCACCATGGATCCGGACTGACATCTGATCGGCACCATGGATCCGGACTGACATCTGATGGACACCATGGATCCGGACTGACCTCTGATGGGCACCATGGATCCGGACTGACCTCTGATGGGCACCATAGATCCGGACTGACCTCTGATGGGCACCATGGATCCGGACTGACCTCTGATGGGCACCATGGATCCGGACTGACATCTGATGGGCACCGTGGATCCGGACTGACATCTGATGGGCACCATGGATCCGGACTGACCTCTGATGGGCACCATGGATCCGGACTGATATCTGATCGGCACCATGGATCCGGACTGACATCTGATGGGCACCGTAGATCCGGACTGACCTCTGATGGGCACCGTGGATCCGGACTGACATCTAACAGGATCCTCGTCGGACCACATTGTGTGTTCTCACGAAGTTTGAGTAAAACCAGTTCAGCAGTTTTTTGCCTGACAAACAAACAAACAAACAAACAGGTCCATATAAACACGTCTCTTTGCAGAGGTGATAAACAGGATTGATAAAATGTAACTGAATCCAGTAAACAAATGGACTGTGGAGGCTGGGCGGAAACAAAAGCATCATGTAAAATGCTTTGTTTTACGTCCTTTGCAGGAGTGATCAACAGAAATCATGAATTCAAACAGGATCCAGTGAACAGCCATGATGTAGAGGTTGGGCGGAAACACAATCATCATTTAAAATACTTTGTTTTACGTCCTTTGCAGGAGTGATCAACAGAAATCATGAATTCAAACAGGATCCAGTGAACAGCCATGGTGTAGAGGTTGGGCGGAAACACAATCATCATTTAAAATACTTTGTTTTACGTCCTTTGCAGGAGTGATCAACAGAAATCATGAATTCAAACAGGATCCAGTGAACAGCCATGGTGTAGAGGTTGAGCGGAAACACAATCATCATTTAAAATACTTTGTTTTACGTCCTTTGCAGGAGTGATCAACAGAAATCATGAATTCAAACAGGATCCAGTGAACAGCCATGGTGTAGAGGTTGGGCGGAAACACAATCATCATTTAAAATGCTTTGTTTTACGTCCTTTGCAGGAGTGATCAACAGAAATCATGAATTCAAACAGGATCCAGTGAACAGCCATGGTGTAGA
Source organism: Conus canariensis (assembly GCA_033310375.1). NCBI lineage: Eukaryota > Metazoa > Mollusca > Gastropoda > Neogastropoda > Conidae > Conus > Conus canariensis. The sequence continues at coordinate 68,873,169 of CM065716.1, read as the reverse complement.
GGTTGGGCGGAAACACAATCATCATCACAATGCCCCGTTTTGACACCACACAGCTGCCAGTTTGGAGCCGCACAAAGGGTGATACATCTTCACCATTGTGGTAGGTTCGCGGGCACAGCGACAAGCTCACACACAACAGCGGGTCAGCGTGGTACACTTTAGCTATCTCTGTCACCGCTTTGGGGGAATTAATTAACAGACGAACAATGATAGAGACGATGAAAAGATAAAGGATTTATACAGCCGCATGTGTTCATTGGATTTCTACACACACATACATACATATCCTCCCCCCCTCCCCCCCCCCCCCCCCCTTTCACCACTCTTATCTCCTCCTCCAGTGTCTTTCAAACCAGACATTTATTTTGTTTCTTGTTTTGTTTTGTTTTGTTTGTTTGTTATGTAAACGACTTGCACTCCTCGGTTATCCAGGAGATAAGCGCATACATAGATCTTCAGTATCATTATTTGATGATTATTTTTTTATGCTGTCTTCAACCAGTCATGACACGCACGCAGGCGAGCACGCTTTCATACATGCACGCGCGCGCGCGCGCACTCACAGAGAGAGAGAGAGAGAGAGAGAGAGAGAGAGAGAGAGAGAGAGAGAGAGAGAGAGAGATTTGTTAAGTATGGGGATTAAACCATCAACCGATCGCCAACACTTGGAGGATGATCAAACTCTATACGAACCCTTCCAAAAGCAGGAAGAACTGGTGCATGTGATTGGTGGGGGAAGGGAGCAGGAAGGAGGGGGGAGTGGGGGAAGAGGGGTGAATGAGGGGGTAGCAGTAGTAGGCGTTGTTACGTGTCTTTTACTTGGCAACAGTATACTTTTTCCTTTCAACTAACGTTTTTGTCAATGAGGCTGACTGTTCAGGAACTGAAGAGCGAATGAAATGTTTGGGTTTGTTTGTTTTATCATTTTTCATTAATCATGTTGCCCATAGGTCACCACAGGTGAAACTGGTCCACTCCTAACTAAAAGTCCAGCTCGTAAAGTGTGCTTTCTGACGAATCAAGTGTTGAGTTCTGAGGATATTTCAGAATTATGATGTATGTGTAACGACGACTTTTTTGAGTGCTTACTGTTGTTCGGTTTCTGTAGAATATGCTCCTGCTTCTAAACTGCTACGATAGTTTGTTTGACTACATTGTTAGTTTTATCATAATCAATAATCAAACGAAGTTTAAGGAAATTTGCTAATGCTGGCCTCTATTGTTTGCACGCGCAACTCTCGAAGTCGAGAGCCATTGACCCCAATACGTGTTGCCCTTTTTATGAACTTTATGGACTTACCCCCAAACTATATGGAACAGTACAATTATCACAACCGCTCTGCACTGACTGGGTTTGCAGATTCGGCTGTCGAAGACGCAGACCTAAGTGTCAAAGTATCCCAGTCTTGTCTAACAAAGTGTAACATTCTGTGATCGCTCCATGCCCGACATAACTCCCTGGCGGGTGAAAGAGGTCACATGCCCCAAACTCATCCCCTGGGGAGTAAATCCACACCGACCTACCCTTTGTTCCAATATCACTCTCCTTCAAAAGTTTCAAAGTGCCCAGAACGACAAAACATACCAATCAAAGCACATTGCTCCAGAATGTGAATTGGGAGGGATTTGGATCTCGCCCCATACACACCCTCTTCTGTTCCAAAAGCATTCCACTGTGTATGATTTGGGGCATGGTCCAGGAACATCCCATGGGGTGATATAGGCAACTGCCCATTTCCACCCCCTGTCACCCAGGGCATGTGCCTGTTCTCACTCTACTGGATGTTTCTGGATCATGCTCCAGATCACTCACCGGACAGTGGTTTTAGAACAGGTCAAGGATAGGTCTAGTTCAGATCCACAATCACTCACACACCACTATCAGGTGCAGTGCATTTTGATTAACCTGTTTGGCCGTTGGATACTTTGGGAATTTTGAAGGGAGGACTGAGGGGAGTGGTTTTGGAACACAGGGGGAGGTCGGTGCGGAGTTACTCCCAGGAGGGGATGAGTTTGGGCACGTGTCCTTTCTTATCCGCCGGGGTTGATTTCG
>CM065716.1:68866116-68868616 GCA_033310375.1 Conus canariensis | reverse complement strand
TGATCCCCATCTTCTACCCACCCATTCCCGCGCCAAGAATAACCGACGACCGACTAACGACACTTTGAGCCGACAAACAGCACTCGTGGAATGGTTGCCCGTGTCGCCTCTGTCAACTATGTCCAGTAAATCCCCCAGAGCACCAACATTAGGGTCGTCCAGAGTTCGGGATCAGCTGGTTAAGAAGGTACACACGTTTTTTTTTTGTTTGTTTTTTTTTCTAATCCCTCCACAGCGCTTGTCATCCAGTTCAGTGCTATTGTCAAAGTATTCTTCTTCTTCTTCTTCTTCAGGTCTTTTTTTTTTTACAGAAATAAAGCCGCTTGCTGTCAACTTGCTGGAGGTGGGCGGGGGCCATGGAAAGAGGAAACGGAGAAGGATGTTAAGATAAGCCGGTGCTTAATCCAAAGCCACCAAAATATTGACAATAGGGGAGGGAGATGATGACGGTGGAGGTGTAAATAATAAAAAGAAGAAAAAAGACAGAGAGGCTAATCCTCTAATTCTGAAGTGTGCCACGCACAGAGAGCTCGTGCATTGCCATAAAAACAGGGGAACAGACCTCGCAAAGGGCGGTATCTACCTGCAATATGACACCTTTTGACTGGGCTTTACCTTTACCTTTTACCTTTTTGTCTTCACTTTGAATGGGGTTCGCGCAGTACTTCGTCGAGTTCACATTGGACAGGGCTCTTACACGTTGGTTGTTGTTGTTTGTTTGTTTGTTTGTCTGTCTTTTCTTTCCTTGTTATTTTCTTTTATAGATTTGTAAGCTGACCTGATCTTTGTGGACTGGCTGTCGGGTTCATTGCTTATGATTCCTAGGTTGGTAGGTTCAGTGCTGCCAAGATGACTGAATGGGATGCATGCAAATATAGACTGTACACCAAGGCCCGTGCAGTGCCCTGGGCACACACGCCAGGTTCAGATGCGGGGATCATGCCCTGAGAAAACAATGTAACCCAGACGTACACACCTGGAGTGTTTCCTGAACTGGTTGATATATTTGAACAACGCAACCCCCAGTCACCTACACCCTCACCTCTTCCCCTTCCTGTGTCTCCTTCCCCCCGTCCACACTCCACACACCCGACTTTGTCGCTCTTCTAGTTTTGGATTTCCATATGTACATTAAGATGCAGGGCAGAAACTTTCAATCCAACAATGGGAATGAACGGCATGTGGCTTCTCGTAGGATGCTAGATTAGTTCTATTTTAGAGCGCCGTCAGACTTAGCAAGTTCTAATCCCGATTGCCCCCCCCCCCCCCCCCCACACACACACACCTCTCCACACCCAGCCCCTAAAAAGGAGCCTTTCACTGCCTAACTAAAGGGGATGGTGGTGGTGGTGATGGGTGGCTATATATAGGTCCTTGCTGCGGATCTTTTCGCAGCCCATCTTGACGAGTTGTCGTAGGTGATGATGTGTAGCATTATACAGGTCCTTGTTACAGTGCAAAATGTCACCCCATACAGAATGTCACCCCGGATGATATTCTGTACCAAAACGGCAGTACCAAACGTCCTCCCGCCCTATTATGTCACCCTGGGTGATATTCTCTACCAGCAGCTTACATGTTCATGTCTTCTGCGAAACAAACTGTCGACGTTTGTGAATGTACGTTTTCGGGCCGGGTCTGACTGATCCCTTGGATGACGTGATCTAGGTGTGTATGGTAGTGTGTGGAAGATAAGTTTGCCTTAATGATCATCACCGGCAAATCTTGATTCCGCATGTTTAAAAACTGTCGAAGCCTACGGTAAATAAAAAAGTTGATCGAAAGTATTAAAAAGGGCTGCATGGGCTTATATAAGCGTGTCCCTTGGAGTACTCGTTCCACAAAATAGCAAAGATACGGGCCCACCAACATAGCCTTAATGCAATGTCACACAGTATCATCATCATTATCATCATCACATCATCATCATCACATCATCATCATCATTATCATCATCACATCATCATCATCATCATCATCATCACATCATCATCATCATCATCGTCATCATCATCATCATCATCATCATCATCATCATCATCATCATCATCATCTTCATCGTTATCATCATCACTATCATCGTCGTCGTCGTAATCATTATCATCACCATCATCAGCATCATCATTTGACAATCATCATTACCATCTTCGTTAGGTGCTAGGGTGACATTCTGTGCCGTAACCTCAATATGGAATGTCACCCAAGGTTACAGTCTGTATTGCAGTGACAATTTGTACCGCAACGTCCGCACAGTGTCACCAGGTGGCATTTTCTACCGGGTGACATTTTGCACCACGACAGTCCCCTTCTCCCCACTGTCCCCGCTGTCCCGGGTGGTTATCCCCGTCTGTCAGATGTCCAAAGGAAAAAGTGGATGTTAACCCTACATGGCACTGAAACTGGTGCAGAAAGGAATGGACGTTAACTCTAAATGGCACTGAAGCTGGTGCAGAAAGGAGTGCACGTGAACCCTAAATGGCACTGAAGATGGTGCAGAAAG
>CM065716.1:68848616-68856116 GCA_033310375.1 Conus canariensis | reverse complement strand
ACACACACACACACACACACACACACACACACACACACACGACATGTAATACCACAGAAATCTGTTTTAGGGCGCTTTTTGTTCACTATCTGTATCAACGACTTACTTGCTTTCTTACATGTAATTGTGAAATGTTTGTTAATGATACCTCTATTCATTTAAGTGATCCAGATACCTGTATACTTATTAATAAACTTCAAAATGAAATTCAAAGACTTGTGGATTAGTCCCAGCTAAACCACATGTCCTTAATTTAAAAAAAAAATGTAGTATATGTATGTATGCGCTCGATTAAAAAAAAAAAAAAAAGACGAAGAATAATACAGCAGTTCAAACCTCCATTTATATGTGACAGCAGAACTGAAGAAGGTGGCTGGCATAAAATGATGGGTGTCATTATTGACAAAGAATTATCTGGGACTGACCACGTCCCTAGCATCCGTCTTTCAAGCAAAATATTTCAGTCAGGTAAAATTAACTTCTTTTTTTTTCTTGTTATCCATTAGCGCAAACTTTCTTTTGTGTTCGTGTTCTGTCATTAATTGACAATGCTTCAAGCTCAACAGACAGCTGCAGGGACACTAAATTAGAACTGATTCACCGTGTGTATAAGCCAGCAGTAAGAATAGTACTGTTGAAATCAAGCTCTCTAACGCTAAAGATTATGAACAACTGAAGATGTTAACTTTCCCCAATAGACTTTCCTTGAACAAGCCAGTATTCATGTACAATGTTATGGACGGAAAGGCACCTTAAAAGATTAGAGACACATTTAAATCCAACAATCAAAGTCATGAGGATGTAATATCGTATCCCGAACCGAATTACAATCTATTCAATTTTTTTTTTTTTTTTTTTTTTTTTTTGACACTGATACATTTTTACTGGCATCAGCTTTTACAGCTTCAGTAACAAGGGGAACAATTTACAAACTGCCAGCGTAGGGGAAAATACTCACACACATCCACATACACAGGCGTGCGCATGCGCGCGCGCCCACTTACACAAATACTTTAACCATGAACAATTTCTAATTTTAAGGTAACATTCTACATCCAGGCATAAAAAAATCATCTGAAACTGATTTTTCAGACCCGATTTCAGACCCGATCATCCATCTGTAATTACTTCAATATTTTTTTTTCTCTCTCTCCACACATTTTATTCAATTAATAAGAGAGCTTACATGTGCGCAGAAAGAAGACAGTGCGCGGAGATGTTTACACATCCATAATAGGCATATAATCGATTCAATTCATGCTTTTTATACTCTGATAGCGGTTTATGGATCAATTTAGCAGCAATGCAAGGAATGAATCTGACACAAGCTTAAATTGTTGATGCTTCTCACAATATATTATTTATATATCTATTTCACGTACTCACGTGAATAATGTTCTGCAGTGAAGTGTGTATGTGTGTGTGTGTGTGTGTGTGTGTGTGTGTGAGAGAGAGAGAGAGAGAGAGAGAGAGAGAGAGAGAGAGAGAGAGAGAGAGAGATTCTGCCAGTTAGCACTTGCACGGAGGTCACGTGAATAAACAGATTGTGACAGCTATCAGTCTTGTACAGTGGGTCACCAAAATAAAAAGATTCTGCCGGTTATTAGTGTTCTGTAGAGGTCAGTGAACAGATTGTGCCAGTTGTCAGTGCCGCACAGAAGTAACTGGAATAAACAGACTCTGACAATTATCAGCGCTGTTCAGAGGTCACAGGAATAAACAGATTCTGACACTTTGTATACAATCAGTATTGACGTTACAATGTGATGAGAGCCTGTGCACGGGAAGAAAAATCAATAACAACAACAACAACAAAAAAACAACAACAAACAAACAAGCAAAAAACCGGTTAAGAGCATTGGCCATGATTTGTAGCTACGAAAGAGGATGACAGTAGTGATACTCCACAGTGACTTGTGATAATGCTGTTAATAATGACTATTATAATCACAGGTAATCTTTGAAATAAAAAGGAAATGTGCAAGTGCGATGCGCGCACGCGCGCGCACACACACACACACACACACACACACACACACACACACACACACACACACACACACACACACACACACACACACACTACACACACACACACACACGCACGCACAGTTGCTCGAGCCCATCTGCCAGTGTCTATTTCACCACCCCCCACCTCGCTCACTGCCACAGCTAATCTACGGCTGGTAGTAATAAAATTGGAATAGAAAAAAAAAATGCGTCGGTTGGGTGGTAGTGGGGTGAGGTGATTGTGGCAAATAAACTGGGGAAGTCGTTAGACGGCAAGGAGAAGAGGAGTGCAGTGGGTGTAACGGCAGGCGAGGTGCACGTGCGAACGACAGCTGCCATCCCCCAAACAGCACCCGCCCGTCCTTCCCCTTCATCTTCCTGCCCACACTCCCTCCGCAGCTCTGGTTTCGCACACTGCACGTGCAAGATGTGTCGGACTTTTTTTTTTTTTTTTTTAAATTTCAGGCTGGGCGTTGCGTGCAATCACTCGGATATGACGAGATGGCATGGGCGTGTTTTACAACTCTAATGAATTTGCAGTTCAAAAGGATACAGACGCAATTCTGTGCAACTGGCAGTTTAACCTAAGGCATCAATAATTTATCATCAATCACAGGTCAGCTCGGTTTATCTACATCTTCAAATGTATGATGGTTTGATCTGTTTGTATCAGTTTATGGCCTGTGTGGCCGGGTAGGCCACAAACAGCAAGAACTGACCTGTTTATCATCATCAGTGCGGATTCCATTAGCATCTTGTTTTAAAATGTTCAACTTGACATGCTTTTTAATTTTTTTCTTTTTCTTTTAAACTAAAAGCACTTTCAAAAAAAAATACAATGAACTGACCTTGGTTTGGGATTCACAGTCTTTTTTTTTATCAGCCATGTAGCTGACTTTGTTTTGAATTAAAGTCTCAGAGTTTTAATTCGAAGACATTTCCGTCGTTCACTTGGTAAAGCCCTGATGTGTCAGGGATATATAGAACAGTACTTGTCAAGACACATTCACCACGTGTCAGAAAAACAAACTCGTCCAGTTAATGAAAAATCAACGTACACTCAGTGTTATTTTATTGCTGATCATGTTATATCAAACTGGACATTTATCTACTTCTTCTTCTTCTACATAACCAGCCATGCTATAAGGGCAGTCTAGTGTTGTGGACGGACACAACATCACCACCCACCACCCCCCCCCCCCCCCCCCCCCCCCCCCCCCCCCCCCCCCCCCGTCAGCCTGAGCGACCTTGCCAGTCCACACAGCTTCTCCCCACGTTCCACGGCACTGGACCACGTTTCCTGTGGTCAGGTGTCAAAGGTGGCTGGGGAATTTGTAGTCCAAGTGTATGTCATGATGAACGACAGTTCCACAGAAGTTGAGAGTGTCAGTCAGGCAGTGCCTGCAACGACAATGTCCATCGTCATGTGGACACCTCCAGGTCTGTCCCTTTCCCAGGGAAGATGGCAGCTCTACCCGGCGGTAAACGTCCTCCTGTGTGGGTGTGCAGGACAGCTGGACATTGGCACTAGATGTGCAGGACAGCTGGGCATTGACACTAGACGTGCAGGACAACTGGACATTGGCACTAGACGTGCAGGACAGCTGGACATTGACACTAAACGTGCAGGACAGCTGAACATTGACACTAGACGTGCAGGACAGCTGGACATTGGCACTAGATGTGCAGGACAGCTGGACATTGACACTAGACGTGCAGGACAGTTGGACATTGACACTAGACGTGCAGGACAGCTGAACATTGACACTAGACGTGCAGGACAGCTGGACATTGACATCAGATGTGCCGTGGAAACTGCAGCCTCTGGAGAACCAGGGGTTCAGGCAGCTTGTCAGCAGTTCACTAAAACATGAAACAATAGATTGTTGATCAGTGGTAGGAGGCTGGGCAGCGAGGGGGTGGGGGTGGGGGAGTGCTAAGTACAAATGGACACTTAAGGGTGAAAAACAACGAGGGAGAGACACTATGAGACATGCAGAGAGAACCAATTACACGGATTAAAGAGAGAGAGAGAGAGACAGAGAGACACAGACAGAGAGAGAATGAGAGAGAGGGGGACACAGAGAGAAGGGTAACAGGCAGACTAAACTTTCAATCAGACAGATGGACAGCGAGACTGGCTGAAAGACAGGAGGAGAGAAATCGACCAGAGAAAAAAGTCAGATGGAGAATCTAGCAGGGAAAAGCCAAAGAGGTAGACAAACCGAGAAAATGGCAGATAGGCAGCCAGAGAAAAGAACAGACAGAGAAAAAGACGGAAAAAGACTGACAAGCAGATGAAAGAGACAGGCATGTATAGGAAAATGACAGGCAGGCATGTATAGGAAAATGACAGGCAGGCATGTATAGAAAATGACAGGCGGGCATGATAGGAAAATGACAGGCAGGCATGTATAGGAAAATGACAGGCAGGCATGTATAGGAAAATGACAGGCAGGCAGTCATAGGGAAATGATAGGCAGGCATGTATAGGAAAATGACAGGCAGGTATGTATAGGAAAATGAGAGACAGACATGCATAGGAAAATAACAGGCAGGCATGTATAGGAAAATGAGAGACAGGCATGTATAGAAAAATGACAGGCAGGCAGTCATAGGAAAATGACAGGCAGGCATGTATAGTAAAATGAGAGACAGGCATGTATAGGAAAATGACAGAGAGACATGCATAGGAAAATAACAGGCAGGCATGTATAGGAAAATGAGAGACAGGCATGTATAGGAAAATGACAGGCAGGCATGTATAGGAAAATGAGAGACAGGCATGTATCGGAAAATGACAGGCAGGCATGTATAGGAAAATGACAGGCAGGCATGTATAGGAAAATGACAGGCAGGCATGTATAGGAAAATGACAGGCATGCATGCATAGGAAAATGACAGGCAGCATTCATAGGAAAATGACAGGCAGGCATGTATAGGAAAATGACAGGCAGGCATTCATAGGAAAATGACAGGCAGGCATTATAGGAAAATGACAGGCAGGCATTCATAGGAAAATGACAGGCAGGCATGTATAGGAAAATGACAGGCAGGCATGTATAGAAAAATGACAGGCAGGCATGTATAGGAAAATGACAGACAGACATGCATAGGAAAATAACAGGCAGGCATGTATAGGAAAATGACAGGCAGGCATGTATAGGAAAATGACAGGCAGGTATGTATAGGAAAATGACAGGCAGGCATGCATAGGAAAATGACAGGCAGGCATTCATAGGAAAATGACAGGCAGGATGTATAGGAAAATGACAGGCAGGCATGCATAGGAAAATGACAGGCAGGCATTCATAGGAAAATGACAGGCAGGCATGTATAGGAAAATGACAGGCAGGCATGTATAGGAAAATGACAGGCAGGCAGTCATAGGAAAATGGCAGGCAGGCATGTATAGTAAAATGAGAGACAGGCATGTATAGGAAAATGACAAGAGACATGCATAGGAAAATGACAGGCAGGCATGTATAGGAAAATGAGAGACAGGCATGTATAGGAAAATGACAGGCAGGCATGTATAGGAAAATGACAGGCAGGCATGTATAGGAAAATGACAGGCAGGCATGCATATCCCTCCAGTCTCACATCCCCTCACTCTCACAATAAAACGTGTATGGTTTTTAAGACGTAAAGCGTTTTAAATATCCACAAATAAATAAATAAGTAAACAAATAAATAAACAAATAATCAATACAGCCCTATCAACATCAGTGACATCAAAGAGGCTGGAAAATCTTCTTCCCCACTACACCTCCCCCCCCCCCCCCCCCCCCCCCACCCCCGTGTCTTTTGTAACATGGTCTTACACGCAACCCTGCAGCTGTGTAATCATCTGGTGGCAAGGAAGGGAGGGAGACCGGTGAACACCTGGCCACGTGTGTGTGGTGTCGTTAACTCCCACCGTCGCTAACGGGAAGCAAACCGAAGGAAATAACAAGTGATCCCTTCGGCGGCTTGCCGATCCGAATCGTACTTTTGAAATAAACTTATCCGTTTCCTCTCTACAATTTCGGAGAAGGTGAAGTTAATTAGCACAGCAGTAATTGTAGGTGAAAAGGAATAGAGATGGTCAATGATTAAAATTCAACTGCTACTGAAGCAGGGAGAAGGTGGTGAGGATAGATGTTGTAATGTTAATGATAGCAACGGTAGGTGAAAAGAAATATGGATGATCAAAGAGTGAAAGGTTAACAGTAGTATTGGACCAGGGAAGAGGGGGAGAGTTGTAAAAAAAAAAAAAAGATGCAAAGCATATAAACGTAGTTTATCCTGAATACGCGTGAGATATTCCATAAAGAGGAAAAACCGTCTTGGGCTGGTGTAACCGTTAACAATGGCTATTCTGGTAAACATCGGCCTTCATCTGTGACCTATAATGAACATACTTACATTTCAGAAAGATCGGCCACATACTTTGTAAGATATTCCATAAAGAAGATAAAGCGTTGTGAGTCATACCGTTATGGGTCGTTATAGCCGTGAGACTGTAAGAAGCAAGGACTGTGCAATCCTCGAAATCGTCATCATCTTCAAGGGCATGAGATTCGCCCGAGGCATCCTCGCGGTAATCTCGGCAAAGTTCTCTTCGTTTTCGAAGTCCTGATTGAACTGTTATATTTTTGTATTTTGTTCTTTTTGTGTGTTAATATCGATTTTCAAATAAAAATGGGGTGGAAATCAGTCACAAATGTATTTATCAGTTTATTCAGTCGTTAACTTGACATCAGCTTTGAGCACCAAGGCGTTTCGCACTTCCTTTCAATGACTCGTGATACACCATGTAGTGTGTCTGTTGGCGTGGTTCAGGTGATCAAAGTACAGACTGCGCTGTCACATGTAGCAAGTTCGAATCCCATGAACTCTTAACCTGCAATTACAATGGCGTCTTAACGTCGGCGCCATTCCGGCGATGTTGGTGCTGTGTTAGATCCGACTCTCTCGGTATGAAATACTTTGACTGTACAAAGCTTCAACAAGGCGAACGTTATCAAAGTGAGTTGCATCGTCTGTCTGCAGTTGACAGCGAACCAAACAAGACCTTGGTCGTAGTTTTCACGGTGTCCTCTTTGTTTGACTGCTGTCCTCTCATCCCCGCCTTTTACGGCAACAATACCATCTGTGTCTTCAGTACCCATGCCACATCAGGTCCATCAAAAACACCTTCCCATACAGCAACAGTGCCACCTGTGTCTTCAGTACCCATGCCACATCAGGTCCACCAAAAACACCTTCCCATACAGCAACAGTACCACCTGTGTCTTCAGTACCCATGCCACATCAGGTCCATCAAAAAACACCTTCCCATACAGCAACAGTACCATCTGTGTCTTCAGTACCCATGCCACATCAGGTCCATCAAAAACACCTTTCCATACAGCAACAGTACCATCTGTGTCTTCAGTACCCATGCCACATCAGGTCCATCACAAACACCTTCCTACGACAACAGTACCTCTGTGTTTCAGTTCCCAT
>CM065716.1:68823616-68836116 GCA_033310375.1 Conus canariensis | reverse complement strand
GTGGCGCCTGTTCTGATCTAACATACGCAGGACACCACCTACTAAGCCCCCTACTGACGACAATAATTGCTTAGTCGCGGAGCCGGCGTGAGTGAGCTCTCCTCCGGAGGGCGCCACCACGTCCGTCCAACGACAGCCCCCATGGACTCGCCGATACCGGTGACTCCGACGGAACCAAACCAAAGCCACAGACGTGGAGAGGACATCGAAATTGAGGTCACCATGAGAGCAGGGCATGAAGGGCCACAGAACCTGAGACGTTTTTTTTTTTTTAATGCTGATCGATGAGAATGAGGATGATTAAGATGATGCTACGGATTTCCGTTTCGGTCTGAGACTACATGACAGGGCTGTACTCTACGCTTCCTTTCATAATATATCCCGCGTCAACCAGGCCTGAGAGATACAGGCACCTGCAGTGTTGGTCAGGAAATCTGAGCAACACTCTCAGAAACGCATCCATTAAGTGGATGAAACTCGACTGTGTGGTCCCAGTCTTCCCAACTGAGTCCGCAGCAACTCAACTCTGGGTAGGAGCCCCGACAGAAAAACCCACATGACTTCTGATGGGATTCGAACCCACGACCTCCCAGCCGGGAGTCCGCGACGCTAACCACTTCGCCACGGCGGCTGGTATAAAACCATTCTTAGCTACCCACTCTATACAGTATTTTCCCATGCTTACATTGGATCTCATATAATTTATGCCTCTATAATTTGTGATTCAGCGAGTGAGCATATCCTGAAACCACGACTTAGTCTTCTCAGGCGAGCTCTAAATTTTTTTTTTTTTTTTTGGGTCAAATTTCAGAATTATTTTATTCTAACTATGCAACCTCAGCATTCTTCTACTAAGACTAAAACTGAAATTCAGTAAGGAATTCTTTACATTCAAAATTATCTCAGGATATGCTCTTCCACTAACCATAGACAAATTTCAGTTTAATGAGAATCGCCACACTCACAACATTATCAGCCCTTCCAAGAGAGAGATTTTGAAATCAGGTATTCATTACTATGGTCGTTAGCTATGGATTCAGATTCAATACCTCTCTTGATGTTGATGTCAGTCTTAGTAAACCAAAAAAAAAAAAAATTAACGACTTCACAAATTAATGATATAACGTTATATGATCTCCTGGCAACTCCCCCCCCCCCCCTCTCTCTCTCTCTCTCTCTCTCTCTCTCTCTCTCTCTCTCTCTCTCTCCAAGTTCTTCTGATACTTCAGTGGAGATTGTGTCTGTATAGATGGTTTTGGGTTGTGTTCTACGATGTGATTCATCCATTTGTGTACATTTCATTGCAGCTCTTATTTCTTATGATTTTTTTTTTCTATATGTATTTTTTAAATTTTCCTTTTCCTCTTTCTCTTTTCTTCATTAGTCATCTCTCTCTCTCTCTCTCTCTCTCTCTCTCTCTCTCTCTGTCTCTCTCTGTCTCTCTCTCTCTCTCTCTCTCTCTCTCTCTCTCTCTCTCTCTCTCTCTCTCTCTCTCTCATAGACACAGTGAGTTTTTCTCATTATTGTTTTCTTTTGTTGCTGAAATTTGCTTTGTCAGTTCAGTCGTATCTTTGTATTGCAGAATTTCAAAAATGTCTTTTGTATATTCATGTCCATGTACCAATTGCCATTCTTCTTCTTCTTTTGTAATTCATTAATATTTTCTTTTTTTCTGAGGACCAGATTTTTTTTTTAAACCACACAAGTGCTTATTTCACTTTCCCCCTTCATCCAAAAGAAAAAGAAAAAAGAAGAAGAAAAGAGAAGAAAAAGAAAAAAAAAAAAAAGAAAGAAAAAAGAAAGAAGCGTGCATTCGTTCGATTGTCCGTTGTGACTTAACTGCTGTGTCGTGTGGTAGGAAGGTGAAGTGAAAGTCGAGCACTGGAGATGTGACCAAGATGCATCGTTTCTCACTTCTCGCCCTGACACCGAGGGGACTTATCATCATCATCACCATAAATCAGCCCCCAAGGGAGGGACGGTAGTGGAACTGAGGGGGGTGGGGGTGGGGTGGGGAGCGGTGGGAAGGAATCATGCAGCACGAAGTATGAGAGGGACGTGAAGCGAGTCGTAGGAAAGTGAGTTTATCTGATGGTAACGCCCGTCCGGACACATGAGTGTCACGCTCTGTGACTGAACGGAGGAAGAAACATCTCGCACGCATTACCCCTCCCTTCCCCCAGGCCTCACAGCACACACACACACACAACACACACACACACACACACACACACACACACACACACACAGACACACACACACACACACACACACACACACACACACACACACACACACACCACACATACACACACACACACACACACAACACACACACACACACACACACACACACGCACGCACACAACATAACACACACACACACACACACACACACACACACACACACCACACCACGCACGACACACACACATACAACACACACACACGCACACGCACGCACGCACACACACATACATACACACATACTTCCCATGTTTTTCCTCCTTATTCTCCTTTTATCCACTCACCCACACAATCGTTCAATTACAGTGTGTGTGTTGTGTGTGTGTGTGTGTGTGTGTGTGTGTGTGTGTGTGTGTGGTGTGGTGTGTGTGTGTGTTGTGTGTGTGTGTGTGGTGTGTGTGTGTGTGTGTGTGTGTTTTGTGTGTGTGGGTTGTGTGTGTGTGTGTGGTTGTGTGTGTGTTGTGTGTGTGTGTGTGGTGTGTGTGTGTGTTTGTGTGTGTGGTGTGTGGTGTGCGTGTGTGTGTGTGTTTGTGTGTGTGTGTGTGTGTGTGTTTGTGTGCGTGTGTGTGTGTGTGTGTGTGTGTGTGTTTCGTGTGCGTGTGTGTGTGTGTGTTTGTGTGTGTGTGGTGTGTGTGCGTGTGCGTGTGGTGTGTGTGTGTGTGTGTTGTGTGTGTGTGTGTGTGTGGTGTGTGGTGTCGTGTGTGTGTGTGTGTGCGTGCGTGCTGTGTGTGTGGTGTGCGTGTGTGTGTGTGTGTGGCTGCGTGCTGTGCGTGCGTGCGTGCGTGCGTGCGTGTCGTGTGTGTGTGTGTGTGTGTGTGTGTGTGTGTGTGTGGTTATCTAGATCTATGTATCTATTATTTATCTATCAGTCTCTCTCTCTCTCTTATATATATATATAGAGAGAGAGAGAGAGAGAGAGAGAAAGAAAGAGAGAGAGAGAGATGAGAAGGCACTCTCTCTCTCTTTTTATATTTTTCATTGGAATTGGGTAGCAGGACAGCCTGAACTGAAGCTAACAACTGAAAAACATCATTGTCGTCTTCTGAATGTTTATAAAGAGGGAGGGGGGTGGGGGGAGGAGGGGTGGAGGTGTCCCAATTCTTGTAGTAGTGGAGGAGCAGGGAGAGGGGTGACTCTCCTTTTTCACATTGATAGAGGGGGTGTTCTCCCCCAACTCCCCAGTTCCAACGCCACTGTAATAATAGTTTGTTTGTTTGTTTGTTTGAAATCCCAAGTTTACAACTCTGCACACCGCCCCACAAGCTAGAAGGCCAGCTGGATGAAAAGGGACATGCAGAGAAACAAGACTACATCCGTATTCTGGTGCTTTCAGTTCACAGACAGTGCAGCACACGTGCAACATTTGTCCTGGTATCAATCTATTACCTTACGCTTAGAGCAAGGGGAATGGGAGTGAGAAGCCTCCTCCACTGACTGCAGGTCAGTCAATTCCCCCAAAGCCTTGAAAGGTCGGCGCTTTTGCCAGCGACCGTTGTTTCGATCTGTTTGAAGAGCTCCTCAAGCTTGCTGCTGACCACCTGGTTACTTACCCGCTGGAGAGACATCACAACAATAGAAAAGAGGAGAGCCTTCCCAAACTGGGGTATATCTTCATTCCCACGAGGAACGTGAGGTGAAAACTGTGAGCACATGGTGACAGCGTCAAGTATGACTTTTGAATAACACAAACTGAGATCAGCGTAGACTACCCCCAACCCTCCCCGTTCCCTCCGTCATTTGATGTTTTCTGTGTTTGTTTCTGTTTTGTGTATGTATATTTTCTCTTCATTTTGTTTATTTATTTATTTATGTATCTACTTATTCATTTGGGGTGTGAGGGGGGAGGGAGGGCAATCGTAGCGATCGCATATGTGTAGCCTCCATCCTTCATAACCTGGAGTGGCTTTTGAAACTGTTGAGTGTGGCGCACTTGTAACAGCACACCACCACCATCACCACTACCACCAACCCCTCCCTCTGATCCGAAGCACTACTACGGTCTGTTCTTTTTTGGTTTGGAAACGTGTATTGGAAAGTCCAACGTTTCAGAAATGGGCCGCTACAGCACCACAGTCACCTTCCTGCCGCCTTCCTTCCAAATGAACTGATCCGCCCCACGCCATAGAGTGGGACAGCACAACTTCCCTCCACCTTCCTTCCAAATGAACTGATCTGCCCCACGCCATAGAGTGAGACAGCACAACTTCCCTCCACCTTCCTTCCAAATGAACTGATCCGCCCCACGCCATAGAGACAGCACAACTTCCCTCCACTTCCTTCCAAATGAACTGATCCACTCCACGCCATAGAGACAGCACAACTTCCCTCCGCCTTCCTTCCAAATGAACTGATCCACTCCACGCCATAGAGACAGCACAACTTCCCTCCACCTTCCTTCCAAATGAACTGATCCAACCCACGCCATAGAGACAGCACAACTTCCCACTGCCTTCCTTCCAAATGAACTGATCCAACCCACGCCATAGAGACAGCACAACTTCCCGCCGCCTTCCTTCCAAATGAACTGATCTGCCCCACGCCATAGAGTGAGACAGCACACGTAGAGTGATGCGTGATTGTTATGAAAAAATATTTAAGGTAAAGCATTCCGAGGAAAGCAAGAGTGGATTCCTGAGACCAAAGATATAGCGATGACAGGATCAGTATCGTGCCTCGCTCTACCCGTTGGTGGAGCTCCGTTCGCTCGCGCAGATCACTGACCACAGCTGGGTAAGAGAACTGTTCAACTGACAGGACTGCCCTCTACGGTAATCATCACCTAAGCCTGCTTTTGCGGTCTACTGTTCAGCAAGGTTGGCCCTCTACCTTTGCGTAGCCTTTACCCGCACACGAAGAACCGTGATTTTTTTCTCCCATTTTTGACAGTTTGCCACTATCAGCTGCGAAATGTGAGCGGACTGCTGACCGGTGAAAGGAAGGCAGACACAGAGCTAGTCACATCAACAGGAAGTATTGAATGCTTTCAATAGGCGCCACCCAACAACAAATAGCGAGACGTTAAGATACTGTTCATGTCCTATTTACATTTTTGCTGAAAGGAATGAAGGTATAAATGTACTGGATGTCGTAACAAACCTAGCACCATGAACTGCTGATGAACGCTTCGACCGCAACCCCCCTATCCCAATCCCTATTTCTTTTTTAATTTTCTTTCTTTTTTAAGGATAGCGTGTCTGTCTTACTAAAATGTTAATTGCAGTCTTGAATGACCCAGCCCATAAAGTGTGGGTTTCCTCCCGTGGCGGTTCCCGGTGCCCTGGGCCTGTCTCCCGTGACGAGCCAATGGCTTGGCGTCAAAGAGAAAACAGACATGATGGCTTGACGTTCATTGGCTCCTTGACGCGTCATTCGAAATGCTCCAATCAATAAACGCCACGTCCCCGTCAATCAAGTTTGCTGCTCGCGACTTAAGTTGCGCCATTATGTGAAGTTGAACACTGCCGAGGAGGCGCAGACAAATGCCCCAGGAGGGGGAAGGGGTGGGGATGGAGGTAGGCTGCAAGGAGACAGTCGGGGGTGGTGGTTGGGGTTATGCCGCATGGAGGCAGCAGACAACTGCTTACCATAAAAGTGGGAGATGCTCTCCCGGCTATAGAGGTGGCAGAAAGAGTGGAAGAAACCGGTTATTTGAAAACACGTGAAATAAACATTTACAAGTAAGTAACTAAGTAATAAATAAGTAAGTAAATTGTGTGTGTGTGTGTGTGTGTGTGTGTGTGTGTGGCGCGCGCGCGCGCGCGCGCGCGCTTCTCGTCTCTTCTCACAAAGTGATATTGTCGAAAGAGGCAAAGGGGAAGGAGGAGGAGGGGGTGGATTGGAGGAGGGGGCGGGGTTATTCTGCTGATAACCATCTGAGGATATTGTTTCTCGCATTTTCATGGCAGTTACTGTGACGTCTGAAGAATACGCTTATTGTTAATTCACCACACAATCAATGCCAGCTTTTCCAAGCGGAGGCTATATATTGCTTCACAACGGCCAGGCTGGACTGAGAGGTGGATATTGAATTCCCAGATGTTTTGGTTTTTTTACTGTTACATGCCTAGATTAAAACTGAGCTGGATCAGAAAGCTTAAAACCACGCACAGTAAACGGAAATCAGTTAATACTTTACCGTGTCCAACCAGTGAAAATAGACATGAAAATGCTCCAACTGTCACCAATCTTGAAATCCAAAACCATTTTTGAAAGATGCATTTCAAGGATGTAAACGATTTCACAAGAAAGTTTAACCTACAAAGTCAGTCATCAGAAGTTCTTGCAGAACCATTATTTTTTTCAAAGCCAACATACGCCCACAATTATCTGATTTTATCTTGAGAAGAAATGAGTGGATTCGCAACTTTTCTTACATCTGTGAAAAGAAGATTGTAATTATTTATCATTCGCAGAATTGTAACAATCTTGCAAAATAATCTGAAGGCAAATTTACGAAAAGTTTTGTAGGATTCATTGAAAAAAAAAAAAAAAGGGGGGGGGGGGGGGGGGGGGGGGGGGGGGGGAACAAAACTGTTGTGACACACTTATAGGCTACACAGCAAAATTAAGCCAAAGTTCCGTCAGAAGTGAAAGGCAAAATTTGATACCGAAAGTAACTGGTGGATAAAGTTCATGGAGGTGCAAAACATACAATAAAATAAAGTGGTACAGAAGGGGATGTACTTCACATGGCAGACTTACAGTAAAAAGCGTTTGTCAAGCACAAGATCCATAAACAGTATTACACTGGTGTAAGTTCGTCCATTTCTGTTGTTGGTCAGGTCTTTAACTTTTTCCCTTCTCTCTCTCTCTCTCTCTCTCTCCTCTCTCTCCTCTCTCTCTCTCTCTCTCTCTCTCTCTCTCTCTCGTGCATGTTTGAGTGCTTCTGTATTTTACTATGCAATTCTATATGAGTGCTTCAAAACATGAAGGTGAGCGTAGGTTGTCAGTTTTTGTCATGAATTGCGACCCCAGCTGTTGACCTGAAAGCTTTCACAACAGCAGAGATTTGTGCCGCTGCTGAAAAAGCGTGTGATCACAACAGTCTTGACGGTGCACAGTGTAATGGATCGTTGTGAAGGATGTATCCTCGCATGAGAGACAGCAGGGAAATGTTGCTGATACGAGTTTTTTTTTTTTCCCAACGAAATATTCACATTGCTATCAAAAGCCAAAATCCTTTCGTCGTGAGAGATTATGCTGAGGACGCCTTGAACGCCAGGGAAGAGCAGCCTCCTGCAACGTCCCTGATCATTTGGAACGTCTAACTGTCATTCTCAGACGAGGAACTGCAGCAGACCTTTAAACAAATGGATGGCCCAGCGCGTTCTGAACTAATTCTTGAGTGGGACAGAGACGACAGAGGGACACTGACACAATGTTAGACAGGCAGGCGGTTTCTGTAGCTAGGAGTTCCAGGCAAACCCCTTCAGAACAGGTGTAGACTGGCCTTTTCAGGGCCACGTTGTATTATACAGAACAAAAGACAGACAACATCAGGATGTGGTATGCCGCAACTGTCTTCTAAAAGGGCACAAAACTAGATTCTGTCAACAACCTATTAAATGCAAACAATGTTACCAACAAGGATACAAGAGTGCTTTCCACCCTACTCACGGAAATCGTGTAGCAACCGACCGACCTGTATCAATCAAAGACGTGACAGAGACCGATAAAGACAGCACCGGACACAACCAAATACAAGAGTGAAAGTCTCTGAACAGAACAAGACTGACAAAGACAGAACCAGACTGATGACAAACACAAGACTGACTCCAGTGAAAACAAGGACCGCAGCAGACCACGAGTTAAGAAACGACAAATGACATCGTCTGTGAACAGAAGGAACGGATCTGGGTCGATAAAACGCCAACATTCTACAAATTCCCATTCATCCCAGGCAGAGAAACATCCCAACTTACGAGAACAGATATACTGATATACTCTCTGGTGATGATTTTCTGAAATCTCGCCGGATTTTGTTAAAATTTTCATCCGTAAAATCTTATATCTCGTGGGAAAATGTTTATCTTTTTCAGAAACCTAAAAATCACATCAGTTGGGACTTCTCTGAACAATATTTTCTTGGAGTCTGCTGTGAAGTAGAAGAAGAAGATATGATGCAGAGTAAGAATCTCAGGTGTTAAAGATAGAAGCACTTAAATGTTTTTATTTCTTTCTCTCTTTCTTTCTTACCCCCCCCCCCCCCCCCCCCCTCTAAATCTGGAATGAAAATTAAGAGGAATACCTGCTCAGCACAGTCTGATATTATATGCCGTCAGATTTCAATGATTTAGCTGCCATGTCATAGACTGTGTTCGTTGGTTGTTGTTGTTGTTTCTTGATAGGATTTTTATCGATGGTGTTACCTATTTGTGATATGACAGGGTTGTTTTTGTTGTTGTTGTTGTTGTTGTTGTTTTTCCTGTTTGAGTCTGACAGTCCTGAAAAGGCGCTGTGTGGTCGGCTGGCCTACAATGATTAAAACTTGAAGCTTGAACCTTGTCGAATTTTTCACATTTGATCTTACACAAATCAGCCAGACGTAAGCCTGGTTACGGGTTGATCAAGCGATGTAAGGAGTATTTCAATTCATTTTATTATTATTTCATTATTTTCCTTACGGTGCTCTTGGCATTGTTGTTTTTTTTCTTTCCCTGGTATTGACACAAAATGGATCATACCAAGTGATGTGATCGAAAAGCGTTGGATTTGTAGTCTTCCTTTCCTTTATTTTGTTATTTTAATGACACATGCGGTTACGTGAGAGAAAGTGTTGCTAGAAGTAAACTTGTACAAAACAAATGTTCCTTCATATTTGTTTGAAGACAAAACATGGACAATTATGATTTAATTTTGCTTGCAATTGTTGTCTTGTCCAATGCAAAGCCTTACATGATTTATTTTCTGTACATTCTTCTTGCTAGTGTATGGTGTGTGTTATGAGCAAAAACTAATTGGTTGTATTCCTTTTATGCTAATAGCTTGCATTAGAGTTTACGTTCGCAAAATCGTTCGTATACTGTGCATCCGTACACATCAAGTTCAGTTGACCCCCATAGGTGGATGCAGTTTACCTTTTCTAACAATTCTTTTGGTGTTTATTGTTGTATAAGATCTGGCGTATTAGAAGGAATATTTCTTTATAATGTAAAGTGCGGGTCATTTGCTTCACAGTTCTTTGTTTTTCTGTGCTAGAAGAAAGTACTGAGAGAAGGTCTGGTCCTCAAGGTTTAACAACTGGAGAGGTCAAATTACCCCCGTTCTTCCTAATTTTTCAGATGCTAATATTTTATCTTCATAATCACATTAATAAACCCGTCTGCAGAGTGCGTAGCATGAAGACTCATATATGAATTTATTTTCTGGGTGTTTTTGCATAGTGTTTGGAGTTTGTTCAATTGATAAACCCATGCGTTCTGAAAATTTTGCCATTACCTCTAGATTTCGAAACACTTGTTTTCCCCCCAGGGGAACATTAAATATCTCTTTTCTGATGTCAAAAGCCAGTGTTAAGTCACTCTTTTTTCTTTTTTGATTAATGATAATGAAAAGAACTGCAACCGTTTCTCTGATCGTGTTGGAGCAGTAGTGGTCAGTCTGTTTTGCCCTAAATAAACGCAGAATACATCCCTCACAATTCGAAAAGGATGTTTTTACAGCTTAAAGAAATTGTGAATGCACTGGGATGCCACGATTTCTGTCACACTCGAATGAACAGTCTGGAACTGAAGTGTGCTGTGCAACATGTGGTTACCCGTTGAACCCCACTTCCTGCGAGTTCCAGAGTTCTCGGCGTTGGTCATTGCGTCTTTCGCAAATTGTGAGGATTAATAGGCCTAGTGGTCTTTCTTGCGTCAGACAGCCACGCAAGGGCCGATGCAAGACATTCCGTGCTACCTGCCCAACGTTCTGATCTGGAGAGCCATGTTCAGCCTCTTTCGCAGCGTACTTTTCCTTCACTCATTTCTAAGCTGAACAAACGAAGGTCTGCGAGTTTGTGTCTGTACAAATTCATCACGGCAGTTTTGTAACTTGATATCTGATAACAGGTAAGTGGTCAGATGACCCCCCCTCCCCCCCCCCCCCTTCCTCACCTCCACTCCCACCCCCTGCCTTCCCTCCCAATGTCAGGAATCCGTGTTGGCAAAATTTCATTTTCGCGGCAAATATATGCGAGGGTGCGCAATGATACTGGCGATGTTATGCCAAACTACTCTCCCCACAACTCCAGCAGAATGGTGACACTGTGTACCAGCACTGTGTGCAAGGGCACAGAAAATATCTATTAATCGTGAGAATGTGTTGACTACAGTACGCATGTGACTTTTGGGTTCAGGTGTTTCTTTGCTTTTTTCTTCTTTTTTTTTCTTTCTTTTTTCCTTTCCTTTTTTATGGGGGTGGGGGTGGGGGGTGGGGGAGTGTCATTTTTAATGCTCTTCATTTCTATTAATAGGGAGTGACATATGAAGTGGAATGGCCGCCGCTGTCAGCACGGCCGAGTTTGATATGCCATAATGCGTCAAGAGTTTAGCTACAATGTTAATCACTGACGTGAATGCTTATTTACTGTCTTTGTTGTTTGTTTCGTTTTCAGGGCTGGGCCCTTTCCCCCCACGATAGTCGTGAAAAGGCCCTATGTATTCGGCTGGGCTATAATGATAACATTACACTGAACGACAGTAGGTCTTCTCCACTAATCGCGCTGCCTAACACGTACAGACACATCGACCTCCATTAAAACAACAACAACAAAGTTGAAAGAGAAAGACGCCAGTTTCTTTGGCGTCGATTTATCACGCCAGTCCTAGATGAAATCAAGACAGACATTACAGGAAGAAAGTAAGAAAGAATATTTGTTCAAGTTATGTGACGCTATTTCTTTTCTTTTCTTTTTTTTTTTTTCCTCCTGAGTATGTATGAGTTACTGAGAAAGAAAACTATCCACGGCCACTGGACGGCTCCGGCTTCACTCATTGTGCATTCACCTCTCATTGCTAGACTGTCTCTGTGGCTTCGTTCATTGTGCATTCACTTCTCATTGCTAGACTGTCTCTATGGCTTCGTTCATTGTGCATTCACCTCTCATAGCTAGACTGTCTCTATGGCTTCGTTCATTGTGCATTCACCTCTCATTGCTAGACTGTCCCTGCGCCATTTTTAGCAGATGATCTAGCGCGATCACTCCAACCTTCCCTACCCACCTCCACACCCTTCCCCACCCCCAAAAGGATATAAAACCACCAATGTAATAATTCTATTGTCTGAATTTCGTTGCACATTTGTGTGCGCATGTCCATTGTGTGTGTGTGTGTGTGTGTGTGTGTGTGTGTGTGTGTGTGTGTGCTTCGTATTCAAATAATTGGCTAAAGCAGGGAGGTTTTCAATATGACGAGACTGTTGAGAGTTATGAACGTAGCAGAAGATGCATAATTAGGCTGTTTTGCAGAAATTCTATTCAGAACCTCTCTCCCGCTCACCTCTCAACCATTGCAAAGGGTATCTAGTCCATTGGTTTCCGTGTCCCAGTGGCCTGAAGGGTCACGCAGCCCCACAGACTATGTTGATACGAATATACAAGACAGAGACGAGGACAAAAGTGAAACAACTTCGGCCGGCCTCGGACTCCTCTTCTTTCCTTTAAAAAAAAAAAAAAAAAAAAAAAAATCGTCGTTCATACGAACGAGATAACTAACCGTTGTCTGAAAGTGCCAGAAGTCAGGAGGAAAACCTTTCCAAGTCATGTACAGTACCGCCAGTATTCCCCTACCCCCACCCTCCTCTCTCCCGTAATGTCCTATGATTGGTCCGCTCAAAGATTGTTCGCCCTCCGTAGGGCGAACAATCTTTGGTCCGCTAAACGATCTTCTTCTCTTCTTGATGTAATGCCCACAATCATCAAGTTGATTATTTTGGCATACTCTCTTTGGGAGTAGGTAAAATTATCCCGGGGCAACCCTTTTGCAGGGGAAACAACTTGTGTTGTACGCGTTGATAGAGTGCACATTTTGTTATCTCCCTTTTAGGTAATTGCTGTGGACGAATTTCTTGTTTCTCATTTAAACCCTGTGACCTGGAAATCCTCTCCCACTCCCCACCCTCCCCTTTAAATAATTTCTTTGCCGTTGTCAGCCTTTCATCATGCACATTTTCATTCATTTGTCGCATCCATCCATCTTGTTCTGGTCATTCTCTCTCTGTCCCTCTTGCTCTCTCTGAGAGAGTGAGTGTGGACATATGCAATGCGTGTGCAC
>CM065716.1:68786116-68821116 GCA_033310375.1 Conus canariensis | reverse complement strand
GCAATAACTGTGTCAAAATTCTATATTTCTAAAAATTGTAAGTCAAATATGGAATTGCAAGAATCATCTTTCAAACAAGGAAATTCCTGAAAAACTTGAGAGGATTAGCAGATACAAATATACTGATGTTTGGGTGTTAGGATTATTCATCCACAACTGTAATTCATGGATGAAGATGGAAAAGGGTAAACCCTCATTACAAATTTCATGCAGAATGTTAATACCAGCTCTATGTTCCCTGTTGAAACCTTTCTCTTTGTTTTGGAAAAAGAAATGAACAGGAAAACTTTCCTGACAACACAAAAACACCGGACAGTATAGATGCTTCAGAAAAATGCTTTCTTTTTCATCCCAATCTTGGTTACCAAGTCCTGACTGAAGGCTGTGAAAGTAGCAAAGTAAAACCTTTTGTCGGTTTGTGTTTTCCAATCCTCAACACCTCTCTCAACTTTTGATCACAATCATACACAGGAATTGACTTTCTTTTTGTTAAGTTCTTGAAGAATCACTTTCTGGCAAGCTGGCTGGCAATCCTCTTGCCATGAATGTCAACATAATGAATTCAAGCATGATCCAAAACTGTAAGTGTTACCATAATTTTTGTGAGAGGTCATACACGATACAGTTCATCAACTCAAGAAGTAAAGGTTGGTTTATGTTATGAATGGCACTAATCTCATAAAAGTTGTAACACTGAATGTGTTTTGAGAGTAAGTTTCCAGACAGAAGAAAACCTGATGGTAAATGTACAGGTAGCACTTAACCACAACTGGGAGCTGTCATCAAAAAATATTCTGGAATTATGTAAAACTCCAAAGTAAATAACAGGACTGTCAATGAAGAAAAGCAATACAAAAAAAAGATCTATCAAAATGAGAACTTGTGTTGATTTTCTTTACATTTTTACAAAAAAAAGATCTATCAAAATGAGAACTTGTGTCGATTTTCTTGACATATTTCAGCTCAGGCTTCGATCATTAATATGAAAGCTCTGACGTAAGAAAAGGGGGTAGTGATAAAAAAGAAAAGATTGCCTACTACTGAATTCTGAATGCCTGTCTCTATTCTTCACTCCAGTATAACCAAGTGCTTAAAAGGTCTGTGAACATTTTTTGTTCTACAGAAAAAGGAAAAGCGACAATTTTCAGATATTTCTTTATGAGGTGCACAGTTAAGAAAGGAAAAAAAAAGCCCTTCTTTTAGCCTGATCTTCCATGGAAATTAACATTTTGTTCTTCTTCCATATGATTGCTTAAAGTAATTAACTAGAATGGCACACCGGATAGCACAGATATCTGCCATACTGGAACAGATCCTGGATCAGCCTTTTGTTCCATCTGCACCAAACCGTAAAGGTTTGTTTGAGGGACTGTTCAATCTTTCTTCTAAGTTTTGTCACAATGGGTTCAGTAGATTTGCCACACAAACATACCTGAATAAAAATACAGCCCTGCTGGAGCTAATGACCAAAACAAAACCCCCAATAACTAAACAAAGAAAAAGTATCTTCTGAGCTTCGAACTAGGGACCCTCGATGTACTGTTCATGCATTCTAACCACTTGACCATAAAAAAAATTTAGAAAAAAAAAATTTAGAAAGAGAGGGGATTAGTTACCGCCAAGGACATAGACAGAGTACAGGACAAAACACAATGCATTTCGAACTCTTGGGTCTTCGTCAGGCAAAAACAAATAACATTTAGGACAGTGAAAACGAAGAACGAGAAACCACTTATCTTCTCATATTCAAACCACTTGAAACCACTGTAAACCACTTGACATAGCTCACAGGTTCAGGATCTCACTGTGTCCCATTACTGTATGAATATGAAGATAAAAATGGGATTTAAGTTTTGTTATCAGATTTCTTTTACACTGTCTTATTTCCTTGACCTTTGACCTCATGATTTCGTAAAAACAGTATGCCTGGAAATCTCATTAAGATCTAAAACCCTGTCAAGTCTGATTCATTAACATTTGTGTAAGCTGCCCCCCCCCCCCCCCCCCCCCCCTCCCCCAGTCAATGACACCAAACTCTGGGGATATATACCCACTCATACACAAACACATAAAATCTGAAAGCTTGCACACTCTCATGTAGTTTACACAAGTTGTACACACACACACACACACACACACACACACACACACCACACAATCTCCTAAGTTTTTAGAATGCACACACACTACATAATGTAGCCATACTCAGTAGCCTTTGCTAAATATGCTTGGCAAGCTTACATTCAGGTCTTCTTCTTTGCTGAACTGGATGAGGATCTCATGGGCATCCTTTGATATGACCAGCTGCGTGGCATGAGCATCAATGAGGTGTCCTTTCCACTGTGACAACTGAAAATAACAATAGCAAGCACGCGGAACCTGATTAAAAGCTTGACACCAAACCAGTCTTGTCATAAAATCTGCACACTATGAAAAAGACTAAATCAGATTTTCAATCTTTATCCCTCTAATTCTGTGTGTGTGTGTGTGTGTGTGTGTGTGTGTGTGTGTGTGTGTGTGTGTGTGTGTGTGTGTGTGTTTCAGGCTCTCTTGAATATTAAGGGCCACTCCATGCACTGTTTGTACAATGTTTACATTAAAGGCCTTGCAGACCTCAACAGAAACGGAACTGCTCGAGTGATGACAATTGCAGATGACGACCTGATCTACAAAACATCAAAGAATGCTGAAGAAAGAACGAAAGCAGTTCAGCAACAGTTGAACAACATTGCTCAGAGGTGTCAAGAAACTGGATCATGATCAACCCTACAAAAGTCCAGACATTAGTCAGCACTCTCAACAAGACATCAGGACAAGTACCCTCACCAGTTTCCTTCAATGGAATACCAATTGAATCAACTAACAACCTACACTATTTGGGTGTAGGCTTTGACAGAATGCTAACCTTTAGAAAGCATGTTGAGAATATTGTTCTTAAATGCAAAAAAGGCTTATCTGCCATGAAAGCAATGGCAGCTAAAGGCACTGAACAGCGCCATCTCTACCGACTGTATCATGCACTTGTACTCAGTGTAATAGATTATGGATTAGGGCTTACAACACTGTCCAACAGCAACCTTCTCAAATTAGAAAGAATTCAAAATGAAGCAATGAGACTGATCCTGGGAACCACAAAGAACATGCCAACCTGCTCAACCTTCCTTCAATGCAGACAAGACACAAGCTGGAACAGGTGAAGGCTATTTCAGAGCCCTTGAAAATCCCCAAAACCCCCTTCATGCGGCGGTCAAGGAAACAAAAGGCACTCGGCTAGGACGAGGAAAATCATGGATGGGACAGGCAGAAGACAGTATGCAGCTTGTGTGCCAGTTAGCAGAAGTCAAAGAAACCAAGGAATGGGAGAAATATCCAGACCACTTGAAGCACCTCTACCAAATTGCCATCGCTCCAGAACTTGGAAGACATTGTCGAGAATGGCCAGAAGGCAAAACCAATGCAGAAATTCAGATGCACAAAAGATGATATTTTAATATACACTGACGGTTCTGTCACCAAAGGTAAGTCAGGCTGGGGATACACAGTGAAGTAAAATGGCCGAACTATTCAGGAAGACAATGGTGCGCACAGTTTAACAACTTCAAGTCTAACAATGGAGGTAGAAGCAGTGACATAAGCACTCCACTGGCTTACATCCATAAGCCAGTTTCAAACTCAACAAGCCATGATACTGACCGACTCCATGAACCTACTTCAGAAAGTGAAAAGTGGAATGGGAAGCCCTGCTTGGAATGAACTAATGCGCAGCCTTCCATTGGAGAGACTCATGTGGATGTACTGCCCTGGACATGCTGGAGTTAAAGGAAACGAGAGAGCCGACACACTGGCTGGCAAGGCAACAATAAGAACTGGATTACTGCTTGGCCGATCTGATGTGATAAGAAATCTGAAGAATCACTTAAGCAAACATGAGCAAAGCCACTACACCATAGACCATCTTTCAGATCTGAACATCAAGAGAGGAAGTGGCCGCACATCCAGACTTAAGGGAAGAGCAAGAAACATCACCAACCAAACAAACATTGGAATAATTTCAAGGCCAACGTTGCGAAGACTCCTAGAGATTGGGGCAAACTCATACTGGGCCTTTCCAATAACAGACACAAAAGATGAAACATATGTCAACTGAGATAAGACTCTGAATCTCTTAGGGTCCCCAGCGTATACTGTAGACATGTGTGCTCTGGTGTGCGTTCATCAGTGGGGTGATGCCAGCATGTTAACAAGAGTGTCCATGGACATCATGAGTGTGCAAGCGTTGGTGTGTGAGTGTGTGTGGGAGAGAGTGAGTGAGTGTGTGTGTGTGTGTGTGCGTGAGTGTGTGTGTGTGTGTGTGTGTGTAAGAGTGTGTTCATCAGTGGGGTAATACCAGCGTGTTAATTAGAGAGTCCACAGACATGTGTGGTGATGCGTTGGTGTGTGTGTGTGTGTGTGTGAGAGAGAGAGAGAGAGAGAGAGAGAGTGTGTGTGTGGTGTGTGTGTGTGTGTGTGTGCGCGCGCGTGTGTGTGTGCGTGCACGAGCGCACGCGTGTGTGTGCGTGGGATGTGTTTGCGGGGGAGGAGTTGTTGTTCTTATTGTTATGTGTATGTGTGTGTGCATGAGAGTGTGCGCATGCACTTATATGCTGTATTTGATGGTCTTGTTCTTGTTCCTAAGTCATCTTTTGAACATGCACGCATGCAGTCACAACACACACACACACGCACACACACACACACACACATGCACGCGCGCTCTCTCACACACACCCACACATACAAAGACACGCACATACACACAGATATGTACACATATAGCCTTTATGCAGATATGTGTGCTCACACAAACCCACAAATTACACACACACACACACACATGCACACACACTTCTGCACGCACACACACATGCACACGCACTTCTGCACACGCACTTCTGCACACGCACACACACACAAACAACGCGCGCGCGCACACACACACACACACACACACACACACACACACACACACACACACAGCGCCCATGCACACACATGGGCCCATGCCCACACATCATACACACACGTGTGCATCCACTACACACGCACACACAGACACACAGACACAAAAGTGGTAGGTAGGCACTCAAGGTCTGACCAGCGCGTTGGGCTAATGCGTAGGTCAGACATCCGCTGAGTCGTAGCCACGAGACCGTCTCCTTCAATAATTGTCTCATCTTTGTTGTTAATTCATTTATCCATCAGCTTCAAATCATGCGTAGTGTGGTCTCAAAACTTAGCGGATGTGGTGTGGCGTATATGGACTAGTCCGCACGCAGTGACGCCTCCTTGATGAAACTGAAACTGAAACATGCACTGGCTTTGCATTTTCTGGTAGATATTTGTTTCAAACTTGTTAAACATTGATACCTTTTCCATTTTTGTCATAATTGCCTCTTTCTCCCTTACTAAAAATAGGGGTTTCCTTAATTGTTTTGTCGTTTTATGATTACTCCCCTCCCTCCTTACTTCTGCAGATCAACAGAATTTTGACTGTATTCTTTGGTTAAACACACAATCACACCTAAAATGAAATAATGGGCACGAATAGAAACATCCAATAACCCCCACAGCAGTTACCTGGTCCACATAGGTCTGGTCTGGTGAGGTTTTCATCCTGTGCAGCAGGTATTTGAGCAAGTCCTGTAAAGCATTCAAAACCCAGATTTAATCTAAAAAAAAAAAGAAATAATGCAAACAACAAAGGCACCATAATCAGCTTCAATTCATTTGAAGAACATTGCAATTTACCATGTCTGGCTTATAATATGTGATCAAGTGTGTGTGTGTGTGTGTGTGTGTGTGTGTGTGTGTGTGTGTGTGTGGTGTGTGAGTGAGTGAGTGAGTGAGTGAGTGAGTGAGTGAGTGAGTGTGTGTGTGTGTGTGTGTGTGTGTGTGTGTGTGTGTGTGTGTGTGTGAGTGTAAATGCGTGCATGCGTGTGTGCGTGTACATGTGTTTTTAATCAGGGACTTAACTGTAAATATGCTAAACACATCTGAAATGTCCTGCTACTGCTAGCAAACTGATGGTTACTGTGATTAGGTTTCACTTTCAATCACTAATAAATGGGAGCGTTTGTCACATTTCAAACCTTAGAAACTTTACAGGAAAACCATGCAAACTGATGAAAAAAAAAAGATAGACATAAAGATTAATGGGAATAAAATGTTCTGAATTTACAACAATACATCATGTCTTGCTACAAAGACTGGTTTCAATCAAAACCTAAAAGGACGGTAATTAATGCCAGGAGAAATGAAGCAGCCAGTGTTATGGCTGTAGTTTGGCTGAGACTGATGGTGACACGAGATTTCTCTACTTCAGAAAGTATCAATTCACCCCAAAATCAACAAAGGCCCTTACAGGAAGCAAAATGCTAAAAATACTAGTGCATTCATAAGCCAGTGAATGAGAATCTTTACATCTCTCTCACAGGAAACAAAATGCTAACTACACTGACCGCTGATTTACAAAAAAAACAAACACTTTAATTTATAATGCAAAGCTTTTTTTCATACTCCTTCGCCCCCCCCCCCCCCCCCCTCCCCCCTGGAAACAAATAACAACAACAAAAAAGGACAAATAATAAATTCAGTCACAGACCTTCTTGAAATGTAATGCACTGAAGCCGATAAAAAAAAAAGACCAATTAATGAAATCTACCAAAATCTGCTGAGTTTTCTTCCTTCCCTTCAGTCATACCCATTCTGAGCTCAACCTGTCTCCCCACCCTCCCTTATCTCCACTCCCCCTTCCCCACCATCAGATATGAATGCAGTCCACGACATACAAGTATATACACACATACATCCACATCACCATCATTATCACATACACAGGCACTGATTCATGTAGGCCTTATTCAAAAGACCCACATCTCCTCTCTCTCAGCCTCTTCTTCTCCCTCCGTCTCCTTTTCTTCTTCTCTTAGTGTTACACACAAACACACGCACAAACACACACACAGACACACACACACACAAGACCCCAGTCTCCACCCCCCCCCCCCCCCCTCTCTCTCTTCCTCTCCCTGTGTCTCCTTTTCTTCTTCTCTCAGTGTTACACACACTCACAGACACAGACACACTTTTCCCACACTCACAAATTCTCACTACACACGAAAAAATACTTGAACATGCCTCCATACTGTATACAAACATACAGGTTTTTGTCCATTACACACAGAGAAAATGTCATCATTTGTCATTCGTTTTAGATGTCACACTGTATGACCAACAAGCCACATGTTTTCTGAGCAATACAAAAACAAACTCTCGTCTCACAAAGAGTGCCTTCTAATCAGGAAACAAGAAGATAAAGAAGAAAAGGAAAATATTATTCAAAAGATCACTTACCAACACCATTGTGAATGGTAGTTTCTTTAAACTGCTGATAAGGTACACCTCATCATATGGTGCCTCAAGAACTTGGTCGCTATATTCTGTTAAGGATATTCAGTCTTAACACTAAGACTGAACTACAAACCAACCTGTCCATAGTCTTCTGCTCATGGACAACAAACGTACATGCTCTCTTTCTTTGGATTCTGGGCCCTTGGTTTTTTATGCTTGACAAAGGTTTTACAAATAAACCGAAAATTTGCAATATGCTCATTGGGTGTTGGTGGTTTTTACTGTTCAATTTCTTTGGATTCTGTGTGTGAATTAACTGAAGACAACTTGACCAATCAGTACAGGCCATTTGCAACCCATCAACTACAATTCAAGCCATTCTAAAGTATCACTCTTAATACATACATATTTATATATATACACACACACACACACACAACATACATAATATATATATATATATATATATATATATATATATATATATATATACGTGTGTGTGTGTGTGTGTGTGTGTGTGTGTGTGTATAAAGTTGCTCATGGCCCAGCTGACTGCAAAGGGCCATATCAGGGCTGTCACTGTTTCGAAGTCAGCTCTCAAATCATTTTTTTTTTTTAGAAAAAGGTGGGTAGTGAAAGGGGGGTTGGAGGGGGGGGGGGGGAACCACATCCACACAATTCATAAAAATGTACCTTCTAAAAATGTACCAATTTTATCATTAATTAATCTTATTCTGTAAAATCTTAGATCAGATAAAAAATGTTGATTTATTCCACAAATTCAAAAATTGCATCAGGAGGGACTGAACAAGATTTCATGGAATCTGCTATAAAGTGTTTCTGTCTGACTTCATACATATCCCGGCATTCTAAAAGCACATGTTTCATTGTGAGTGGTACATGACATGGAATAAACCACAAAGCTACCTTTTAAAAGATATGAATGGGAGGAAAAGCTATGGCCTGTGTGCAAATGGCACAAGACTATTTCTTCTTTTCAGCTGCCCTAGAACATGGTAACAACTCTTTCAGGCTGGGATGGATTAGAACGGTCTGTTATCCTCTTGCCAGAAGTCTCTGACATAAGCCCGAGCTTTAGGTTTCAGATCACTGTGAGGGATAGACAACCTGCTCAACTCTTTCTTTCGTGGCTCTCTATTAAAAGCTTGAAAACAAAATTTAAAAAAAGAGGGACAGAGAGACACTGAAAGGAAATACATCATCTAAAGGGCATATGGAGCAATCTAAAAGTGTTCCATTTTCTTACTTTCTGTGCAAAACCCATTCCAACACCCCCTCCCCCCCCCCCCCCCCCCCCAATTTCTACCCCACCCCTTACTCTGCAAGTGGTGTTACTCATTCTAACTCCCCCTAACAGTACAAAGCCTGGCCCAGGTTTGTTCTGTCACAGCCCAGGCATTCTAATCCACGGGGAGGCATCAACTGTCATCATCAGATGTCACTGCATTGCTGCCAAGTCACTTCAGTGCTGTTACTACTACCTGTTCTGAACCAATATACAGAGATCATCACCTACTGATCCTCTAACTGACAAATAACTGCTTAGTCGCAGAACCAGGAAGGCTGAGTATACCCTTTGGAGGGAACTGTAACACCCACCCAGCCAGTGTTCGTCAACATGTCCAATGACTTTGACACAAGCTGACCAACAGTAAGGGCAAGTGCAAGGACATGGATGTGGGCAGAAGAAAATAAAACTGAAGTCACCATGACAGCAGAGCTTGAAGGACCACACAACTTAAGACACTTACTTGCCAAGTAGGTGAAACTTGACTGTGTGGCTCTCGTATTCCCATTTGAGCCCACAAACAGAAATCAGCTGTAACCAAACAACCCCACAAATAAATATCTCTACGGGGCTTGGACCCAAGAACTCCCAGTCTGTCTGCAATGAAGGGGTGCAAATGCTCCTAAAAACTGAACTGCGGCCATTCCGCCAATCATGAAATTTAGACTGTGACTATCTTATCCATCCCACTAACATTGAATTTTATTGTGGTGTGCAAGGGGGTCCTGAAACGTTTCTGGATATAGATATACATACAGACAGGGACATAAAGAGCTTTTTTCCAAGCACTGATACTTAAAAGTTCTGAAATGAAGTATAGATTAAATCCAAAATACCTTCAAAAAAATTAATTAGCAATGCACACACAGTATACCCATCCTTTTGCCTTTGTCTTTGTTAGTAGATTTTAAAGAAAATGTCAACTGAATGCAAGAGTATGACATAAAACTACGACCACTGTCTGAAATGGAAGAAAAACGTTTTTTGTGTGTGTGAACATGTATGTGACTCATTACTACCATCATTTGTTTTTTTCACATCGATTTAATTTTCCTTTTTAATTTGTTCTGAAAACATAGATCCTCCATTATATATATATATATATATATATATGTATGTATATATTTACTTTTCTTTTCAGAAACTCTCAACAGGAGAATGGAGGGGGATGATGTCAGGGAGACATATGTGAAGGTTGACTATGAGTATGGAAAAAAGCTGCATTTGTGTTCCTCCAATGATCCCACATTGACACATCACATACTTCCACCAAGCATGTAAAGTCTATGGGGGAAATATCAACAGACCAGGAGGGGGGAGACATAAGCAAGTATGGACCTGCTGGACAGTATCTCGATGACAGAAGATTTCTGTCTGGTTTACTTTTTGTTTTGTTTTGATCTCTATTCACTCTCCCAATTCTCAAGTTCTTTTTCTTTAAAAAAAAAACAAAAAAAACCCAACTAATGTCGAAACAACTGAAACAGCCAAAATAATGCTTACACAAATGTGGAACATCAAACACTGATGTGCAGATTGCAGTTATCTCTGAAACCCTTAAGTCAGACGCTCCTGATGTTTTAATACTTCAAACAAGCTTGGTTTGATCCATTACTGTCTGCAACTAGAGTGTAATCTGAGTTCAGCCAGAACGATAAACAAACAAACAAACAAATTGTGACTAATACATCTGGTCACTTGGTATATTTTGATACCTGTGGTCTATAATGATGGTGCCGTTTCCCCCTTTCACTCCCATTCCTCTATAACTTTCATATTAAAGAAGAATGCAGAACACATTTTACTGACTCATGGATTGTTTGTAGGAGTAGCCAATGTTTTCTCCCCACTGACTGGAGCTATACTTTGAAGTTCAACCATACATCATGCATTTACATTCGCATTAGCAACATCAATCTTCCAACACTAACGCACACTCTCTGCACCAAAGCAGTCCATTTTTGCCTAATTCATCGCTTTTTTTGTTTTTTTCAAAGCGAATTTTCACATGATTTTCCCTGAAAAGCTGGAGGCTACAAATCTCATTTTGTCAGACACTCCAATCTTTTTTTTTTGTTCCTTCATGGACTGACTTCTTTTCTGCACTTGGATTAACAGGAAGTTACTTTACCAGTTTGAGATTTTTTAATACCTTCAAGACTAAAGAGTTTTGGTAGTCGTAAGATTTTGCATCTAAAATTAACTTGCTGATAGTTACATAAATTTAAGTATATTTAAGATGAACCAAAGAGAAAAAATATATCATTTTGCCAAAATATCCAGGTTCTGGAAAGTACCCTTGCAAAATCTTGCTGAACCGTAGCCTGCACAAACACAATCTCACTGACGTGGAGACAAAGTTTACTTTGTGTTTACCCAGACTTTCAGTTATATGCAGAAGACTTGCACTCCTGTACGATGCCAATCACTTCATATGATGACCGGTAGTCTTACAGATCCTAGTGCACTAAAACTAATAGGAACACACAAAGAAAAACAGAAGATCTGTTTTTCATCTGCTGACTGTAAATGACTGCAAAGTACATTTGATGGACAGTTTATCAACTGAGTTAAAACAAATGTAAATGTAAGGCAAATTCAAACAAATTTATATACAAGGTGAAAAATATATAAAACCAGCAACCATAGAATAAAACTCAAAATGCACATGCAATACACGCTCCACATGCACACAACAATACACAGTTGTGTGTACATACAAAAACACACACAAGGATACACAAATGTGCTTCTTGCTGTTGAGAATGGACATGCTGCATTGTTACTGTCATCTCTTTTGATGGAAGGTTGGCACTCATTTCCCACTTTCTCCAGGATCTCTTCTTCAGAGCTGAAAGCACCATGAACAGAAACATAGTCACACACTGTTGGTTAATACTACATGTTGTCAACTATTTTAGGAATGATTTCATTCTGTTCAATTCTGGACTCCTTTCAGAAAACAGCAAAATGAATAAATAAATCCAAAAACATGATCTCAGAGAAAAACTAGGTATTGTGGCAAAGAAGTTAGGATTGATGACTGGGTGGTTTGGGGTTCAAGCCCCTTCAGCACCATTACCATTTAGGAATTTTCCAAATCCAGTTCCAAGCCATTCAGTGCACTACAGTTCAACCTAAAGAAGGAAGACTGCCATTACTTACATCTTTAGACTTTTCGTTTCATTTTATCTGTTTCTGCAAAGAACTGCATTGTCTCTCTATCAGTCCCTCTCTCAGCCTCTGTCTCAGTCTGTCTCTCTCTGTTCTATAACAATTCATTTTCCGAGCCTAATTACTCCGACCTGTTCACCTGGCTCCTCAGCCCACAGCTAACCTCCCTTGACCGATCCCACTACAGTCCCAACTCAGCAGTACACACAAAGCTTTGAATATCTAGTCATCAAGAACCACCCACCAAAAGCAACAGCACTTCTGCCGAGTCACTTCAATGAAAAAACAATGGACGCCATCTACAAAACCCAGTCACCTAAACCCCAAATAATTGCTAAATTACAGAACTAGATTCAGTCATAATCATTTACCAAAGGGAGAACACCGGGTGTAACAGACGTTAGGTCTACCTACCGAAGGGAGAACACCGGGTGTAACAGACGTTAGGTCTACCTACTGAAGGGAGAACACCGGGTGTAACAGACGTTAGAGTCTACCTACCAAAGGGAGAACACCGGGTGTAACAGACGTTAGGTCTACCTACCGAAGGGAGAACACCGGGTGTAACAGACGTTAGGTCTACCTACCGAAGGGAGAACACCGGGTGTAACAGACGTTAGGTCTACCTACCAAGGGAGAACACCGGTGTAACAGACGTTAGGTCTACCTACCGAAGGGAGAACACCGGGTGTAACAGATGTTAGGTCTACCTACTGAAGGGAGAACACCGGGTGTAACAGACGTTAGGTCTACCTACCGAAGGGAGAACACCGGGTGTAACAGACGTTAGGTCTACCTACCGAAGGGAGAACACCGGGTGTAACAGATGTTAGGGTCTACCTACCAAAGGGAGAACACCGGGTGTAACAGACGTTAGGGTCTACCTACCGAAGGGAGAACACCGGGTGTAACAGACATTAGGTCTACCTACCGAAGGGAGAACACCGGGTGTAACAGACGTTAGGTCTACCTACCAAAGGGAGAACACCAGGTGTAACAGACGTTAGGTCTACCTACCGAAGGGAGAACACCGGGTGTAACAGACATTAGGGTCTACCTACCGAAGGGAGAACACCGGGTGTAACAGACGTTAGAGTCTACCTACCGAAGGGAGAACACCGGGTCACGGTGTAACAGACATTAGGTCTACCTACCAAAGGGAGAACACCAGGTGTAACAGACGTTAGGTCTACCTACCGAAGGGAGAACACCGGGTGTAACAGACGTTAGGGTCTACCTACCGAAGGGAGAACACCGGGTGTAACAGACGTTAGGTCTACCTACCGAAGGGAGAACACCGGGTGTAACAGATGTTAGGTCTACCTACCGAAGGGAGAACACCGGGTGTAACAGACGTTAGGTCTACCTACCGAAGGGAGAACACCGGGTGTAACAGATGTTAGGTCTACCTACCGAAGGGAGAACACCGGGTGTAACAGACGTTAGGTCTACCTACCGAAGGGAGAACACCGGGTGTAACAGATGTTAGGTCTACCTACCGAAGGGAGAACACTGGGTGTAACAGACGGGTGTAACAGACGTTAAGTCTTTTGTACAAAGTCTCTAGAGGTGCAGATGTGGAAGAGAAAATCAAAACCAAAAGCACAGGCCATAATGGGCCACATGCTTTTGAGGCATTTTACCCTTTATTTATGGAGATAAGGGCTAATGCTATGCACTTTTACATTGGTCTGAGACCGTTCTTTCAAAGTGTCAACAATCAGACCTGACAGATTAACACTTCAGCAGTGTTAACATAGATATTATCAATGCTCTCAGATATGCATCTATAAAGGGGATGGGCCTCAATATATGCAATCTAAGTCTTCACATTTAAGCCCTCTGTATACTCAACAAACTCTGGATAGAAGTCAGCTGGGAGAAAAAAAATCACACATTGACCGAGTAGTTGTAATGGAGTGGGAAGCTGCACCTCACTACTCCGAGTCCTTCAACTAAACTAACTATGAACATGGTGATTGGTAGATCAGCATTATTTGTGAGCAATGGAGAATGCTTGTCTGTTTGTTGTGTGTGTGTGTGTGTGTGTGTGTGTGTGTGTGTGTGTGTGTGTGTGTGTGTGTGTGTGCATGTGTGTGTTTGTGTGTGTGCATGTGTGTGTGTATGTGTGTGCATGCGTGGTGTGTGTGTGTATGTGTGTGTTAGGTCTTCAATTTAATGCCTATACACATTGTGATATTAGATGAACCTAATCTATAAGAATAACATTAACAGCAAAAAATGGATAACTAACTATAAAACACTGAAGAATAACCAGTCATAACAAGGACGTTACTAAAACACTAGTTCCCATTTTACAAAACAGAAAAAATAGGACTTTGATGCAATGAAACAGCAATTTTACACATTAGTGATAAATCAGTTACAACTGTATCCAGAGAACAATTATGTAGAGGTGGTAGATGAGGTTTTAATTGCTTGCAGTGGAAAAGTATATGGGAATTTGTTATCATTTCACCACAAAGGCATGTTATATTTTTGCAAAACTTTGTCTTAAAAGCGTTTAGTTTGATGTTATATATTAGCAACATTATGATTTGAGAAAACGGCAAACTACATTGATAAAAAGAATGAAGTGTGTCAAAGTTTAATAACTGGTTTATGCGTGTATCAAGAGAACATACTGAATTTTGTTGTTTTTTCCTAAAATGTTTCCAGCATGCATTTTCTAGCTGACTGTATCCCTCATGGATAGACAATGGGATACTGATAACCTCCGACCTGCTAGTATTTTTCTCTCCCCGTTTTGCGTGTGTGCGCGTGCGTGCGTGTGTGTGTGCATGCGTGCATGTGTGTTTGTGTGTGTGTATGTGTAAGTGTGTGTGCGTGCATGCATGCGTGCATGTGTGTGTGTGTATGTGTGTGTGTGCGTGCGTGTGTGTATGCATGAGTAAGTGTGTGTGTGTGTGTGTGTGTGTGTGTGTGTGTGTGTGTGTGTGTGTGTGTGTGTGTGTGTGTGTTTTACAGTGAGAAATTTATGCCCACTAGTATGTAATGCATCTGTACATATCCATATGAAATTTGCACATGAGACTCTTTGCCTACAGCAGACACTTCGAATCTATTCTCTTTTGCTGAAAATGAAATACTTGTGGCCTATTTAGTTCATCACTCACCTCAGAAAGGACTGCAGAGCAATAACCAAACAACTTTCTGGCACATCTCCCCCTGGCTGGCTTTTTAGCGCTTTGGACATCATTCCAATTTCTTTTCTTTCTGACAGTGTCTCAAATACCATTTGAATATTTCTGAAACACAAGCATTAACTTACTTACTAAATACCTCAATTTACTGCGCAAAGGGTGTCAACAGATTTCCTTTCATGTGCTTTAAATATGATTAAATAGTTAAACAAAAAAAAAAGAAAGAAAAAGAAAAACAAAAAAGGAGAAGATAAAAACGCAGACAAATGCAAAGAACAGGTACACATCTTTTTTTTTAATAACAGTCATTCAGAAGTTTATACCTGTTGCTGCAGAACAAATTTAAAGAAAGCAAAGGTGTTAAAAACAACAGGTAGGCTTGTTACTGTAACCTGTCAGTGCAGATTTTTTTTTCAAAAAGAAAAACAAAAAGTCCATCTACAATTTAACCAGTAAGCCTACTTGCAATACAATACCCGCTTGGTTTCTGGTATTTGATCATTTCAATGAGTGTGGATCAACAATATCAGTCTTGCACTTCTGTCTGTTGCAGACTGATGAAGGACACACACTCTGATATCATATACTCCAAGTTCTTAACAGCAAATGGTCCTGCATCTGAGCCAAAGAAGTGTTATTTCAGTAAAACCAGTTGCATCCCCACAATTCACAACCTTCTGTAAATATATAAGAAATTGACTTCATCATTCTGTTTAACAGCATCAGATCTTTTATGATGCCAAATCATATGACTGTTCAATAAGCTTTTCCACTATAGTGTCATACTTTCCAATCTAAGGCCTAACTTTTCAACTTTAGTGCAAAACATGTAAGATAAATCCCGAACATTTCAAAGCAACCACACAAGTAGTCCTAAAGAACGAATTTTAAAAGAAGAGAAGGTGGATTCAGCTACTGAACAAGATACAGTTTCTGTACAGTTACTCTCTGTGACTAGCGCTCAAACCACAAGACAGACTACAAAGTACTCTCCACAATGTACTACAAGTTTGCATGAACACATCACTCTCCTGGTGAATACAGACTTTTTGCTTCAATGTATTCACAACAGAACTTTGCGGAAAGCGTTTTATCTTCAGCATGAAAAAGGAGGTATTCTTTAGCATAACCGTAAAAGTGAAATCCAAACAGAAGAGGAGAGCAATATGCCTTATTCAAGTTATTGTGATCAAAACTGGTGACCTCTTGACATACACAGTAATGCAAGCAGGAGTGGCTAGAAGTCATTTGCTTTTGTCTCAATTTAAAGCACACATATGAAATAGTGTAGCGCAGCATAGTATAGCCTCGCCTAGCAAAGTGTAGTACTGTACAGCAAGAATTCATCTGAACATTGGACTTCGATGCAGTTGAAAATGACCAAAATGTTTGCAGTCAAATCAGCTTTGTCCATGTGGGTCATGACAGTCAGTGTATATTATCAAGCTACATCCAATCATCTACTCTTACAGACTTATACAATAAAGTTATTTCATGTAAGCATTTATGCCCTTCATCTTCGTTCACAGTGTTTTCTGCAGGATGCACTGTGAAAACAATTTTCCATACAAGGGAACTAACTCTGATAGTCTATATGCCATTTTTAACTGCTATAGTCACACACCAGGACAAAGAGAATAGTTATCAACTGTGCACAACAGCATCAATTTTTCTTAAAAATCAAGTTCATTTCAACTAGTCATGATGGCAAAATCTGGTTAACTTTGAACTATCTTATGTAACATGCTATCACACAAGACAAACAAGCAAAACACATTTTACTGTCTTTCAGTTCTATGTAACTTGCCATTAACAGTACACATCATTTGTTTGGGGATGATTTTTTCATTTTCTTTTTCATTTTTAATCAATGTTCTTGAGAAGTAAAAAAAAAAAAAGTATTTTTCCCTAAGCATCCTTACACTCTGTCCTATCCATCTGCAACTGTCCTACTTATTTTCACTGAACTCTCACTTTGAAATAGCAATATTATGATGATTCATTTCAGTTTTATATATCTCACCAGGAACAAATTAAAGTACTCATGTAGCAAAATTTTCTTTCCTAAACAGCCTGACATTTTGTCCTGTACTCCTGTAGTTCAACTCTTTTTCAATTAGACAATTCCCAGCTTTCTGTTATGTTGACCCACCATATACTGTAAATCTGTTACTTTGATCATCATCACCGAGCCAAGATGATGCACTTCAAAATATCACATCTTGTAAATCTACACACTTTATGAAATTAAAACAAAGTTCAAATCTTCTTTACAACAAATTCTAAAAATCCTACAAATCCACTCTCACACTTGACAATAATCAGTAACAACTAGCCAGCTTTACAATTCATACAAATCAATACCTGGGTGAAATGCACTGTTGTGAGATCAGATATTCTAGTTCAGCAGCTGGCCAGAACTTTTTCTCCTGACAACAGCGCTGTATAACAGGAGTCATGTTGATGAGGTAGGCCCATGTGCCTGGTGCTGGCTTCTTTGATTTCAATAAACCAAATTCCCTTTTGAATGACGTCTGGCTTGATGTCTGATGAAAAAATAAATCAAACTTAAGCAAGTCAGGTCAGTCATGGAGGAAACAAAAGAACTAAGAGATAAAGAACAACATCAAAATATGGAAATCAACCACCTGAAACATCCTAAGGGCCTGATTAGTAATAACATGTCTGATAGTCACTGGTTAGATTTGTTTTAATAGCTTATTCAAGTCACTGGAGACAAACAGTAACAGAGATAATGAAAAACAAATTAACAGGCAGATACCTGGTCATGCAGGGCTTGGAAAGAAGAAGAGGATGAAGAAGAATTAGAAGTAGTAAACGCAAAAGGAGATAAAAATGAAAAGGCAGAAGAAGGAGACTTATTTGTATATTTATAACAAAGCAAATGTCTGACGGAAACATGACAAAGAAGGAAGAAGCAAGAAGAACAAAAACAATAAAAACTCTGAGGAAGTTAAAAGACTGAAGAAGAAGAAGTGTGCAGAAGAAGAAAAAGAACAATGACAACAAGAGGAAGAAGACAGAGAAAGAGAGACAGACAGACAGACAGACAGACAGACAGAGAGAGAGAGACAGAGAGAAGGATGTTTTGACTAAAAAATATTGCCTGTAGTACTGAGGGGGCAAAGGGGAGAAACGTGTTGTGCACATACCAGCATTCAAGCTGTTTATTGACATATAAGCTGGGCACGCTGGCAATATGCTAGTGCTTTAATTAAAAATCCATCACTTAGGATCTTTTGCACCTAGAGCAGCTCACCTTCATAGGATCTGCCAGATTCTGCAGAATTTTGGTGAGCTCCTGGTCATCCTGTTTATGACAGAAAATAAAATAAAATATTCAGTACGAGCTTTCAACCAATAAAAGAAACATCATAATCTGCACTGTCATTAAACACATTCAATCAGCCATGCAACTCCTAAGTATATAGTGCAATAATACTAAACATTTCCAGGAAACAAGTCACTTCCAGAACCTGGGGAAAACTGATACCTCAGTCAATGAGCATATGGTTTTGACTGTGTTGGTTTGTTTGTCTACCTGCCTGTAAGATTAAAAATTCTGACCTTATTTTAACAAACTTGGTGAAAAGATGGAAACCTGCCCAAGGATGAACCTATCAAATTTTTGTGTGGATCCAGATCAAATAGCTGATCCAGGATCTGTTCAACCTTCTCAGAGCTGTGACTCTCCCAAGTGCCCTTCCAGTTTTACAAGCTTTCAATCTTAAGACCTCCATGACTTTTTTTTTCTTTTTAACATGTGGTGTTGAACAGCTGTTTGGACATGTTCCCAGAGGGCTGATACCATCAATACAGAAATGGAGGAAAGGGAAAATGAAACAAACTATGAAAAAATAGTATGCTACAAAAATGACCTGTGATCAACCACTTATAAATTTATACTGG
The DNA here is from genome assembly GCA_033310375.1 of Conus canariensis. Lineage (NCBI taxonomy): Eukaryota > Metazoa > Mollusca > Gastropoda > Neogastropoda > Conidae > Conus > Conus canariensis. The sequence goes on along the minus strand of CM065716.1, from coordinate 68,802,150 downwards.
GAGTTAAGTGAAGGAAATAAGAAACTCCAACCACAATCCATACTATACATCCATGGTAAGCATTTCACATGTTCAAAGTCAGGCATACCCCAAGCCAGTCAACATGCTCATATCCTAGTTGATTTATCCCACAAGAAAAAAAATAAAAAATAAAAATGTGCACTACAGTGAACCACATACCCTTCACAACTGCACACACGCACACAAAAACCTACGCTAGACAAACTGTAGTTGTGGACCTGATCAAACATAATGAAATAATAATAATAATAATAATGTATGGATTTTATACAGCGCAATTCTTGGGATCAACTCATTGCGCTCAGCACACACTCAAACACTCCCACTAACATGTGTTCACACACACACACACACACACACACACACCACACACACACACACACACACACCCCTACCGACACAGGCGCACTTATCAAGTTCATCGGTTCTAGCGTAAACAATACAGTTATGCATGCAGTACATAAAAAGTCAGGTCATAATAATAGACACAGCATTCAGATATTATGGTTGAAGAAGGCTTTCCTAAAAAATAGTATTTTTTAACTCTGACTTGAATTTAGATAATGTAGGCAGGTCACGTAAGCTGTCAGGAAGAGAATTCCAAAGAGTGGGCGCACTAAAGCTAAATGCTCTCTCACCGACTGTCTTTAACGAGCGCCTAGGAATTTTCAGAAGTTTTTGAGAAGATGAGAGAAGAGACCGAGAAGTTTGATAGGTGGACAGAGAAGCAGAAAGATACTGTGGGAGTGTCCCATCAAAGAAACGATAGGCAAACACTGCGATTTTGAACTGCCATCGATATTTGATGGGAAGCCAGTGGAGTTCACGTAACAAAGGTGTAATATGCTCATTTTTACGCTTTTTGAGAACAAGCCGAGCTGCACTGTTTTGCACCCTTTGTAATCGTGCAAGCTGTTCTGAAGGAAGTCCTGCTAACACAGAGTAACAGTAGTCTAGTCGGGACATTATCATGGCGGTGATGAGTCTGATTGTTGCCTGTGTGGAGAGGTAAGACCGGATAGAAGCAATACGTTGCAATTCCAGGAAGCATGCACGACAAACATTAGATATTTGGTTCTGCATAGAGAGCGTTTGATCAATGCTGACACCTAAATATTTCACGGACTCTTTGAAAGGTAAAACAACACCATCAATTTCTGCCGACTCAGCTTTAACCATCTTGACACGAGAGGAGGTACCAACAGCCATGATCTCAGTTTTGTCACTATTCAGCTTGAGTTTGTTGCTGGTCATCCAGACTTTTACGTCCCTAAAACATGCGGTAATATCTGATTGAGCACCTTGAAAATCGCTGGTGGTTGCGCTCTTAGAGAGTTCAGTGTCATCTGTGAACTTGTGGAAGTCACAGCCATGGGCAGAAATAACGTCAGATAAGGGCTGAGAATAAAGGGTAAAAAGAACTGGTCCAAGGACAGAGCCCTGGGGAACACCATACAGAACAGGAGAAGGGGGTGATTTAGCACCATTAACGATTACCGTCTGTGTCCTGTCAGAAAGGTATGATGTGAACCATTTGAGAACCATATCGTCAAATCCGAAAGTAACCTTGAGTCTCTTGAGTAGGATAGAGTGGTCAAGAGTATCAAAAGCAGCACTGAGGTCAAGCAATGCTAGAAGGGATACCAGTTTATCGTCTGTTTTACAAAGCAGGCAGTCTAAGACACTCAGAACTGCAGTTTCTGTGCTGTGGTTTTTCCTATAAGCGGACTGACACACTTCCAGGAGACCATTATCTGACAATGGGATTGGAGCTGCTTCAAGACAACACGTTCAAGGATTTTAGAAAGAAATGGAAGATTCGATACTGGTCTAAAATTCTTCATATCATTTGCGTCAAGACCACTTTTCTTCAACAAAGGTGTGACAACAGCATGTTTGAACTGTGGAGGGACACAACCAGATGCCAGAGATATGTTCACTGTCATACTGCGCATAAATGCATGCCTGCACTCAGCCCAGCATTCACTCCGTGCACACGCAATCTCTCCAAACAACCAGAAGGCGCACTACAATAACTCTTCTTCTCCCCCTCCTCTCCGGGGAATAATTTACTAAACAATAATCAATTTTCCATCATATTCAACTGGTTTGTCTTCAAGGAATTATTTTTCATTCCTCCTCTCCAGTGGAGGTAAAATCATTCCACAAATCCACTAGTTGGGACCAAATTTCATCTCATTATACATAATACTTCACAAATATATCTTTGACCGGTTTCTCCTCCTCACTGGAGAAACAATGTATATATTCTCAAAGACAAATCAAAAGATGGCTTAAAATATAGTAGTATCAACTGAGTTCATCAGGGGGAACAATTAAAAAATCATTATGGGTCAACATGACAAATGCTTTCTTTTCTCACAGCTGGTGCAGTCGTTGTCTTCTACAGATCGATTCTCCAACCCTGGAGACGATTAGGTGCTGCCGCAGCACTGTAGCCCAAATATTTGTGCGACTGCCTAACTGGTGCTGCCACAGCACTGGGAAGGGCTGAAACACGAATGAAGTCCGTGTAAGTAATCTATTTCAAAATCTGAATAATCATAAATTCTTTTCCCTTTTTCCCTTTTCTTAACTTCTCTCTTTCTTCTCTCCCCATCTGTCTATACCTCACCTGGTAATGGTGAGTCGCAGGTGGAACTCGTTCTTCAAACAACCTGTCCGGTCAGTGTCCCCAAGCCATCTCCTTCCTATTCCTTATTTTTCCCTCCTGCGCTCTTTTTGAGTACACGTTCAGTGAGTACTCGTCTAACTCTACGCATTACCAGCCCATGGTTGCTGACGAATGGACAACGTCCGTCCATTCAACCAATAATTGCCCTACGTCTATAGCCACCAGCGACACCGATCACACTGGTCAGGCCATTCAAACTTTCTTTTCTTTTACCTTTCCTCTTCCCTACCTAGGGAAATGCTTTATAACAAATAAGGGCGTACGCGATGGAACGTCACATGTCGCCATGTGAGGCTACATCACATGACACCCCCCATCCCGGGGTGAAAAAAAAACCTTTCGTCAAGAAATTTTTTTTTTTTTTTTTTTTTTAAAAATACACATACATATCTAATTAATATACAACTTCAGCCATCAATCATCAATTTTTTATCATTCAAGAGTTTCCATCAATGCATAGAACTAACCTTTATGAACATCATAAAGATCCAAAATCACATTCCAAAATCTTAGTTTGAGAAAAAAAAATACAATCAGTTTTGTTTAGTTTTTTAAAAACAAATTCATACTCCATCACCACAAATCACGAGTTACAGTGACACGAAAAACATATGATACTGATTATTCCAAATGCCAATCATATATATATAGCAAAATGTAAACAGTTTTTCTAGCGTGTTGTCACATAATCATATGTCCCAACATCATCACAAAATGAGAATTTCCTCATGACTCACTTGATGAGAAAAATTTGGCAAGTGACAAGTCTTTGTTCAAGCAAAATATACAATATAGTAATCCACTCGAAAGTTAAACACTTTTTTCATTCTTCACAATGGACCAACGTGAAAAAAACAACAAAAAACACTTGTAACACATCAAATGAAGTATTCTGCACCCATTCACAAAGTAGCATCCCACAACGAGCCACCAATGCCAATACATATGCACTTTTGGAGAAAGATCAGTCACAACTACTTATCAATTCAGACTGACGTTAGCAGTCATAACGCTGCCAAAATATCAATCAAGTCTTTCCACAATGAAAACAAACAGCAGAATAAAAAATCTGTCCACAATGAAAACAAACAACAGTTACAGCAGCACGAAGGATACTGTGCACTCACGCACGAGACAGAAAGTCTGCCATGACATTCTGAGTGCCAGGTAATGGCTCAATGTCAAACTTGAACTCCTGCAATGACAAAGCCCATCTCAACAGCCTGCTATTTTTGGTCTTGGACGACTGCAAAAACGTCAATGGCCTGTGGTCGGTTTGTAACCGAAACTGTCTTCCAGTCAGGAATCTGGCAAATTTCTCACAAGCCCAAACAATGGCAAGACACTCCCTCTCAATTGTTGAATATTTGACTTGTGTGTTAGAGAACTTTTTACTTGCATATTGGACAGGGTGTATCAATCCATTCTTTTCCTGCAACAGTACAGCTCCCATGCCTTTGGAGCTGGCATCAGTTCTCAAAACAAAATCCTCTGAAAGAGAGGGCAAAAGCAACACAGGAAATGAATTGAGGGTGTCTTGAACACATTCAAGAGCTTTCTGGCACTCATCTGACCAGACGATACTTTTGTTTTTTGTTCCTTTTGTTAAGTCACTCAAAGGGGCTGTCAAGGACGCAAAGTGCGGTACATATCTTCTGTAATAGGACAACAATCCAATGAGTGATCTGATCTGTTTCTTTGTACTGGGTCTCTTCAAGGCCAAGATCTTTTCTACTTTCTTTTCCTCTGGTGTCATTTTTCCAACAGAAATGACATGACCCAAAAACTCAAGAATCTGGAATCCAGCACGAATTTTGGACGGTCTAGCCGTCAGACCAAAATTCCGGAGTTTACAAAAAACAGCTCTCAAGTTTTCCTCCAGATCATTCCATGACTTTGCAGCAAGCAAAATGTCATCAAAAAAACTTACTGCTCCACACTCATGAAGTTTTAGTGCGCGCATCATTCTGGCAAAAGAAGCTGGGGCGTTTTGTAAACCAAATGGCATCTTCGTCCATTGAAACAGTCCAAAAGGTGTCTGAAAAGCCGTTTTTTCCTTGTCTGCTTCAGCCATCGGGATTTGCCAATATCCTTTAGTCAAATCTATTTTGACAAAATATTTTCCTTCTGAGAGTTGACAAAGAAGTTCCTCAATGTCTGGGATAGGTTCTGCATCAAACACAGTGATTTTGTTTAACTTCCTGTAATCGATGCAAAACCGCACCGAGCCATCAGGTTTGTCCACCAAAACAACTGGTGAGCTGTATGGTGACGAGGACGGTTCAATAACTTTCAACCCGAGCATGACTTGAATCTCTCTTTCGACAACCTGTTTTTTTGCAAATGGGAGGGGGTATGGTTTGACTCGGACTGGGTTTTCCATACCCAAGTGAATAGTATGGGGTTCAATTGCTGTCACTGTCCCTGGGGTATCAGTCAGAACATCCTGAAAGTCCTTCAAAATACCTTCCAATTGTTCTTTCTGAATCAAAGACAAATCATCACACACAATGACATCACGATAAGTTTCTCCCTTGACAGAAAGAGTGGGCAGAGGTACAGTATCATCTATACTGGTAGACGTTAACAATCCCACATCAGGTACAAAATCAGAATCAATGATTTCTGTAACAGCCACATCTGTTTCAGACACTGGACACATCCATTCAATTGAATCATTAATGGCAACATTTGTACGTTCAACATATTTTTTAGCATGTTTACATGGAACACCTTTTCAGTATTTGCCATTTTCACTTTGGGAACCACAATCTGTTCGTTGTTTTGTCCAGGTACATGCCTGTAGAGGATGTCAGAGTCCAGTATGTACGTCGGCTTGTCCGTTGGTTTGTCAGAGACACTCTGCTTTGCAGTAGACAGTACAGTAGTCAATGTCTCGTCGCTTCTCTGCATGGTCTTCAAAACATCTGGCGTAACTTTTAGTTCATCCAGTTTTGAAACCTTGAGTGGTTTTGTTGGTTTTCCCTGCTCTACGACTTTTGATCTTGTACTGATGAGACAAGGAACGAAAGATCCTCCGGCACCACCATGTACTGTCGCAACACCTGGTAAATTTCCCAAAATCAAATCGCTAACTGGATTCTCAATAACACAGGCGGTAAGTGACCCGGAGTAGTATGGTGTATGAACGGAAATTTTTGCAAGTGGAAAAGTTTCAATTTTTCCACCAAACGATCTGCATTTCTGAACACTGTCAAGATATTGGTCTGGTAGAACAAAACATTTCCTTACACCAGCTGTGGTGCAACCTGTATCTCGCAAAACAGAACCTTGTAAACCATTAATGGCACAATCCTCCAAAAGAAGACCATCAATGGACTGATCTGGTGCCAAAACAAGACCTTCTTCACATGTAGTGGAAACAAATCCAGTCTTTGCTCCACTTCCTTTGAAAGGACAGTCCCGTTTCAAATGGAATTTGCCGTCACAAAAATGGCAACGCATGTTTTGATCGGTGGACAACTGGTTACCATTAGTCTGTGAACCTCGACCTTGTCCACGAGCTGGACCAAAGGGTCTTCGCGGTTGTTGTTCACCACGCCCTCGGAAAGGAAAAAGTCTTTCCGGTGGTGAGTATTCGTACTGACGGAAATCGCCAGAACCGACATGGCCTTGACCACGGAAAGGTCGTCGTCTGTTGCCAAAAGACGTGTAAGAGTGCGGACCTTGGAATGAAGCGCGATTTCCTCTTCTATAGTTTCCTTGTCCAAAATGCATCTGAAATGCCGCGTGAGACTCGAAAAGGGACGAATGTTCCTTGCGGGCAACACCTTTATCCGGATGAGCAATACAGTACTGATCCGCCATCTGACACATTTCGTCAACGCTATCGAACTGTCTTTCTTTAAGAAAAGTGGCCAAATCTTTACTGACGCTTTGAAAAAGTTGCTCTCGAAGTAGCAAATCTCGCAGTGATTCGAAAGTCTTACTCGTCTTTGTTAGTTCTATCCATCTGTCCAAACAATGACTCATTCTTATCAAAAAAGACGGAAATGATTCTCCCTTGTCAGGACGAATGGATCGGAAACGCTCACGAAAACGGTCAGCTGAACACTGAAACTTCTTTAAGAGTTCTTCTTTTAACTGATCCCAAGTCAACCCTTCCTTTGCCGCAAGTGTGTGGTATAGTGCCAAAGCACTTCCCTTAAACAGCGACGCGATAAACAACGTCCATTTCTCCTTCGGCCAACCACAAGAAGTAGCGTGGTTCTCGAACCGAAAAAGAAAACTGTCAATGTCGTCGGTTTTTTCTTCGAACGGCGGCAACTTCGGAATGTATGTTGACTTCGGATGAAATGTACTCGCGGAACCGACCGCTGGAGGTGGTGGAGGTTCTCTCGATGCCTGTAATCTTTTAATTTCTGCATCAGTCTCTAATTCAAGTTGTCTCAGTTTAAATTGCCGTTCCTTATCCTCTCTCTCTGTCTGTAGTTTTTTTTCCTCAAACTCTAATCTTTTTTTTATTTTCTTCCATCTCTTTCTGTAGTTTTTTCTCTTCAAGCTCTAATCTTTTTAGATTTTCTTGTCGTTCTTTATCTTTTTCTTCTAGTTGTCTCTGTTTTTCCTGTCTCTCTATCTCTCTGTCTGCCCTATCCAGACATTGTTGGACATAGTTTGCTAATTTATCACCTTCAAAGCCTAAACGCTCGGCCTGTCGTACATATTCATCAAAATTTTCCATCATGAATAGTTACCACAAAGAAACAAGAAACAATGACTAAATATGATTAAAATAAGGCGATATGTGATGTTATATACGTTTCCAAAAAAAAAAACAACCAACCTTGTTACAGTATGTACAACTAAAGAATTTAAATACCGGTATAAACAGGAAAATAATAAAGGCTTACAAAAGAGAAGCACTAATAAGAAGTGGCAATGTGATCTTTCCAAAAGAGATTTTCACCAATATTCTTTCCGAAAGGGAAAAAGACAGCTAAGAAAATGAAATGCAATACTAATAACTCTTTTTTCCAGTGAAAAGAAAACAGACAAAATATAAAGTTTTTTCCCGGAAATAAATTCTTTATAATGTTTATGTTCTTAACTGTTCTTACTGTACTTGTTACTTTCTTACTTAGTTTCTTGGTAAAACAATAGATGAGTTCACAAAACAAATGAATCGCCTTAAACAATAAGTGACTACAAAATTACAAAACAAATGAATTAACGAACAATTAAAAAGAGGGGGAGAAAACGTACACTAACGGAAATCCTACCTAAAAGATGATACTGATGAAAAGAAACTAGATAGGTGCCTATTGAAGAGAAGGTTTGGAGATTTTTTTTGTAAAGGGGGTGAAAAGGAAATGAAAGAATAGACAGGTCCGGTATAGAAAGAGGAAATTAGAAAAAGCGAAAGAGGCCCTCAGACAGCACCCTAATGGCAACTGTCTCCCGTAAAGCTGGAGACGGGGAAGTATTCAAATAATAATACACACAATATACTGAAACTCAATGCAATAAACAATCTAATAAATATACAATCAGAAAAACACACACACACACAAAAAGAACCCAAAACCCAAAAGATAATCAAAAAAAAGACGTTTATTTGGAGTGAGCGGTAATCCACTCCACCACCTACACTAGTTGAGTGACGGAGGTGAAGTCGATCCCACACTCAGAGGGGAAAGGGGAAAAATCCAAATAAAACGAGAGGAAAGATAAAGAATTAGATAGTAATGAGAGAGGGAGGGACTATCGACTCCCCAACGCCATGCCCCCTGCTAAAACAGAGCAGGAAGAGGTTGGGGCTATCAGTCCTGGGGAAGGGGACAAAACAAAATCTAATCTAGGGGAAGGACAACGACTCCTCAACGCCCTGCCCCCTTGCTGCCAGGTACGAGCAAGAGGAGGTTGAGGCTATCGGTCCTGAGGGGGGAAAGGGTCAAAAAGAAATCCTACCAAAAAAAACAACCCTAACAGAGTAGAGCAAACAAAAGAAATCTCATACACTCGAACACACACATACAGAAACAAATGAAAATAAAGACTACAAACAATAATCAAACAATCAATAATACTTTCTTTCCTCCCTTAATTTTTTCCTTGGAGGGAGAATCTTTTTTCTTGGAGGGGGTACAAAAAAAAACCTTGTCCTATGTCCTAAGTCCTAGTCGGGGTCACCACTGTCATACTGCGCATAAATGCATGCCTGCACTCAGCCCAGCATTCACTCCGTGCACACGCAATCTCTCCAAACAACCAGAAGGCGCACTACAATAACTCTTCTTCTCCCCCTCCTCTCCGGGGAATAATTTACTAAACAATAATCAATTTTCCATCATATTCAACTGGTTTGTCTTCAAGGAATTATTTTTCATTCCTCCTCTCCAGTGGAGGTAAAATCATTCCACAAATCCACTAGTTGGGACCAAATTTCATCTCATTATACATAATACTTCACAAATATATCTTTGACCGGTTTCTCCTCCTCACTGGAGAAACAATGTATATATTCTCAAAGACAAATCAAAAGATGGCTTAAAATATAGTAGTATCAACTGAGTTCATCAGGGGGAACAATTAAAAAATCATTATGGGTCAACATGACAAATGCTTTCTTTTCTCACAGCTGGTGCAGTCGTTGTCTTCTACAGATCGATTCTCCAACCCTGGAGACGATTAGGTGCTGCCGCAGCACTGTAGCCCAAATATTTGTGCGACTGCCTAACTGGTGCTGCCACAGCACTGGGAAGGGCTGAAACACGAATGAAGTCCGTGTAAGTAATCTATTTCAAAATCTGAATAATCATAAATTCTTTTCCCTTTTTCCCTTTTCTTAACTTCTCTCTTTCTTCTCTCCCCATCTGTCTATACCTCACCTGGTAATGGTGAGTCGCAGGTGGAACTCGTTCTTCAAACAACCTGTCCGGTCAGTGTCCCCAAGCCATCTCCTTCCTATTCCTTATTTTTCCCTCCTGCGCTCTTTTTGAGTACACGTTCAGTGAGTACTCGTCTAACTCTACGCATTACCAGCCCATGGTTGCTGACGAATGGACAACGTCCGTCCATTCAACCAATAATTGCCCTACGTCTATAGCCACCAGCGACACCGATCACACTGGTCAGGCCATTCAAACTTTCTTTTCTTTTACCTTTCCTCTTCCCTACCTAGGGAAATGCTTTATAACAAATAAGGGCGTACGCGATGGAACGTCACATGTCGCCATGTGAGGCTACATCACATGACATTCACAATGGACGTAATCAACGGCACCAGATGTGAGGCATATTGTTTCATGAGGGGAGTGGGGATAGGGTCAAGGATACAACTTTTACCAGGAGAAAGAGCAATCAAATCAAAAATCTCCTTTTCACTAACGGGTTCAAAACAGGAAAACAAAGGTCCATCATACAAATCAAAAAGAACAGACTGGCATGAATCAGAGTCAAGATTGTCTCTAATACGCTTTATCTTCTCGGAGAAGAAACCACTGAATTGCTGTGGGAGACCACTATTACTATATTAGAGCCGTCTGATTACTGCCGTCTGATTTGGCAGAAGGATTGTGACATGTTTAGATGCTTTCCTTTTGCTACAAAGTAACACATCTGATCATAACATATCAAAGAAGCCTTACTGATTCCGTGGAATGCAACCTTAAGCTCTCTTTACATAAGTTACATCTTCTGAGAACTTCATCATTCTTGGGCACCCATCTAGATGCTGCCTTCAAATTCGTGTTCCTGACTTTGGAACAATATTGCAGCGCTTGGCAGCTGACCCTGCTACTTCCCTTCCTTTAGCCCCCCCCCCCCTCTCTCTCTCTCTCTCTCTGAGTCTATCTCAGTATCAACTACTATTCATTATCAAAAAAGATCCCCTCTGTGACTTTCAGTCTAGCTTATCTTATATTGCTGTTCAATCTTGAGGATTTTCTGTTTTCAGGATCTCTGGATATATTCCAATACTAGTGTTACAATAGCTATACATGCTCTTTCATTGATATTAACTACACCTACCATCAGACTGCAGAAAAAAGATGAGGGTCCTGCTGAATTTGCTTTGATATTGGAGATCCATGAGTCCTTATACAAAAACTTGTGGGATGGTGATACCTCTGACTTTGGTACTTTTCAGTTCTCTCCATTTATACTGTATTCTATTAGTGAATTACCATGTTCAATCTTTGTTATACACTGCTAATTTTTAATCTATTCGAGTATTCCCACCAACTATATTTATACATTATGAGAATATAACAACAGAAAGTAGCGTTCTCAATGATCCATTAAGTCTCTTTCCATCAACAGATTATTGACATATCACCCATACAAGGCTTAAGGTCATTTTCTGAATGTTGATGCAGTAAATTCATATAATTCTTTAAAGCGGAAAAAAAAAAGAAAGAAAAGAAAGAAGTAGTGATACTATTTCAAATTCAGTACAGAAAGCCATTGTGTGTTGATGACAATTTTCGAAAGAAGAAAAACTGTAAGACAACATCCTCCGTCTCCAGCAACATGGCCTTTGATATCTAGGCAATTTTGTAAGACTGCTCTTTGAATGTGTGGACAGAACACTGGACAGAAGAAACTAAGATGACTTAAGTTAGCAGTTCTAAATTTCTCAAAGGTCTTTGACAAGATCAGCCCTCTCATTCAAAAGCTAAGCAGCTAAAGCATTGTGGGCTGCCTCATTGCGTGGACTTTCTCTGGGGCAGACAGCATGCAGTCCTGATCTGGGGAGACAAATCCACCTTTCTGGCAGCTGAGTCTGGCATCTCCTTGGGTTCAATTCTTGGACTGAGCTTATTTCTAATATCATCAACAAAATACTTCAAGGTATCAAGTCTAAGCTCTGTTTATTTTGATTTTTTTTTTCTTCTACAATGTGCAGTCACACAATCGAGAGGTAAGATAATCAGAAGATCCTCCCGCAAGACCAGGGCTCTCACCACCTGGAAGAAGTGGTCAATGAATTTCCATCCCCGGAAAAGCTCTGTTAGACTGGGTACAACCCCCAGACAAAGATGGAATCAAATTAATAAACGTACAAGATGCATAGGCACAGGCTGGAGCATGTCCACAACATCAGAACACACACACACACACACACACACACACACACACACACACACACACACATATATATATATGATTATATGGGTCATTCTTCTGAAATATGCCCAGAATTGTGACATGGATACTGATAAATTAACTTTTTATTTTAAACAGCTAATGACTGCAAAAGATTGCTAAGCATGTCTAGTTTCATTATTGGGGAAACATAAAACTGAGATGTTGATGTTAGTCACATTAATTTTGAAAAACTCTTGTCACATTATCGTGTGATATGTGTAACCTAGGACACCAAGTGCAGCTATCAATACCAACATGGAAAGTTGTTTTTTTTTAGTTTGGCAGCTTTAAACAAATTTAGATATATATATATATATTAAGGACTTCATAACATTATTTTCTACTTTCAATCATTTCCATTTGGTTATGGCAATAAAACCAAATAACGTACTCATGCACACATTTTTTTTTTTTAACTCAAACAAATTTTCCTCATAGAATGTGTGGCATCAAAAATATATTTTAGTATCAGTTTTCATAGAAAGCAATGCACAAGCATTCATAATGAAGCAGTTTCACTAATAATTCTGGTTTTGCTTTGATGATGTGATGAGTGAAATGAAAATGTGACACATGTAACACATGGCACCAAATTTACAAATCAACTTAAAATATCAACAACAAAAAACAAACAAAAAAAAACCCTGTGATATTCCTTTTTTTTCACTCTCTTAACTCTTTCTACTCATAACTAACTCCCCTACCCATGCCCTGTGAACATATGTCCACAGCACAGAAACACCTTGGCTCACTATTTTTTTTTTTTTTTTAATTTTTTATTTTAGATCATTTTCTTGGAGATGTTAACACAGATTTTTTTATCTACATACTAGGATAGAGTAAACTCTTTTTTCTTTTCAACGATACATGTTTCATGAACCCAAATGTTGATTTTGTCCTTATCTAAAGGTTTAGAAAACATTTACTTCGAGGTCAAAAGCAAAAAACCTGGTAGCTCAGTTACCACTAACACAATTTGTAATAAATTTACATCAAACCTACTTTTTTTTTTAAAAATCAGTGGCAGATGCACACTGCTGTTCCTTTCTATTTTCTTCTCATTTGTCTAAAAATTCAATCTGTTAATAATCAAGGTAAAGAATATTTAGAAATGTAATTGTTAGACACCTATAAATCATACTGTTGACTCACAGCTTAATTCAAACACACGATTTACACAATATATTAAAATGGTGTGGTGCATGTAACTTGGAGTGGATACCACTCCAGAATGAACAATGTGGCATCATTTTACATTTGTTACAACACAGATGTATTAAATTTGTTCTCATTTGCCTAAAAATTTGATCTGTTCATAACCAAGGTAACAGTATTTAGAAATACAACTGTCAGATATCTGTAAACCATACCACTGATTCACAGCTTAATTTAGAAACATGATTTACACAACACAGCAAAATGCTGTGGTGCTTGTAACTTGGATACCACTCCAGCACAAACAATATGGCGTCATATTACCTTTTTCACACTATGAGCGGTCAAATGGATAAATGAAAATAAAATAATGTAATTTTCATGATCAAATAAACCTTTGTGAAGAAAAACTTTTCACTCTTTCTTCCAACAACCCTCATCCTCCGAAAAATGAAAGTTACATCCAAATGCACAGCAAACATTTCAGCATGTGTGATGCCATGTAACTTGGACACTGCTAGGTTAGCAGACAAATTGTGTACCATGACATTTCTCACATGCACAAAAATAAATTGTCTCAATATCAAATCAAAACAACTAAATTTAAAAAATAAGAAACCAAACAGAACTTAAATCAAAATCGAGAGTTATCCTTTATTTCCATACATAAACTCGCTCTGAAATTTAGAAGAAAGCAAAAATCGGAAGGGACCCAATTTTCACTGGTAAATTCTCATGTCTCAGCGTTCACCATTTTTTTTTCCCAATTACACAACTTCATCTTTGCAATCAGCAAATTCTTCATAGCAAACTATTAAAAAGTGCATAACAGTACACTGTGTTAGATAAATTATTCACAAAAGATTGGTTCTGAGCAAAGAAACTTGTGAAATGATAAGGCCCAATCTTACTGGCTGCTGCATGACACACGTAACATAGCGGTTTCAAATTGGAGGCCTCGAATTTAATTTGTGACGTCTCCTCCGACACACAGTGTAGAAAGCAGCTTATCGCTTCGCAAGTTAGTCCCTACACAGACCTTCAAATGTTCATATGCAGTATTCGTTCATGTTCAACAGCTCCGCAAAACTGTCCAAGCAATTGCGCACATGTAACTCGTGTTTCAGTACGCCATGACAGAAAAGTTACTTCAAGTTTTGTTAAAGAGTTAATTTTAAACACTTCACACTGAATTAAGCTAGATTCAAAGCTGAATATTTTTTCTTTAGTTCTGATGTCACTGGCTGTCAGCATACTTTCAAATGTTGTCGTCTGCCCTTGACCACACGTTTTCGGACACCACACGTGACGTGTATCACACAAGTTTATTTTGCCAATTTCAGATGAAGCGAGTATCGTGGACAAAAAATTAAGCCAAATTAACTATGAAATAAGCCTTGTAGATGATTTTCGTACTGCTTGTATGAAAATATATCTTTTCAATCAGTATTTAGAATCTGATTCCTGTGATTTTTTAATGAATAAAGAGCATGACTGTGCAAGAAAACATATATTTTTAATCTAGAAGTTGCCTTATTTTGTGCACAATGATGAACCCCTATGTTGAGCACATGTCAGTAGAATGACCCATATGTTATGCTGAACAATTTAGTAGTGGGGGAAAAGAAGTTCAGGCTAACATTTCTTCCGTCATTACATTAATGAGTTGGCAAAGATTTTAACGAAAGAGAAAAATGATTTGACAAAGATCTAAATGAAAGAGAAAAAAAAAAGAAAGGGGGGGGGGGGGGGGGGAGAAAAAGAAAATGAGAACATAAAATCAGGAAATATAAATATTGAACCCTTCACTAGCAGCATATGGGAACTATCGTTATCCTTCCTGAAGACAGATCAATTCAATTCATACTGCCTGCTCCTAGGCCTTTTGACTGCTGGATCGGACTCATCTGGGAGACACAGCTGATTGTGATGGGCATCACCATCCAAGATGATACTTTTATTAAGAGGGGAACCCACATCAACAACGGCACAAAGAAAGTAAACAAGACCCTGATTTCTTCAAACAAAATCTGAAAACATGGAACAAAAAGCTGAGACAGCATACATAACACTTGTTCAAGCATTGCTGGTGTATGCAGCTGCAGTTTGGGATCCATGATACACACTGCTGTGCAAGTGAGGTGCATGAGATTCAGAGGGAGATTTTAGTGCCAATCAATAACAGCAGTTCCTTTGCTGCACAACTAATTGTTCACAGTTTGACATCGATTTAAAAGCGCTAGCATTTACAAAGAGCATTAAAGTTTTCCATATCAAACAAGCAAATTATTTCGAATAAACTTACCGATGGTCTATGAACTTCGCATGTGGTCGCTGCCATCATTATGGTTTTGAAAGCGGAAACTAAAAAGGAGACAAAATAATAAGAGTACCCTCCCCTATCGGCCGGTTCCGGCGAGCGAACGCGTTCTGGCCACACGCCATAATTAGGATTTAGCGCTAAAATAATCCAATTAAGCGTGTTGAGGCCTACCATAATTGCTGCAGCTGAGCAGCGCAGGATGATCAGGAAGACCAGTGTCAACAGATCTCCAGCTGCTGCCACGATCCCCTGTCCGTACTGTGATAGATCTTTCCGGGCGCAGATCGGCCTGACCAGCCATCTACGCACTCACCTCCGATCCCAGGATGACTAGATAGTCTTCGTCATCTCGACGGACAAACAAACAAACAAAACCATAAATTTGAGGCAGCGTTTAATGTTAAACTGATAATTGATCAAAAGAACAACTCCCCACCAATTATTTCCCTTGTTTTGGAGGATTTTCACCGATGAAATCACAATCTTCAAATACATGACCTTCCCCTTAGTTGACGTCACATTTCAGGCCTTTGCACTCTTCTTCTTCTTCTTCTTCCTAGAAGACTGGTTCACTCAAAAACGAGTAGTGACCCAAAATTTGCACCAGCTTAAAGCGCCCACATAGTCCCATTCCTTTGATTTTAATCTGTCTGCTTGGAACCACCTGGCGTGTGCCCTGACAGCCATATGAAAGTACATGGGGAAAATAACTTTCAGACACAATCAAAACAA
>CM065716.1:68771116-68781116 GCA_033310375.1 Conus canariensis | reverse complement strand
ACGCTAGTGTGTATGTGCGAGTGCGGGCGCGTTTGTGAGTGAGTGAGTGTGTGTGTGTGTGTGTGTGTGTGTGTGTGTGTGTGTGTCTGTCTGTCTGTCTGTCTGTCTGTCTGTCTGTCTCTCTGTGTGAATGAGAAGGGGAGCAGAATGAGAGCTTGTGATTTTCTTGAATTAAATTACTTTGTGTTCCCAGGCTGATTCTCCTGCGGACACTCCCTGTATTGACATGCTAGGATTAATCCCATCTATCCAACACAAGATGCAAAGCATATAAACGTATTCCCAGTTTATCCTGAATACGCGTGAGATATTCCATAAAGAGGAAAAACCGTCTTGGGCTGGTGTAACCGTTAGTAAAGGGTATTCTGGTAAACATTGGCCATCATCTGTAACCTATAATGAACATACTTACAAGTTTTCAGAAAGATCGGCCAAGTACTTTCTCAGATTTTCCATAAAGAAGAAAACCATTATGGGCCGCTAGTAACGGTAGAAAGAAACTCGTGGAGAGCGTGGCAGCAGAGAGTCCTCAGAAGAGAAGCCCCCTTCAAGCAAGTGTTTCGGCCCTTATCTCCTGACACTCTAGGGGGGTTGGGCCACACCCGGTTCATGACTCCGGATGTCCCTCTGCTGCCCCTTTTTTTCCCATCTTGGGACGAGCCATGGCTGGGATTCGAACCCATGACCCTCTGGACATGCTCATTTTCCACTTAATGACTCGCGCTTTAACCACTGAGCCACAGGGACACCTGATATTTGTAGGGAAATTAAGCCTTATGAAGTTCACTTTTGTTCCTCCTTGACCAGATCCAGCTTGAACACCTCTCTGCCGCTTCTGCCATTGCTTTCAGGGCTCTGGTTTTTTCCTTCCCTGCAACTGAGAGCTGTTTCATGAGGCTGTATGCAGACGTTCCTACAAACCCCCTAGCTCCAATTTCTGCAGTGAGGACTTTGACCTGATAGCCTTCTCTCCTCAGGCTGTTTGCCAGATCAGCATACTTTTCAGTCTTGTAGATTTGAGCTGCCTCCATTCTGTTCTCATATGGCACCGTGAGCTCGATCATGATCAGCTGCTTGGTTGACTTAGAGTGGACTACTATGTCTGGTCTCATGCCACTCTTGCTGATGATCCCTGGGTGACTCTTCCATTCTGGGAGGTCTGCAGTGCACTCCCAGTCATCTGCCCCGTCCAGCAGACTCTGCCTGCATGTTTCGAGTGGCACTGTTGTTCTTGGCCATGATTTGCTGCCTCCTGCCGTGAAGAATGTTGCGGGTGCTTTTGGAGTCCTGATTTTCCCTTTTGTGGTGTTGGTACTAGCCCAGACTACTTGTACAATTTCTTTGAGCACTTGGTTGTGCCTCCATGTGTACCTTCCTTGAGCCAGGGCTACTTTACATGAGCTTAGGACATGCTCCACTGTTTGTTTTTCATGGCAGAGGGGGCATGCAGGATCGTCTGTTTTCCCCCACTTCACCAGGTTTGCATTTGAGGGCAGAAGGTCATATGCAGATCTGAGAATGAAGCTGATCCTGAGAGGGGCCATGTGCCAAATGTCATTCCAAGTGAGACTTCTTTGGAGTGCATTCTCCCACGTTGTCCATTGCCCTTGCTGGCTCTGCTGGACTGCTTTTTGGAGTCTTTTTTGGTCTTCTTCTTTTCTCATCTCCTGAATCATCATATCTCTTTTGGCTTTTCCTTTGGCCTTTGACCACCATTCAGTTTTGGTCACCCCCAGTCCCTGTCTGTTGGTCTGTGTGTGTCCTGTTATTTCTCTGATCTTGAGACTTTCTTTTGCAGAATCCATCGCCTCTTGAACTTTCCATTTTCTGCCTGTCTTCAGCTGGGGCTTAATTGCTTCTACCACCTTGTCTCCTGAGTCCTCCAGCATGCTTTGAAGTCTGATCTTCCCTGCTTTGTATTCCTCCAGGATGGATTTCAGGGGTAGTTTCAGCTTTGCTTGGCGACAGTACAGCGCTATGTCAGTCAGACAGGGTGGGACACCAAGCCATTTCCTTGTGAACTTGTTGATTTTGGCTTCCATTGCCTCCACTATGCTGGTGCAGATGTCGTATATCATCAGAGGCCATAGCAGCTTTGGTATCAGCATGAACTGCAGACACCAGACCTTGTATTTGCCAGGGAGCCCACACTGGTCAATGGTCTCCAAGCCTTCCTCCGCCATCTGCTTGGTTTCTTTTGCTCTTTGTGTGTCTTTCAGCGTATCATCATACCATCTTCCAAGGCTCTTGACTGGTTCTTCTGTGACTGTTGGAATGGCCTGGTTGGCAACACTGAAGACCACAGATCCGGCCACTTTTCCTTTCCTCAGTGAGAGACTCCGTGATTTCTTTGGCTTGAACTTCATTCTGGATGAGGCAACTACGTCGTCCAGCCTCTCCAGCACATGACGTGTCTCGTCTTCTCTGGATGAAATCACTGTAGTATCATCCATGAAGGCCTTGAGAGGAGGCATCTTGTATCCATCGCCAAGGTCTGTTTGTCTCACGTTGTTTGTTGCTGCTTTCAAGATGAGTTCCATTGCCAGCACGAACAGTATTGGGGAAATTGCACAGCCCATTGCAATACCCACTTCCAAGTTGATCCAGTCTGTTGTGTACTCCTTGGTAGAGAACCGCATTGAGAAGCCATTGAAGTACTTCTTGAGCATGTCGCGGATGTTCTTTGGCACATGGTACATCTCAAGAGCCAACTGTATCATCTCATGGGGCACAGATCCATATGCGTTTGCCAGATCAAGCCACACTACGTCCAGGTCTCTCTTTTCTGTTTTTGCTTTTTGGATTGCGTCCCAGATCATTGTGGCGTGTTCTACACAGCCCGCCACGCCTGGGATGCCACCTTTCTGGACTGACACATCCAAGTACTTGTTTTCCATCAGGTACTTGGTCAGCCTTGCTGCCATGACAGAGAAGAAGATTTTCCCTTCGACGTTCAGTAGTGATATTGGCCTGAACTGGCTAATGTCACTTGAGTTTTGCTCTTTGGGGATGTACACACCATCTGCCGTCATCCACTGGCCGCTGATCTTCTGGTTTCTCCAAGCCGATCGCAGCAGCCTGTGGAGCCACTCCAGCACCTTGGGACATTTCTTGTAAAGCTGGTAAGGTATTCCGTTTGGCCCTGGTGATGATTTGGCTCTGGCTTTGTCGACCACCTTCTTGATTTCCGCCAACGTTGGAGGCTTGCCATTGAACTGTTCCTCAGGGTTGGTTGGCCACACCAGACCTTGAATGTCGAGTGGTGCTTTGCTCTGTGGGTCAGAGTATGTTTTCCTCAGATGCTGCTCAAGAACTCCTTTGTCCACACTTAGGGTCCCAGATTTTGGCTGCTCAAACAGTGTTCTGGCAAACTGGAAGGGGTCTCTGAAGAAGCGCTCTTGTGTCTTCTTCTTTTTGCTCTTCCTCTTCCTCGCAGATTCCGCTTTGCTGAGGGCACTGTGTTTTTCTTTCAGGTCTTTCCACAGTTTTTCCAAGCCTTGTTTTTCAGCTGGCAGTGCGGTCTTCATTTGCATCTTGAGGTTTTTCTTTTGGACCCTGATCTTGTCCATCTTTTCTTGGCGTCTGGATTTCTTTGGAGGTGTTTTCTTTTTGGGTAGTTTTGCTCCATAGGCGTCTCTACATGTGGCATACACAATGTCCCCATATGTGGCTAGTTTGTGTTCCAGGGTGCTTTTCCCTATCAGTGCATCGAGTCTTTGGACGATTTTTGCATCCAGTTTCTCCCAATCTTCAGTTTCGTTTGCTCGTGGCAGGTTGAGTTTCAGGCGCCTGGCATCGAGGGCCTGTGCAAATTCCTCATCCGAACCAACAGCGTGGATGTCCTTGGCACTGTGGTTTAAATCCTGGCCTTGGTCTTCCGACGTCTTATCTGCTGATGCAGTGCGCTGCTGCTCATTCAGATGAGTCTTCACACATCCCATCTTTGTTCTGTGGATCTTCATGCCACGGGTGGTAGCGAAACGCTTTCCACAGACACATGGATATTCCATTTGGTCCATGTTCATAGTCCGTTTGGGATTTGCAGTCATGATTGGTTGAGCACCGATGGATTCATCATTCTCTCCCCCTTTCGGTGAATCCTGGGAGCATCTTTTCCTTTTATTTTTAGTAGCCACATGTTTAAGGCAAAGTGGGGAGCCAGCCCACAGAGCCCTTGGTTCTGGTCTTTCCCAGTGTCCTCCGGTCTTTCCCGGACGTCCTCCGGCCTATTCCCGGAAGTCAATGGTTTACCCATGCATCAGTAGAAAGAAACTCGTGGAGAGCGTGGCAGCAGAGAGTCCTCAGAAGAGAAGCCCCCTTCAAGCAAGTGTTTCGGCCCTTATCTCCTGACACTCTAGGGGGGTTGGGCCACACCCGGTTCATGACTCCGGATGTCCCTCTGCTGCCCCTTTTTTTCCCATCTTGGGACGAGCCATGGCTGGGATTCGAACCCATGACCCTCTGGACATGCTCATTTTCCACTTAATGACTCGCGCTTTAACCACTGAGCCACAGGGACACCTGATATTTGTAGGGAAATTAAGCCTTATGAAGTTCACTTTTGTTCCTCCTTGACCAGATCCAGCTTGAACACCTCTCTGCCGCTTCTGCCATTGCTTTCAGGGCTCTGGTTTTTTCCTTCCCTGCAACTGAGAGCTGTTTCATGAGGCTGTATGCAGACGTTCCTACAAACCCCCTAGCTCCAATTTCTGCAGTGAGGACTTTGACCTGATAGCCTTCTCTCCTCAGGCTGTTTGCCAGATCTGCATACTTTTCAGTCTTGTAGATTTGAGCTGCCTCCATTCTGTTCTCATATGGCACCGTGAGCTCGATCATGATCAGCTGCTTGGTTGACTTAGAGTGGACTACTATGTCTGGTCTCATGCCACTCTTGCTGATGATCCCTGGGTGACTCTTCCATTCTGGGAGGTCTGCAGTGCACTCCCAGTCATCTGCCCCGTCCAGCAGACTCTGCCTGCATGTTTCGAGTGGCACTGTTGTTCTTGGCCATGATTTGCTGCCTCCTGCCGTGAAGAATGTTGCGGGTGCTTTTGGAGTCCTGATTTTCCCTTTTGTGGTGTTGGTACTAGCCCAGACTACTTGTACAATTTCTTTGAGCACTTGGTTGTGCCTCCATGTGTACCTTCCTTGAGCCAGGGCTACTTTACATGAGCTTAGGACATGCTCCACTGTTTGTTTTTCATGGCAGAGGGGGCATGCAGGATCGTCTGTTTTCCCCCACTTCACCAGGTTTGCATTTGAGGGCAGAAGGTCATATGCAGATCTGAGAATGAAGCTGATCCTGAGAGGGGCCATGTGCCAAATGTCATTCCAAGTGAGACTTCTTTGGAGTGCATTCTCCCACGTTGTCCATTGCCCTTGCTGGCTCTGCTGGACTGCTTTTTGGAGTCTTTTTTGGTCTTCTTCTTTTCTCATCTCCTGAATCATCATGTCTCTTTTGGCTTTTCCTTTGGCCTTTGACCACCATTCAGTTTTGGTCACCCCCAGTCCCTGTCTGTTGGTCTGTGTGTGTCCTGTTATTTCTCTGATCTTGAGACTTTCTTTTGCAGAATCCATCGCCTCTTGAACTTTCCATTTTCTGCCTGTCTTCAGCTGGGGCTTAATTGCTTCTACCACCTTGTCTCCTGAGTCCTCCAGCATGCTTTGAAGTCTGATCTTCCCTGCTTTGTATTCCTCCAGGATGGATTTCAGGGGTAGTTTCAGCTTTGCTTGGCGACAGTACAGCGCTATAACGGCTATAACGGTAAACTAAAACATCGGGCATCATTCGTGACCCATAATGAACATACCTACAAATTTTCAGAAATATCAGCCACATACTTTCTAAGATATTCCATAAAGAAGAAAAACTGTTATGGGTCGTTATAGCCGTTAGTAACGGCTATAACGGTGAACTAAAACGTCGACCATCATCCGTGACCCATAATGAACATACCTACAAATTTTCAGAGAGATCGGCCACATACTTTCTGAAACATTCCTTAAAAAGAAAAGCCGTTATGGGCCGTTAGTAACGGCTAGAATGGTAAAATAGCACATCGGGCATCATCCGTGTCCGATAATGAACATACCTACAAATTTTCAGAAATAACGACAGTGTGCTTTCTGAAAGATTCCATAAAGAAGAAAAACCGTTATGGGCCGTTATAGCCGTTAGTAACGGATATCACGGTAAACTAAAACATCGGATATCATTCGTAACCCATAGTGAATATACCTACAAATTTTCACAAAAATCGGCCAAGTACGTTCTGAGATATTCCATAAAGAAGAAAAACCGTTACAGGCCGTTACAGCCGTTAGTAACATATACAACGGTAAACTAAAACATCTTGCATCATCCTTGACCCATGATAGACATACCTGCTAGTTTTCACAAAGATCGGCCTAGTACTTTCTGAGGTATTGCATAAAGAAGAAAAACCATTACAGGCCGTTACAGCCGTTAGTAACGGCTATAACGGTAAACTAAAACATCGGGCATCATCCGTGACCCATAATAAACATACCTGCTAATATTCACAAAGATCGGCCAAGTACTTTCTGAGATATTCCGTAAAGAAGAAAACCCGTTACAGGCCGTTACAGCCGTTAGTAACGGCCATAACGGTAAACTAAAACATCAGGCATCATCTGTGACCCATAGTGAACATACCTACAAATTTTCAGAAAGATCGGCCCAGTAGTTTTGTCTGGAGCGAGTGGAACACATTTTGACCACGGACGGACGGACACACACACACACACACACACACACACACACACACACACACACACACACACACACACACACACACACAGAGCATTTCTTCGTTCCCATTCTAAAGTACTCCCTGTTCTATAAGAACTGGGACTATAACAAGATGCAAAGCATATAAACGTACTCCCACTTTATCTTGAATACGCGTGAGATATTCCATAAAGAGGAACAAGATGCAAAGCATATAAACGTACTCCCAGTTTATCCTGAATACGCGTGAGATATTCCATAAAGAGGAAACTCCGTCCTGGGCTGGTGTAACCGTTAGTAATGGCTATTCTGGTAAACATCGGCCTTCATCTGTGACCTATAATGAACACACAAATTTTCAGAAAGATCGGCCACATACTTTCTGAGATTTTCCATAAAGAAGAAAACCATTATGGGCCGTTAGTAACGGCTATAACGGTAAACTAAAACATTGGGCATCATCCGTAACCCATAATGAACATACCTGCTAATTTGCACAAAGATCGGCCAAGTACTTTCTGAGATATTCCATAAAGAAGAAAAACCGTTACAGGCCGTTACAGCCGTTAGTAACGGATATAACGGTAAACTAAAACATTGGGCATCATCCGTGACCTACAATGAACATACCTGCTAATTTTCACAAAGATCGGCCAAGTACTTTCTGAGATATTCCATGAGGAAGAAAAACCGTTACAGGCCGTTACAGCCGTTAGTAACGGCTATAACGGTAAACTAAAACATTGGGCATTATTCGTGACCCATAATAAACATACCTACAAATTTTAGAGAAAGATCGGCCAAGTACTTTCTGAGATATATTCCATAAAGAAGAAAAACCGTTACAGGTTGTTACAGCCGTTAGTAACGGATATAACGGTAAACTAAATGGGTCACGGATGATGCCCGATGTGCTATTTTAACTTTTATAGCCGTTACTAACGGCTATAACGGCCCATAACGGTTTTTCTTCTTTATGGAATATCTCAGAAAGTGCTGAGCCGATCTCTCTGAAAATTTGTAGGTATGTTCATTACGGGTCATGGATGATGCCTGATGTGTTATTTTACCGTTATAGCCGTTATTAACGGCCACAACGGTTTTCCTTCTTTATGTAATATCTCAGAAAGTACTTGGCCGATCTTTCTGAAAATTTGTAGGCATGTTCATTACGGGTCACGGGTGATGACCGATGTGTCATTTTACCGTTATAGCCCTTACTAACGGCCATAACAGCCCATAACGGTTTTCTTCTTTATAGAATATCTCAGAAAGTACTTGGCCAATCTTTCTGAAAATTTGTAGGTATGTTCATTATGGGCCACGGATGATGCCCGATGTGTTATTTTAACTGTTATAGCGGTTACTAACGACTATAACGGCCCCTAACGGTTTTTCTTCTTTATGGAATATCTTAGAAAGCACTCAGCCGATCTTTCTGAAAATGTGAAGGTATCTTCATTATGGGTCACGGATGATGCCCGGTGTTTTATTTTACTGTTATATCCGTTACTAACGGCTACAACGGTCCATAACGGTTTTTCATTTTTATGGAATATCTTTGAAAGTACTTGGCTGATCTTTCTGAACATTTGTAGGTATGTTCATTATGGGTCACGGATCATGCCCAATGTTTTAGTTTACCGTTATAGCCGTTACTACTGGCTATAACGGCCCATAACGATTTTTCTTCTTTATTGAATATCTTAGAAAGTATTTGGTCGATCTTTCTAAAAATTTGTAGGTATGTTCATTATGGGTCACGGATCATGCCCGATGTTTTATGTTACCGTTATAGCCGTTTCTTCTTTATGGAAAATCTCAGAAAGTATTTGGCCAATCTTTCTGAACATGTGTAGGTATGTTGATTATGGGTCACAGATGATGGCCCATGTTTACCAGAATAGCCGTTGCTAACGGCTATAACGGCCCAAAACGGTTTTTCCTCTTTATGGAATATCTCACACGTATTGAAGATAAACTGGGAGTACGTTTATATGCTTTGCATCTTGTTCATTTGTTGCTTCTTCACTTCAGTCCTTCAAACCAGTACATTTTACATAATGAAAAAAAACCCTCTCTCTCTCTCGTACAATGTCACAACATTGCACAGTTTTACTATCTGGAAACGACATTATCTGATTATACATTCTTTTGGATTTTCAGTTTAATTCTACCCTTGATTTTCACTGGTCTGCCTCTGGACAATTCTTCTGTTTGCACGCATTAGCTCCCCCCCCCCCCCCACTCCCTTCTGTCTGTCTCTTTCATTCTCTCTCTCTCTCTCTCTCTCTCTCTCTCTCTCTCTCTCTCTCTCTCTCTCTCTTTTCCTTTGCTTTAGTTCTTTGTCAAATATAACCTATGAGTGTTTAATTTCTCATATTTTGAGTCAGACGATGGGCGGTGTTGCTATTAGCATGATTTGCTTCACATTTTACCTGAAAACGACGGTTTCAAGTTCTTTTTGACAACTCCCAGCAACACCACCTTGACATCATCTCCAACTGAATGTTATACTGGTAAGATCGAATTGTATATGTCCCCAAAACCTCTCCAAGAAAGCCTGCAAATAACAGACCACCGTGTCCTCCCTAATAAGCACAGTGTCTGCTATCTGCAGTTTGTACTGATCCCAAAGGTCCTCTTGCTCTGCAGTCGTACAATATCAGCACTAATACAGTGATATCAGTGGAGGCAAACCAGAAATTCATCCGCAAGGAGTACAAAGTGGATACGGCAAGGTTACTAACTATGTCCTATGCATGTAGAATCGGGAGACAAAGTTGTGAGATCAGTCCGGCCCAAGCTAAAGATGGCAGAAAACGCTAGGTCCAAGAGGCAGTATGCGTGACAAAGGGGAAACCTGCAGATCAAGCAAACAACAGGACAGACACGAAGACACAGCCGGAGGCAAGAGTCAGCAGGCATGAGGTGGTGGTCAAAGGCAAAAGAGAAATCAAAGAAGGGACACGGTGATGTAGATGCAGAAGAAGGAAGATGATGCCCCAAAAAATGCAGAAGGCAATCCACTAAGGCCACCAGGGACGGTGGACTACCTGGGAACTCGCACTCCATCGAAGTCAAAGCTGGGATGAATTATGGTACGTGACAGATCTTAGGATCTTCGTACCAAGATCTGTATTTGTCCTCCTGCCCTTGCATTAAAACCTGGTCAAATGAGGAAATCAGATGACCCTATGTGTTTGCTCTGTCAGGGCAAACAAACAATGGAACATGTCTTGAGTTCAC
>CM065716.1:68746116-68763616 GCA_033310375.1 Conus canariensis | reverse complement strand
ACGAAACTCAACATAGTATACTGTTTAGGTTCGCTCGTTGTCCAAACTTCATACACTAACGTCTGATCATGCACGTCCTCGTGGGCTTTTAGCTAAGCTTCTCTCTCGCAGTTTGCCTCCTTTCAGTGAACTTACAAATGACAGTAAACAGTTTCCTTTGCAGCTGTTTTCATCCTACACCTGTAAATCACTTCAGGCAGGCCATTTTTCTTTTGTAGCTGATACCCTCCAAAAGACTGCAGGTGTTTCACAATGAATATAAGTGCTGTGTCAGCAGTATACATTCCTTGATAACCAGAGAGCCTTGTCGCGGCACGGATTGTCGCAACGGCACGGATTGTCGCAAATTCACGAATGCGACAATCCGTGCCGGACCTGGCGGCACGGATTGTCGCAACAGCACGAATTGTCTCATGCGACAGTTTGTGTCTGACCTCCCGGCACGGATTGTCGCAACGGCACGGATTGTCGCAGTCTACACTTTCTTTGAGGTGCTCGCAAAAGACCACAATTTGTTGATCCTCACTCTTTCGTACCGCCTCCCCCTCCACTCCCCCCCCCCCTCCTTCCCCACCCCGATCAATCCCTCTCTCTCTTCCACTCTCTCTCTATGTCCCCCCCCCTCTCTCTCTCTCTCTCTCTCCACTCTCTATCTCTCTCTCTCTCTCTTGTCTGTCTGTCCATCTGTCTGTCTGTCTGCCTCAGTCTCTCTCTCTGTGTCTCTTTCTCTCTCTGTTTCTGTCTGTGTCTCTCTCACTTTTTCTCCCTGCCTCTCTCTGCTTGCATATTTGTGTTTTTGTGCGTATGTATTCATATATATATATATATATATATATATAATATATATATATATATATATATATATATATATATCTCCACACCTACCTCTCCACACTTTCGTTTTATTTTATTCTACTACCTTTCGCTGGCTGCTTTGGGGTGCTGTTGGATTCTTCTTTGAACCCTTGGTGGTGAGAACACTACAAAATTACGGACTGTGGTGTGTCTCTATTTGACGTCAAGAGCACAGACACAATCAGCCGTGTCTCCCTGATGAGTTCCGATCCAGCGGACGAAAGGCCTAGGAGCAGGCGATATATATAGATCTGCCTTCGAGAGGGATTACGATGGTTCCCTCATGCAGCTAGTGAAGGGTTTTCATTTTTATAATATACATTTTCCCCCTTTTTTATTTATTTATTTTTTTTAATTTCAAATCTTTGCCAAATCATTACTATAATGATGGAAGAATTGTTAACCTACACTTGTTTTCCCCCCACTACTTAATTGTTCAGCTTCATAATATATATATATATATATATATATATATATATATATATATATATATATATATATAAATCAGAAAAGCAGTGGGAGAAAACTAGCCAGACAATCGTTTTCTCTGTCAAACTGACTTTAGAGAAAAAGAAAAAAGAGAGAGAATGGTAGGTCTTCCTGGGCAGCGTGGCAGATGCTGGTCTGTCTGATCAGTCCCTTTGGGCACAGCTGAAGCGACTGCAGTTTCGGCATGAATGCCTCATCAGGCTTCCTTCGCTGTGGTGCTGCAGATCCAACCACACCCTGCTGATTTGAGGTCGTTAGCGACTCCAGAAAATTCTGGTGTCGCATCCCTCTTGCAGGGCATAAACAGCCCATACAAATGCCACACCGTCACCAGGAAGTTAAGATATAGATAAAAGAGAGAATATATATAATATATATATATATATATATATATATATATATATATATATGATCACACATAATAATCTCTTTTGCCCGCACTTCCCACGAACAAAACAATGATAAAAGGATGACTGATAAAATAGAAGAATAAAACAATTTAGTCATTTTCTCCCACAGGGCAGGGTATATATTTTGTAGTACATATATATATATATATATATATATATATATAATATATATATATATATATATATTCAGTGTTCAAGGTCATACGATCTTTGCCTTGAGATTGATGGGCCAACAATATTCGGAAGGGGCACGAGCCAAACATCTTCACACCAAGTTTCAGCATCATATGTTGACTGATGCTTGAGAAATGGCTAAAAGTATTTTTTCAGTGTTCAAGGTCATACGACTTTGACCTTGACCTTGATCGATCAACAGTATTCGGAGGGGCATGAGCCAAAGCACTTTCACACTAAGTTTGAATATCCTACGTTGACTGGTGCTTGATATATGGCTAAAAATATATTTTTAGTGTTCAAGGTCATACGACCTTGACCTTGAACCTGACCTTGATCGGTCAACAATATTCGGAAGGGGCATTGCCAAAGCACGTGCACTTCAACTTTCAACATCCTATGCTGACTGGTGCTTGAGATATGGCTAAAATATATTTTCAGTGTACAAGGTACACCTTGACCTTGACCTTGATCGGTCAACAAAACTCGGAAGGGGCATGAGCCGAAGCACATGCACTCCAAGTTTCAACATCCTATGTTAAATGGTACCTGAGATATTGCTAAAAATGGATTTTCAGTGTTCAAGGTCATACGACCTTGACCTTGACCTTGATCGGTCAATAATATTCGGAAGGGGTTTGAGCCAAAGTACCTGCACACTAAGTTTCAACATCTTATGTTGACTGATATTGAGATATGGCTAAAAATAGATTTTTCAATGTCAAGGTCATAAAGTCAAGGTCGTGACCTTGACCTTGATCTATTCCCCAAAAGGCACATCTACAGTATCTATCCTACATGTGTGTCAAGTTTCACCTTCCTATCTTTATTCCTTCATGATGATATGCTGTTGACAAACATACACACACACACACACACACACACACACACACACACACACACACACACCACACACACACCACATACATACATACATAGATACATAGCCACTTACACGACAAAAACAATATAACCCACTTCGTAAACTTCGCGGGTTATAAATATGATCAAAATTCCGCCAGGAAAGTAGAGAGCACAGTGGACAAACGGGCCGACAGGCCGAGAGACAGATGGATGGATGAAAGGACACGTGAAATGGGATCGGTCACCGTCCCATATTGTAGACCCGGAACACAAAAATCAGTCATTCCTCAAACATCCCTGTGAAAATATGTGCACATGCGGCACGGATTGTCGTTACGACAATCCGTGCCGGTAGACCCATAACAGGTCCGGCACGGATTGTCGCATTCGCGAATTTGCGACAATCCGTGCCGTTGCGACAATCCGTGCCGCCACAGAGCCTGCATCTCTGTCACATATGTTGTGAATAACATCTCTTTCTGATCTTTAAGAAACACGTGTGTGTGTGTGTGTGTGTGTGTGTGTGTGTGTGTGTGTGTGTGTGTGTGTGTGTGTGTGTTCGTGCGTGCGTGCGTGCGTGCGTGCGTGTGTGTGTGCGCACGTGTGTGCGTGCGTGTGTGTGTGTATACGTGTGTGTGCGCGCGCTTGTGTGTGTGTATGTGTGTGTGTGTGTGTGTGTGTGAGAGAGAGAGAGAGAGAGAGAGAGAGAGAGAGAGAGAGAGAGAGAGAAAGAGAGAGAGCAGGAAAAGGGAGGCAGGGCACGTGCGCATAAAAGTGTATTTCAGTAGGTGCTTTAAACTTAGAGCAGCTTATTTGCTGAGAACAGACCCAAGCATTCAGAGACTTGAGAACGATTTACTGGGTTGGTACGCCTATCTTGTTTCATCTTATCTCGTTCTCCGTTTAATTTTTCTCATTTTTTCGTACGAAGTGTGTCACAGTCCGAAATTAATCAGTGACTCAAGAGCTTT
Organism: Conus canariensis; assembly: GCA_033310375.1. NCBI lineage: Eukaryota > Metazoa > Mollusca > Gastropoda > Neogastropoda > Conidae > Conus > Conus canariensis. Next base: position 68,759,853 of record CM065716.1, on the reverse strand, counting down.
TTTCATCACTGTATTCATGATTTGCCCTTGTTTGATGTTTGTCATAGTCTGAGACTTGCCTGAGTTGATGTTTTTACGTTATACGTGGTGGCTGTATTGATCCAGCATACGCAAGACACGGGTAGTACTAAGCGCCCTACTGGCGACAATAATCCTCAGACGCAGAGCCGGCGTAAGCGAGCGTCACCCTCCGGACAGCGTCACCACGTCCGTCTGCCTCGACACGAACTCGCCAAAGGCATGGCTGTACTCTACTCTACCTGTCATAATACATCTCGGCGTCAGCAAGGTCAGAGAGATACGGACACCTGCAGTGTTGGTCGGGAAGTTTGAGCAACACTCTCTCAGAGACTCACCATTGAATGGATGAAACTCGACTGTAGTTCCAGTTTCCCCAGTTGAGCCCGTAGCAAACTCACCTCTGGTTTGGAACTGGTCGTGGAGAAAACATTCCACAGAATTGCTGTGATGGGAATCGAACCGATGACTTCCCTGCCAGGAATCCTCAACGGTAGCCACTGCGCCACGGCGGCTGGTCATCATTTTACACTTGTCATCACATTTATGATGTTCTTAAATGCTTATTTCTTTTTTCATAGTCTGGTGTTTTTCTCCCAACATGTTTCATGTGCTCCCCCCCCCCTTCTCTCCCCCCCCCCCCCCCCCCCCCCGCCCCACCCCCATCGTTGGACGTTTTTATATATTTGATGTTTTTTTCATCGTCTGATGGGTTTTTCTTTTCTCCGTCTGTCGTTTTCTTCCTTTAATGTTTTTCATCGACTTATGTTTGGTAGTTTCCTTTGATAGGACGGGGAGGGGGGGGGGGGGGGGGGGGTTCATGATCTGATCTGTGTCTTCCCATGATGCGCTCTATTGTCCTCGTATAGTAGGCCCTACCGGTGACAACTCGCTTTTAGAACTAATGAGTCGCCTATCGAGTGACGACTCCTTGCCCAACTTGGCCTCATACCCCTGTGCGTGCTATGGAGTGACGACTCCTTGCCCAACTTGGCCTCATACCCCTGTGCGTGCTATCCAGTGACGACTCCTTGCCCAACTTGGCCTCATACCCCTGTGCGTGCTATGGAGTGACGACTCCTTGCCCAACTTGGCCTCATACCCCTGTGCGTGCTATGGAGTGACGACTCCTTGCCCAACTTGGCCTCATACCCCTGTGCGTGGTGGTGTGCGGACAGCTGCAGACCTATCTGGAGCAGCGAGCGGTGAAGGTGAGGGAGGTGGACTGCCACAGAGTGTTCCTCGGGGAGCCACAGGAGGTGCAGAAGGCCCTCCGCCTAGAACAGCAGCCTGAACTACTGCCCACAGATGCCCAGATCCATGCTCTGGCCAGCGACTGCAGCCACTTCCTACATCACTATGGCTTCCTGATGGACCCGCTGACACACGTGGAGAACCAGTTTCCTATCGCCTTCAGTATCTTGGCCTTTCAGGACTCCTCGCAGGTGTGTACCCTCAGGTCGTCCAGTTGGATATGTTCAGCGAAGTAATAAAAGTTATACCTGTGTGTGTGTGTGTGTGTGTGTGTGTGTGTGTGTGTGTGGTGTGTGTATGTGTGTGTGTGTGTGTGTGTGTGTGTGTGTGTGTGTGTGTGTGTGTGCGTAAGCGTGTGCGTGCGCGCGTGCGTGCGCGTGCGTGTGTGTATGTGTGTGTGTGCGTTAATTTTACATTTGATAATATAAGAAACATCATTTGCGATATATATAATGAAAATCAAGATAATCATGGCATAATGTACGGAGCAAACAGATGATTGTTAGGGGCGGGGGGGAGGGGGGGGGGGTAAACAGTACAATTCCAGGTGGTCGATTTTCTGAGAGCAGCGTGAATTATTACAGGAGGCTGATTTACTGAGAGCTGTGTACACACCAAACAGATAGATCTACAGTGGTATCATTGCAGATAATGAATTAACTGGAAATCATCTGAGCTGCCCCCCAGTCATTCACATTTTCCTGTATATTCCCGGTACGCTTCATGACTCATGCACTTGCAGATCGTTCTGGCACAGTCATGACGAACCTTGGCTTTCCAGAGACAGTGGGGGGACTGGCAGGCAGTAAACAAGAGGTCGCCAAGCCTGGTGAGGGTCTGGATGAAACATCAAGCAGATATGGCGAAGAAATTAGAGCTGGGAACTCAGCAGATCAAATCAATAACCAGCTACGACGTTAGCATCACAAATAGTCATGAACAGAAATGAGGGAACTTTCAGCAGTTCACTAACCTGGGACCCATAATTAACAATGGGGAAACGTGATTCAAAATCCCATCAAAGGGCAGCAAAGACAACAACTGCACTGTACAGACTCACACCCTGTGTGCAAGGACAATGCAACCTCCAGAAGCACAATATCAGGTTGGTGCGAGTACTGGTAGGTTCCTCCTTTCTGTCTGACCATGAGACAAGGATCATTACAACGGGTCTGGGTAGAAGAAGCCGAGAAAATGAGGTCTTCTTGCAAGATTCTAAACATCAGGTACACTGAACAGATCACCGATACGAAACATCAGGCACACTGAACAGATCACCGATACTAAACATCAGGTACATTGAACAGATCACCGATACTAAACATCAGGTACACTGAACAGATCACCGATACTAAACATCAGGTACACTGAACAGATCATCGATACTAAACACCAGGTACACTGAACAGATCACCGATGAACAAGTGGTTCAAACCATCAAGCAGCACATCAGACCACATGAAGATCTGACCTAAGTCTTTATAAAGCTTAGTATGGCAACGTAACAAGCAATGGCCTCGCTCACCCCCCCCCCCCCCCCACCCCGAGAGGGAGACTATGGGCGAAACATACACACACACACACACACATGCGCGCGCGCGCACGCACGCACACACACACACATACATACGCACGCGCACGCACGATGGGCTGACACCATTGCAGAGAGAACAGGGAAATCAGACCTAGGCCGTGGCATACAACCGACAGAGCAGACAGAAACTGATGAACAGTTCATCAGTGTGGTGACAGTGACTCTTCACAGACTTCAGAGGGAAAAGGAAATACAAGATCATTTCAAGTGGTTGATGTTCTGAGAGCAGTGTTCAGGCAAAACAGATGATTTTTTGTGGTGGCATCATTCTGGGTAGTTGCTGTAGTGACAGTAGTGTACAGACCGAACAGAGGAGTTTTCTTTCCGGGTGGTATCACTTTTAGATGCTTAATTTACTAATGTAGTGTGCAGACCAGACAGATGAGTTTTAACTGGTGATATTATTCCAGGTGGTTGATCTACTGAGAACTGTCTACAGACCTCAGAACTTTTACTGCCTCCACGTAGACAAGAAATCTCCACTCGACTTTCGTCTGGCCGTAGAATCTGTGTCACGCTGCCTCCCCAACGTCTTCATGGCGTCACGCTCCGTTGACGTCCACTGGGGCACGTACACCGTGCTGGAACCTGAGATAGTGTGCATGGGCGACCTGTGGAGGAACAAGGCATGGAAATACTTCATCAACCTGACAGGACAAGAGTTCCCGCTGAAGACCAACTACGAGCTGGTCCGTATTCTGACTGCTTTTAAGGGAGCCAATGACATCCCAGGAGGTATTCCTAAGTGAGTTGAAACGTCAGCAGATAATTAAGATAGCCATCCACAAGATGATGGCAAAGCAAAAAAAAAAAATGATATGTTAGATTTGATTGGGGGGGGGGGGGGGGGGGGGGGGGGGGGTTGGGGGATTGGGACTGGGGCAATTTCATCTTCCGCGTCTCCCGATGACATTATTCCAACATTGCCCATCTCGGCTTCCCTACACCCAGCCCCATTTCCTTTGTCAACAGGAAGCAGTCTGTTTCAGGTCAACTCATCGGAAGTGACACAGCACTGCTGTTAAGACACACTGGTGATATCCAGGGGTGCCTAATCTGATCTAACAAATGCAATCCATCACCATTCATATTTTCTATCGAGGACAATAATTGTCCAAATCACAAAACTAGCATCAGTGAGCGTCCTCCCACATAGGGCTCAACTACGTCCATTCAGCGACAGTCTTCATAAATCCACCGACACCGACGATCCCGACGCGAATATCTTCACAATCCTGGACATGAAAAGGGAATCGAAACTGAGATCATCACTGGAGCAGCCTATGAAAGGCGACAGATTTGTCTTTGATGTTCACTGAGGATGATGATGATTAACCTGATGCTATAGACTTTCATTCTATCCCGAGACGATATGACAGACATGTACTGCATGCTTCTTTTCACATTACATACCCGGTGTCAATAGGCCCGGGAGATTCAGACACGTGCAGCGTTGGTCAGAAAATGTTTAGCAACTGTCAGAGAAGCATTCATTACATAGATACAAGTCCACTGTAGTGTTCTTGTCTTCCCATCTGATGAAAGTCCACTGTGATGTTCTTGTCTTCCCATCTGATGAAAGTCCACTGTGATGTTCTTGTCTTCCCATCTGATGAAAGTCCACTGTAGTGTTCTTGTCTTCCCATCTGATGAAAGTCCACTGTAGTGTTCTTGTCTTCCCATCTGATGAAAGTCCACTGTAGTGTTCTTGTCTTCCCATCTGATGAAAGTCCACTGTGATGTTCTTGTCTTCCCATCTGATGAAAGTCCACTGTAGTGTTCTTGTCTTCCCATCTGATGAAAGTCCACTGTGATGTTCTTGTCTTCCCATCTGATGAAAGTCCACTGTGATGTTCTTGTCTTCCCATCTGATGAAAGTCCACTATGATGTTCTTGTCTTCCCATCTGATGAAAGTCCACTGTAGTGTTCTTGTCTTCCCATCTGATGAAAGTCCACTGTAGTGTTCTTGTCTTCCCATCTGATGAAAGTCCACTGTAGTGTTCTTGTCTTCCCATCTGATGAGACTCCACTGTAGTGTTCTTGTCTTCCCATCTGATGAAAGTCCACTGTAGTGTTCTTGTCTTCCCATCTGATGAAAGTCCACTGTGATGTTCTTGTCTTCCCATCTGATGAAAGTCCACTGTAGTCTTCTTGTCTTCCCATCTGATGAAAGTCCACTATGATGTTCTTGTCTTCCCATCTGATGAAAGTCCACTGTAGTGTTCTTGTCTTCCCATCTGATGAAAGTCCACTGTGATGTCATTGTCTTCCATCTGATGAAAGTCCACTGTAGTGTTCTTGTCTTCCCATCTGATGAAAGTCCACTGTAGTGTTCTTGTCTTCCCATCTGATGAAAGTCCACTGTAGTGTTCTTGTCTTCCCATCTGATGAAAGTCCACTGTAGTGTTCTTGTCTTCCCATCGGATGAAAGTCCACTGTAGTCTTCTTGTCTTCCCATCTGATGAAAGTCCACTGTAGTGTTCTTGTCTTCCCATCTGATGAAAGTCCACTGTGATGTTCTTGTCTTCCCATCTGATGAAAGTCCACTGTAGTGTTCTTGTCTTCCCATCTGATGAAAGTCCACTGTAGTGTTCTTGTCTTCCCATCTGATGAAAGTCCACTGTGATATTCTTGTCTTCCCATCTGATGAAAGTCCACTGTAGTGTTCTTGTCTTCCCATCTGATGAAAGTCCACTGTAGTGTTCTTGTCTTCCCATCTGATGAAAGTCCACTGTAGTGTTCTTGTCTTCCCATCGGATGAAAGTCCACTGTAGTCTTCTTGTCTTCCCATCTGATGAAAGTCCACTGTAGTGTTCTTGTCTTCCCATCGGTTGAAAGTCCACTGTGATGTTCTTGTCTTCCCATCTGATGAAAGTCCACTGTAGTGTTCTTGTCTTCCCATCTGATGAAAGTCCACTGTGATGTTCTTGTCTTCCCATCTGATGAAAGTCCACTGTGATGTTCTTGTCTTCCCATCTGATGAAAGTCCACTGTAGTGTTCTTGTCTTCCCATCTGATGAAAGTCCACTGTAGTCTTCTTGTCTTCCATCTGATGAAAGTTCACTGTAGTCTTCTTGTCTTCCCATCTGATGAAAGTCCACTGTAGTCTTCTTGTCTTCCCATCTGATGAAAGTCCACTGTAGTGTTCTTGCTTCCCATCTGATGAAAGTTCACTGTAGTGTTCTTGTCTTCCCATCTGATGAAAGTCCACTGTAGTGTTCTTGTCTTCCCATCTGATGAGACTCCACTGTAGTGTTCTTGTCATCCCATCTGATGAAAGTTCACTGATGTTCTTGTCTTCCCATCTGATGAAAGCCACTGAGTGTTTCTTGTCTTCCCATCTGAGATGAACTCCACTGTAGTGTTCTTGCTTCCCCTCTGTGAGACTCCACTGTAGCGTATCTTGTCCCATCTGATGAAAGTCCACTGTATGTTCTTGTCTTCCATATCTGACTGTCAAAGATCCACTGATGTTCTTGTCTTCCTTGATGAACACTGTTTTGTCCCACTGTAAAGTCACTTAGTTTCTTCTTCCATCTGATGAAAGTCCACTGTAGTGTTCTTGTCTTCCCATCTGATGAAAGTCCACTGTGATGTTCTTGTCTTCCCATCTGATGAAAGTCCACTGTGTGTTCTTGTCTTCCCATCTGATGAAAGTCCACTGTAGTGTTCTTGTCTTCCCATCTGATGAAAGTCCACTGTAGTGTTCTTGTCTTCCCATCTGATGAAAGTCCACTGTAGTGTTCTTGTCTTCCCATCTGATGAAAGTCCACTGTAGTGTTCTTGTCTTCCCATCGTGATGTTTGTCTTCCACTGTAGTATGTATGTTCTTGTCTTCCCATCTGATGAAAGTCCACTGTGATGTTCTTGTCTTCCCATCTGATGAAAGTCCACTGTATGTTCTTGTCTTCCCATCTGATGAAAGTCCACTTGATGTTCTTGTCTTCCCATCTGATGAAAGTCCACTGTAGTGTTCTTGTCTTCCCATCTGATGAAAGTCCACTGTAGTGTTCTTGTCTTCCCATCTGATGAAAGTCCACTGTGATGTTCTTGTCTTCCCATCTGATGAAAGTCCACTGTAGTGTTCTTGTCTTCCCATCTGATGAAAGTCCACTGTAGTGTTCTTGTCTTCCCATCTGATGAAAGTCCACTGTGATGTTCTTGTCTTCCCATCTGATGAAAGTCCACTGTAGTGTTCTTGTCTTCCCATCTGATGAAAGTCACTGTAGTGTTCTTGTCTTCCCATCTGATGAAAGTCCACTGTATGTTCTTGTCTTCCCATCGGATGAAAGTCCACTGTAGTGTTCTTGTCTTCCCATCTGATGAAAGTCCACATGATGTCTTGTCTTCCCATCTGATGAAAGTCCACTGTGATGTTCTTGTCTTCCCATCTGATGAAAGTCCACTGTGATGTTCTTGTCTTCCCATCTGATGAAAGTCCACTGTAGTGTTCTTGTCTTCCCATCTGATGAAAGTCCACTGTAGTGTTCTTGTCTTCCCATCTGATGAAAGTCCACTGTAGTGTTCTTGTCTTCCCATCTGATGAAAGTCCACTGTAGTGTTCTTGTCTTCCCATCTGATGAAAGTCCACTGTATGTTCTTGTCTTCCCATCTGATGAAAGTCCACTGTAGTGTTCTTGTCTTCCCATCTGATGAAAGTCCACTGTATGTTCTTGTCTTCCCATCTGATGAAAGTCCACTGTAGTGTTCTTGTCTTCCCATCTGATGAAGTCCACTGTGATGTTCTTGTCTTCCCATCTGATGAAAGTCCACTGTATGTTCTTGTCTTCCCATCTGATGAAAGTCCACTGTAGTGTTCTTGTCTTCCCATCTGATGAAATCCACTGTATGTTCTTGTCTTCCCATCTGATGAAAGTCCACTGTGATGTTCTTGTCTTCCCATCTGATGAAAGTCCACTGTAGTGTTCTTGTCTTCCCATCTGATGAAAGTCCACTTGATGTTCTTGTCTTCCCATCTGATGAAAGTCCCTGTAGTGTTCTTGTCTTCCCATCTGATGAAAGTCCACTGTGATGTTCTTGTCTTCCCATCTGATGAAAGTCCACTGTAGTGTTCTTGTCTTCCCATCTGATGAAAGTCCACTGTAGTGTCTTGTCTTCCCATCTGATGAAAGTCCACTGTAGTGTTCTTGTCTTCCCATCTGATGAAAGTCCACTGTATGTTCTTGTCTTCCCATCTGTAAGCTCCACTAGTTGCTTGTCTCCATCTGATGAATCCACTGTATTTCTTGCTTCCACATGATGAAGTAACTCACTGTATTGACTTATCTCAAAATCTAAAATCCACTGTATGATGTTTCTGGTCTTCCATAGCCGTATGTTCTTGTCTTCCATCTGATGAAAGTCCACTGTGATGTTCTTGTCTTCCCATCTGATAAAGTCCACTGTAGTGTTCTTGTCTTCCCATCTGATGAAAGTCCACTGTATGTTCTTGTCTTCCCATCTGATGAAAGTCCACTGTAGTTTCTTGTCTTCCCATCTGATGAAAGTCCACTGTGATGTTCTTGTCTTCCCATCTGATAAGTCCACTGTAGTTCTTGTCTTCCCATCTGATGAAAGTCCACTGTAGTTTTTTCTTGTACTATTCCCATCTGATGAAAGTCCACTGTGTGTTCTTGTCTTCCCATCTGATGAAAGTCCACTGTAGTGTTCTTGTCTTCCCATCTGATGAAAGTCCACTGTGATGTTCTTGTCTTCCCATCTGATGAAAGTCCACTGTAGTGTTCTTGTCTTCCCATCTGATGAAAGTCCACTGTGATGTTCTTGTCTTCCCATCTGATGAAAGTCCACTGTAGTGTTCTTGTCTTCCCATCTGATGAAAGTCCACTGTGATGTTCTTGTCTTCCATCTGATGAAAGTCCACTGTGATGTTCTTGTCTTCCCATCTGATGAAAGTCCACTGTAGTGTTCTTGTCTTCCATCTGATGAAAGTCCACTGTAGTGTTCTTGTCTTCCCATCGGATGAAAGTCCACTGTGTGTTCTTGTCTTCCATCTGATGAAAGTCCACCAATGTTCTTGTCTTCCCATCTGATGAAAGTCCACTGTGTGTCTGTCTTCCCATCTGATAAAGTCCACTGTGATGTTCTTGTCTTCCCATCTGATGAAAGTCCACTGTAGTGTTCTTGTCTTCCCATCTGATGAAAGTCCACTGTAGTGTTCTTGTCTTCCCATCTGATGAAAGTCCACTGTAGTGTTCTTGTCTTCCCATCTGATGAAAGTCCACTGTAGTGTTCTTGTCTTCCCATCTGATGAAAGTCCACTGTAGTGTTCTTGTCTTCCCATCTGATGAAAGTCCACTGTAGTGTTCTTGTCTTCCCATCTGATGAAAGTCCACTGTGATGTTCTTGTCTTCCCATCTGATGAAAGTCCACTGTAGTGTTCTTGTCTTCCCATCTGATGAGACTCCACTGTAGTGTTCTTGTCTTCCCATCTGATGAAAGTCCACTGTAGTGTTCTTGTCTTCCCATCTGATGAAAGTCCACTGTAGTGTTCTTGTCTTCCCATCTGATGAGACTCCACTGTGATGTTCTTGTCTTCCCATCTGATGAAAGTCCACTGTGATGTTCTTGTCTTCCCATCTGATGAAAGTCCACTGTAGTGTTCTTGTCTTCCCATCTGATGAAAGTCCACTGTGATGTTCTTGTCTTCCCATCTGATGAAAGTCCTCTGTAGTGTTCTTGTCTTCCCATCGGATGAAAGTCCACTGTGATGTTCTTGTCTTCCCATCTGATGAAAGTCCACTGTAGTGTTCTTGTCTTCCCATCTGATGAAAGTCCACTGTAGTGTTCTTGTCTTCCCATCTGATGAAAGTCCACTGTGATGTTCTTGTCTTCCCATCTGATGAAAGTCCACTGTAGTGTTCTTGTCTTCCCATCTGAGCCCATAGCACACTCAGCTCTGAGCAAGAGCTGGGAACATCTGACAAACAAATGACTGACTGGAATTGAACCCACGATTTTTCAACCTGCAAATCTGCCAAGCAAACCGCTGCATCACTATGACAGATAGTCTGAATCTTTTAACTAGTAAATAATTGAACTATATCGACAGAAATACTCAAACAAATCTGAATAGTGTATGTTTCTGAGACATCTTGGCTGGAGATATTAAATTGAGACATGTATTTGCACTTGACGGAGATGAACGATGGAAGATACCGAAAGTAATTTCCACATATTGAATAAGTAGAGGATCTTTTTTTAATGACATCAAAGCAAATAGGCATATATGTTGTTTATTTGGTTTCTTCTACGAGTGATCTTGACATTGAAATATGAAGGTATATATTTTTGTTTGTTTGTTTGTTTTGTTTTGTTTTGCTTCTTCTAAATGTCATGATGTCCTTGATATACGATTGCGTATGACTTCTTTTTATGATAACTTTGATGTTTGCGCAGGCTGTCATCATTCATGAATCGACTTGTGTGGCAGGGACTGGAATTATTTATCTGTACAACAATTTTAAGTGCAGTATTAGATAGATAAACAGACAGACAAACAGACAATCAGATATGCAGATGGATAGATAGATAGAGAGAGAGACAGACAGACAGACAGACAGACAGACAGACAGACAGACAGACAGACAGACAGACATGCATGCATGCATGCATGCATGCATGCATCCATCCATCCATCCATCCATCCATCCATACATCCATACATACATCCATGCATCTTGGAAGGGTAGGTTGATTTAGAACTAATACGCAATAAAAGATGATAATTGTTGACTATTGCACCATGAAATGTGGAGCGGCCAACAAAGAGAGTGCAGGAGTACCGAGAAGCAGCACGGTTTCATCTTCGAAAAGAAATTGGAGTCATTTCTCTCTTTAAGAACTGTATCTCATTTTCATTTTGTTTCCTTGCCCATAATTTCAGTCGTAATTCAAGCCCTATTTCTTCCAGATTTGCAAACAATTTTTTTTCATCCTTTTTTTTTATCTTTAGTAAACATTTGGCGACTGAGCGATGGAGGAGGTTCCTGCCGGCCCCCCATGACATCACTGTGTATAAAGGCTCCACTCACATCCTGGCCAGCAGAGCCTTCGTGGACTTCGTGTTGCACGCGCCCCAAGCCCAGGACTTCCTCCAGTGGTGTCAGCGCACGGGCCACCCTGCCGAGCACTACTTCAACAGCTTGAACCGCAACCCTCATCTCCACGCGCCTGGGAGATACTTGGGTAATGTCTCATGTAGATACCTGGGTAATGTCCCATGTAGATACTTGGGTAATGTCTCATGTAGATACCTGGGTAATGTCTTATGTAGATACCTGTGTAATATCTCATGTAGATACCTGGATAATATCTCATGTAGATACCTGGGTAATGTCTCATGTAGATACCTGGGTAATATCCCATGTAGATACCTGGGTAATGTCTCATGTAGATACCTGGGTAATATCTCATGTAGATACCTGGTACTATTTCATGTAGATACCTGGGTAATGTCCCATGTAGATACCTGGGTAATGTCTCATGTAGATACCTGGGTAATATCTCATGTAGATACCTGGTACTATTTCATGTAGATACCTGGGTAATGTCTCATGTAGATACCTGGGTAATGTCTCATGTGTTCTTATTTCCCACACAGTTGCCTTTAACAGTGACTTTGGTCTGCTTTAAGCTTTTCAAAAATGTTCTTCGTAATTAGCAATCATTGTTCCCAGCCTTGTTTCGCTGGTTTTGGATAGATACAATGGCATCTCTCCCTATTACCTGCAGTCCATGCAATAAATCTGACAAATTCATCCCAGTGCAGTGATCCCGCCCAAGCTGCACTTGTTTAAGAATCATTCAGGGACAGCTGTTAATGACAGTGGCTCTTAAGCTATACAAAGCATTTTGTTGTGGTTTGCAACAAGAATGAATTTTTTTTAAATACGTCCTATTTCTCCTTCATTTTAATCTTTCTCTTCATCATCGCTATCGCCATTGCTGCCCTTGTCCTTGCTGTAGCAAGCCAAAGAAAATATGTTTTCAGCAGAATGAATTGATAAATGTGATGGTAATCTTGATATGGGTTTTACCGTCTTCTTGTTCGCTGTTTTTTTCTGGCAGGAAGATATTCTAAGCAGTGGTAGCAAGTCTTCAGAGACAATCCCCCCAACCTCGCCCCTCCTCTCCCCACGCTCCCTCCCAGGGAAGTGCTTTGTCAATGAATTTCACACACTCTAAGGGAGCCGGGCTGTGTCCAGAGCATGACTCCAAAATGCTTTTCTGCTGGGTTTTTATTTGTTTGTTTGTTTTCTGGCGCTGGATGGGGGATTGTCTCAAAACCTTGTATTTTTAGGCAGATGTCTTACCTACATCACCATCGGACACCTAAATTGGGAAATGTAACCCTTATGAAGTTCACTGGTGTTCCTTCCAGAACAGATCCAACTGGAACTATATTCAGCTGCCTCTACCATTTCCTTTAGGGTTCTAGTCTTCCTCTTACCAAAAAGCGAAAGCTGTTTCATGTCATACATTGACAAGCTACAAACCCTTTGCTCCTACCTCTTCGGCGAGGACTTTGACTGGGAAGCCAGATTCCCTCAAACTGCTGGATAAAAATAGCATACTTCTCTGTCTTTTTTATGTGAGCTTCTCTGTTCTCCTGTCGTATGGCACAATGATTTCAATCATAACCATCGGTTTTGATGAACCTGAGTGGAGTACAATATCCGGTCTCATGCCATTCTTCCTGATGATCTCTGGATGTTTTTTTCCTTCCTTCTGGGAGATCTGCAGTGCACCCCAGTCACTCACTTTATCAAGTCAATCAAGATTCCATGCGCTTGATGTCACAGCTGTTCCAGACCAGAATTTGTGGCCTCCTACCATGTACAATATTGTTGCTGGAGATTCTGGAAATGTAGCGTCTTTTCTGGCGGTCATAACCGAGTTTGCTGTCTCCTTAAGCACTTGGTGGTGTCTCAGTGTGTACATTCCCTGGGTTAGCGCTGCTTTGCATCAGCTGAGGGCATGTTCCGCTTTCTTTGTCCTGACAGAGCGGACAGGTGAGGCCATCTGAATGTGAGGAAGACATATACAGATCTGAGGATGAAGCTGATCCTGTGAAGTGTCGTGTGCCATGTTTCATCCCTGCTAAGACTTCTTTGAGGGGCATTTTCTCATGTCGTCCATTGCTCCTGTCGGCCTAGCTGGACTGACTTCTTTGAGGGGCATTTTCTCATGTCGTCCATTGCTCCTGTCGGCCTAGCTGCACTGACTTCTTTGAGGGGCATTTTCTCATGTCGTCCATTGCTCCTGTCGGCCTAGCTGGACTGACTTCTTTGAGGGACATTTTCTCATGTCGTCCATTGTTCCTGTCGGCCTAGCTGGACTGCCTTCGAGCTTCTGGCTTCTCTGGAATTCTGTCCTTTCCTCAACACCTGAATCACCTTGTCTTTCTTTGCTTTTCGTTTGCCTTTGACCAGTACTTCATGTTTGTTGACCTCGCCCCTGTCTGTTGAATTGTGTGTGCCCTGTTCTTTTCTAAACTTGAGGTTATCTCTTACCACGTTCATAGCCACCTGAACAACCCAGTTTCTTCCAGTCTTTCGCTCAGGTTTGGTTGAACTCACAACCTTGTGTCCCGAGTCCTCAAGCACGGTTGGTAGCCTTGCTTTACTCAGTTTATACTCTTCGAGGATGGATTTGGATTTCAGGGTAGTTTCAGCTTCTCAGCTTCCACGGGAGCCTTCATCCGCTTCGTGAGATTACTGTTTCTCCTCTAGATCTCGTTGGCATAATATTAAAATGAGTTTTGCAGTGTTCTTGTTCGGATTTTTTTTTTTTTTTTTTTTTTGGTCATCATCATTGTAGTGATCATGTTTTTTAACGCTCACACAAGGGT
>CM065716.1:68641116-68708616 GCA_033310375.1 Conus canariensis | reverse complement strand
TCGCTAGTTCCAGCGAACGTGTTGTGGAAAAGGTTGTGCAATCTTTTATCTTTCTTTTATAAAAACTATGGGCTTAACGTGAAATACACCAAGCATGTGTAATCATTTTGACGTAACTTTGATATCTCACTTGGATGGTCACTATGCTAATTTTCTGAGTTGGGCGTCTTTGACAACCTACACGACCACAGTTTGAGTTTGACAGTACAGGCTCACAGCTGCGACTGTAAAACGTCACACTGGTGGGTTGGGTGCAGTGTTTTGATATGTTAAACCGTGGCAGCCATCAAATGTTCTTGCCTTGTCGATTTTTTATTTTTTGCTTTGAGCCTAATGATCTTGATGCTGATGGGTCCACATACACATTTTTCTTAGGCCTAAAGAGAAACGTTAAAGGAATAACTGCAAGGTAAAGTTTTTGTTGCACTTATTTGAACTTGAACCGAAAGCGCTAATTCATTCGCCGATATACTGGAACACTTATTCTTAGATCAATACAGGTTGAAAGGAAACTGTTCTGGGGTTGTTTAAATATATTGCTAGGTTGCAGTTGAGTGAGCCCTCTGTGTGTGTGTGTGTGTGTGTGTGTGTGTGTGTGTGTGTGTGTGGTAAGCATAGCAGCTCTATTTTATGAAAAAAAAGCTATGTGGAAAAGCAGGAAAACTTTGGCAAACCATTTCAGATCAGTACATTAAGGTATTTGCAATATTTCATTTGGACTTACGTCAGATATGTCAAACACATGTGAACTGCAATAGATGATTGTTTGGTGGTTTGATCAGTTGTAAAGCCAGTTAAGAGGCTGCACATATAAAGTTGTGAAAACAGTAAATTTACCAATCCCAGGAGTTGTTCTGAACACAATCATCACTGTCTGTGGGAGCAGACATCCTTGTCTCTTGTCAAGGCCTACATGCAATGTAGAACTTAAGAGCAAGAATATGAGATGTATATTGTTGTTTCCTGTGATTGGATTTGTGTCTTTGAAAAGTCTTTTTTTTTTCAAGTCACATACAAAGATGTGTGGGGATTATTCAAGGTTTTTCAGTTTGTGATCAACATCGTCAATTGATTTTGTCTTTGGTATTGGCAGATGTGTTAGGACTGTCACTGGAGAGTTGTGAGCTAGCCTTCTGAAGAGGAGGATGCACATTGTGAGTCTGGTTCTAGGGCATGATTGAACAATAAATAGTTTATGAAATTATTCAGTAGATAACTGCGGAATACCACCAACTGATTCAGCTGCAATCTGTTTTCTACTCAAGTAGGTTGCCTGATGACAACCTGAACTAATCTGCTAGCTCAGGAATGAGGCTGGGTGTGGCTGTGTACAGGAGAGCTTGAAAGAGTGACTTTGGGATAATGTCCTTGAGAGATATTGAAAGGTTGAAAAATAACAAGGTTAGTAGTACTGTATTAGTCTGCTGATGAAACCCTCGCAGAGTCACAGGACATTTTTAGGTAGGCTGAATCTCAGTGCTGTATTTCCTGGCCATATGACAAAAGTAGATAAATTTGTTTATTTTTGAGGATAATAGATAAGCACTGATGTACTTATCCAGTCCTTGCCCTGAATAGGGACTACAAAATGCTGTAAAAGTAATGAATGTATATGGGGAAAAAATCATACATGCGATGATAATGCAATATCAGTGAAAAAGAAGAGATTGAAGATGGGGAGTGGGGTGGGACAGTAGAAAGACACCGTGATGGACAATAATTAGCATGTATAAACATCCTATAAATTGAACATGACAGAGTAAGCACATAATTTGGAACAGAGATAGAGAAGGGGGTGAGGGTGAGGGAAAAGGAAAGGGAGGGGAGTTAAGGCAATAGTATAAACAAAAATCATTTAAGTAATATCAGCATGATGAAAAATTGATACAAATTAGAGCATGTGAC
Organism: Conus canariensis; assembly: GCA_033310375.1. Lineage (NCBI taxonomy): Eukaryota > Metazoa > Mollusca > Gastropoda > Neogastropoda > Conidae > Conus > Conus canariensis. The sequence continues at coordinate 68,706,711 of CM065716.1, read as the reverse complement.
ACAAAAGAACATCCATACATAATACTCATATATAGGCACAAACCATGCAAAAAAGAATATGGATTACACAAAGCTAGAGAGAGAGAGGGGAGTGGCAGACAAAAAACTAAGTATTAAGAAAAAGAAATCATAGTACATTGAATGATTATAGTAAATGTTAGAACGTAAGCAGTTCAGATATAAGCATAGATGTAAATTCTGAATGTGCAGAAAGGCAGTAGGCATATATACATAATAAACAGAATGATAGGGACAAGTAGAGGGGATATGGTAGCACAATGTGTAAGCATTTTTGATACAGCATGAATGTATGGAGGGGAAAACAGAAAATATTATGAACTCGCTACGATGCAGAATGGACTGGGAAACTATTTGCAGAGAATTGCATTGGCATATCATTGACAGAACCGGGAGAACCTGGTTATTTTTTCGTCAGTGTGGTTCTCCAGTGATTTTCCATGGAGTTAGGGGAGAACAGAGAAGTATTTCTTCACATTCCAACTTTTGCTATGGACATAATCCCTTTAATGCAGCAGAATGATTTGATGGTTATGGCCATGAATGGCTAAAGGTGAAAGTTAAAGGTTCTGATTGAACCATGTACACACGCAGTAAGATTCAATATTCATTGGGAAATAACCAGTTTACAAGGAGATGACTTCAGAGAGTCTCTGTTACAATGTTAGGTTTACCTTTCCTAAAGTCAAAGCTAATTTGGATCTGTATGTGTGTTTGGTGTGTGTGTGTGTGTGTGTGTGTGTGCGTGCGTGCGTGTGTGCGTGCGTGCGTGCGTGCGTGTGTGTGAGTGTGAGTGTATGTGAGAGAGAGAGAAAAGAAAAAGAGAGAGAGAGTGTGTGTATGTGTGAACTCTCACTACAAATTGTTTTCCCACCTTCTTAAAGTTCCCTGCTAGAAACTTCCTCTTTTCCGCCACTCTCTTTGATTGCCTTTGTTTCTTTATTAATGTCTTTTCTGTACTGTTGTGTGTACTGTTGTCTACTATTTTCTGTCTATGACATGTAAGTTTGTTTGTTGTAGTCTGGCATCTAAACAAGTGAAATTTGTACACACTATTGTTGGTCAAAGCTAATTTGGATCTGGATGTGTGTTTGGTGTGTGTGTGTGTGTGTGTGTGTGTGTGTGTGTGTGTGTGTGTGTGTGTGTGTGTGTGTTTGGAATTAGAGGAAAGAAAACAGTATGCACCTCGAGTTACTGTAGAATAACTAAGACAATCTAGGTTTATTGAAATCCCAGTTTGGAGTATTTTTTAAGACAAATCTGGATCCAGGCCTTTGCTTGGACAATTCGGTACCCTGATACTTTTTGAACACACACGTGTGCACGAGCACATGCAAAGACACATGCGCATGCTCACATGCATACGCACGCACACACACACACACTCGTACATGCGCACAGACCAAGAAAAATATTCCTTTTGCCCCTTTTGGGATATGGAGGAAGGGTGAGTTTAAGGCAATAACAGGAAACACACACACGCGCATGCACACACACACACACACGCACACACTTACACACGCATGTGCATGCACGCACATATACATACATAGTACACACACACACACACACACACACACACACACACACACACACACACACACACACACACACACACTATTAAATAGATATATAAATTGATAAATACATAAATTCAAATAACACCAAAGCAAACAACTTCATTGCTTCACAGCATATTTCAGTATTGAGAGGATGATCATACAGCCCTTGTCACTGTTGCAGAGTTGGATATCATGCTATTTTAGCTGGCCAACACAACTGTCAACTACTTATCTGCTCAGATAACAGAACCACATGTTGCGGTTTATTGCAGACTGCTTTGTCAATTTCATTGTGAAAAACATTTAAAAGGCCATGCATGTCTTGCTCTCACTGATAACAATTGTTTTGGAAAGTGTTGTAAACTTTTCTTCAGTCTTTCCTGTGTTTCAGTTTGGATGTCATGATCCTGTTGTTTTCAGAGTATAAACTTTCTGACTGGTTGATTTCTTAATGTGTTGATCAAGTAGATCATTGTTTTCAGATGAAGTCTGCGGGATCCATTATGTGAAGAGGAGACAGCAATATGTAGGAGGCAACATTCTCCTCCCCCTCTTTCACCTTCCGTCCATTCCAACATGCCTGCACATGACAGGCAGTACAAGCCTTATGACCCAGAACAGTATGCATCAATTTTTTTTTTTAATGGGATTGGCTAAATACTCGTATATCTGGTAAAACAGTAAACATGTTTGGTTGTATAAAACTTTGCTGTTTATCTTGACTGATAGAAATAAGTTCATGTTTGTATTGGAATGAACCCTATCTAGATCTTGGGCTTGTCTGAGTATGCGGTCAATAACCTTCTTTCTTTTCCTCTTCTGCTGAATTTCTGCAAACTGTTTTCTACATGTCTGACTCTGTTCTTATCTCTGTCCATCTTTGTCAGTGTTTGTTTGCTTGTTGGTTTTCTTTCACTGGATACACTTTTGAAATGTGATTTTTTTTTTTTAATGGATTGTGGAGCAGGTTAATTCAGAGTTATGTGTACATGTTTTTAAAAGAATTTTTTTTTAATGTGTACATGTTGCGCATGCGCGTGCGCGCACACACACACACACACACACACACACACACACACACACACACACACACACAAACACACACACACACACACACACACACACACACACACACACACACACACACACTACACTATACCACATTAAACTACACCACACCACACCGCATCACACAATATTACATTGCATGCATTGTGCACACACATGTGTAAACTATAAAGTGCTTGATAATAGTAGCATACCATACATTCACACAAAAATGCAAGAATGGCATGAATTTGAAGATACATGGCTCTGTACAAGAAGCAGGAACCATGCACATGTTACCACATAGCATTGCTCCACACCATTCCTTATGGCATTATACTACATGCACAGGCAAATCACTTCAAATGAATTATTAGAGAATGTAACTTTCCTTTTGCAGACAAAATGACAAGTTATGATTCAATATTTGTAAAACATATCGGAATAGCTCAGTTGGTAGAGCGCCGGACTCGTGATCCTGAGGTTACGGGTTCGAATTTCAGTACAGGGGGATTTTTCCCTCGGAGTTAAGATTGGTTCTGACTCCATTCCCCACACAGTCCTTCGAATGAGACTATAAACCGAGGTTCCATGTGTGAACGCACGCATAACATCTTGCACACACATAAAATCCCATCACCAACTTTCGGAAGAGAAGGCCAGTTTGGCCGTTGGTATGGATGACACGTTACACATAGCATGCACCCTGCGTGAGAAATTGAAAGAATGGAGGAAGTAAGGATATTGAGTGAACGATATTGGACGATATTGACTGTATGACATGGGAAACGACTGAATGAAGCGCCAGCTGGCAGCTCTTCAGTCAGCACTACCCAGGTAGGCAGCCCGTTGTGTAAACGAGTGTGGATTGTAAAGCGCTTAGAGCTTGGTCTCTAGCCGAGAATAGGCGCTATATAAGTATTCATTATTATTATTATTATAAACAAGTAAGACCCAGTATGCATATGACTGACACATGCACTTATTTATTTAGTTAATGATTAATGTGTTTGTTACTTATTTGTTCAGCTTTTATTTGTTTGTTTAATTATTTTAGGTGAAAGACAGATGTGAGTCAACAGAAAGATAAGACCCAGTGTGCGTATGGCCAGAAAATATATTATATATTTATTTAAAATTTGATCAGGTAATAATCCATGTGTTTGTTATTCAGTTGTTCTCTCTTATATCTTTATTTTATTTATTTCAGAGAGAAGAAAGATTTGAGTCAACTGCTTGGTCTTCTCAACACACCTGCTAACAAGCAGCAGGTAAATATGGGTGAATACTTCAGGTCTGAAGTAGGGGAACCTTAAACCGAAATATTCATATTTTTCTTTAAATTGCTTCTTTTTAATGAAAAAACAGAAGCAGACATCATTTTCTGATGTTCATTATTTTGCGTTTTGTTATACAATGTATCAGTTTGATTATACAAAGTATCTTCTTTATTGCATATTTTCATACTGTATCCTTAGTATGGTTCATGATCTTTGTCAGGGATATTTTTCTTTGCAACATATAGTCATGTGCACATTTTATTATGTATCCACTTCTGTAGAATAATATGCTCTAAGGAATGAGGTGAACTTGATGCTGAAAATGAACTCTGTCACATCTTTTTACTCAGCTGCCATCATTGCGGCATGATGGGAAGGGAAACAGTACCCCAAGGCAACCTCGGCCCACAGAGCTGTTGCCTAAGTCAGGTAGAAACCAGCTCCTGTCTGCTGAGTCTCGCCAGCTGGATGGCTTCAGGTATATCATTTAGAATTAAGATCAGTACAGTGTGGTTTTCAGGAGGTGTAACCTTCATTTTTATCTTCAAACTATAACATTTGTGTTAGTTTACACAGTTAGAATATATAAATATGATCAATGTTACATGAAAGTTTATTTGTATTATGCAATTTTCAAATAGCAAATTAATGTAAGGACGAACAGCTAGCCAGCTGAAAAGATACAAACACAGACAGACTGACATACTAATATACATTATATCCCATTATTCTAGACAGCATGGTTTGTGTGAACTTCATTTTAGTTGTGCAACATAGTTTTCATTGTATTTTTTACGTCCTGTGACTTTATGTATTTTTTGCTTCACTTTTTATTTGATAAATGTATCATTCAGTTTTGGATAGTTTAAGGCATGCTCAAACAAACATGAGTGTGCATAATGTTTGGGTTGGTTGGTTTATGGGAAAATGTTGTCAAAGCCAACATAACTTTCTGTGCTAAGATATTCTGAATCAGGAGTTCTAAGAATAAGCAATCCAGCTGAATGTGGCCTTTGTGACTGTAAACAATTTTGCTTGACTCAGAATTAGAAATCAGGGGAATTATTCAATGTTGCAGTGGCACAGTCATGGGTATATGTGACATTTTGAGTGAAAATTAACAAACTTACAATCTTTTCACAGTCAAAGGCAAGCATTAAGTGTGGGTTTTCAAGGAATGCTTGCAAACTGCACATCTGTTTTGACCTATTTGTTTGTGTGTTCTGTTGAAATTGTGACCAAAATGAGCTTTTATTGAAAGTGTTGATCTTGAGCGTCTTTATTGCTCTTTTTTTTTATTATTTACCTGCATTGGTCAGTTTTTATCGTATGGAGAGTTGTTTATTGAGAAGAGTTGACAGCTAAAGTTGTACTTTTGTTTGGTAACTTGTTTGTACTTTTTTCAGTTTGCGGTATCAGAATGAAAGAGACTTCAGCAACCATTCTCACCACAAGCTATTCTGTGATATTTTCTCTGGTCTGACCAAGCATCGGCTGTGTTCCAAGTGAGTTTATGCCTGGATATGGCTAAATCTTGAAATACACCTTTAGTTCCTCCTTCCCCCTCACCAGCCCCATGCTCACCTTCTATCTGTATGTGTATGTGCATGTGTGTGTGTGTGTGCGTGTGTGTGTGTGTGTGATTGTGTAGGTCTGTGTTGTATATTTTTTTTTATAACTTCTAGTGTGCCTATTGTATGTGCTTGTATACGCTTTTTTGCTGTTGTTCTTTTTGTTTCTGTGATTTATTTGTTCATACATTGTTAAACCACTATGGTTGAATGGATTTTGACCGCACAGGTCGATTGTTTGCAGCACACAGCTTCTGTGTCAAAGGAAATATTGGTTTATCAGCATTTCGATATCAGAGTCAACAACACAGTTGCTTCCACGTGAATGTCAGGGAGAGGAAGCTTGTTCCTTTTCTGTCAGCTTCCATACTGTTTGCAGTTACAGTTCATGAAATGTTTCTGTTTCTTCCCTTTATCTTTTCTGGCTCTATTGCCTTTTACTTCTTTGGCAATGTCAGCATGCTTTGACGTGATTGACATGATTTTTTTTTTTCCAACAGGGATTGGTTGAATAAAACATCCCCAGAGAATGTTTTACGGGTCTTGGTATGTCTGCGAATTCTGATGAGGGATGAACACTTCCAGAAGCTGTTTTTCAATCTGGGTGGTGTCAAATTTCTGTCTGAGGTAAAGTTGCTATCACAGTTATAGCATAAGGAGGTGAAGTCATTGTAGCTTCTATGTTCATAATACTGTTGTGCTTAATTGTTATCAGTTGAAACTTATGAATTACAGGGCTCCTACTTCTTTGCAGATTTGCTGATTTCAGCAAAATGTAAATGAGAATCTGTGAGAAAAAATTTTCAGCAGGGAAAAAATTCAGGGGAGAAGAGAAAAAGTGACACTGAGTTGGTGAAGTGCTGGCTGCATTTTTGGTCTGCTAGTAGATGACACTGACGTCACAAAATTTCTTGTAACTTTTTTTGTAAAAGCTGACAGTCACCATTTTGTCAGTCCATTTGAAAGCAAAATTATGTCACGCTTTAACATTCAGCATCAGCGAAAGCTACAAAACTGAAGAAAGAGTTTGATAGAAAGCTGTGAGAGCAAATGACCCTGATCATAAATGAACCAAAAAGTGGATGATAATCACTCGATGTTCAGTCTGATACTGCACCATTTTGAGAGCAAAATTTCCTGAGGATGGTGGAAAGGGGCGGGGGGGGGGGGGGGGGGGGGGGAGGGGTATGCCCACTGAACACCCCTTTCCCCGTCCATCTTCCCTAACATCCCAAAATTTCAGTGATTTTTGCTTTTGATAATTGAGAGCCCTATAGTTGACAGTTTTCTGTTTTAAAAGGGTGCATTTTTCTGTGCAATTAAATTTTCTGTTTTTGTCATATAAAGAGAAATTGTCATTTTGTTATATTGATTTAAGCATATCATGTTCTGTTTTATGGTAGGGGCTTTTTTCTCTTTATGTCAGTCATCATTTTATGAAACCCTTTAATGCATAGAAGCACAGGTTGTTTCAAATTTTACTCTGTGCCTTCTGAATGAAGTGCAGATTATCAACTATTATTAATGTGATATTGAAAGCAAAACAGTTCCATGTTTCATTAGTTTATCTATTTATTTGTATGTTGTATTTTGTTTTTAATGAAGCAAGTACTTTTCCAGGATTATGGCGCAGGCTGCTTTGTTTGCATTTAAATTATTAATTATAGTGTTACAAATGACAACAATAGATATGGATCAAATTTATGAATGAGAAGTTAAACAGAGTATTTACTGTATTTGAGGGTTTTGTCTATATGTGGTAGAGTCCATGGTCAAATACCTTATTTATCTTTAAGTTAGAAAGATACAGTTCTTGACGTCTATTTTCTTTTTTTTATATGACTACATATGGGTTCAGAAGAATTGCTCATGTATATAATGTTTGGTCAATACTGAAGCTATAGAAATACTTTTGCAGTGAAGGATCCATAGCATGCTACAATTTGTTGACAATCCAGTACTGCTACACTTTATGACAAAATGCTATGATTAAAAAAAAAAGAAAAACAATTAACAAAAATTCATGGACAGAACTGAGACAATGTTTTTTTTAAAGTGTGAACTTATTTCATTAAAAATGGCCAATTTCAGTATGAACAGGAAGAACGAGCCAAACATTGAGCTTCCTTAGAACAGCTTGCACGATTACAAAGGGTGCAAAACAGTGCAGCTCGGCTTGTTCTCAAAAACGTAAAAATGAGCATATTACACCTTTGTTACGTGAACTCCACTGGCTTCCCATCAAATATCGATGGCAATTCAAAATCGCAGTTTTTGCCTATCGTTACTTTGATAGACACTCCCACAGTATCTTTCTGCTTCTCTGTCCACCTATCAAACTTCTCGGTCTCTTCGCTCATCTTCTCAAAAACTTCTGAAAATTCCTAGGCACTCGTTAAAGACAGTCGGTGAGAGAGCATTTAGCTTTAGTGCGCCCACTCTTTGGAATTCTCTTCCTGACAGCTTACATGACCTGCCTACATTATCTAAATTCAAGTCAGAGTTAAAAACATACTTCTTTAGGAAAGCCTTCTTCAACCATAATATCTAAATCAGTAAATGCTGTGTCTGTTATTCTGACCTGACTTTTTATGTACTGCATGCATAACTGTATTGTTTACGCTTGAACCGATGAATTTGATAATGCGCCTGTGTCGGTAGGGGTGTGTGTGTGTGTGTGTGTGTGTGTGTGTGTGTGAACACATGTTAGTGCGAGTGTCTGAGTGTGTGTTGAGCGCAATGAGTTGATCCCAAGAATTGCGCTATATAAAATCCATACATTATTATTATTATTATTGCTAACGACAATCTCAATCATTCCACTTCCTCGATTGGTTTTATTGTTGGACATATTGATTTTGTAGTTGGTGAAGCCAAACTATGCCCATGGCTAGAGAGATTTATGTATTCTTAGTCCACCATTATGTCATATGCACAATAAAGTGCGTCTGAAAGTGCTATTGATCTGACTCATGATATTGTATACAAGTGCTTCTCTTAAAAATAGAATTTTACACTTAAATGTCAAAATGTTACACTTTGTGCTTTTGAGACTTTGGCAGTTGTGGGCACTGTCTTCAGTTGTGTATACAGGTGGAGATGTGATGATGAGTCCCAGCCTTCACATTGCTTTAAAGAAAGCAAGAGCACTTATCCCTGATATTAATGATCAAACCAGAACCTCATCCAAAACAACAACATTAAAGCAAATCTTAAAATGTACAGAAAAGTGTAAAACAACAGTTGAGCTGTATATCCATAGTGCTGGAAAGCTGTACGTTCAAGATTTGGTTAGATGTGACAGACCACCAGCTGCCGTGGCGAAGTGGTTAGCATCACAGACTCCCAGCTGGGAGGTCGTGGATTCGATTCCCATCAGAGTCATGTGGGATTTTTCTGCCCAGACTGGATCCTACCAGAGTTGAGTTTGCTACGGGCTCAGTTGGGAAGACTGGGACCACACAGTTGAGTTTCATCCACTTAATGGATGTGTCTCTGAGGGTGTTGCTCAAATTTCCTAACACTGCAGGTGTCTGTATCACTCGGGCCTGGTTGACGCCAGGATATAGTATAATAGGAAGCATAGAGTACAGCCCTGTCATGCAGTCTCGGACCGAAATGGAAATCCGTAGCATCATCTTCATCATCCTCATTCTCATCGATCAGTATAAACAAAAAGTCTCAAATTCTGTGGCCCTTCATGCCCTGCTCTCATGGTGACCTCAGTTTCGATATCCTCTCCATGTCTGTGGCCTTGGTTTAGTTCCGTTGGGGTCACCGGTATCGATGAGTCCATGGGGGCTGTCATTGGACAGACGTGGTGCACCCTCCGGAGGGAGAGCTCACTCATGCAGGCTTTGCGACTAAGCAATTATTGTCGTCAGTAGGGGGCTTAGTAGGTGGTGTCCTATGTATGTTGGATCAGAATAGGCGTCACTGAACACCACCGAAGTGACCCGGCAGTAGTGCAGTGTCTCCTCTGGTGGGTTGCCTCTTGACGACTTGACACTGACTGCTCCCTGTGGATTTCGGTGCCGGGGTTGCGGCGGGACTGACTGGGCTGTGGCTGTGGACGGGGTGTCGGAATGAGCAACATGGGTGCACCCCGTTGAGGTGGCACAGAAAGTCGGGACAGCAAAAAAAAAAAAAAAAAAAATAAAGTTAAGACTTGCCTATCCATAAGCTTTGGTGGCACAGAAAGTCGGGACAGCAAAAGCAAACAAAAAAAGTTAAGACTTGCCTATCCATAAGCTTTTGGCATATTTTGTACGCAATTTTACTCAGAATATGACAGTACCCCTCTCAAATTAGAAATACACCAAGCAAAAATTCTTACAAAGTTTAATTTTGTACACTACATCGGACTTTCTTGAATTCTGAATCTGTGGACTATTACCACCAGATATTGTTTACAGGGACTTCACATGCTCATTCATTCTGCTGTTTGTATGTGGCACTGTTTTTAGTCAGCATGGCTCAACCTTATTAGTTTGTAAAAACAGCAACTGTGAATAAACTAATGAAATGTTAGGTTTTAGTATATATTGAAACTGCTTCAAAATGAAAATGAAATGCACCTGTTTTTTTTTTGGGGGGGGGGTTTCATTCAAAATACACTTCCTTATGTGAGAAAGTACACCATAGACAATTTTTGGGTAGGCAGGTCTGAAGTTAAAATCCCATCGCCGAATGGCCCTTTAAAAAGATTCACTGTCTAGAGCATGGCATCAGTAAAGGCAGTCCCACCACTGTTGTATTTCCATTACCTCATCCTCCCCAGAACTGCATCAGGTTCCCATGTACAGCTGGTCAGACTGAGAGGGTATTTAAGACATAAACGTCCAGCCCTAAAGTGGTCCAAACTTTGACTGTCAGGTTCACAGTCAAATGCAGGCCCCGTAAAGATCCACATGCAGTATGTGCAAGCCTCAGCTGAAAACCAGTTGAAGATTGACTTCTTCTATTGAAAAGAATTTGATTGCAGACAGGGTGACATTTTCACTAATTTGATTATTGGGCTTTAGGATTTGGCTTTGAATTATGCATGCCTGAACTGGGGTTTGGGCTGATTAATGTGATTGGAAGCTCTCTGGATGGTTGATGCTGTTTGAATATACTGCACAACTTATTGCATTGTAGAGACTATATATGATGCCCTTTTGTTTCATCTTGTGTGAGAAAGAATACATAATCACATAACTTAGTCATTCAGGCTCAGAGCACTGCATAGTTAATTGTGTTATTGGTGCAGAGATACTAGTGCCAACTTTTTGTTTCTTTGCAGCATTTTCGAAGCATTACACAGAGTTATTTGAAATCATCAGATGGGCCCTACTCCAGGGACATTCTGAAAGAAATGACAAGTAAGATGTCTGACTTTGTTGCTTAGTTTTATGCTGCAGGCAATGTTGAACTCGTTAACATATACAGATTATGTTGAACTTGTTAGTATATACTCGTTAGCATATACAGATTTTGGGGTTCATTAATATGGATATATTTGGGTTCATTGATATTGAAATAAGCATGATTATATATCTATTGATATCATTTTGTTGGCTTTTTTTGTTTGATTGTTTCTTGTGTTTACAGTTTACATGGTGACAGTTGTGCTGTTGACATGTGGGGAACAAAATTTATGTGCTTATTTGTTCACACACACACACACACACATGCACGCATGCATGCAGTCTTGCACACACCACACCAACACACACACACGCACACACACACACACAAACAAACACACACACACACACACACACACACACACACACAACACACACAAAGATTCAAAGATTTTAATCCTGCGACCCCTTTTGGGGCATGGAGGACTTGAAACAAATCAAACAAATAGAAATGAAACAAATCAAACATCAAAATTTTCCCTATAATTAACATACTGAATGTAATGTTACACAACTTTACTAAGTTTCAAAAACTTCGCTAAGTTTAGCAACACTTTCTTACTACCACAAAGCAAACGACAATAGTTAAATACGGACTTTGTATATGTAAATTTTCTAGGTATAAACTGATTTCTAATGTCGTTATATTTGTTACATTTCATTACAAAATGAAATTCATCACCAAGGTCATTCTGGTCACAGTCCCGACAGAATCGTTCATCGTGAGGTATTCCAAATCGTCTGCCAATTTCTATCATGAGTTTATGATTGCCACAGCGAAACCGAATCAGTGGGTATATATAAACATCAGGTAACATCTTAATATATTTTTCACGGCGAAACTCTGTTTTAAAATTTCTGTAAAATAAGCACTTATTACTAGATTCTAAAGCATCATTCCATGCACGTTTGTAAATGTCTTCTAATGAATTACGAACATTTCTACAGAGACTGTGAACAGACGAAAACTTTTGTGTCTCCCACACACAGTCGAATCTGTTTCTATTAGGATATCCCGTATACACATCAACCACCTGGATGTAAAACCCTGATTTCTGTATAAATCATATAATACCTGATACAATCTAGATGAATATTTGTTTGTTTGTGGAGAAAGTAAGGATGACCAGAATTTTATCATTCGTGCATGTACTTGAACTGACACAGGATACATTCCTAGTTCTCCATATATCAATTCTGTTTTGGTAGAACGATTTAAATGAAAAAGATGCTTAAAGAATTTAAGCTGAAAACTTCCATTAGCTTTAAATCACTATATCCCCAAATTTCACAGCCATATAAAAGCACAGGCAGTACCATTGACTGGTATAAGTCCAGTACAATGTTTATAGGCAAATCTTGAAATCTTGCCATCTTTAATAAAGAAAACATTGCACATTGCGCTTGGTCATACAAATGCTTCTTACATTTATAAAAATTTCCTGTTCTGCTAAAGATTATACCTAAATATTTGAAAGTGTGTACTATTTCTATACACTGGTTTTTGAATTTTAGTTTTTTTCTTAGGCTATTGCGTCCATTAAAGACTACACCCTTTGTTTTTGCTACATTAACATTAAGCTTCCATGTACTACAATACTCGCTTAATACATCAAGAGCATGCTGCAAACCGCAAAAAGAATCTGCAATAATAACAATATCATCAGCATACAAAAGTAAAAGTAAACTAATGTAACTTAGTAAATCTGAGTCAGGAAGATTTAAATCAATAATTAAGAAAGCACAGTTACGATCTGTGAGATATAGCCCACACACACACACACACATCCTTTCATTGCATTTGTTATATGATATTTAGAAGTCTGGGCAATGTTTTTGTATAGATACTACATCTTTATATTAATGCTGTTTTTAACTTGCTTTGATTTAAAAAAGAATGTGTTCGTAATGTATTTGGTGTCCACTTGTACAAGCAAACACAGCTTGACAGTTTTTTTTTTAGTTTTTTCTTCTTTTATTTTTACAAAGGGGAGGGGGAGGGGGAAACTGTCGTTTTTGTATTGAAATAGAATGTCTTTATGCTTACTTTGTACATCTATATGTTTGTATTTTAGGGATGTTTTTCTGTTGAAGTCACAAAATATGAAACAATATATTTCCCTCTATTTGCTTGATACAGATATGTTCCAAAAGCTGTCAGTAGTGGAGGAACAGAGAGAGTGGCTTGTGGCCTGTGACGCCCACAAGGTAACACTGAATGCTGTTTCATCCTCAAGTGATTCGCTGTTGCTAAGAAAAACAGTTATGACCGTGATAATATTTTTTTGTGAATTGTATCGTTAGTTTTTATGGTGGTGAAAATGTTTTGTTTGTTTTCTTTTTTTACATTGAAAATGTTCCAGCGCATTATGTGTTCATTTCCCCTGAAATAAAATCATGTGTGTTTTTATGTTGTTTTTCTTTGGTTTGAAAATATTATAGTTGTTACTACTTTGGGCTGTGGTTCTTGTTTGCTGAAAGTGTCACATGCAGACATCAAAAACCTTGAACTGACTGTGACAAAAATGATGGAAAATGAACTGGCTTTTAGCACAAACATGACAGTTTTCTTGTGCTTGCTTTGATTGTTGTCCACAGCCTGATGGTTTGTTTGGTTTTCAGTCTTTGGTGCTGTTGCTGTCGGCTACAGATGTGTTTGTGCTGCACTGTTGTCTGCATGCTCTCATTGGGCTGGCCCAGAGGTGAGTACTGTGCCTCAGATGCTCTAACTTCTTTCCATGTGGTGATTCACAAGTGAAGTCAACAGCTACATCATGTTTATTTTGACTACAGTGGGGTTTAGTTAACATCAGCCTCTGTGATGCATTAACCTGATTTAAATGAGTGAACTTTCAATCCAGATCAAAAGGTTTATCATTCCCTATTTAATAAACTACCTGGTGCAACATTCTTATACAGTGTTTTATTTACAATAAGTAAAATGTGTGTCTGTCTCTCCTGTATTGGCATGTCTGTATGGCCAATTACTTTTGACTGTAGAGAACATATTGTCATGTACGAGGAAACAACAACAAAAAAACTAGTTTCTACTTTCTAGTAACTTGCCCTTTGGGATCTTTAAGGATCAGCTAAAGATCATATGTTTCTAGTGTCATGTCCTAGCTGACCATAGCAATTTGTCTTCATTTCTGTTGGTCTAAGGAAAGTATGTGTTTGTTTTAAACAGCTCCAGACCCCGGCAGCTGATAGGAGAGCTGAATTCCATTCATGTGCTTCTAATGATCATTCAGGAGTATGACACCATCTCTAAAAAGTAAGTCCAGATGAGCTTGTGAGTGTTTGTTTGTACATCATGAATAGCAGTTGTAAGCACATGTTCTTGTAAATCGAAACAAGTGCAAAATTAGAGTGAATTTTTCAATCATTGTTGTTGATTTTATTGTGTGTGTGTGTTTTTTAAAGATAATCTTGATTTTTTTTTTCTTCATGGTTATGGTGGTTTACCAAAGCCAGATCTGATGCGTGTCATATTCTTTCATTTAGCATCATTTTACAGTGAATTAATTTATGCCTTTGGTAATATCCACACATTAACATGTCATCATTTTCAAATAACTCGGGTGACTGTTGTTTCTACCCCTTTTTGAACAGAAAGGAAATCTTAAATGAGGCAGACAATGGTTAACAGTAAACAATAGAAAGGGTAACACTTGCTCCCATGATGAGATCTTTATATGCCTGAAACTCCAAACTAATGCTGCTTTGGACGCCAGGTAACCTACAACAGAACAAGCATAGAGACGTCTCTGGAAAAAAGGATGTTCCAAACCTTGCTCACATATCCTGCACTTGTCATATACAGCAGCCCCCAAAAGCAAATGAACAAGAAAGATTACCATCTGTTCAAGACTGGCATAGCCTTCATGATCTTGAATCAAACAAAACACACAGACACAGAAACAAATATAGTTAACGTCAGTTTGACCGATCTGAAAAGAAATCTAAAATGAGGCAGGGAACAGTAAGCAGTAAAAAACATTTGTGTAGAGTAAGTCTTGCTCCCATGATGAGATATTTATGCACCATTAACTTCAAACGAATACTGCTTTTTTTTTTTTAGGTATTTGTTTGTTCTATGTGCTTTGTGTTGGCATTTGTGCAAGGTAATTTGATGTCGAAAGCAGCATTCATTTAGAGTTTAAGGCGTAAAATTATCTTGTCATGAGAGCAAGATTTGCCATACTTGCTTTTTTTTTTTAAATTGTTTACTGTTCCTTGCTTCATTTAAGATTTCCTTTTATATACATTGGAAAAGATACTACCAAAGGTGCCAGGTCCCTTGACCTCTTAATGGAATGCCCTGTGCATGCCTGCATGCTATATCAACACAGCTTAGGCTTCCATGCATGGTGCAGGATTGCTCACAGCTGGTTGGTTCAGCAATTTAAGCAGTATTTCTCTTGGTTCAACTTACACCTTTTAATGTATCTTTTTCTTTTCTCATGTCATATTACCTGTATTTGTTTCTGTATATGAGTGTGCTCAGTTTGACTATACTCAAGATTAAAAAGGCTATGCAAGTCTTGAGTAAGTGTTACTTTGTGTTTGTTCATTTCTTGATTTATTGTTGCTGCATATGTGTGTAAGGTGCAGGATATATGGGCAAGCTTGAACAATTTTAGGGGATGGGAGTAGAGGGAGATGTCTCCTTGTTTGTTCTGTGTTCTTGGTGTTTGCATTTCTGCTGGTGATTTGGTGTCAAAAGCAGCATTTATGGGTGTATAATTATCTCATCATGGGAGCAAGAGTTTCCGTTCTTGTTTGTTATTTACTTTTTGAACAAATGTTTTTGAGATGCAATTTTGCTGAATGATGTTTTAGTGCAGTGATGTTTAAAAACATGCTTAGAGCCTTTTGATTTTCTTTCAGACTTGCTGCCAACTTGTTAAGGTGGCTTTGTGCAGATCCACAGAGCCGAGAAACTATCAAATCTTATGATGGCATTCCTGTTTTACTCAGGTAAAGCAGTTGATAGTTTGTGACTGTGTAGAATTCTCTCTCTCTCTCTCTCTCTCTCTCTCTCTCTCACATGAATGCACACATGGACACTGGTGTACGAAGACACATATGCCTAGTTATACATGCACACAGACCACACACACACACACACACACACACACACACACACACACCACACACACATACAGACACACACACACAGACACACACACACACACACACAGACAGACACACACAAACACACACACACACACACACACGCGCACACACACACACACACACACACACACACACACACACATACGCACACGCACACACACACACAATTATGTATATACACTTGCACGCATTTACATTTATACTCATAGGTGCATACTCACAAGCGCATACGTATGTATACAGACACACATACATACACACAAACTCACACATGCACACACTGCATTAGCATGCTAAAAGCATGACCACAAATATGCATTAGAGGATATCCACAAATGTGTGTGTGCATGCCTGTGGATGCATGCTTACACCTGAGTATGTATGCCTTTACATGCATACATACACCAGTTCATCCCCTCTTCTCACAAACTTTAAGTAAGGGTGGGTTTTTTTATTGTTGTTGTTTTTTCAATGTTCATGAAAAACTGAATGTTGATTAATTCATGCTTACTGGGAAACATTACGAAAAAGGGGAGTGAAAAGTGAAATTCTGTGTGCAGATTTTCCCTTCTTGTATTTCTCAGCCGCTTTTTTCTTCAGTTCAGCTCAATAAAATTGCCTTAGGTAGATTAAGGTTTTGATTGTAGTCTTTTTCTTTAATTGATGATAATGTTGCTGGGATCAGGAATGATGCACTCCTTGTCAGTTCATATTTTGCTGATTATTAAGTGATTATGATGTTTCTTTATGATATGTTTTTCAGTTAGCTTCACAGAACATTACATACCTGCTGCCTCACCTGGGTTGTGGTGTCAGATGATGATGGTGTTATTGTTATTTCTTCCCTGTGTGAAACTTTTGTTTTGTTTTGTTTTGTTTGTCTTTTTCAGTTTGCTTCTGCTGTGCCATGTTGTGTAGTGTATCTGACATCCGTTCATTCAGAATGTAAACAATGCATTTCAGTCAGCTTCATGGGGACAATGCCCACCTGCTGTACCACGTGGTGTGGTGTCTGGTGCAGCTGTGTGAAGATGACCCAGATACCAGCGCTGTCATGAGGCAGATGGGAGCTATCCCTCTCCTGCTGGCGCTTTTGCAGTATGTGGTCTGCTGTCTTTTTGTGTGTTTTTCTTACTTTGGTTTTCTGTCACCACCTAGTGCTGTTCTCAGTCGTCTGTCTCTGGCTCACTGCCCATACACAGCCACACCCAGACTCGTCCCGTGCCAGTCCTAGCACCAGCAGTCCACTTGGGCCCATCAATATGAGGTGGCCATGAAGCAACCCATGAGAGGAGACACTTGCATGATACTCAGTGGCTGTGATTTAACATACACAGGACCTACTGGCCATGGAGCCAGACTTTATGAAGATCACCCCTTGTTCCCCTACGCTCCCCCTCCACACTGTCTCGTCCCTGACTCCCACCCTCTTTCCCTTCCACCACAGGGACATTGTCCATCTAGTCTTTTGCTTTGTTCCTTTCCATCAGTCTTTTTTCCTTTCTTGCTTGTATGTGTTCTGGCAGTCTGTCTTTTTGTTCTTTTCTTCACTGTATGATAGTTGAGGTGGTCTTTATCTCTGTTATGTTCTTTCTCTTCTGTTTCCTGGTCATCTTTCTCCCTTTTATTTCCTGTATGTGTTCTGGTATGGTTTATGGATGGTCATCTGTCTTTCTGCTGCTTTCATCCCGTTTATGTTCTGTTAGTTCTTTCTGGTATTTTCTTTCCTGTATAGTCCTTCTCTCTGTCCTTTTATTCCCATGATTGCAAGTGGTAGTCTGTCTTTCTGCTGCTTTCTTTCCTGTGCATTTCTGGTAGTTGTTCTTTCTGTTGTTTCCTGTATGTGTGCTGGTGGTCTTTTTCTCTGTGTTTTATTTTCCTTTCCTGTATGTGTGTTAGAAGTCTTTTTCTCTGTGCTTTTTTTCTTTCCTGTATGTATGCTGGAAGTCTTTCTGTGTTTTTTTTTCTTTCCTTTATGTGTGCTGGTAGTCTTTTTCTCTGTGTTTTTTTTTCTTTCCTGTATGTGTGCTGGTAGTCTTTTTCTCTGTGTTTGTTTTCTTTCCTGTATGTGTACTGGTAGTCTTTTTCTCTGTTTTTTTTTTCTTTCCTGTATGTGTGCTGGTAGTCCTTTTTCCTGTTTTTTTTTTTTCTTTCCTGTATGTGTGCTGGTAGTCTTTCTCTCTGTGTATTTTTTCCTGTATGTGTGCTGGTAGTCTTTTTCTCTGTGTTTTATTTTTCTTTCCTGTGTGTGTACTGGTAGTCTTTTTCTCTGTGTTTTATTTTTCTTTCCTGTGTGTGTACTGGTAGTCTTTTTCTCTGTGTGTTTTTTCTTTCCTGTGTGTGTACTGGTAGTCTTTTTCTCTGTATTTTTTTTCTTTCCTCTGTGTGTGCGTGTAGTCTTTTTCTCGGTGTTTTGCTTTCTTTCCTGTATGTTCTGATAGTGTTTTCTCTGGGTTTTTTTCTCTTTCCTGTGTGTGTGTGTGCTGGAAGTCTTTTTCTCTGTGCTTTTTTTCTTTCCTGTATGTGTGCTGGTAGTCTTTTTCTCTTTGTTTTTTTTTTCTTCTCTGTATGTGTGCTGGTGGTCTTTTTCTGTGTTTTTTTTTTTCTTTCCTGTATGTGTGATGGTAGTCTTTTTCTCTGTGTTTTTTTTCTTTCCTGTATGTGTGCTGGTAGTCTTTTTCTCTGTGGGTTTTTTTTTCCTGTATGTGTGCTAGTAGTCTTTTTCTCTGTGTGTTTTTTCTTTCCTGTATGTGTGCTGGTAGTCTTTTTCTCTGTGTTTTTTTTTTTCTTTCCTGTATGTGTGCTGGTAGTCTTTTTCTCTGTGTGTTTTTTTTCTTTCCTGTATGTGTGCTGGTAGTCTTTTTCTCTGTGTTTTGCTTTCTTTCCTCTATGTGTGCTGGTAGTCTTTTTCTCTGTGTGTTTTTTCTTCTGTGTGTGTGTGCTTCGTAGTCTTTTCTCTGTGTTTTGCTTTCTTTCCTGTATGTGTGCTGGAAGTCTTTTTCTCTGTGTTTTGCTTTCTTTCCAGTATGTGTGCTGGTAGTCTTTATTTGTTATTTTCTTTCCAGTATGTATTAGCAGCAATCAGTCTTTCAGCTGCTTTCTTTTCTTTAAGTGTTCTCTTAATTGGTCTTTTGTTATTCTCTTTCTTGTGTGTCTTTTCATATTCCTCCTTTCTGTTATTTTCTCATGTATGTGTTCTAACAGACTTTTTTTTCCAGTTTGTTTTTGTAGCCTTTCTTTTTGTTGCTTACTTAACGTGTGTGTGTTCTAGTAGTCTGTCTTTCTATCTTCGTTCCATTCTTTATAGTATTCTTTTTTATCATAGTTCCATTTCTTTCTTGTGTGTTTTTTTTTCCAGAAGCTTCCTTTCTGTCTTTGTTCCTGTCTTTTCAGCATATGGTGACAGGTAGTCTTTTTTGTGCCTTTGTTCCTTTCTTTCTAATTTATTTTCTGGTAGATATATTTCCCTTTCTTTCCAGTATGAAGTGTGCGCAGTGTGGTAGTTCTTCTTTCTGTCTCTGTTCTGTTCTTAAAAGTATGTGTTCTGGTGAACTGTTTATCTTTATTCCTTTATTTTCAGAATGTGTTTTGGCAGTCCTTCTCTTTGCCATTGTTCCTTTCTTTCCAGTATGCATTCTGGGAGGCCTGTTTCCTGATTGTGTTCTTTCTCTTATTCTGGTAGTCCCCCATTTCTGTGTTTGTTCCTTTTCCCACTTAATTTTCCCTGTGTTTGTTCGTGTGCATCAGCTGCCCGAAAATGTTGGATAGTTTCTGAAAGTCTCCCGTGTTTTAAGTCTTTTGAGTAATTAATCATCAAGGTCTTTCTTTTTGTCAATCATTGTACAGTTTGACAAAGCAAGATGACGATTCTAGTTGTTGCATTTATTGCTCTGATGTTTTCATTTTAGCATTGATTATTGTTGTGAAGGACAGAAAACGGTCAGTTATTGGAAGCGAAAAATACATAAATGGAAGATAAACATTGCGTTTTCCAGTGAAATCTTTAGTGAGGCAGGGAGATTTGAACCATAAATAACAAACAAGTAAGGGAATTTGCTCCTCATGGTTGAATTTGAGAGGAAAGATTACCTTCTTTTTTGTTTTGCCCTCCAAATGCATGATAGGAAGTAGTCACTTCTCATGGAACAGTATCTGTCTGTTGTTGTTTAGTAATGTGTTAACTAACAATTTACCCCTAATGTTTCTTCATATACAGAGAGCAGAAGTTTGTGTCAGAAAGAACAGAGGCAAGCAGCGGTGCAGTTGCTAGTGCTGGTACCAACAGGAGATGTTCTTCCGCGCAGGAAGATGTGAGTGCTGTCCATAATAGTTTGAATACAAAGGTTTTGTGTCCAGTTGTTGCTTTTGGTGAGGTAGAGAATTTTGTGCTTCATTCACATGCATGCATACACAACACACATAACACACATGCACACACACACACGCGCGCACACACACACACACACACACACACACACACACACACACACACACACACACACACACACACAAACATACACACACACACACACACACACACACACACACATACACACACACACACACACACACACACACATACACACACATACACACACACCAAAACACACACACACACATATACACACACACACACACACACATACCACACAACACACACACACACAACAACACACACACACACACACACACACACACACACACACACACACACACACACACACACACACACACACACACACACACACACACACACAACCACACAACACACGTACACCGAGCATTTTTATGTATCTGCTGGGCACAATTTGTGAATATTTTTTCACGATCTGTCCAAATAAAGACCTTATTCCTAGTTTGCATGAAATCACAGACCATCAGGATCCTTAAATGGGAGAGAGGGGAGCGAATCTAAGCCTCCTTGCACATGAGCTACAAGGCAACTCCATTACAAAGTCAACCTCTTCCAGTTAGAACAACTTACTTCAGCTTCTTTTCCTTATTGATCAATGAAAGTGCTCTGCCCTTGGGTCTGAATTTTCACTCTGTGTTATGGATTCCTGCAAGAGCCGTATTGTGAAGCTTTTGTCATGGAGCCTTAGTTGTCATTTCCATTGCTGTCTCAGGGCCACATGTGCGACCAGAATGTGAAGACAGATTTTTAACTGGCTGCTGCACTTCAGATGTCATATGCTGCAAACTCACTCTCTCCTTTGTGGCTTCTTTTTCTTTGTTGATGATTCCTTCATTGTCTGCCGCTGGAGAAATGGTGCATGTACACCAACATGCACATGAAGTGTTGTCCATTCCGACCGTGAAACTCATACAAGCGCTGGAGTATTTCGATGTGGAGACAAATTCTTGACTCAGAGTGGTGAGTCAGTTCTTCAAATTCTGGTTCTTTTGATATCAGTCTACCAACTTCCTTGGCCAGCACTTAAAGCCGTGCTGGGAAATGGCACAAGTGTGTGTGTTTTTTTTTGTTTTGTTTTAAAGCTGGCCAGCCCTGCAACCTTTCCCACTCATGGCTGTCATTCTTTTAGCACCTTAAAAACCATATTGAATTGAGACGGCATATTGTTTCATCAGGGATGATGTTATGCGGTTGGCAAGGCTCCACACTGAGAGGATTTCCAGTAGAGATTGTGGATGCAAATGCACCCATGTCAAGTGACATCAGGTGGGAGGACAGGATGACTATGGCAAGGACCCAAACAAATCTGTGTGACTCATGTGTGTTAAGTGTGAGACTAAGTATGGTTAAGCATAATGATTCTTTTATTGAATGATAAGACTTATGCTGGTCCTATCTCATCTTCCAAACCAGCTCTCTCCTGTACCGCCATGAGCAACACTTGGTCAGTAGACCAAGGGATGCTACCCTCCTCTTGCTTTCACCTCATAGCAGGATTCAGCTTTAGGTCCAGCTTTTCTAGGAACTGAAACAGGAGGAAGAGTTAATCCCTTTTTGGTCATCAGAAACGTTTCACACTTTGAAGACTTGTTTGAGAAGGCGCTATCTGACCCATGTTTGATCTTTTCCATCTTTCCTTCTGCTTAGACTGTTTACCCCTCAAAAACACTGATTTTCAAAGATGCCTCTGTTGCTTTTCATAAGGAATGAGATATACCCAACTCTCAGGGTGCATCCAGGTTTTCAGTAACAAAAAGTGCCCAAATTTCAAATCATGTTTATAATGCGCATGGCCTGTGGACAAGCTGGTTTCATCTCTGTCTTTTCTGAAATTGTCTTCTCTCTCTCCCCCATTAACATTTTGAGACCGGGTATTTTTTTTCAAAGCAGGTTGTCCAAAACATTTAGTATTTGGCTGAAGTTTAACTGCTGCTTCCTCTTTTTCTCTTCCAGTTTGTTGGCATTGAACATTTTTGCTCATCTCTAGCTCATGGTGAGATACTCTCCTGGTATCTTGTTGTCCTGATAATCTCAAGGCAGCCTTTTGTCAGCTTTCACTTCAGATGCAGAAGACGCCAGTGGAGCAGTTTAGGGCCATTTGTTAGATTTGCGTTTTTTTGTCTAGTAAAGACGTGCACACAATGAGGGTGACTAGGCCAACATCAAGCCAAAATAGTAAGTGAGGCTCCTCTGAAAAGGCATGAACCTCATTTGTTCTACATGCTGTCACTTGAAACAGTAAAAAATATGTTTTTAAGAGTCAGGTTTTGAAGACAGCAGTCAGTGAGAGGCGCAGTGTCACCTGAAGTCAAATTTCCTGGACTGAGGCCGGCTCCATGTATGGCCATGGCATACCCAAGGAGAAGTGTGAGACGAACTGCTTAAAGTAAGGGTCAGAGGTGACATCCAGTTTCTTCCCCATAAGGCAAAAAGAATTTGCAATGACAGCCCTGAAAGTCCTTAATAATGCTATGCTTTTGCCCTTTGTCATGGAGGTCCTTCAGAAAAGAACCATGTTTTCTATCTCCATGTGAACCAGAGAGAGGCCAGCCTGCTAGCACCAAATAGAGAGCAGTGTCACACACCTTCAAAGCAGAAGACCCCAATCCAGCTATATCTTTTTCATGCATAAAGGGCAGAAACAATTGTACTGGAAGAGCAGTTGTCTGATATGAGCCTGGCCTAGATAGGATCATGATGCCACTTTCTCATTCCAGGTTGAAAAAGAGGCCAAAGAGGATGGGGAACCCTCACCAACAGGTTCACCAACAAACTGGTCTAGTTCATAGTCCGCTTGAAGAATAGAGATGAGAATCACCTAATACTTCTCCATTGATGCCTTGTTCTGGAATATTGGAATTAAGGAGCTGTAGGAAATGTTTACATAAATATGCCCCTCCAAGAGTGTCCACATGAGGTATGCTCCAAATGTGACAGATTGAGCTGAAGACTGACCAATCCAAGATCCATTCTGAGGGGAGAACCTGGTCTTTACATGGAAGGAAGTCGGACAGAACATTGAGTTGCCTTGGAATATGCTTCACCAAGACCAGCGCAAGGGAGATAACCCTTTCTGTTGGCACCAAACCAGTGTTATTGGTCATCAGGGCATTTTGTGACAGTGTGATAACTGTTTCTTTTTGTTCAAAATTGGCATGTTCATATACCCACCATCTGTTTCAGAAATCTTGTATTTGTGTAGACAGATATGTATGAGAAAGAGGAATGTATCTACCAAAAGTCGTTTTTAGATATACTTACTTTTCGAAACTCTAGGACCCTGCACCCTAACCCCCATCCTGCCCTCCCCCAGTCTCAGCCAATCCGCCTTAAGCAAGGAAAGGTGCTGAATTCTAAATGAACTTCCCAAAGAGGTTGACTTTGCAAGGAAGGAGCAAAAACAGAATTGTTGGGCTGCCAAACAAAAGAGTGAACAAATTACAAGACAAACACAATGCATTTTGACCTCTCCAGTTTTCTTTAGGCAGGACAAATGACACTCAAAATGATGAAAACAAAGGATGAATAGACAGTCATTGTCTCTTCCCTATCTGGCTGCAAAATTTTGCAAGGGAGATCACCTATAGGTCATGTGTTGGGATGCTTGGATTAGCTCCCCTCTGTCCCGTTTAAATATTTGTGGATCCTGGTGGTAGGGCATGATTTCATGCCCAGTAGGAATAAGGCATTTATTTGGACAGGTAAATGTATGTATATCAATTGCTTTTAGCAGGAAAATTCTCTCTCTCTCTCTCTCTCTCTCTCTCTCTCTCTCTCTCTCTCTCTCTCTCTCTCTCTCTCTCCTCTCTCTCTCTCCACGTAAGCAAATTAAATTTTAAGGATAAACTTTCTGAAGTAGCTAATCTTAGATTTGTGTATCTTAGCCCTCTTTTAAGTTAGTCTGTTTTCTTTTTCAGTTGTGGTTTTCTTTTTTTTATTTCTTTTGTTTCCCTCTTTTACAGGGATTGAGGTGTGTGTGTGTGTGGGGGGGGGGGGGGGGGGGGTGGAGGAGAGTGCACTTTTGTTTGTTCTGTATATTTGTCATGTCTGCATTAATCATAATTTGCCTGAGAAAGGACATTTTAAAAGATAGAAACCATTGCAGAAGATTCTGATAACATACAGACTACATCCCTGACCTCCTTTGCGCAACAGAGAAGGTTGATCTTAACTATGATCTGCTGATTACCTGAACAGGAAGAGTAGGGATTTGGAGTTAAGTCTAACTGATTGTGGAGTACTCTTTGCTCCCAAATGGATAAGCCAGAATTCGGGTTAACACTACTGGGAAATTTCTTTACTCCAGTTTGGCAGATGAAAAAAAAAGAAGCAGTCCCTTCAGTTTGGGGGTAGAGTATTTAGCTGTAAACATGGTAGAGTAGTAGAAAGAAACTCGTGGAGAGTGTGGCAGCAGAGAGTCCTCAGAAGAGAAGCCCCCTTCAAGCCAATGTTTCGGCCCTTATCTCCTGACGCTCTAGGGGGGTTGGGCCACACCCGGTTCGTGACTCTGGATGTCCCTCTGCTGCCCCCTTTTTTTTCCCATCTTGGGATGAGCCATGGCTGGGATTCGAACCCATGACCCTCTGGACATGCTCGTTTTCCACTTAATGACTCGCACTCTAACCACTGAGCCACTGGGGCACCTCATATTTGTTGGGAAATTTAAGCCTTATGAAGTTCACTTTTGTTCCTCCTTGACCAGATCCAGCTTGAACACCTCTCTGCTGCTTCTGCCATTGCTTTCAGGCTCTGTTTTTTTCCCTCCCTGCAACTGAGAGCTGTTTCATGAGGCTGTATGCAGACGTTCGTACAAACCCCTTAGCTCCAATTTCTACAGTGAGGACTTTGACCTGATAGCCTTCTCTCCTCAGGCTGTTTGCCAGATCAGCATACTTTTCAGTCTTGTAGATTTGAGCTGCCTCCATTCTGTTCTCATATGGCACCGTGAGCTTGATCATGATCAGCTGCTTGGTTGACTGAGAGTGGACTACTATGTCTGGTCTCATCACTCTTGCTGATGATCTCTGGGTGACTCTTCCATTCTGGGAGGTCTGCAGTGCACTCCCAGTCATCTGCCTCGTCCAGCAGACTCTGTCTGCATGTTCTGAGTGGCACTGTTGTTCTTGGCCATGATTTGCTACCTCCTGCCGTGAAGAATGTTGCGGGTGCTTTGGGAGTCCTGATTTTCCCTTTTTGTGGTGTTGGTACTAGCCCAGACTGCTTGTACAATCTCTTTGAGCACTTGGTTGTGCCTCCATATGTACCTTCCTTGAGCCAGGGCTACTTTACATGAGCTTAGGACATGCTCCACTGTTTGTTTTTCATGGCAGAGGGGGTATGGCAGAGGGGGCATGCAGGATCGTCTGTTTTTCCCCACTTCACCAGGTTTGCATTTGAGGGCAGAAGGTCATATGCAGATCTGAGAATGAAGCTGATTCTGAGAGGGGCCATGTGCCAAATGTCATTCCAAGTGAGACTTCTCTGCTGGACTGCTTTTTGGAGTCTTTTTTGGTCTTCTTCTTTTTTCATCTCCTGAATCATCATGTCTCTTTTGGCTTTTCCTTTGGCCTTTGACCACCATTCAGTTTTGGTCACCTCCAGTCCTTGTCTGTTGGTCTGTGCGTGTCCTGTTATTTGTCTGATCTTGAGACTTTCTTTTGCAGAATCCATCACCTCTTGAACTTTCCATTTTCTGCCTGTCTTCAGCTGGGGCTTGATTGTTTCTACCACCTTGCCTCCTGAGTCCTTCAGCATGCTTTGAAGTCTGATCTTCCCTGCTTTGTATTCCTCCAGGATGCATTTCAGTGGTAGTTTCAGCTTTGCTTGGCGACAGTACAGCACTATGTCAGTGAGACAGGGTGGGACACCAAACCATTTCCTTGTGAACTTGTTGATTTTGGTTTCCATTGCTTCCACTATGCTGGTGCAGATGTCGTATATCATCAGAGGCCATAGGAGCATTGGTATCTGCATGAACTGCAGACACCAGACCTTGTATTTGCCAGGGAGCCCACACTGGTCAGTGGTCTCCAAGCCTTCTTCCGACATCTGTTTGGTTTCTTTTGCTCTTTGTGTGTCTTTCAGGGTATCATCATACCATCTTCCAAGGCTCTTGACTGGCTCTTCTGTGACTGTTGGAATGGCCTGGTTGGCAACACTGAAGACCACAGATTCTGCCACTTTTCCTTTCCTCAGTGAGAGAGTCTGTGATTTCTTTGGCTTGAACTTCATTCTGGATGAAGCAACTATGTCGTCCAGTCTCTTCAGCACATGATGTGTCTCGTCTTCTCTGGATGAAATCACTGTAGTGTCATCCATGAAGGCCTTGAGAGGGGGCATCTTGTATCCATCGCCAAGGTCTGTTTGTCTTGCGTTGCTTGTTGCTGCTTTCAAGATGACTTCCATTGCCAACACGAACAGTACTGGGGAAACTGCACAGCCCATTGCAATGCACACTTCCAAGTTGATGCAATCTGTTGTGTACTCCCTGGTAGAGAACCGCATTGAGAAGCCATTGAAGTACTTCTTGAGCATGTCGCAGATGTTCTTTGGCACATGGTACATCTCAAGAGCCAGCTGTATCATCTCATGGGGTACAGATCCATATGCGTTTGCCAGATCAAGCCACACTACGTCCAGGTCTCTCTTTTCTGTTTTTGCTCTTTGGATTGCATCCCAGATCATTGTGGCGTGTTCTACACAGCCCACCATGCCTGGGATGCCACCTTTCTGGACTGACACATCCAAGTACTTGTTTTCCATGAGTAGAAATTAAAAGGTCTGGTGTTGCTGATATCTATAGGTATGTGAACGATTTAATGCATACAGGCATATGTGAATGATCTGTAGTCTGGATGCTGTAGATGTCTATAGGCATATATAGATGAGAAGAATTATGCTGTTCTGTTGACATCATTGCCTTGTCTGGATGGACAATTTGTGTTGTATGAATGATCAAGAATGTGTCAGCATGTTTGGGTCAGTGGGGAAACATTTGTGTTGAATGAAGCTGTTTATGTTCTGCCACCAGGTTTCAGATAACCTGATTCAGTTACTAAAAGAGAGCAAGAAAACAAAGGTAGGGAAATGGAGAGGGGCATTTGAGCACTTGCACTGGTGATGCTGTGGATGACTTCACTGTGCAATCACATGGGGTGTATGGGGAGGTGTGGTGTCGGTCTTGTTTTATTAATTTGTATGTTTTACCATGTGTTTTTTTTCGAGGGGAGTGTGTGATGTCAGTGTTTAGGATTCTTGACAGAATCTACATCATCAGATAGTTGAAAAGGGAAAGGAAGGAGCCTTCACATTTTTTAAGCTTTGTTCCTCAAATAAATTTTGCTTTAAAAAATGAATTCTGAAGAATGTATAACAGTATGGTTCGTATCTATGAGTACTTTTATACATCTGCATGTATGCACATGTGTGTGTGTGTGTGTGTGTGTGTGTGTGTGTGTGTGTGTGTGTGTGTAGCTTGTATCTTGTGTTTGCATGCATGCATATGTATATATATATTTATATTGTTTACGTGTGTTTGCATGTTTTTGTGTGTATGTTGATACATGTATGCTTGTTAACTGGAGTGGGGGTGTATATGTCTAAGAGTGAGAGAGAGAGAGAGTGTATGTGTGTTCTAAATTATCAGCATGCACAAAGAAACGAACAGTCTGATGCTGCAACAATTAAATGCTATCAAATATGTATCTGAATATTTTTATATTATGAAAATGTTTGTACTTTTTTTTTCTTATTACTGATATTAAGGCTCTTCCAGCAACAGCTGTGGTTATAATCTATCAGCATTGCTCTCATTGGTGTTTTTATTCATGTTGTTGTTTGCGTCACTAGGTAATAACTTGTTCAGACACCTTTTTGGAGTGTTTGGTGGTTAAGTTGCACTTGAGAGCAGTACTTCTTGTTGATCTGTATTTTTAATTAAATCTTTTAAAGATAAGAAATGTCTTCTGATTTAGTGGGCCGTTTGTGAATATTGCCTGACAAGAGCTGTTCTTGTATTGTGTTCTTGATTCCTTTCACAGGTTTGTATCAGTTAGTGGTAACTTACTGTATCCATAAACATGAATTGATAAACAGCAAGTGCAAAGCTGACAGAAAAAGAAGATAATTCTGCCGTCATTTCAATAGAGTTGATTACAGACATACATACAATGGGGACATTAGGAAGTGTTTTTGTTGAGGATAGAACCATGTCGGAAATTTAAGGCCTGTTATTTTTGTTTTCACTTTGAGTATTTGTCTGATTTTTATACAACTCAAGACTTATTTCCAATGTTGTACATTAATGTATACATTCTTGATGGGAGTATCTGGGAGCTGCTTCATGCTAGATTTTGTCACGTGAGTAGCCAGGAGCACTTGACTCGTTCTTTTCCATCACGCTCTGACCATTTGTTACTATTGGGGGAAACTTAGAGATCAGCAGGGAAACCTCTGCTGTGGTCCAGTGAGGTGTTGGCACTGTTTTTGGAGTCTGGTGCCTCCTGAAAACGGGAAAGTAAATGAATATAGCAACTTATGAATGAGGTTGACTGAATGTAACAGTGACTAGTTTAGCATCTGCTTTGGACTGCAATGAAATTAGTGACTATACACAAGGTGAATTGGATGAGATACTACATGAAGTGGAAAAATATGAAAGAGGGTTGCTTGAAGGTGAGTCGCACGTTGATGTTGATGATCAAAGAGAAGAAGAAATAGGAAAGTGATCCTGATGCGAACCAACAGGTACCCTCAGAGAAATAAGTATGAAAGTACACCCAACCCACCTTAGCACGCCTGTGTTTCGTGGTGACATCGGTAACTTTGACATATGAGTGTGATTCTGTATAAGATGAGAATGTATTTTACAAGGAAAGATATTGTGTTTATATATATTCAAATGTATATAGTGTTGTAAATTTTTACTTCAAATGTCAGAAATGAAACATTTGTAACTGTTGTGAAGTTACTTTTGCTTTAGTTTTGTGACAATTAACAATAGTTATGGATGTTTATGAGACACAGTTTGACCAGTACAGTTATCTATAGAAAGGATTGCTTTAAGCAGGCTTTGGTTTCCACCTGAAACTAACTACATGCATGTGCATTGTGTAAGTACATGTTTCCAGATTAAAGTGTCATTGTCACTATGAAATTTGATGCATTTGGTGACAGTTTGGTGGCGGTCACACAACCTTTCAAATATGTCTGTTATAAGTATGAATCATACACAAACATTTTGTTAGAAAAAAAGAACACAAAATATAGCATGAGTTTTATGTTGAAGAGTCTGAATGCAAGGAGGTTAGACGTGTTTCACCAAAAAATTGTGAGTAGGTCATTTTTACATATGCAGTTTTGGTGGTACTGGTTTTGTATTTTCGATGTTGAAAAAAACAGTTTGAACTTTAGTGGCAAACTCATGCTTTTAGTCACTGTAAAACAGTTTGAACTTTAGTGGCAAACTCATGCTTTTAGTCACTGTCTTAAATACACAACTTTGTTACAAAGAACATTTTTTAATTGTTACAGGAAGAACTCTTGGAGGACCAATATCAACTCAAATCAGGTGAAATGGCTTCCTTGTTTTTGCTTTGATTATTTGATGGAGGTTTCAAATATTAATACCAGAATTATTTGGATATTTCAGAGGATCATCTTAGTTTGTTAAGCATTAAAATATATGGGGTATTAAAGTGTAAATAAGGGTTTTAAAGAATCCCTCCTTTCCTAAAGCAGCAATTTAAAAAGATGCAGGCAGAATGCAAAAGAACAAGGTGTGTGTGTGTGTGTGTGTGTGTGTGTGTGTGTGTGTGTGTGTGTGTGTGCGTGTGTTTGTGTGTGTGTGTGTGTGTATGTGTGTGTTGTGTGTGTGTGTGTGTGTGTGTGTGTGTGTGTGTGTGTGTGTGTGAATTCCAATACATTTGAATGTCTATGATGGTAGGTTTCAGTAAAACTTAGCAGTGATTACAGGCTGAAATCTTTAACCCATGTTGAGATCAGAAAAGATTCATACCTTCGGTTGTAGATGAGATTTACAAGGTGACATTGCTAAAGTCAGCAGTCATAGACCCTTTCCCTAGGGCAGTGCTTGGGCACAGTGGCAACAAGGCCAGGATGGAATGGGAGGGAAAAAAAACAAATCAATGTTGGTTGAGTGTGGGATGGGGGTGAATGAAAATATGAGAGCAATGTCCACATTCTTTGTTATGACTTTCAGTTTTACTGATCATGTGTCGCAGCTTGCTGTGCAGCACTGATGGAGCTGGTGATGAATGACTACACCAACGCACAGCAAATCGTGCAAGCTAATGGAATGTATGTTCTGGGAATACTGGTGCTGCCCCCTGAATCGACGCAGGTCGTCAAAGACTCGGGGAGGAAACTGTTCAAGAAACTCCAGGTGAATAAGACACAGCCACATGTCCACACGCAGTATGAAGTTTAAAACTAGAAACTCTCTGGCAGCAGACAGGGACGTGTGGTCTGTTTCTGTCAAAGGGTATGTTATAGGGAATGCTCTTGGACTGAATAGAATAAGGTGAAATCAGACTGTGCTGTATCTTCATTACAGAAGTGGAGAAGGGTGTATTGGTTATTTCTTCGGCTCTTTTAGGATGTAAAGTTGCTTTGTGATTTCATCCATTTAAGATTAAAGAAAATGTCAGCCAAACAACAATACAGTTCACAGCAAGGACAGTCATATGTTAAAGGAATGAAGTTTCGTTGGCAAGATAATAGTAGCACATGTCATTCAAACTGAGGCACGTCTTTTTAACCTCATAGAATTTTGAGTATTATGAATATTTTTTCCACATCCCTTAGCAGCGTCATGTGACTTATTGCAAGAATATGCAGACATTTTCAGACATTGTGCAGTTTGCTTTTATCATAAATTGATGTGTGTGTGGCAGTTATTTTCCTCTGGCAGTCTCGTTTTTGGAATTATGTACCTGACGTCCATTGCTGGATCTATAAATAAGGTGGCTGTAAGAACTATGTGAACAGATTTTAGATCACTGTGAACTCTTGGTTATCTTGCACGTAACAGTGATGTGCTTCCGCCCCATCAGAAATGCAGTGGCCTGGACCAGCAGTTAGCTGTTCACAGTGTTGCATTGGGTACCCCAAAATGCTTTCTTCCTGCAGACCTTTGTGGAGTGGAACAAGGTGCCAGAGGAACTGGTTGAGTCCAGAACCTCAGATGTTTTCATCTCTCAGGTGTGGGTGTTTCTTAGCAGTCAAGTCTCTTGTTTCAGACACCACAATTGATATCCCCATTTCAAAGTCATCAGCTTAAATTCTCCTGCTTGGTTGGGGTAGGCGGGCTGTAGGGAGAATTGGAGGGTAGGCCCTTTCTTATGGGCATAGCTCTCTCTTTGTGTCAGAGCCATTAGTGTGCAGGTCAAAACCAAACTTTGGCATGGAAAACAAAAAGCAGTATAGCTGGGCAGCTTACCATTATTTAGGTTTTTGTTTTTCC
Source organism: Conus canariensis (assembly GCA_033310375.1). Classification (NCBI taxonomy): domain Eukaryota; kingdom Metazoa; phylum Mollusca; class Gastropoda; order Neogastropoda; family Conidae; genus Conus; species Conus canariensis. The sequence continues at coordinate 68,674,790 of CM065716.1, read as the reverse complement.
TGCTTCCCTGTTTTGTTCCAGTTCTCAGTTTTTCCTCAGGTCCTGTGTGACCCCCCATAATCTCAGTAGAAGAAGCCCCTGATTCTGTGTGAAAAGAAGAAGAGCTGACAGTGGCCACTCACAACAAACAATCACTGTGCTCTCTGTTCTGTATTTTCATCACACCCCACTGCTTGACAGTCTTTGCTCTTTCCATTATGCTCTGCTGATGTACAGCACTGGTGAAGTGTATGAATTACTGATACTGCTTGACAGTCTTTGCTCTTTCCATTATGCTCTGCTGATGTACAGCACTGGTGAAGTGTATGAATTACTGATACTGCCTGACAGTCTTTGCTCTTTCCATTATGCTCTGCTGATGTACAACACTGGTGAAGTGTATGAATTACTGATACTGCCTGACAGTCTTTGCTCTTTCCATTATGCTCTGCTGATGTACAACACTGGTGAAGTGTATGAATTACTGATGTTCAAATAATCATATCCATGTGCTTTGCTAGTTTGATCACCTTACAGCTGCCAGAATTTTTAGAGAACAGTATCAATTTGCTTCATTACAGATGAATGCATTTCGTTCTCTTCGATTCCTGTTCAGCATGGAACGAAACCGTCGTTTTTTCAAGCAGCTTTTCCCTGCTGAGTTGTTTGAGATGTTTATCGATGTGGGCCATTACAACAAGGACCTCAAAGCATACAGACAAGTTGCTGAGAAGATCAATTCTCTGTCGGTGAGGGGCTGCTCTCTTTTTCTCTTTATCTTTATCCACTTCCATCTCTCTCACTCTGTGAGTGTGTATGATTGTGTGTGTGTGTGTCTGTGTATGTGTGTGTGTGTGTGTGTGTGTGTGTGTGTGTGTGTGTGTGACATTTCTGTTTCTCACTCTGTCTCTGACTTTCTCTCTGTCTGTCTGACTGTCTGTCTGTCTGTCTGTCTGTCTGTCTGTCTGTCTCTCTCTCTCTTCTCTCTCTCTCTCTCTCTCTCTCTCTCTCTCTCTCTCTGTCCCTGTCCCTGTCTCCCTCTCACTTTCTCCCTATACTTTTTCTGTGTCTGTTCTGAATCACATGTTTGCTTTTTGTGCATACCCAGTGTCTAATCATCAGTGTTATGTTTTCGTAAATGAAGGTGGGAAGGCACAATTATGTATAGGAGAATGGATTGATGTAAAATCGCTTTGGTATAAATTTGATTTTGCTATCATTTTTTAACAATTGTTTTGATGTGTAGCTGTTTTGTTTAATAATGGAGACACTATGATAAGATTGATATACATGTATTTTCAATAAAAAATTTCATTCCGTCAAATGACAAAGCTTATCAGTTCTTTGGCATTTTGTGAACAAGTGAACTCACCACAGGCCCTACCACCAACAACATCACCATCATTACCACCACCACCACCACCACCACTACCCCTGTCTCTCTCTTTCGCTCTCTTTCTCTCCTCTCTCCCTCCCTCCCCCCCCCCCCCCCTCTCTCTCTCTCTCTCTTTCTCACTCTCTCTCAGAGGGTATACCTATAAAGCTAGTGTTACACAGGTGGATGCAATTGAAGAAATCCGGGAAAGCATACAGAGGATCAATCAGAGCAAGAGCCCCAACCACTACATTGGGGATTACGCTGTCTTTGAGCTGCTAGGCACAGGAGCTTTTGGATCTGTGTACAAAGTGCGACGTCACACTGCCAGACAATCATTCCTTGCTATGAAAGAGGTACAGGCTGTGGTGGGATTTGCATGTTTGTGTGTATGTGTTTATGTCTGTGCATATGTCCAGCTGTCTGTCTCTGTGACCAGGTATGGCATACCTTGTGGTGAGGGAAATGCTCACTAATATAATTGTGTGATAAGTGTGTAAATGTTGTTGAGAGTGTTGTTAAGATATTGAGTAAAAAATGTGCATGTGTGGTATAGCCTCCAGTAAAAGACTAGTGCCATGGGAAAAGTACATTTTATGTTGTGTAACATCTCGTCACAACAGATTTCTCTGAGTGAAATTTGGACTATTTTTCCTTAGGAATTTCCACATGGAAAGCAAGTCACCGCACAATAACAACCTCGTCCCTCATGCCCACTCGGTGGCCCTTTTTTGGTTGTATATGCTTTGTTAGCCTACCAAATTAGACTTTATTATGGAACTTTGCCAGTGATGTCTCGCATTGCAGTTTGGATTGTTTTACATGTGCAGAGTGCTTAGTGCACACTTTGCGCATGGGTGTGTTTATGTGTGCATATGTACAATCATACACATACTTTGCAGTTCTGCAGCCGTTCATGCCATAGGGTGATATCAGTTTCAGTTTCCCCTCTACCTGCATGACTGTGTTGAGTCAGTGTTGGTCTCCATTAGTATGCAGCTTCTGGGGACTTATGGGAGAAATGTAGTGGAGACTGGAGATCTCCATTTCAGTGGAGAACACTTACTTGGTCTGGCTGTGTGAGAAAGTAATGATTTTGAGCATTAACTCCGAGGTGGTGTCCTGCATAGGTTAAGGCAGAACAGACAGCACTGAAAACTACCCAAGTGACACAGCAGCTATCAGTCATTCCAGTCCTGATTTTGTTGACAGCTGAACCTTCAGAACCCAGCCTTTGGGAAAAATGCCCGGGAAAAGGAACAGAGCGTTGGGGAGATCACCAATGAACTGCGCATCATGAAGGAATCTTTGAGGCATCCCAACATTGTGCGCTACCATAGAACCTTTGAAGAGAGTGAGTGCTGCTTCTGAAGATGACATTGTGGTGGATTTGGTGTGTGTGTGTGTGTGTGTGTGTGTGTGTGTGTGTGTGTGTGTGTGTATGTGTGTGTGTGTTTGTGTGAGTGCATTTATCTGTGTGGTGTTTGCTAGCACCATGTGTATGTATGTATATTAAGCATGCTTTCACAATTTCATGTTTGTAAGTAAGTGCATTGCATGTGTGTATTTGTGTACAACTTGCATGCATGCATTTCATAAACATAACGGGTAAAGAAAGATGACAGCTTCCATTCCTGGCCAGTGCAGTCAAGAAATACTGTATGGATTTCACCGTTAAGTTTTCTATTGTGTATCATCTGTTTTTTCCTATTGGTTTTTTTTTTTTCTGCCAACAAGTTAGCATGATTTCATGCGCTGCATGTGATGAGATAGCAATTTTTTTCTTAAAGTGTGATGTCCATAAATAGCAGTGTCCATATCTAGCAAACAAGGTGTATTGATCTTCTGATAAAATTTGAGGACTTGCCAATGTGTGGTCCAGATGACAGACTGTACATCGTCATGGAACTCATTGAAGGTGCTACGTTAGCCGACCACTTCAATTCTTTGAAGGAAAAGAAGGCACACTTTGAGGAACATCGTATCTGGAACATTTTTTTGCAGGTTGGTGATCATGTTTGTGCATGCTTGTGCTCATCTTACCTGTGTGTTCAAGCACATTTATGTATAAGTTTGAGCACATTGTTAGCGTGTGAATGGTATAGGTGTGGATATGAGTTGGTGTATTTTATCAGTGATGCTATGAGGCAGTCAATCAGCTTAAAAGTTACATGAGATTTTTACCAAGTTAGAAGGTATAACTCTAGTTCTTTTTCTGTAATAATAAAAATATAACTTATGTTGCTGTTTAGCCCTTCATGTGAGAATTATTCCATGCTTGAAATTCATGTATTAGTTATTCTTTCTTTTTACAGTACTCTGACTGGAACTGTTGCAGATGACTCTGGCTTTGCGCTACCTGCACAAGGAGAAGGGTATCGTGCATCGTGACCTGACGCCCAATAACATCATGCTTGGACAGAACGATAAAGTGACCATAAGTAAGTGTCAGTTCCATTGTGTTGTACTGATTGGTATGTAGTCTGATCGGTAGCTGCTAAGCGTTTCTGTAGAATGGTTAAAAGATAAAGATGAAATCAGTTCATGCTGTGTCTCATTGTGTCTGTGTTTGTTCTGCAGCGGACTTTGGGCTGGCCAAGCAGAAACGCAGTGACTGCAGTAAAATGATGTCCATCGTCGGCACAATCCTCTACTCTTGGTGAGCTTACCTAAACATCTGTACATAGTTCTTAAACACTAAATGTTATTATCATCATGTAAAAACTTAGAGACAACAGTAGGCTAGTATGGATACTTTTTGATAGATTTAAGTCTTTTGAGATTGAGCTGCATAGAACATTGACAGTCAGCCAGGGAATGTTTCAAGTACATGACTTTGAATGTGTCCTGTGTAGTTTTATGATGACTGTGCACAAGCCTGTGTAAAGGACTGGAAGGACTGCAATATCTCTGTCTACCTGTGCATGGCTAATTGAGGACAGAACCGTGTAGATTCCTGACTCCTTAGTAGACATCACCGCCCCTCTGCAACCTAAAATAGGACACTGATGATAATAATTGTCCAGCCCTTGAATAATGTCGTCTCTTATTCAAATGTTGAAAACACATCACAATGATTTCTTGTACTGTGTTTATTGCTATTTGTGTGTGTGCTGTAGTCCAGAAATAGTGCAGAATCAGCCGTACGGGGAGAAGGCGGACATCTGGGCACTGGGCTGTATTCTGTACCAGATGGCAGTCCTGGATCCCCCCTTCTTCTCCAACAACATGCTTACCTTGGTCAAGAAGGTCAGAGCCTTTTTTTTCAAAACCTTTCTGTCTTGATCAGTAATGACCTAGAAGAAACCAAGAGAACATGGTGTCTAAGACAGTGTAATACTAGTTTTGGAAATTTGCCATTGTAGAGTAAGGCAAGCAAGGCATGGAGGCATCAATAGTAAACAATATAAAAAAAAGATAATTTTTGCTCCCAAGCTTAAAACATTAACATGCCTTTAACCTTAGCAATTGTTTTTTCTTTGAAGCAAAAGGCACCCTCTTTGTTTTTCATCATGAAAAACCCTCCAGCGTTTTATCATGGCTCCAAGAGTCTTCAGAACTTGATGCCCTATAAACACTGACCATGCAAACGTCAATGTCAAATGGAATGAATATTTACCCAGCTGTTTTCAACTTACCTCACATAGAGGCATGCATACACATACATACATGCACACATCCTTGTTTTGCAACTCTCTTGAATTCACTGCTCTATAAATTATGATGCATGGAAAATACTACTTCATTATCTTTATTATTATTATTGTTATTATAACTATTATTATTGTTATTTCATTGTTATTATTAAAGGTACTTATAGTGCCATTCCTTGGTTAGAGACTAAGCTCCATGCTCTTGTTTACACATTGGGACTGCCAAATGGGTAGAGCCGATAGAAGCTGCTCGCACTCACTGGCACTCCATTCAGTAGTTTTCCATATCATTCACTCAACATCAGTCACTCAGTTCTCTTTCTTCATTCTCCTGATTTTTCATGCAGGTGCATGCTTTGTGTCACATGCCACCTTTACCACTGGCCTTTTCTTCCAAAAACTGGTGATAGGCTTTTACATGTATGTATGATGTTATGTGTGAGTTCACACTCGGAAACTTGGTTTATAGTCTCAGTCAAAGGACTTTTAGGGAAATGGAGTCGTAGCCAATGGTAACTCCAAGGGAAAAATCCCCATATGTCGAAAGGACCTGGTGGTGATTTGAACCCACAACCCCAGGATTTCAAGTCCAGCGCTCTACCAACTGAGCTATTCTGGCTTGTTCAACAACTGTTGTAATCAGTAATCTACCTTTTTCTGTCATGCTCTTGTCTTCATTTCATTTGCCTGTATCTAATAGGTAGGGATGCAAGCACATGTGTGCTTGACTTAAAGAAAAAAAACTGTTCACTGTTATGGTACTTTGTTGTCTATGATTCATGAATACATGTTTATGCTATTACATGTTTTTACTTGATTATTTTTTAATGGATTTGTATTTATTTTTCTTTGTTTATGTTTTTTCCTTTGCAGTTCTCTGTGACTGTAAAATGACATGTGCCAGGTAATTATTTTGTACGCAAGATATGGTACTAAATAAGTTTGTCTCTTGTATTTTTATTGTTATTATTATCATCATCATCATCATCATCATTACAATTATTATTATCATTATTTTTGTTGTCATAAATATCCTAAAGAAGATGAAGGTAAATGGACAATTCAGATGTCAAATTATTAGTGTGTGTTCCCATGTGACAGATTGTGGCAGCAGAGTACGTGCCTGTCACAGAGGACATCTACTCCAAACGTCTGATTGATACAGTTAGAAGGTACAGGAGAACATGACTAGAACTTTAATTTAAAAAGGGAGCCTTTTTCATTTTCCTCTGCTTTCATGACTTGCTGTGTGGGCTTGTGTGTGTGTGTGTGTGTGTGTGTGTGTGTGTGTGTGTGTGTGTGTGTGTGTGTGTGCAAGCTCGGAACATCTTTTGGAGGTGGGGAATGTCTTCTTGTTTCTTCTGTGTGCTCTGTGTTAGCATTTCTGCTAGGTGATTTTGTGTCATAAAAAGCATTTATTTGGAGTTGTGGGCATGTAACTGACTTCATCATGGAAGAAAGAGTTACCGTACTTTTCCTTCTGTACCGTTTAATATTCCCCGCCTCATTTGAGATTGTCTTGAATAGCTTGTGTTTCAACCTGGCAAGACCTCAACAGGATCGCCATCATCAGTTGCCAGATGTTGTTTTGTGCTTAAAGTTGGACCAAAAAGTTATCATCCCTAAAGATTATTCTGAGGTCTCTGTCCTGTCAACAGTCTATGAAGAGGACCTGAAGAATGGGTGGATAAATTCGGCAAAGGGTTGAATGCTCTGTCTCCAGTAAGTACCTGGCTGGATGACACATGTGAAGACGGGTTGAAAAACTGATTTCTCTTGTTTTTAGGCATTTAATATGTCCCCTTATTCATGCTATATGAAAGCTTAAAAAAAAAAAAAAAAGGCTATTTCAGCTGGACAGCTTATTTAGCTTTGCTGTCTGACCAGGTCTTGTTCATGTGCAGGTGCTTAACAGTAGCTAAAAAAAAAAAAGCTACTTTGGCTGGACAGCTTGTTTAGCTTTGTTGTCTAACCAAGTCCTGTGCATGTGCAGTTGTTTAACAGTAGCTAAAAAAAAAAAAAGCTACTTTGGCTGGACAGCTTGTTTAGCTTTGTTGTCTAACCAAGTCCTGTGCATGTGCAGTTGTTTAACAGTGGCACCTGAGGAGCGTCCAGACATCCTGGAATTGTGCGCGGGGTTGACTGATTTGCTGCTGGTGTACATCGACAACCTGCACGTCTCTCAGAACAGCCTGCAGAGAAAACTGGACAGAGAGCGCAAACGAACACAGAAGTGAGGCCTTTTGTTCTCTTCTTCCATGGTTCTGTAAATTAATTTTACTGTGTGGGTTTTTTTTTTGTTGTAGAAATTTGCTAGATGTGAATATGTGGGTAGATGATAATGTAGTGTTGACTGTAAAATGTCTGGTTTAGGGAGAAAACTTTTTAAATAGATGTTAATGGCCTCTGCATTCTGTATGATCAAAATATATAGGGATCGTATTTTTCTATATCATTTTTTGTGTAGTTTTTGAGAAAGGGGAGGACCTTGTTTGCGTTGCAGGCATTTTGTGGATTATAATGTTACACAGTCACGTGGGGAATGCCTGTAGTATTGCAGTTATTTAAGAATTGTGATATTACTCTTCTGTAAAATGATGGGAAAGACTTCGTTGCACGGCAGGCACTTTGCGTCTTGTGATGTTACATTGTGTGTGTAACAATAGGGAATGTCTTTGTTGTGTTACAGATAGTTTTTTGCGGTGTGATGTTAAACACTGCAAATGTGATTATGAGAGGGGATATTCCTGTGTTACAGGCATTTTGTGAAGTATGGTGTGACACACCATGAGTGTTTTGACAGTCAAGAATTTTGTTGTGTTGCAGACACTTCATGTAGTGTGATGTGACACACTCTGAGTGTTTTGACAGTCAAGAATTTTGTTGTGTTGCAGACACTTCATGTAGTGTGATGTGACACACTCTGAGTGTTTTGACAGTCAAGAATTTTGTTGTGTTGCAGACACTTCATGTAGTGTGATGTGACACATTCTGAGTGTTTTGACAGTCAAGAATTTTGTTGTGTTGCAGACACTTTGTGTAGTGTGATGTGACACACTGAGTGTTTTGACAGTCAAGAATTTTGTTGTGTTGCGGACACTTTGTGTAGTGTGATGTGACACATTCTGAGTGTTTTGACAGGGAAGAACTTTGTTGTGTTGCAGACACTTTGTGTAGTGTGATGTGACACACTCTGAGTGTTTTGACAGGGAAGAACTTTGTTGTGTTGCAGACACTTTGTGGAAGCCAATCACCACATGCAGAGTTACCACAGGCTTTTCCTGGCTTCCCAGAACAACTATGAACGCCTTAAGAGTCTCTCTGGCAGTGACGGAGCAGAGGGATTCAGGGTATGCATGGGAAAGAACAGGACTGGGGAAAAGTAACACAAACACTACAGTTCTGAACTCATCATGAAATATACTTGCTTTCATGCTCACACAGATGCAGACCAACACAGATACACACAAAATATGCAATTGCTTTCATGCGCACACGCACACGCACACACCACACACACACACACACACACACACACAATATGCCATACTAACTGATCTGCTATGGAAACTGTACGACACACCAAATGTACATGTACTAGGATACACATGCATCTTTTGAGTTCATGCGTTGATCTCCTTTGCTTGATTCTCTCCGACTCCCTGCTTACTGGTGCTCACTATGCACAGGAGGTGCAAGAGACAGATGGGGCATATGTGGAGCCATCTGGCTCAGGCAGTGCCCTGCCCTCTCCTGCTGATGGTGCCCCGGTCAGTGCCCGGGGGGTGGCAGTCTCCCTCAGCTCCATAATGTTTCAGCCTGACGATAGAGGTAAGGTAACCATCTGGCAGCTCTATGATATGTTGTTATTCCTTTGCCAGTTAGGTCAGTAAAGATTAAACTGAAGCAAACATAAAAGCAAATTATGAATATAGAAGAAGGATATCAATATGAAACAATTTCCACTGACATTTTTGTGGTATTGTTCATTTACACATGTAGCGTATAGATTGACTTTGATGTTGGTTTTTTTTCTCCATTGGCTTGAGAAAGGATATTTTTTGCAGAAAATAGAAGTTTGGCCTTGTGTTTGTTTGAATTTGATCGAAAGATTTCATTTAGGTATGTTTTATGAATTGAATAGTTCCCAAGAACAACAATGCCATTTTAGTAGATACAACTGTGTTATGTAAGTCTGTTTCTTCAGAAAAACCACTATACAATATAATTCCAATGTATAAGTCTGTGTTATGTGAAAAGTCTTATTACAAGGAGAAGTAATATAAATAGAATACAGGCAGTGGCACAGATCCTAAGAAGAGGCTTGCAGAGAGTGATTAATGTGTGGAGCTCATGCACAGATTAGGCATCTGCTAACTCTTGGTTGGAAGTCTTCTCTCACACCTTGACGTTTTTTCTTTATCTTTGTGTTATTTTCCCGAAAGCTGAAAGTTATTTTTTGTTGTGTGCTTTCCAGGTGGAACCACCGATGAAGACAGCTATCCTAGCAGTGGCAGCGAGAGCCGGGAGTCCAGTGCTGGAAGTGTGCGTTCCCTGAATCCCACAATGCCGCAACATCCTCCACCTAGCACTCCAAAGTTGCTCCGAGATGTGCGCAGACGTGCAGCTAAACGTGGTGGCGTCTCTTCCCTCATGGTGGATATCCCACAGGCAGGTGAGAAAAGAGTGATCCCAGAGGAGGAGAGGAGGAATTCAACAATAAAAGAGTGAAACACACAGGCATGTGCGTGCACCACACACACACACACACAAACACACACACACACACACACACACACACACACACATATATGAGGAACATAAATGCATGCATGCAGACCAAAGATGCTTTTGATGGAGAGTTTTCTATTTTCACTTTGAAGTCATCATATGATTGCTAAATAAATTTTTGACCAAGTCATTTCCACAGTGACCAAGGATAGTTTTCCACTGCTCCTTTTTTGTTCAGTACATATGAATGCAGACATCTGTACATTAAGGACCTATATACAGATCAAAGGATAGACATTTGTGTATATATCAGAAAAAAGTGTTTGAAAGGGGCCAGAGAACTGACCAGAAAAACACTATTTTCAGCTAAAAGCAGTAGGGATTCTGGCCTGAGCTCTGGGGACCCATCCCCAAACACCAGTCAGTCACCCAGCACAGGTCAGTCCCCGACCAGTAACCTGCTGTTTGACCAGCTCCTCACCACACGTCTGGAGGGGGTGGGAGGCCTGCGGCACCACATCCATCGTTCCCAGAGCTCTGACCCTTCAGCACTCACAGCCAGGGCTCCAAAACGACTTGAAGCCCGGTCAAGTAAGTTTGATGTGTCTACAGCCGTGTTCCATTGGAATGTTATCGGCTTTGGTACCTTGTGTGTGTCACTCTGAGCAAAAATCTATTTTATTGGGAAAAAAAAATTGTGACCTGAAAATTAAAGTGAAGTAAAACTGAAGGAGTACAGAGGGAGGTTTGCTGCTAGTGCCATGCACATATTTTGCATTTACATACATTTCAGTATAATCAGTGGAGTTTCTTCTTTTTTTAGTGAGCTCCAACTGAACCATGGACAACGGTCACACCTACCTTTTTTTTTTCATTTTCTTTTTTTATCAGGGAAAATTAATTCTCTCTCGCTCTCTCTCTCCCCCCAACCCCTCACCCTTACCCCCCAGCTCCCCCTCCCCCCTCACACTCCCCCCCTCACACACACACACTTTAAGAGTTTATTTTCTCGATCGTATTTAACAGTTTGTCATTACTATGTGATGACTTTCACTCTCTCCCTTCCCCCCCCCCCCCACTCCACTCCCTCCTCCCCATCGCGTCCCGCTCGGAGGTGAGAAAGTGTGTGTCAGTTTATCATTTTTCTTGTATGAAGAAGGATTATATATACACTTTTAAAGATACAATCATATTCATATATATATATATATATTCAATTATAAACAAAGCTTGCTCTTATGTCTTAGATTGAAGAAATAGGGGGAGATAAGCATTCATATCTGCAGTGGTAGATCATTCTGCCTAACTAACAGTATGTGCTTGAGTGGGTGAATGGGGAAAAAATAAAATAAATGCTTCTCAAAATGAGCCTTCAGCAAGCCTTCTCTGGGATAACATTCTTCTTAAAACCAAAAAGGCAGAGGAGTCAAATTACCACTTTCCACGGTCACTGAGGAGAAACAATCAGGTTTCGAAATATCGGTATCTGACCAGGAGTTATATGTTAGTGGGTTTCCTCCCCATTGGAGATTGTCTCCCACTTGGAGACTATAAGCTTGCTGAAGGCTCATTTTGAGAAGCATTTATTTTATTTTTTCCCCATTCACCCACTCAAGCACATACTGTTAGTTAGGCAGAATGATCTACCACTGCAGATATGAATGCTTATCTCCCCCTATTTCTTCAATCTAAGACATAAGAGCAAGCTTTGTTTATAATTGAATATTTCTTGCAGTCATTGCAACACCAAGCTGCTCTGTAAGTTGCTGGAATGGTGCTCGGTACTTATCCTTGGAATTTATTAGTTTATTATATATATATATATATATATATATATACACATACACACATGTTTCACCAATTTTTTTTTTTTTTTTTTTTTTAAAGGAAGAAATTAGTGGAGTTTCAAAATAAGGTTTTGGGTTTTTATTTGTTGTGGTTCATGCTTTTGTGTTGTGATTTTGTTCCTTTCACAGTTGTTCTTGTGTGTCTAATAGATATTTGATGTGGATATTTTAAATGTTTACTTTCAGTCTTCCGGTAACAATCGCCCAGAAATGATTGGAAAAAAAAGCGGGGGTCTTCAGAGAAAGTCATTGTCGGGAGGTAAATTAAGGACAAAGAGGACGCTGTTCCAGTGAAAAGCAAACCTGTAAAGGGAGTGAGATTTTGCTTGCAGGGTTTTTACTGGCAGGTTTCCTGTACTGCTTTTAGTAAACTGTTTAGATGGTGGCACCTGATAAACTTTGAATCATGGCATTTTGTATTAAAGATGCAAAACAAGAGATAAATATGTGAAATAGTGAGAAAATGGATGAGTTAGGGAAATGCTTTTGTACACAGACTTTCTGCATAACATTTGCTTTCTAGCATTTTCTTTTCTCACTGCTTCCACTCACTGTCCTCTCTGTTTCAAAGTAACACTTGTCTGTGTCCTCTGTGTATGCTTATTTCTCTTCTCTCTCTCTCTCTCTGGCCTTTCTCACTCACTCACCTTTTTTCTCTCTTCCTCTTTGCAGAACCTCTCTCTCTCCCTATGGCCCATCTCACTTACTCATCTTTTTTTTCCCCTCTGTCTCGGTATACCCTTTCTTTCATGTTTCAGTCCCTTTCTTTCTCTTACCTCAAGCCTCTCATGTTTTCTTTCACTTTCTTCCATCTTTATGCTGTGTCTTTCTCTCTGTTCACATCTTCCCTCTCACCTCTTTTTTAAGCTCTTATATCTTTTTTTTGTTTGTAATGTTTCAGGTTTACACATAGCTTTTGATAACAGGCAACCATTGTGTGGATGAGAAGAAAAATGAAAATAGTGAAATTGAACGAGAAACTACCTTTCAAAGGAAGACAACGATGGCAGTGCCTAGAGGGTGAAGAGAATGAGTTGGTTAGATCCACCGACTTTGTTGCAATGGCATTCAGTGTACTGGATATTTAAACATTCAAGGAGAGACAGAAACAGAAAAGGTTCATCACTGAACAGTTCTGTGATCCCCTTGAACAGTCCAGACTGGCTTTTGTAAGTAATGATCTTTAGATAGTTTGCATTCATCAGTTGTTTTGGGTTACTCTGGAACAGAGAAATTGCTATACTCTTCCTTGATGTCCAATAGTTTAGGTCTGTCAGAAAGCCTCATTTCATTTGCCAGTTTTGGCTGTTTTCTTGTATGCCAAATCAGAACCTTTTGATGATTTTCTTATAATGGCATTTTCTCTCGATTCCTTTCCTTCTGACCTTGTCTGCTGACCTTGTGCAGAGAGTGCTGCGATGCTGACCATCTCCCCCAATCGGCTGCGTGAGATCAGCGACCCCATCCTGCAGATGCTAGAGCAGCTGCACAAGATGGTCTACATCACTCAGGTACTGCTGCACAATGTTTCATGTATCTTAGTGGTCTGTAGATAGGCTGTCTATCAGGTGATCCTGCTTAGTGTGCCATGTATCCTTGTAGACTATATCCGGTCTACATCACTCAGGTAGTGCTGCTGAGTGTGTCAAATGTCTTTGTTGCCCATAGCTTGGTGTTATCCTTAGGAGGTCATCACAAAATTTGTTTGTTAAGTTTGTGGAATAAAAAGTAGATAGTTTAGTTGTTTGTCTACCGTGATTATGTGGTCCTGCTCATGTGCTCTCAGACATATGCACATGCACACACATACATGCATACATATATACATCTTGCCCCATCCTCCCCCTTGTCAAGACCCAAGCAACCCTGTACCCACTCTTTTCTGCTTCTCACTGTCATTTCTGTCTTACTGCCAACACCCCCTCCTTCCCTCCCTTTCAGATAAACCTGCTGCATTGAGTGCAGCAACCAATTTCAGTGGCTTTGTGGGAAAAAAAATAATTTAAAAAAACATTTTAAAAAATTGTGGCTGTAATTTCAATTAGATTCTTCCAATTTCAACTGCAACATTGTCCAGAAATTAGTAAAACACCTGATCATTTTCACTTTTCTCAAAATGGAAATAGTAAATCTTCTAAATGTGGTTGATTTGTTAAGTATTAACATTAAAAAAAATCCCTTTTGAATAAACATGCTGGATTGATGGCAGTGAACAGTTTCTGCGGTTTTGTGAAAAAAAGAAAGAATTAAAAAAGTATAGAATTGTGGTTGCAGTTTCAATTAGGATGTTCTCATTTCCACTGTAAAATTGTCCAGAAATTAGTAAAACACCTGATCTTTTTCGCTTTTCCAAAATGGAAATAGTAAATTGTCTAAATGTGGTTGATTTTTTTTGTTAAATATTAACAACAACAAAAAAACAAGAAAAAGAAAGAAGAGTGTATGCAGCTTGATCTTGTGATGTCATCTGATTCGAAAAACCTTTTATTTATTTCATTTCAGCTTCCTCCCACCCTGGAGCCGAACCCCAACAGATACATGATAGAACAGTACAAGCGGGCCCTTTTCTGCCCAGGAAGTACTGCTGTCAACCTCAAATCCGAGCTCAGGAAGGTATGTATGCATACTTTCTCCTGTGTGCATAATGATCATGTACATGTATTTGATAATGAGAGGATGGAATGGAATACACAGATAAGAAGAAAAAAAAGAAATTGCCTGTGTCATTGCTTTGAAATACATCCTCATTTTTGGTTCTTATTAGTTCCTGATCTTGCAGTTGTCTCAGGGGTCACGTGAGATAATCGACCTTGACCTGACCTTGCCAGATGTGTCACGGCGGTTGGCATCAAGAGACCATGATACAAGGGCATTTGATCCTGATCATCCAGGTATGTCTGGTTTAATTGGTGTCTGGTTTTAGAAGGATTTCTGAGGCACTACCCATTGCCCTTTTATATTGAAATTTATAGGAACTTTCAGTGCACGAGACCTCCCTTGATTGTTTAAAAATCTATTTCATCTAGAAATAAGGCACTCCCAGATATAAAGCACATGACTTTGCGGCTTCAAAACTAGTCTTTTGCCAAGGCTGTTCATACAACCTTGCATTCAACCCCTTTCCATCTGAGGCAAGCTTTTCTAAGTCCACCTATGTGTTGAGAGCCCTCAGAGTTTATCAGGTCCTTGCTCTGGACTTTTACCAGTGTGCTGACCAGTTTCAGCTTCCATTCATTACATGTTTCTTTGCAAAAGTTTGCTCTTTATGGAATGGGTTTGACTGGAATCAAAAATACATTTTCCATAAAATTATGCAAATCAACTGTTCAAACATAATGAGACCAAATTGTTACAGCAAAGTAAAAATTGACAAGTTTTAACAAGATAAAATTCAATAAATCATTTTCTTTTCCTTAAGAAAACAACTATTTGTAATCTGAGCGCAAATGTAAAAGTTATATTTGATTTTGGCAAGACTAAAAACATGCTTACCGGTAAACACCAAGGGCCAACAGTCGTTTTCATTGACCAAAAGCAAGGGGAAGAAGTAGAAAACTTCACATACCTAGGCAGGTCCATCAACAATGCCAGTGACCTCAACCACGAACTGAAGTATTGTTTTGGGAAGGCAACATCAGCATGCAATCAGCGGTACAAAATATGGAGCAGCAAGAAATTCTCCCTTGGAATCAAACTGAAATTTTGTAACTCCATTGTGATTTCAACGTTGTTATATGGCTGTGGAACCTGGCAACTGAAGACCACCGAGGAGAAGAAAGTTGACGCTTTTGATACTAAGTGCCTACAAAAGATCTTGGGCATGAAATGGTCAGACTTTATACCAAATGAAGACGTCAGGGAGAGGTCCAAACAGCTTCCCATGTTGACCATCGTCTGCAGACGGCGCCTCCACTGTCTGTGTCATGTCTTGAGATTACCCTCTTCAAGACCTGCAAACCAGGCCATTAAATGGACCCCAGCAGGCCAGAGAAAAAGAGGATGACCCAGGATGAGCTGGTGACAGACAGTGGAGGGAGACCTCAGACTCGTTGACAGAGGATGTAGAGAGAGACCTCAGACTTGCTGACAGAGGATGGAGTGACACTAGCAAACTGGCTGAGGACCATGTACAATGGAGCACATTGACTGCCTCATGCATCGCAAGATGCAGGAGCATCTAAGTCTTAAGTAAGCAAGAAGCGAGTCAGTCACAAAAAAGTTGTGATTTTTTTAGTGTTGATCACAGTTGCACTTATTTTAACTCCACAGACTCCAAGTCTGAAGTAAAACAACAAAGAATAAAGATTCTTCAGGACATGTTGAAAAGAATGAGATTCCTTTTATACACAAACTAATTTGATCAACAGCAGCATCATCATGGCACTGAAATTGGCCCTTCAATTATGTGGCCACTTGCATTGCTCTTGTGTTTCATTCTGTATCAGTTTGAGATCTAACACCACAATTAATGAAACAAAATATACATCTTAGATAATTTTTTCAAAGCTCATTTACTTTTTTCTTATCTGTAGGTATATAACAGCAGTTGATAGAATGATAATGGTCGAACAAGTTCTATGAATGGATCTTAGAGATTCAGCACCTCTAGCACTGGCCTGCAATTCTAAGTCATCATCCCAGATAATTGCAGACAAGTGTCAAACTTCAATCTAGAATGTCCAGCCAAACACAACAATCACACCTTCTTCATGCTTTTAAATAGTTGTTGGTCTGAAATTTCACTTGGGAATTGATACTGCTTTGTCATATACTTTGAGCCAGTATCTGACCAAGATTTTCGACTCGAACTTACCTATTTTGTTGATGTCGTTTTCCAAAGTTGTTCACAATAAATGAATTTATTTCTGCATGAAAATCATCATCTGATCATGAAACACTTCTGCAGTGTTAGTCTGCTAATTCTGTAAAATTCGTGCTGGTACTGCTGCTGTCATTGTTTAACCAAACTTCAGTACCCATCATTTGCAATTACTAGTCTATTCTCTGTGTAGAAATTGCCCTGTCAGATTTATTTTTGCTCTAATTCTGGACAACTTCCAGTTGAAATGTTACTAAATCATTACTGTTTCCAGTGATGTTGGCTAAAATATGTGATGAGTACACAATTGTGCTTCTCATTTGAATTATTGCATCCATGGATCACACATGCATGTGTTTCCTAACTGGTAGGGAGGTTTACAGGCCAGTACATTTCCCAGCACCAGGAGAAAGTTATGCACTGGCATGTTTCCAGAATTAAAGGGGTTACAGTCTAGTGACAGAGCCAAAATTTATAGTTGATTGTGTCAGAACTGCATCAAAAGAGTTAATGTGAAGCGGTTGAAAGGGTGGGTGGGGGGGGGGGGGGGGGGTAAAGTACGTGTCCATTTTGAATATGTACAATCTATAATCACAGTCATCAGGATCAAATCATGGGATGACATTAGCCTCAACTGGACTAGCATATCTGCCTCATGTAGATATACAACAGTCTCTACACCATGACGCCATTAAGTATTTCCTTTAACACCTTAATTTGTTTTGTTTATGACCTTAAAACAGTTAAACTATTTATCTGTGTGTGAGTGTGTGTGTGTAAGAGAGAGAGAGAGAGAAGTACAATTAATTATTGTCGATAATGAACATCATTTTCTTAATGGTCAATGTATTGCAGTGACCGGAGAGTACGACCCAGACTACAAAGATGTGGGCATCACCTATGAACACATGCACTCTGTGATAGAAGATACGTTGGTGGAGAGCAGCTACTACGACACGCTCACCACCAAAAATGGCAAACTCAAACTCCACAGCCATAATGGGGCAAGGGAGAAAATCCTGCCTCACAACTCTCCAACATAATTTGATCCCTTTCTTCTTGGCAGTGGGGCAATATTGGTTGGGCTCGGAATAGCTGTTATTGACTTGTGGAGTGGTGTAAAAGTTGAAGTTTTGGAGAGTGAAAGAATTTTTGAACAAATGAGAATGGACATTGAGAATGCTTTAATTTATTGCTGTGAAAGTGGGAGTCGTTGAACAAGAGCTTTAATTTATTTATAAAGAAGTGAGAATTCTGTTTGATTGTGCACATAAGATGACTGAGAAGAAAGAGATTTGTCCTCGTGAAATGCTGAGCTGTTTGTGATCTTGCTGTTTACAGATTAATACATCATTGTACGACAAATGATCAAAGTGTATATAGCATCAGGAAATTTATTCTTTTTTTTTTTTTCTTAACAAGGGAACTCTGAACTGGAGAATTGTTGCATCTTTTTGTTTGCTTTTTTTTTTTTTTTAGTTTGATTCATTGCAATGTTCCAGAAAGGTAGAGACTTTCATTGTCATAAAGCATTAATTTGTTGTGAATGACAAACTGCTGAAGTGCCAATTTCTAACAGTTTTGCTGTCGAGTGTAGCATTCCGTACTTAACTTTACATACCAGCCTTGTTCTTTAAATTCTGCTTATGCCTTGCAGAGAATTTGAAACTACAGTGTAGAATGCCATATTTTAACCAAAAGATTTGTCATTAGAATCAACCCCAGGACTCGGTCGAGCAAATACTGACTAAGCAGGGAAGGTGGCCCTGCAGGCTGGCGTTTTGCAAAGCTTAAAGAGTGAAAAAGATATCCTCTGTTGGAAATGGGTGGCCATAGCACAGTTAGACGAAGATGTGCTTCCCATTACTCTCCTCATTGGTAGAGCGGAGAGAAACATATAGCTATCCTTTTCCCAGCAGATGCTTCAGTTTTTTACTCAAGGGATGAAGAAAGAGCTCAAAATAAGGCACATAAGATATTTTTTTAATTGAGCGTCTAAAATGTTTCCATGCTCAGAGATTCATCTCATGCAACCCAGGACTTTCATTTGCATGAAGGGAAAGAAGGCTGTTCTTGCCTTCAGATTTGAAGTCAGTCAGTTGCAGGGATAGGAAAAGCTGTATACTTCAATGTCACCCGTCTGCACAAATGGCATCAAGCTTTCCTGGTTTATTTGCTGATAGACCAGATTATCAGAGTTCTTTGTCAAGATACTCATCTTTTGTCTGGATGAAGTCCTGGTAGCTACTGAAATTCTTGCTTTTCCTCATCTTTGTTCCATTGCTCCTTACTGTCCTGCTTTTTACTTGTTGGCTGCTGTGGCCTAAATCCTGACACTGTGACAAGAAAAATGTGTCATTATGAAAAGTTTGTTTCCAAGGGAGTATGATTTCATAAGATTGCTAACCTGGCGTGACTGTAGTGTTGTCAACAGTTTCAATGTTTAACAGAAAATGGGCAGAGGAAAAAAAGGAGGTAAGTGTGTTTGCTTAAATTGTGGTTAACGTCTGAAACGGACTGTCTGTGCAATGCCAGAAAGAGTTACAGGTTACAGTATTATGTCCTTTCCCCCCCATTTTCTCTGCTGTCCCCTCTCTTTGGCTTTTCCCCTAGAAACAGGTTTTGTGGTCTTGAACAGTCAAGTGCAAAAGACCAGTTCCCTGCCAGTAATGTGAGAATGGATCAGCTGAAGTGCACAGTGCCAGTTTGTCAGCTGGGAGGTGGCTGTGAAGTGTGCGTCATGTTCCCTTTCCCTGTCATTGTGCCCCTGCATGTTCACAGTGGTCAGCATATTTGTGCATGATTTTCCACAGATCCAGTGTCTATGACTGTGAGTCCTCCCAGTTAACACAATGTCTAACTCCTCCACCTTGTTGTCATTCCTCACCTATCACCTCCCACATCATTGTGTTCATCAGATTGGCGCCATCAGTGGCTGTGTGCGTTATAGTGTATTATCTCTCTGTATCCACCGGTTTGTCTGTGTTAGTGCTGATATTCATTCCTTATCCACTGGTACCTTTGTGTTGGTGATGTCATTCATTCCAGATGCACCAGAATTTACCGGTACACATTTCATGTTGTGATGACTCTTTTTGTCAGCTGTTACCCAATGGCCACCAAGTGTCAATGATGTACATGTGTGTATAGATATATATATATATATATTCCCTGCTTTCGCATTAATTGTGATGTGAATTCCCATTAGTCCATGTAATGGTCTCTGGAAATATAATTGTTCATAGTTGTAAGTTTGTTCACATTGTGAGTTTGTCATTCAGATCTGCATTGTGATAGAGTTTCTCTCATTGCCACATTGTCTCTGTTGTGACATGAGAAAAAAAATGTTATCCGTTGTGTCATCATGCTTTAAATCCAGTTATGGCTGATATTTTAAGAGTGATGTTTGAATTGTTAGCATCAAATGTTGAATTAAACCCCAATGATGATACCGTAACTTTGCCCTTTGTCACAAATTAAACCAGAAATCACTGTTGAAAGAAAGGAAGTTTGCAGAGTCCATTGTAGACATCATTGTCAACAGCCGTCAGTTCAGTTGCAGTCTTCTCAACTATTTCAGGATAATGACTAATTTTTTTTTTTTTTGACAGAGAAAATCCAGTAAAAGAAGGAAAGAGAGTTGTTTGGGAAAAATCAAATTGCAGCTCAGATTTCTCCAGGACCCAGTACAAGTGGTCATTCTTGTAATTTGTCATGGCTTTGATGTTGTTATGCCCTAATATTCAAAAACCATATAATTTCCTCCTCGCTTTCAGCTGGCTTTATAACATTTTGCCAAAAGAAGCTGACAGCTGTTGTGAAGAAATTCAAATAATTTGCAGGATATGACTTTTTTTTTTTTTTTGTCTGCTTTTAGCAGAATTGGGAATACATTCACTTTATTTTGTCCTGATCCCCTTTGTTAGTTTAGTGCTGGTAGGAAACAAATTTCAGGACATAAATGGTCAAACTTGGGATTTCACAGTCAGTATACAAACTGCCAAAGTATCTGAAGTTTTCTCACCAGAGTTTCAGAAACTAGTGCGTGAATATGATACCTTCTGTAGCAAACTGTAGGTGGTTGAAACGCAGTTATATTTGTGTCAATGTAGGTAAATGATAACAAGTTTCAGCATTTGGGGGAATACCGTGAAAATGACAAAATGTGGCATCAGAATCACTTTTTGCTGAAAGGTTTTGTTTATTCCGGATTGAAACTGAACTGCACAAAAGCATGCAAAGATGGAGATCCAGAGAAAAACAGTTTCATCCTGAAAATTATTATATGGACAGATACAAACCCTGAAGGGAAAAATGGTAAACTGTTTCATTTCTTTAGGTGAGTTATAATTTGCTTGTAGGTGAAAAGGAGATGAGTATTTGTGTAACAGGAAAAAGAAGAAAGTGGGAGAAATAAAAAATCTTGTGACATTGTTTGCCTTGATGATGATAAAAGTTGTTCAGGGTGAAAAATTAGACATTTCTGGCAGCAGTTATAATATAGCAATTGAATATGACCCACAATTTTGCCATTTTGTTTAGAATGTTGTGATTTTGTGATAGTTATTCTGTATGTGATTTTCTGCAATAATGAGAAAGTGATGAGGGTAGATTGAGATGACGTAAGTATTCCTTGCGTAAACAATGGGCTGCAGTTATCAGCATTCTCCTTGAACTTTAGATGAATGATGAAAAATATTTGCAGCGTTCATTTGTCCAAGGATGCTCCTTTCTAATATTGACTCGTCACACTTCCTGCCTACCTCTCTTTTTCTCCCACCTTTTAACAGAAACTGTGCATGTTTCTAAAAGGGACAATGAGCCTGTGTGGGGTCAGACTATTGCTGTTTTAGAAACAGTAGTGGTACATGGCCAGCCAAGGCTGCAAGTAGTGCAATAAGACCGTCCAGCAATGTGCCGTGTCCTCATTGTTGTGTTTGTGTGCACATTCTGTTACGGTGAGCATGATTATTTCATGTTCCTTGACACTATAGCAGTGTGTTTGAGATCTTTTGTGCTTGCTGACCTTTCAGAGAGGACAAACAATGGTTAGAGCTCTTCAGCTTTCTTCCATGATTTTGTTTATTCTTTATATTTTTCTGTGGTGTATGGAACTGTAATGCCCTATTTTTTTTCTCTCATTTTGTTCTCTTTTGTGTGTGTGTAGAACGTTGGTGATTTTGTGATAGTTCTTCAGCATGTGATTTTACTGGAAATTGTGCTGTCTCTTTCGTTTATACTTGATTTATACTTGAATGCCGTCCATTAAAACATGCCTTTAGAATGTATTTTTATTCAGTTTGCTCTGTGATGTACGTTTTTTTAAGTACTAGTATTATCCATTTTGTGGCAAATGTACATTTTGCATTAGGATGGAAAAGTTTGATTCTGTAAAGAGAAAAGTTAACCATATCCTTTTCTTTCAGTCTGTAATTTTTTTTTTAATGTATTCTGCTGTACTGACATGATAACAATGATAACTCCAGGAACAATGGCTAAAGATCAGTTTTACACTTCTGGTCATCATGCTAATACCGGAAAGTGCTCAGTTAGGGTAAACGCCCAATGATGCTGTAACCATTTTTCTGCAGGCCACTGAACATTTGAGGCAGATCAAGACTCTCATGTGGAGCCTATGAAGAAAGCTAAGCTGGGGCAGAAACTGCTGACAAAGGCAGAATGTTTAGGATTTTTTGGTTCTGGTTTTTATAATCAATGGCTCACACTTTCCATCTCACAAAATGAGAATGCTGGAGAACACACATATAAAAAAAATATGGTCATCCAAACATTTGCAGTGCATACACAAAATTCACATGAGATTACTTCCAAGTGGCTGCCAGCACACGGATACACGAACACACATACAGCTTACACACACATTTAAACACACACACACACACACACACACACACACACACACACACATTTCTCTCTCATACACTCAACACACACACACACACACACACACACACACACACACACACACACACACACACACAGAAGCTAAAAGAATTCCACATTTGTTGTAATTTTCATTACTTGCTTATAGGGTTTGGTTTAGTTTGTCAAAGTGTTTTTCACTTCTGATTGGTATGACTGCTATTTATATTGTCATATCACCTATCGACCAGATCACTGATCTGTTTCACATAGAGCTATTTAGCAATAAATGGAGCCTTTTGATGGGTGTACTTTTTCCCATTTTAATCTCTGTTTAAAAGGGGCCATGTACAAATTTGTGATACTTCTTTTATTTCGTTTTTGTTCCCGTTTGACGGCATTTGTAGTGGCAAATCTTGAATCAGTCAATTAGAATCCGTCCACGTTGCTTGTCTATTGATGTCTTGCTTCTTGCCTGTACATATCAGATGAATTATGCATAGCTGTTCCAAATTTTCTAATATTTATTTATTTGTTAATTCCTGGTTCCTGACAACTTCCGTTGCGTCAGAACCTATGAGTCATGAATGTAACCATGATAATAAAAGAAGAATTAAAGGTGAAGTTGATATAGACTGGTAAATGGTGATGTTTGATTCTTTGTATGCTTGTTTGTATGTATAGCATTCAAATTAAAATATAGCATTCATCCAAAACAAGAAGAAGACAATAATCGACATTAAATTTGATCTAGGATGTATCAATGTTAACATTTGTAAGTTACAGGACACTTATGCATATAATTGTGAACACATGGTTATTTGGTGCCTCAGTGTCATTTTTAGACTTTTTTTTTCTTTTTTTTTTGCTGTCTGGAGTTTATGTCACCTCTTCAGTAAACAGCTGCACCCTAAGTCATCATGCTGTCACAGCCTCAGCAGTGGTGACCTGTCACAGCCTCAGCAATGACATTCGGTATCAAGTCGCTTTGCAGTGGTTCCGTCTAACTTACAGTGTACATGTCTTAACTTTGAGGCTCCTTCCCTAGCATCATTAAGGAGGCAGTTCTGCAAACTCTCCTTTTAAACATAGATATGGGCTGTTTTAAAGCAGGGGCAAGAGATAAGCTGGGGCTGTCCTTGTCAGGGTCACGGGGATCTCTACATTAGCTGGATTGGCTGGCTTTAATACCCTGAAACAGTGTAGAGAATAAGTGTACTCTTTTTTTTCCCTTGAGTAATGGCATGGCACACATCCAAGACACTAAATGTCCAGTGAGATGGCATGACTTTCATCATTTTAAGATTACGGCAAACACCCAAGACACTAAATGTCCAGTGAGATGGCATGACGTTCAACATTTTAAGATTGAAGAGTGGGTTAAGACTTTCTGTCCTCAGGTTGAAAGTTCTGTAACTAGCGTGCTGTTGGAACTTTGTCAGACTCTCCAGCTGCCTCACCTGCACTCTGTGAATACACATTATTGTTCACAGTGATGCCATTGCTTTCAGATAGGGCCTATATGGAACTCTGATAAAGCGCATGAAATATTAGTGTTGAAACAAGACAACTTACAGGGGAACATGTTTTTTTGTATATTTTACACACAAAAAACTGATCGGGTGATTTGTATCTTCTTTTTGAAGCATGCTTATTTGCTGGAATTTCTTGTTACATGGTTTTGAAGTGAAATATCAAAGGAATAGTCACATACATACACACATGATAATCCAAAAAGAGTTGGAAAAGACAACAGTGAAACTTTTACTTCACCGAACAAATCCAAGAAAGAAAAAAAAAAAAAAAGAAAAGAAAAAAAAAAAAAAGACAAAGAAAAAAAGATTAAAAAAATCTTCAAACTTCATTCAATGAACATGGCAAAAAATGGAAAATGAGAGAAGAAAACAACAATTAAACTGTGCATATCAGCAGTAGTGAGCCATACACACAACAGTGAAGATGAAGAGTGTCGGCCCCTACCCCTCTTCACTAAGCAGATAAACATGCATTGGTATGGAGTTCTCTCTTCCTGCCCAGCACTTCGTCAAGACTCCAAAAACATGTACACACTATTTTACTTTCCAAAATGGACAAATCAGCATAGGAACAAGGTTTCAAATGCGTAGTAGATAAAGGCACCAAAGTAGGAGTGTGACAACAGCCCTATTGTTTTAATTAAGCAGAACTGGGGACTGCAACAAAAGTTGTTAACTGCTTAATGTTGTTACATGATTCTTATGTGACTGTTTCTACAATGCATTACTTGTTCATCCTTACAAATATCTGGTAAGAAAGAAGACAAAGAACCCTTGCCTCTAGGCACAGGCAGAGGCAGTTGTAAAGAGTTAAGGAGGAACAAAAGAGAACTTCATAAGGCTGAAAATTTACCAGCTTAGAATGGGTGTTTAGTACTGCTGTGAGTGAGACATCCATCAAAAAGGGTGATATCTGGAGACTCCCACTCATCCAGAAGTTAGTTTGAATCCTGGCAGTACCAGGTGGAAAGATTTTGGAAGCGGAGGGATTAAGAGGGTTTTTTGGGTTGTTTTTTTTTGTTATTGTTTTCTTCTTTTGCTGCAGTTGTAACTGTTTGCTTTTACTAGCATTTACAGTTGGTTCCTTATTGCTCAGTAAGTTCTATGTTATCAATGTATCTTGTTCGTTTTTAAGTGTAGCACAAGAATATACTCTTGCATTGTCAGTTAATGTAGTCCTAGTAGGAGAAAGAAATATTTTAACATATTCGAAATGGCGACTACTAGGATAATAGTGAAATGCTTATCAAAAAAAAAAAAAAAAAAGAAAAGAAAAGAAGTGCAGCGTTTGTTCTTGTTATCTTGACCACACTGGAAATAGATTTTTTCTGTTTCTTGATTTAAAGAAGACTTTCTTGAAAAAATATTTAAGTACATATGTGTAGTTCTGTGCTCATACAAAAACATTTTGGAGGGATCTTATTTAAACAGTTTTGCTGTTAAAATGAGGCAAATCTTGTTTGCAAAAGGATGGACAGCAGACTGTTGAACAGCAGACCCCACTGCTGTATCAGTCTGTTTGGAGTGAACAAGTCTTGGCACTGCCATCTGTTAAATTCTTTTTTTTTTTTTTTTTTTTTTTTTTTTTATTATTTTTTTTTTTTACAAATCTTGGCATTGCCATTTGTTAAGTTTTTTTTTTTTTTTTTCATTGTGCGTTCACTGGGAAACAAGCTGAAGTGCTTGTGAAATATCAGTTGGAGGAGATTGTTCCAATGACTTTAGCTGGAACCATTATTTGCAAAACAAACTTTGAAACAATGTGTTTATGTAGTTATGCAGAATTGTCATTTCAACTTTGAAACAGTCTGGTGTATTGAATTATTAAGCTAGAATACCACATGTGAAAAAAGGAAAAAGTCTGGCAGAAAACTGTCTTCACTCATGAGATGTGGCTGACCCTAGTAGATTTGCATGCTTCTACAGTTGCCTTCTTATCATGTGACAGCCTTTTAAGATCTTAGCTTTGCAAGATTCAGAAATGGCATATAAGACTTTCTCTGGGCAATTCTACGTAATAAAAGCAGCCACAAATTTCCCCCTGCAATGTTTAGGGATAGAAGCAAGAAAAAGTCAAGTCTGCTGGAGAAAGTCTTATAGTTTTACGTGTCACAATGGTCTTCGGCCGTGTTTCTTAAACATTATGACAGTCTCCAGGTTAAGAAAAAAAATGATGCTTAAATCATAATTTTTCATTAGTAATACAAATGGAACAATACCCCTGTTAAGTCGAGTACCAGCCCTGACATACAGGCCTTCATGATTAGCTGGGCTTTTGAACATTACTACAATAGAATACTATCTCTACAAATTAAATGTACCATGAAATTCAGGTCCCTTTGAATCCTTAGGTAGTTTTAATAAAAACAGTCCTGGACATATGAAAAGGATTTACAGTTTAAGGATACTATGACAAAAACAACAGTGCTCTCCCATTCTTTCACCTTCTGTCTTCGGTGGAATACCAAGCAGGAACAGATAGAAATCATTTCAATTTTCTTTGAAATTCAGCATCCATTGTATCGCTGCAAATCAGGGAATGAATCATACCAGAATTAAACTAATTTTGATTTTTTAGGGTCATTATGAACAATGTCATGAAAACCTGTGATATATCGTTATTTTCCCTCACAGTGTTGTCTGAACTAATAGGGATCATCAAAAGTGGGTCTGAATGCATTCATTTTTTAGGAATCAAAGACAAAGAATGAGAGCACAGAGAGAGTGAGAGCATAATCCCTGAAGTCGAATTAACAATGCCATAATTTCTCAGATGCAACATGCAGTGCTTTTTACACATTGTTTTCCACACACACATATCAAATTTGAGTAAAAGAAAATATGACCATATAGATAAAACTGAAACAGAATACCTTCAAAAGTAGAAAACAAATTCAAGAATACACCAAAGTGAAGGAAAATAAAAAGAAAGAAGAATGATTAAAAGAAAATAATGAAATTGGAAACTGGTTAGAAGGATATTAAATTAAAAGGATTGAAGAACTATGTAAAAGAAATGTTGAATGTGTTAAATTTGTAAACACAGAATCTTCAACAACTCTCTGACTCGATTCTGTCAAACAGACATTGACAAACAAGAAAAGCAATTCCCTGAAAAGAAAGAAATTTCATGATTCAATTTCAACATCAAATACTTCATGAGAACATGGGAAAAAAAACTGTCAACAACAAAATTTATCAAAAGCCAAAACTACAAGCAACAACATCAAGTCATGACCACTGCACAACAGTTTTCTTCATCTAATGTCTGGTAAATCACGCAGTGATTACACACACACACGCACACCACACACACACACACACACACACACACACACACACACACACACACACACACACACACAACCACAGTTCAACAATGTTAACACTGTCCCAAACACAAAGATTACAACTGATTGCAAAACTTCACAATCAGGGGAAAAATATAGTTCATTTCAAAATACCATCTCAATTTGTAGAAAAGAAAGAAGTTTTAAAAGATGTGTAAAGTTATTTACAAAAAGATGAAACCCTTGGCTGCAGCCTCTACTGCAAAGCACACCAAATGTCAAACAAGCTTGAAGACCAAAAACAAAAACAAAGTCATTTTAAAAAATTCACCATGCAAAACTCCAAGTAAAAATAATCCAAGTCTTGCTGTCACCATGGATGAAAAGGTTAAATGCTTTTGTTTTTCGTTTGTTTTATTTTGTTTTGTTTGCATGATTGTTTGCACCACACAAAAACTCACCACACAAAGAGTATGTGAAGGAAACACAGAAACTGAATCCTTGAAGACAAGTCATTTGTATGTGATTTGTAATTCACCTTTCCCAGCAATCTGTTCCTTTGCCGTTTGAGTGTTCTGTCCAAGTGAAGCATTTGAAGAACATTTTCAAAGGCAACCAGAGGATATACGCTTTTTTTCCCAAAGAAAGCCGCCCACTTTCAAACTATTTGCCATGATTTAAAAGAAATGGGGGTGGTTCAGTATAGTATAATACAAAACTCACTGATCAAAACAGTATTATCAGCATCTCCAGATCAAAGGATGTAGATTAAAACTCACTTACATTCTTTTTTTCTCCTCTTTGTCTTATCCAGATTTTCTTTGATGTGTTCAGTCAGTGTTGCTTTGTTTTCTTCGAGTTCTGAAATGCACATGATGGTTTATCTTTTTACTTGCCTGTCCCAGTTGTCAATAAACCTCACTTCAGTTAAAAGTTAAGTATGAGTATGGATACACCATAAGTTTAAAGCTTGTTGTTTTCATATTGTCAGATTTCTCATTCTGCTTAATAAAGACACATTTAAACAAACAAACAAAATATTTAAAATAAATCATTGCTAGTAAAACATAAAATTATAAACTCCTGTGCATACCACCTGTGAGGTATTCTTAAGTCTTTATTATTAAGATGTTAACAAAGACTCAAAGAAACAAAAAATCAATGGAGTTTTAAATGTCACCCTTTTTCACCCAGTTTCATAACAAAAACCGAATATGTTTTACAGGACGTAATTGTATGTCAGACTAGTCTCTGGACTGATTTGTATTTAGTTTATATTGAGCTCATGTCAACAAAGCATGTCATTCTCAACCAGTCACTTGTTAACAAAAGAAAATAAGAGGCACACAGAAAGAGCTCAAAGCAAGACAAAGTCGAACGAGCTTCCACAAACTCCTAACATTGAATTACTTTGTGTGCTTATTGCCTCAGTTACACACTATTAATTAAATCGTTCTTTCCAATGATTATGGAAGAAATGAATATTCCAATGAAACAGGTGGGTTTTTTTTTTTTTTTATCCAGGTGTTACTTTGCAGTCAATCCTTCTCCACCTTGCCATGCAAGGGATGTCAGGGGCTCTTTCAGCATCAACAGTATCTCCACATGGGAATTCTGAACTTTACATCCCTTCTTTTCTGCCACTGTCGTTTGTATAACTTTCTGTCTGAATGAACAGTCGTTCACTGGTTTCTGACCTTGATCAATTCAGCTTTGTGTGTGTGTGTGTGTGTGTGTGTGTGTGTGTGGTGTGTGTTCTTTTTCCTTTTCTTTGGATAGTCTCTCATTAACATCTATCTCATGCCAGCTTTTCTGTTATCTCTTAGTAAAATGTATATCATGCAACCATTGTTATTGTAATCTATCACCAAGGTGGTTAAAAGCGTGAAGGCTGTTCAGATGGACACTGGCTGTCTTTCCCTTGGTATCAGACTCACACTGGGTACTATGAGACGCTGCTGCATTTTGGTTTTGTCCCCTTGGTGGTGAGAATACCATGGAGTTGTATGTGGCCATCACTATTACCCCCTCTTGATTTACAGGGTGGACCAACACAACAAGCTGAATTCCAATGATGAGTCCCACCCAGGGATGAAAGCCAGCTCCGACAGGTGATTCAACCGGTTCTGTTGTCAAGACGGACTTTAGTGGCCCCTATATGCCTAGTGAAGGGTTTAATACTTACACTCAAATACCTTCTTTTAACTTCCTTTTCTCTCTCTCTCTCTCTCTCTCTCTCTCTCTCTCTCTCTCTCTCTCTCTCTCTCTCTCTCTCTCTCCTCACTTTTTTCTTTGGTAAATCTGTGCAAAGACATTGTCTTAATGATGGAGAAAATATTTGCCCATGCTTGTTTGACCCCACTGTTCATTTGTCCAGGGAACATATGCGCACACACACACACACACACACACACACACACACACACACACACACACACACACACACACACCTATTTGTGTATATGTGTGAATCAGATTTTCAAAAATTCTGTCTCATGTTCTGTGCCTCTACAGTGCCCCCCCCCCCCCTCCCCCCTCCGCAAAACACAAATGAACACACACAAAAAGGTATCAACTAATGTAGATCAAATGTTATTAGACAAATATATTTTAGGCAAATATGTCTTTTTCAGATATTACAACAGACAAAAAAATGCACAAAAGAACATGTCCATGCCAGTAGTCAGCAGACAAGTACATTTTTGGCAAATATGTCTTTCTTCAAATGTTATGACAGACAAATTATGCACAAAACAATGCTCCACTGATAGCAAATGATACTCCACTGATAATGGACAACATGAGACAGTTATCACAGGAATATTGTTTGGTGCATTTTTTGGCCTCTTATAACATCTGAAACAGTTCTATTTGTCAAAAATGTACTTGTCTATTTTAGACATTAAACCTGCATTGCTTTACATCTTGTTTTTGTGTGCTCATTTGTATTTTGATCTGTATTCAGTAAAGCGACTGTGTTTTGTTTTGCTCCTGTGTTGACAGTATTTCATCAGATTGTTGCAGACAATAGTCAGAGTATCATTGACCATATCATCATCTTCATCACATATTCATACAGGCTTTTGCGGAATCATTGCCTGACCTGTGTAGCATACATCCACATCTCTCAAGAGCAAATCGAAGTGAATGAAATGAAACAAGAGAGGAGGGACTGGGATGAGGGACAATAATGAAGGGCAGTCATCAGGGACAATATGCAGAACCAGGAGACAGCTGAAAAAAAAAAGAGAAAAGATCAGATGAAGTACATAGTTTATCAAGTGGAAAAAACACTATTTATCTAAAGATGGTTAAAAAAAAAGAAGTGAAAAACAATAGCACAGGCAGGGAAAGATTCTAACAATATCAGAAGGATGAGAAACTGGGTGCTAGTATCTGGAACAGGTGAGAAGTCAAAGTTCTCTGTCTAGGATACACACAACACACATTAACACTTGCGCAAGTGCATATACATGCGCACACATGTGCGCGCACACACACACACACACACACACACACACACACACACACACACACACACACACACACACCACCACATACAACACACACACACACACACAACACACACACACACACACACACACACACAAACACACACACACACACACACACACACTCACCACATACAACACACACACACACACACACACACACACACACACACACACACACACACACACAAACACACACATGCAATCACAGCAGTTCTGCAGACAAACCCACTCTGACACATGAGCAAACATGTAGACATACAGAAAGAAAAGGGATAGACAGCTCTGCACTTGAGTCACACACTCTCCACAGGGGGACAGCAGTTCAGACTGCACACAATGAGAAATGTATGGTGGTTAGAAATAACAGCAATCAAATGCAATTCAGTCTGTGGATGTCTGCTGCAAGGTGTTGAGATGTGTTGCGATGTGAAATTAACACAATCTGACAAATCTGAGTCTGCGGATGACTACTGCAGATGTACAAAGTGAGGCTGGTTGCTGAGCATCCCCGAGGAATTCATCATCTGAATAGTGTGGAAGTTGTTACCGGCAGTGATGGGACGGCAAGGCTGCAACGGTCTGTGAGCATTGCTGGAGCCAGCAGCTGGCAGGAAGGGCTGTTGATGATGGTGCCGCTCAAGGTGCTGCTGGTGGTGTTGATGTTGTTGATGGTGGTGATGCTGGTGCTGGCAGTCTGGGGCTGAAGGCTGTGGACTGCACATGTACGGCAAGGTATGGCGATGTTGGAGGTGGCTGGGATGAAGGTAGGTGTCGCTACTTGTTGAGGGCGTAGTGACGGTGGGAGAGGTCATCGGAGGCCACGGAACTATGGTCCTGAATCAGACAACAGACACTCACAGCAATTCAACACCAGGGGTCTAGGGATGGATATGGCTGCCTTAATGGCAGGATAAAAAACAGTCAATTACACAAAACTCCACTCCCTTTGTTGGGTAGATCGGATTAATACTTGTCTGTCTATATAGGGAGTGTCCGCAGAGTATCAGCATGAATACGCAGAAGAAGAAGAAGAAGGGATGGATCAGACAACAGACACTCACAGCAATTCAACACCAGGGGTCTAGGGATGGATCAGACAACAGACACTCACAGCAATTCAACACCAGGGGTCTAGGGATGGATCAGACAACAGACACTCACAGCAATTCAACACCAGGGGTCTAGGGATGGATCAGACAACAGACACTCAGCAATTCAACACCAGGGGTCTAGGGATGGATCAGACAACAGACACTCACAGCAATTCAACACCAGGGGTCTAGGGATGGATCAGACAACAGACACTCACAGCAATTCAACACCAGGGGTCTGGGGATGGATCAGACAACAGACACTCACAGCAATTCAACACCAGGGGTCTAGGGATGGATCAGACAACAGACACTCACAGCAATTCAACACCAGGGGTCTAGGGATGGATCAGACAACAGAACACAGCAATTCAAAACCAGGGGTCTAGGGATGGATCAGACAACAGAATACAGCAATTCAACACCAGGGGTCTAGGGATGGATCAGACAACAGAACACAGGAATTCAACACCAGGGGTCTAGGGATGGATCAGACAACAGAACACAAACAATTCAACACTAGGAGTCTAGGGATGGATCAGACAACAGACACTCACAGCAATTCAACACCAGGGGTCTAGGGATGGATCAGACAACAGACACTCACAGCAATTCAACACCAGGGGTCTAGGGATGGATCAGACAACAGACACTCACAGCAATTCAACACCAGGGGTCTAGGGATGGATCAGACAACAGAACACAGCAATTCAACACCAGGGGTCTAGGGATGGATCAGACAACAGACACTCACAGCAGTTCAACACCAGGGGTCTAGGGATGGATCGGACAACTGAATACAGCAATTCAACACTAGGGGTCTAGGGATGGATCAGACAACAGACACTCACAACAATTCAACACCAGGGGTCTAGGGATGGATCAGACAACAGACACTCACAGCAATTCAACACCAGGGGTCTAGGGATGGATCAGACAACAGACACTCACAGCAATTCAACACCAGGGGTCTAGGGATGGATCAGACAACAGACACTCACAGCAATTCAACACCAGGGGTCTAGGGATGGATCAGACAACAGACACTCACAGCAATTCAACACCAGGGGTCTAGGGATGGATCAAACAACAGACACTCACAGCAATTCAACACAGGGGTCTAGGGATGGATCAGACAACAGACACTCACAGCAATTCAACACCAAGGGTCTAGGGATGGATCAAACAACAGGCATTCACAGCAATTCAACACCAGGGGTCTAGGGATGGATCAGACAACAGAACACAGCAATTCAACACCAGGGGTCTAAGGATGGATCAGACAACAGACACTCACAGCAATTCAACACCAGAGGTCTAGGGATGGATCAGACAACAGACACTCACAGCAATTCAACACCAGGGGCCTAGGGATGGATCAGACAACAGACACTCACAACAATTCAACACCAGGGGTCTAGGGATGGATCAGACAACAGACACTCACAGTAATTCAACACCAGGGGTCTAGGGATGGATCAGACAACAGACACTCAGCAATTCAACACCAGGGGTCTAGGGATGGATCAGACAACAGACACTCAGCAATTCAACACCAGGGGTCTAGGGATGGATCAGACAACAGAACACAGCAATTCAAAACCAGGGGTCTAGGGATGGATCAGACAACAGACACTCACAGCAATTCAACACCAGGGGTCTAGGGATGGATCAGACAACA
The DNA here is from genome assembly GCA_033310375.1 of Conus canariensis. Taxonomy (NCBI): domain Eukaryota; kingdom Metazoa; phylum Mollusca; class Gastropoda; order Neogastropoda; family Conidae; genus Conus; species Conus canariensis. The sequence continues at coordinate 68,641,391 of CM065716.1, read as the reverse complement.
GACACTCACAGCAATTCAACACCAGGGGTCAAGGGATGGATCAGACAACAGAACACAGCAATTCAACACCAGGGGTCTAGGGATGGATCAGACAACAGACACTCACAGTAATTCAACACCAGGGGTCTAGGGATGGATCAGACAACAGAACACAGCAATTCAACACCAGGGGTCTGGGGATGGATCAGACAACAGAATACAGCAATTCAACACCAGGGGTCTAGGGATGGATCAGACAACAGAACACAGCAATTCAACACCAGGGGTCTGGGGGT
>CM065716.1:68608616-68636116 GCA_033310375.1 Conus canariensis | reverse complement strand
TTTGTTAATTCAAATCATAAATGAATCTCTGTTCACGCGTAATTTTCGTGATCATTAATATCAATTGAAAACTGAACTAGGAATTTGAGTTTGCTCATTGAAGAGTGCCTTTAGTCAGGACTTCTGATCTGTACCTTGAGGATTACATGAGAGATAATCAGTTGAAATATCATTACTGGCACCTAAAAAAAAAAAAAACAAAACAAAGAGCAAAATTGATTTATTATGATTAACTAAATTAGAATCACACCACACATGAGTGTGTAAGAATGATCCTTGCAGCACTTATTTGAAATTAAAATTTTCTCTGCAGTTTTTCCACTTGAAATTCAAATCCTAATGAATATTTTCAGCTTTGAGTTGCTAATTTTCTGCAACTTTCAATAGATGCATTATTCTTAGATTAAAAACTTACAGATGCTAGTATTTGGACCATTAGCATAGGACACATCTGACAAGTATACTAGCAGCAAAACATCATCTGTAGGTAGTTTTCATGTATTCTGGCTTAGAGAATGGTACAAACGAGACATGTGTTATCATGTGTATTTGATGCCTTGATAAAGCATTGATCTTGTGAAATCAGTACATGGAATATCATATCAAACATTAATTACCACCTCCATCACTTCAGCCATATTGACATTATAAATAAACAAGAGTAGATAATGTGATTGATTAAATAATGCATAAATGTGTTAATGAATAAATGAACACACAACTAAAAAGATAAAAGAATGACTAAATATATAAATACATGAATGCCTGAAAAATGAAGAAATAATTCCATAACTGAATAAAAGGAAGCTTCAGTCAAATATTTAGTAATCATCAGTGTCAAAATACCACCAGTCTATCATGCACAAGCAAATCTATCCATTTTCATGCAGACCATGCATTTATGTTAGTGTCAGCATTACACATGTGTGTGTGTGTGTGTGTGTGTGGTGTGTGTGTGTGTGTGTGTGTGAATGATCAATATAGTAAGAGACAGAGAGCCACGGGAGTGGGGTGGAGTCGGGAGGGGGGGAGAAATATCAGATGGAGAATGAGTTTTACGAGTTTTGGTTTGCTCATTGTTTATTTTGAACATTCTGCTGCAATGCCAGTTAAAGATGCAACGTTTTTATGTTTGATATGAAAAGCAAAAATATGTTTATTTACTTTTCATTCTGATTTTTTCTTCATGGTTGCATGGATGGATGAACACAGGTAGGTTAGTACGTATGGCCATGTCTATAAATGTGTGTGTGTGTGTGTGTGTGTGTGTGTGTGTGTGTGTGTGTGTTGTAAAGGTCTTGTTCTTATTGCTGTTTAACTCAAGTCCCCCTCTTTTTGCCAATGGTTGAGAGTTTAAACCAGCCATGGGGGTGGATCTTCACACTGTGAAATCCCTTTCTACCTACCCAGCAGTAAATGGGTGCCTGATTCAGGTTTGGGAAGGTTAAGATGGTCGAGAGGGATGGGGTCTACTCTCCATCATACTTGGCCCCCAGACACAATTCACCACTGCTATGGCCATTTTTTAATCTTAGCAGGATTTTAACCTTTATTATATCCTGGTCAGATGCCTTTGATCCTATTCAAGGATTCCCTGCAAGATTGAAATAAATAGAAATTGACACTTGGTCTAATTATTACGTCTGTTTACTACTATCATGAAATTGTAAAAAAAAATATTAAAAAAAAAGGGGGGGGGGGGGGGGGGGGCAGAGAATAAAAGAAAAGATGGAAAAAAAACAACAATATATATATATATATATATAAAGCAACACCACCACAGAACAAGTCTGGGTGACACAACAATGGTCAGTAAATTGATGCAACTGATTTTGTGATCAGTCTTCTGCTTGACAGCGAGAAATAAAACATACCTAATAATTAAATGCAAAACTATTTACTTACTTAGAATACACATCCACATAATCACTGAAACACAAATGTTCTTCATCCAGCCAAGTCTAAAAAATAATTTAACTGTAAGTGTATTGGCTGTAGTTGTGTACTTGCCTTCAAGTCACACATAGCTAGTGGGTTTTCTTTCTTTCTTTTTTTTTTTTAAACCAAGGCTTAGCTTCATTTAGAGTTGTCATTCCTTATACATCTGAAAGCATTGTATGTCCTTTCTTTCCCTCACCTGACTGCTAAAAATCAGGTCCAGCAGTTGATGAGATTCAATGTGGTGCTGCACATCATTGAAACAAATACATTTGATTTACTTTGGGCAGAGAGAAAGGGAAAGTTTGTAAGCAACTGATAAGGCTTAAAATATATTCCTTTTGTTTCTTCCTTTCTCTTCTCTGCTCTGTCACCACAAGAAACCTCCCCTCAAGACGCACTTTAAACCATTGCTGGGCAAACCCCCAATCCTCAATTTTTATTAGTCTTCCTCACCAGCTCTGCCTGGATGAAGTTCTTTTAAAGTCTGATGGTTTTTATTTGCGTAGTTTACAACCCAGCAAAGGGCTGAAAACACATCGTCATTTAAAGACAGCCCTGTGCACTGTCTTTTTCCTCATTGGGTTCCAGAGCACAGCTCGAAAGGTGAAAATGGTTCACTGCTTCAGTCAGATGTGTTCAACAAGTAGCAGATGCATGGCCATTCACCCTGAATTGACTTTCTGTTGGCTTGTGCTTTTGATTTTCTATGCATCTACACTTTTCTGTGCCTTTCAGACTGTTGCCTTCATTTCTTCATCTGTACTGTTTGGGAGAAGGATTGATCTTCCATGCTGACTTTTAAGTATTGTTCTGATGCCCCATAACATCCACATAAACAGCAAAATCCAGGCTGATGGAACTCCACCAAGGATCTTCTCACTAATGGATCAGTCCGCAAGCTAACCCAAGTCTTTTGTGGTTTCAGTGCAGTCCATTCTGAATTGGTATGCTCATGCTGCTATCCATTGAGCTGGTTACTATGGCAGAATTTGTAGCATGGAGTATCCTGCTCAACAACATGGATCTATGTGGCAGTATCCTCTATGTAGTAAGTCGGAACCGGCACTGATGAACACCACTAACATAGCTGGCAGCTGAGCAAGGTCTTCTTTGGTGAGTTGTCCAGGATGCAGTGTCCTGCAGACTGTGCTGGGACTGTAACTTGTATACCTCAATGATGAAATCAGCTTGATAAATTGGGTAAATGTTATGGGATGCATCATGGAAGATGAGGGGGGGGGGGGGGGGAGGGAGGGGGGAGGGGGGGGCGAGATCTACTTTAATTAACAATATCCTTTTTGCAGGTTGAAACCAAAAGAAAAAAAAAAATCACACACATGACTTCAGTCCAAATGTTTGACCTGTAAAGTAATAATGTGGATTTCACAGAGGAATTGGAAACTGTATCCACTTCCCTTCCACCCAAAACACTTTCTTTGCATACATATGATATTGCATGTGGTCATGAAAACTGGATCTATTGTTTTATTTACAGTGTCTGTGTAAGTAAAGTCTGGTATTTTCTTTTGAAATGATGTGATTGGACAAAATGAGTACTATCATGATGATTGCTTTGGTGAAAGTTAAAACTGCCAAAATGAGTACTATCATGATGATTGCTTTGGTGAAAGTTAAAACTGCCTTTTGTATGAATTCAGAGCTCATAAAACCAATTCTGACCCATGCTGTCAAAAGTTCTAGCATTTGTAATCATTGGATGAATGATGTCAAAATGTCAATTTTAATTAAGAAATGTGTCATGAAATACAGTCCACTCTACAAGGTCATAAAAAAGGAGAAAAAAAGTATACACACACACACACACACACACACACACACACACGTGCATGCACGCATGCACAAACACACACACACACACACACACACACACACACACACACACACAAACACACACACACACACACATGCTTGCCTTGCATACATCTGATAGTAAACAAAGCAGAATCCACAAAACCAGACTGATGTGGGTGATTATCTAAAACATTTATTCATTTCTAACAGCATGCCATTCAGGACAAATGTTAAAGAAAGAAATGAATTGAAAAAAAAAAAAAAAAAAAAAAACAGCACAGTTCTACAAGTGTAACAAATGGTCCCTAAGGAATAAAACTATTTCCAAAATTTGTCCCCAGTATTTAAAAAAAGAAAAAGAAAAGAAAAACAAGTCATGGGGAGTAACAAATGATCATTTAAAATAGATGAATCCCCCAACCACAAGTATATACAAACAAAAAACAAAAAACAAAAAAAACAAGAAACCAAACGCACAAATACAGCACAGACAATTCTCCACACAAATTCATGTGCATACTACAGTATCTGCCTTTTTTTTTCAAATAAATTTTGTCAAATTCCTGGCTCTGTAAAATCCGTTGCAAGGCACATGGTTTCCTACCCCACCCTCTTCCTTTTGCATCCCCAATGTTGTCTCATCCCATCACAGAAAATTTGATGTACTATTTCCTGCTAAACATTCTGGCAATATTCAAGTTATCTGAAGCTCTCAACGAATTTTACATATTCCAACCACTCACCATAGCTAATGGCTGGTAGGTTAATTTAACAGTTCTATTCCAAAGTATGCCTAACATCTATCCTATCTTACTCTTCCAAAATACGCCCAATACATAACCTTTCTTATGTCTTTCTGCACAAGCAAGTGTAGAACCCATGTATGGTCACATCATTACAGTAAAAAGACTGACGTAAACTGTCTTCATATCAAAAAAGAAAATGAATTTCTCTTACTTATGGGCCTTATTTTATGGCATTAGAAGTGGATAGATAATGAAACTCTTTTATTTTCACTTGTTTGTGACTTTTTTTTAACCTACAAAATTTTTACGAAAATAAGTTTCAGGTTAAAAAAAAGTCACAGCCTGAAAATGTCTGTTCCCCTTTTATTTCTTATAGAATTTCTTTCAATCAACATTCCTTTTCTTTTCCTTTTGAATCATGCAAAATCTTGCTTGTGTTCTAAGAACGCCAGATAAGACTTTTAATATGATATTTACAACATCCTGAAAAGCATTGCTGAAAAAAGTATATCCCCCACATCCATGTTATCTACAAAGCCAAATCCCACTGTCAATTAATTAAATACTATTATCATTGTGTCAGTGGTATCAGTCCCATGAAGTTTGATTATAACAAAATTCAATGCGATAACAGTGACACTTTATAAACAACAATGAGGTGAAAAATACCAACTGTTCAGTAGTCCGGCAATCAAGAATTACCAAGGCAAAAATCAGCAAACAAAACCAAACACACACACCGGCACCAGAATGAATGGACCTGACATTTCCAACATCTGTTCTTAAAACAACTCAAAAATATTTCTAAAAAAAGAAAATCCTGAGTCTCAATAATTATTTTTTATTTTTCTCCCTCTCTCGAACTGTTGGGTAAGCATTACAGGAACAAAACTGAAACTGCTTTTTTAAAAAAAAAGGAAAAAAGCAACGGCTTGCATTACAAGCATCACCTCCAAAGAATGGGCAATGCACTGCCCACCACTGAGAACAGCCCTCTTCATTCTGAACACGGAACCCAGTAAGCCAAATAGAATCGAAGTGAAAGCAGAGACAATTGCAAATGATATGATAAATCTGATGACCCTTCACCAAACAAAGCATGACACATCGACAATCTACATAAAAACAAGCTGGGAACTTTCAAAATCGTCACCCACAGTCAGACCAACTTGGGCCAGTGTATATGTATCCTTCAACACTTCATTTCCTTTGTTTTGTTTTTTATTCCAAGAGTCATTTCAGAACCGAAACTGCTATAATAACCAGATATCTATCCCTTTACAAGTGTTATCAAAACCTTACAAAACATTTTTTTAAATGCCAGTACAATTGTCCTTTTCCTACATTTGAGAGCCCAAGATACCACATAATCTACAATTCATGTTGCTTATAGCCCAGCTGACCGCCAAGAACCCTATGTGATCTACAAGATTTGAGGTGAGCCTTACTGGTCCCTAGAATGGCCAGTAATGCCAGCAGGTGGACCAGTATACCTTCTGGAGACTGGAATGTGACATGATGCCATAACCACAAACTTCTTTATGAAGTGAAACTCCAAAATACAAACTGATAAACTGCACAACATTAACATCGCCATATAAAACAACTTAGAGCTAAGACTACACACGTTAAATGCCACAAGTCTTGGCAAATCTCACAACAACACTGCAGCAAACGCTATGAAATGCGTTAACAGATTTCTCCACATAAAATGCAGCTTTCATTCATGTGACCAAATTCTATATTATTTTCCAGAAGAAGAATAATGATGTCTGTTGCCAAACACATTGGATACCTTAAAGGTCTTCTGGATAACTATTATGAATTATGAATATTTCGTCCAAAGTAAAATTGGGGGAAAAGGCTGTCCCTATCTGAACAATATCAATGTTCATGTCAACTGAATAAAAATTTATACTGGCAAAATAAAAACCAATATACATTTGTTTAAATGCATTCAATTTTTAAGTTTTGAATAGTAAAAATCTAAACATCTACACATGTAATGAATGTGTAATGATTAATCAATATTAAAAAAAAACAAACAACAGAAGGCATGAAATATCACAAAACTTGAATTGAATCGAGGTAATGACATGAAAGCAACAACTGTATGAACCAATAACTGAATGTCCCCTTGTTGTATATAACATTCAGGTAGACAGATGCATAGATTACTGCAAAGAACAGGGATGGAGTTGCACCTTGGCTCAGGCAAGCCAAACAACAAACATGACAGAGGAACAAAAATTTGTCCTGTTCTGACTAGAAGAGGACCTCTGGGACATCATGCCAAAAAGGATGACAACAGGAAACGTCCAAGACAGGAGAAGCAGAAAAACCTGTCCATGAAACACTCGACCAACATCCTATCTAATTTTTCAAAATGAGGTTGTGGAATTCTTTTCAGCTGTTTGGATGTTTACAGTATTACACGATCATTACAGTGTAACCACACAGTACTGTGACCAGCCTAAGGTGATCCAATCAAAATATAACCTACAGTACTGTGACCAGCCTAAGGTGATCCAGTCAAAATAGAACCTACAGTACTGTGACCAGCCTAAGGTGATCCAGTCAAAATAGAACCTACATTACTGTGACCAGCCTAAGGTGATCCAGTCAAAATAGAACCTACAGTAGACTGTTGACCTAGTCCCTAAGGTGATCCAGTCAAAATAGAACCTACAGTACTGTGACCAGCCTAAGGTGATCCAGTCAAAATAGAACCTACATTTCAGATGTAGACTGAATTGCCTGACCATGAACATGTCGCTGTCCACATTACTTTCTTGGTCCATCATTCTGGATAAAATGTGTAACATCTAGAACCACTGAAGGCTGATGGAAATTCAGGTCTGAGGGCTGGAATATACATGTTTTTCTTGAATGTCAAGGCCACTGCTCACTAGCACTCTCTATGCCAATGTTCATTTGCACCAATCACACCAGACATTTTTTCCAGCCATCTGATGTCTTCCAGATCTTACGAGAATTGCCGGCCAGTTTTCAGAAACATACTGGACCTCCTTAGACCGATGATTAACACAAAGGCAGAAGGGCAAAGATACTGTTTCAGCACAGATATAAAAAAAAAGTACATAAGGCAATAGATACCACAACAGACAGACATAGGAGGGAGGGGGAGAAAGAGAAAGAAAGAATGACAGAGAAATGAAACAAGTCTGAGCATGAAAATAACAGGCTTTAAAAAAAGACATTGAAAAAAAGGCCTATTCATGAACAAGATATATAAAACGCATTAACTTCATCCTACTAAGATTATAAACAAGAGCTAAAACGTTTCATCAAAAGTTACACATGGTATTAAGAGGATCAAAACAGGGTCTCGCTTTCACACTTTTTCATCTCAAACAGGGATATAAGTGGCAAAACATGCGCCATTTTGTAAATGATGTCTGAAACAGTCCAGGTATCATATAGTACCAGTAAAAAAACACTCAAAACCATTGGGGAGAACTTCACTCTACATTTAAGCCTTAATACAATGGGAAAAATCATGCATTAAAAATATGCATGTTCATTATCAGCACCTGAAGAATTGGAAATTAATTTTAATCTATATATGTAAATATATATATGCAGATGATGTGTGGAAGAAAAAAAAACACATAGGAATACATCTTGGAACTTACAAACTGTCAAATTCCAGTTTTTGTGAATCGTGTGCAGTTTACCCAGATTTACACTTGAATATTCCATGTGATCTGTAAAGCCAGGCCAACACAGCTAGGAGAAAATTCCACTTTTAGACAGGCGAGATATTGTTAAACTACCATCTGTAATTGAAAAAAAAATAATTGCCATATCATACACTATTTTTCATCTGTTCTTCCATAGTTTTCCATGCTCTACTTATTTTCTTTAAGAGAGACAGACTGACTGAAAGATAAAAAAGAAAAAAAAACATGTCACAAATGTTTTCAGACAAAAGAGAAAAGAGCAACAAACACTGGACAGAAAACAGAACTGGACAAGAGAAACTATCATATCCCAGAACAGAAAACAGAACTGGACAAGAGAAACTATCATATCCCAGAACAGAAAACAGAACTGGACAAGAGAAACTATCATATCCCAGAACAGAAAACAGAACTGGACAAGAGAAACTATCATATCCCAGAACAGAAAACAGAACTGGACAAGAGAAACTATCATTCCCAGAACAGAAAACAGAACTGGACAAGAGAAACTATCATCTCCCATAAGAAACTCCATTACAGCACTACCAAGCTGAGAAAACATGGTGGACTTTCAGAATTGTGACGCAAAGTTGTATTTCAGTACACCCATCCCCACTGTCACCATCCTTTTTCACTTTATTAGATTGTTCATTTACCTATAAAACAAACCTTTGCACATACCTCAACAACAATAGAAGGACAATACGTAATGCAGGCACTAACAGATCAAGAAAGGTGGTACATATGTAAGGAGTGGATTTGCATGGTTAAAACAGGTCTTATCATCTTTGGTTATAAGGTCACGTCGAACTGGAAGGCTTGAGTACAAAAACAGCCTGTGTGTGTTCATGGCTCTTCAGCCAATACCATGACAGAATGGAGTTATATGTCTACAGTGATTACTATTGTTGTGGGTGACACAGGCTTAAGTATTGAATGAACATTTTTTTCCACCAAATTTAAAACATTAGAACACTGCCCTGAAGAACAATTCAATTTTCTTGTTTTTTCAAATTTTGGGGTACTGAAAAGTACTGCTAACATTATTTGTCGTCATATATTGGGCACATTTTAAACACAAAAACCACAATCACATAATGCAGAAAAACTATGTACAACCTATCAATAAGCAAAGACGTACAATGTGAAGTAAACGCCAAGTCATTTCCAACCATCATTCATTCCTTAATCACTCATTTAGACATAATATGCATACATTTATCAGGCTTAGAATTACAACTACATGAATAGACTGTTTTATCATGAATTTGATATGCAGAGATAGTCTCCTCATTTGAAAGATATTGATATCTTTTATAATAAATTCAGACTACTGTACCTCAGCTGGCGGGGAATGGGGGCGATAAACAGAAAATAACTGGTTTATTTGCACTTTCATGGTGATCATCTACCAAAATAGCCCTGTCAATTCAATCTTGTAAATTACTAAAATAATCATATCCTTATCAAACTCAACCGATATCTTGCATCAATGTTATCTGCTTTTCCACTTTGGGATATAAATTGATCAATAAAATAATGTCACCACACATACACTTTCAAGCAACTTTTCACTGTATTTCTCTCCTTTGTTGTCTGTTCATATCTCTAGTTGCAGGACAACATCAAACAGTTGTAGGCATGCATCTTGTAGACACAATCAGCAATACAGGTCTTGTATTCGAGAAAACTTTGTCTCTTTACACACAAATGCATTATCATTTGTGTATACAAAACAGTGTTTTCACACAGGTAAATAAACCTCTTCGTTTATCAGTCTCATTTTCTGTGTCAGTACAGTGGCTTCACCTCCATACCACTCACCACTGTTCACAACCACACCTAGTTGTCCAGCCACAGTCCCTGCAAAGGCAATCCACAGGAGCAGTCAGTATCAGTCATCAAGAGGCACCTATCTGAAGAGACTCAGATCACTTTGGTGGTGTTCAGTAGTGCCTCTTCTGACCTGACATTGACAGGAAACCACTTCCACGCCCTATACCAGTGACAACTGCCTAGTCACTAAGCCTGCCTATGCAAGAATCCCCCTCTGGAGAGTGCCTCTATGAAAATCCAAAGACTGACTGATGAACTGGCTAACACTAATGACCTTGACAAAGATTCACCAACGCACACATTTGGAGAGGCATCAAACTGAATTCACTACAAAGATGATGCTGCTTGGCCCCATTCTGGTCCGAGTCTAAATGACAGGGCTGTACTCAATACTTACTCTCATGATCTATCCAGACATCAAGCAGATGTAGACAGACACCTGTAGTGCTGGTCAAGAAATTTGAGCAACACTCTCAGAAATGTATCCAGTATGTGAATGAGACTCAACTATGAAGTCCAATTTTCTCATCTGAGCCCATAGCAAACACTTCTCTGGGTTGAAACTGGACAGGGATGAAAATCACCCAATGAAATGGCTCACACCCCTCATTTCCATCCAGATCTACAATCTGTGACATCAACCACTGTGCCATGGCAGGTGATACTTTTATCTCTTTGTAGCCCACACACTAGACACAGTCCCGTCTCGCATATTCAGAACCAAGCAACACAACCTACGTCAACAAGCCATCACCACCCAAACAATTCCAACTGCTGTGTCTATAATTCTGTGAGGAAAACTGAACTGTCAAAATTATCTATCACCCACCATCATTTAAACCAGATCCAGATATTTCAATAAAAAATACTGATAATATTTCGGGGGGGGGGGGGGGGGGGGGGGGTTAGCGTTGGTTTTGTTTTTGAGGGTATGTAGGATAAGGGAGACAAGCAATTCAAAATATAATGAAGTGAAAGCAAACCAGCAGTTCCCAACCTCAGAACAGAATGGCTATCCATTCATAGTTGCTTGTGCTTTTATATTACTCTTGTGACATTACTTTTTCAACAGGATATAAACAACCTTTTCAATGTAAACTGAAAAAAAAAAAAACTGAAGCCACAGGCAATACATACAGGAATTACATTCAGCCAATTCTATATCCAATCCACTGGCTTTGGTCTGTATCATCTGATATACACAGTAACAATGGCAAGATGTTTGTTTTTTTCTTTCTCTCTTTTCTAAATACTTTTAAAGGAAAAGAAGAAAAACCACAGTGACAATAATACCTCTGCACGTGAGCGCAAACTGATGTTTCAGATAAACAAACCAGATCAGGTCAAGTCACTGGGAATCTGCACCAATTCAACTACAAAGGTCATCTATAAAGGTCACTTAATGGCTTATAAACCAACCAACCATCCAAGAACACACAAGATGAGGGCATGGAAGCAAGAATGAAGAATGGAGCAACATCTTGATTAAACTTGTGTATTACCAGTTGATAATGAAATGTGTTTGTCCACAATGTAATGCAATCTGACGTTATGTTTACCGTTTAACAGTTTTAAATTCATCACCAATAAATCACTCACCAGCTATGCACTTTGAACCCATACTCCTAAGTAACTCCCATTATGATCTGCATGGAAAGGGAGATGCACATCCACTCCAGTAGTTAAAAAAATGGTGGGATTGTATATCAGTTTAGTTTGAAAGTGAATCCTTTTTGTTCAACAATTACAAATGAAGAAAAAAGAAAGCATGCAAGGTGGAAACCAAGGGCAAACAAACATGTAAAACAATGCAATTAAAGAAGAAAATTAACAAGTGCCACAACAGCAAAACCGGTTGAACCTAAACCATGACACATTTTAAACATTTGGGACAAGGGTGGGTTTGGGTGGGTGAAAAATTCTACGCATGGGAAAATAAGGTTCTTACAAAATTCACTCAGAAGCTCATAGGAAAGAAACATGCTAAAGAAAAAAATTCCCACTGCACAGAAGACATCAAAACCAACCAGAGCGCACATCTGAATGAGAAAAGGAAAGTTTACTAAAAAGGGGGGGGGGGGGGGGAAGGTGTAAGAAGAAAATCAGGTGGATGTTTGGTGTTAGTGTGACGCTAAAGAGCTAACCATGTCCAAGAAACAAAAAGCAACACGAGGAGAGGCATGAAAGGACAATGTACAAATGCCTACAGTCATCATGTCTGATTTGGTCTAGTTTTTCTCTATCATGCACAAGCTTGTTGCTTCCATCTGCATTGATTCTTTCCCCAGTGAGGTCTCTGGCTTCTTTCCCCACTCCTGTCATGTCCATAAGTAATTCCAACTGTTTTCATACACAGGTCCAAAGCTCCTGCCTGTCCAGTACTGCCACATGACTTTAATCTTGTTAATTCTACTGACCAAATTATTTTCAGGAAAAGAGGTAAATTGCCAGTGTTTCATTTTAGCACAGGATATTTCATGCTTTTAAAAACTTGTTATTGCAGTCTAGAAAAGTCTGGAGAAAATTTAAGTGAAGTGTTGGAAAGGCTACATTATGCAATGTTTGGGTGTATTAAGTAGCTGCCCATGCAACCATGATATAACCAGTTGCATTTTCCCTCAGTGTTTAATATGCTGCTTTATTGTTATCATTTTTTTTTTCTATTTACAATCTATTTTAAACACCACAAAACACTTTTCTTTACAAACAACTTTCCTGTTGTTTTGTAATCAATATACCACATAGCCTTTACATGCTAATTACAAAATATCACATACACATCTGACGACCAAAGTCTGGATGTGTTCTTTAAGTTTCAATTGCAGCTGAGATTTTTTTCAATAGGTATATATAGATATGCCATATTCAACAGCAGTCATGAAAAAAGGAAATCCAGCATTCTGCAATATATGAAGCAAAATAAAGTCTAAGCTTCAGTACACGACATAATGCTATACAATAAACAATACAGAAAATTTATGAGAACATGTTTCTTTTTCTTTCTTTTTTTTCATTTCATTTTCTTTCTTTTTTTTCCTCTATAGAAATGTTTGTTAATGGGGGATATAAAGAAAGTTACAGAGTATAAGAAATATACACATCTCTTTGGAAGACTTCTTTTTAATCCACTCTATCTAATCCATGCCAAGTTTCTTTTCTACAACATGAAGTTACAGAAGCAATGCAAAGATCATCAAAGGGTACGCATTCAGTTTTACTTAGTGTTGTATCACTTTATAAACAGTAAATGGTACAGTAGTAAATGACTGGCAGTGTTTTGATTGGCTCCTTTGACTTTACAATTCTTTTTATGAAGGTGGCAAAGAATCCTGAATGGCCACTTGCGTATGTATGTATTTAAGCGATGCCTGCTAAGATACAATCTGTAAAACAACAAATACAGTGATTCAACCATCACTTCAGTTTTACTTGGTCCTGAGCATCAACCTTTGGCATTTAGCTAGTATACAAGAGTACTTGTGAATACAGTAACAACATGCGACACTAAATCTGATTTTCACACAAAAAAGATTAAATGCAGCTAGCAAGTTATGATCCCAAACAGTTTTTTTGAATATTAATGTTTGGCAATGTTTTCTCTGAGATCGAGATGAAGACCTTTTGGAGAATGATGGAGAGAAATAACGATAAGTTGGTGATGAAAGAAAGAGGGGTAGAGACTGGAGATGGGCAGGGGTGGAACAAGAGCAGGGGCTTCAGACACAGATTTGACCTCAGTCATATTACTTGCAATTTGAGTTGAATCTTTCTTATTCACACTCACTTGAACGTTAAAAAAAAAAAAAAAAAAAACCAAGATGGACAGGATGATTAAGCTTAAATTCTAGCTTAAAATAGTTCAAGGGCTAAAACAACAAAAATGGAAGACTAACACAGGCAAGACTGGTTAAACAAGCAAGCAATGGACCCAAATAATATGCAGCAAGTATTTAAAACACCTAGTGAATCCAGTTTCAAACAAAAGCTCTGGGTTTTCATTTCAGCCCAAAATGAACTTCTGCTACTGAAACTAGATTGGAACTAGGCAGCTAAAAGGAACAGAATGGCACATCATGTGCCTAGTCAAGGTCTAACAATGACAGTCACGGAACACTGGCCAAAAAAGAGCGAGCAGCACAAGAGCGAATGAGCAGGCGAGCATCATAACACAGCATGCTCGTCCCCTACCGAAGCGCTTGAGAGAGAGAGCTGACCCATCTGGCTTGTCAACTGTGGCATCACTCCTGACCCCGGGTCAAGAGTTGTGGCGCTGCCATGGTGAAGTGTGTTGGGAAGCATCTGTCAATTAGGCATAAGGTGAACAATCAAGGCCATCTCTTTAAACCACAAAGAGAATGACATCCGATGTAAATCAAGCACAGCTAAATCCATGATGAAACTACTACCACCAATTAAAATTAACAAAGAGGACACACGCTGAAAAAAAAAGTGAAAGCTTAAAAGTGCAAAACTGAAAGCAAACTACAATGAAAAACAAAAGCCATTCATATTTACAAGACACCACTTTTCCAATTTTTTTTTTCCTGATAACATTTCATTTTCCACACATAAAAAAGCAAGAGAGCAACAGACACTGTGAACATGTTAAGATCAAATTAATGTAAAAACAAATTTCAGTCGCACAATGAAAGTGGTTGCAAACAATAAAAAAAAAGTCCACACTTGCGTCAGTTGTTAAAAGAAAAAGAAAAGAAACGGTTCACATTAAAAAAAAATCTGTCTCCAAGTACAAGATCTTCAAGATCTTCAGGCCGCCTGGAGTTATTCTTTGCATCCAAACATCACTCTCAAAAAAGCAAACAGTTTGTTCAGGAGAGCAGAGCAGAGACTTGCAGATGGCTGAAGTTCAGTTTTCAGTTTGCATGCAAAACAAAATCCCGTTTGGCCAGGACCCGAACCAGCTTCTCCTGCACATGGGCAAGAAGGGACATGACAGCCCCCTGTGGAAAGGCCAGCTAGCCAGATCTGACCACCCACACAAGGTGTGTGTGGGATAGTGGGTGCCTGCCACACCACGCCTGACTTTACATCAGGGCGGCCGTTGTGGGGTCCAACACGGCCGACACATCAGGATGCACAGATGGGAGGATCTGTGAATTAGAACACAAAAAACACCACACTCAAGTCAGTGCAGACAGGAGACCACCACAGGTCAAACCTCACGCCACACAAAGTTAGTATTTTCAACTACTTAAAAAAAAAACCAGAAAGAAAGACAAAAGAAAGAAAAACTGCAGTTTCATCAACATCATATCTTAATACATTTTTTTCACCTACAATGTCAGTCCTGCATGCATAGAATGTTAAGCTTGACTATGCTTAAGACAAATATCACGACCACTGGCAGACAGGTATTTATTTTACCCACTTCCAAATTGGATAGCTTGTACTTTTTCTTTCTAGCAAAAAAATTTTTGGTAGAAATTTGAGATCATAAATGTGCAAGTGCATTTTAAAGGGACCCTACCAAATGTTCCAGCAGCAAATACCACATTTGCTCAGCAAATAAGCTTTTCTGTTCAATGGTTCAACTCCTGAACATCAGCAAATCATTCTCTTTTCAGCAAATGACTGTACTTAATAATTCAACTGTGTTGCAGTCTGCTCTTGGCCAGTGAAAAACTGCTTGTTTTTACGTACTGTAAAATGATGTTTTACTGTCTTTTTCCTCATTTTCCAGTAGTTTTTCCCATGACCTCATTATTTACAACAAACAAAAATCTGGGAAAGATCTGAAATCAGTGGGCAAATTTCTTTTCAGTTTCCCAACTTTAGTACATATGCAAGTGGGCAACTTCTTTTTTCTTTTTTAAAGAAAATGAAGGACAGCATTTCTCTGTATTTGTAAATGCAGTAAGGCAATACCACATGCTGTGACCAATGTGACAAAAAAGGAGTAACTGATAAAAGAATGGTGCTAATTTATTTCTCTTTCAAGAAGTTTCCCACTCATCACCCACTCATCTGGAATCAACTCACAATGCCGTCTATAAAACCTAAACAAACATGGCAGGAAACTGCTTTTGAAAGCAAATCATGCAAAAGAAAGCGCTATCATCTAGAGTGCAATAGCAACCATAAATCAGCTTTTGTTAAAATTTATCCAAGATACATTTTGGTATTTTTGTGTGATCTTACATAAAGTCATCTGAAAATGCAGAAGGATCACACCAGAGGAAGTGAAAATATTCTGTGATAAATACCAGCTTATCATAACATATATGAAGATATGAAACAATATTGTTTTCTTCATCATCCTATTGAAACCAAGTCTTTTTTTTTCCCTTTCCACAACTGTCCCCAACAGTATGTCTTGCCATAGGACTTAGGGGTTGAAACATGGTGCTTCTGTATTGTATGTTTGTTTCGTGGTTGTCTATCTAATTACACAACTTAATTTCTCTGCTTCAACTGACAGCTAAACTCACTCTGTTTTCTTTCAAACCTACACGTGTGCAGATAGCTTGCTTGCTGAGTGCTCAAGTGCATACCAACTGAATGGATCACTGTGGGTAGTGGGTGGGGCCAGCATGACATGAGACTACAGAATCTGCATGTCCAATCTGTTCATGGGGAGGAGCCCTTGTGTGATGCTAGAACTTAATTAAGTAATTGTCTTTCAGAAGACTTAAATTAACTGTCTTTCAGAAGAACAGGATCTACGGCAAGGTCCTTCTGTTTTGTCTAGTAATTTCTGTGTCGTCATTAATTGTCTTGCGGAGTAAATGGTTCTGTCAGCCAGGACTCTTGGTGTGTGTGTGTGTGTGTGTGTGTGTGTGTGTGTGTGTGTGTGTGTGTGTGTGTGAGCATGCGTGTGTGTGTGCGAGCATGTTCTCTCTCCCACTGACATCTATGGCAATAGTTCTTGTGGCGCTTTTCATGATCACAACTGTTATTACAATTGTAACAAATTGGAGTATTTGTGTATTCACTGACATTGCTTTAACAGAGAAAACTGTCCTCAGGCCCTGTTCTAGTGATAAGTCTCCATGGTTTGATTTTTCTTTTGTCAGGAAATTCTGCAGTTTATGTCTCCTAGGTTGTTTCACTTTATCTAGAGGTTCTGCCCAAAATTCCCGCCCTTTCCCAGGATAGTAGTTTCAGCATCCAGATTTCTTTTGCTTGACCTGGGGATTGTTCAAACAGTTTTCAAAATACCCACTGGAAGTCACTGTTTCTCCAGGTAGTATCTAAAAGTTCTCTCTCTTCCAAAACATTTTTTAACATAAATTTACAACTTGCTTGGTTTGAAAATAGTGTTTATGATGGTGATTTTTTTTTCCTAAATTTTAAATAGAATATTTGGCTTGGTTTATACATTGGTCAGTCTAAAACTTACTGTGAAGCATTTCATGAGGGTATTAATTTTGTTAAATTGGTTTCAAGACAAAAACAACAGACGTCATTCACAAAGACAACAACCATAAGGTTAAACAGAAAAAGGTTGTAGAACCAGAAAGCAGTCATTCAGAAAGTGTTAACCATTCTGTCAAATCACAACACATTTCCACATAACCTCTGTATTAGAATAACATTTTTCTGCAAATTCAGATCTTTTTTCATCACTAAAACCGGAACACCTGCTGATCAAATCAATCCCTACTAACCTGGAAGCAAAAGCAAATTACTACATCAAACATTCCCAATGACCTAACCCTGAAGGTAATGGAGAGAAAACAGATGACTACCAAAACCATCTCCTTGAATACATCATTTATAAAGCAGACAGGAACCTGTGAGTTTTGCCAAATGTCCATCACCTTAACTTGCAGTAACCCTTTTCATGACTGAACGTAAGGAACACCATAAGCAAAGTTAAAGACATTTTCCCAATCTTCATCAGCAGAATGCAGCTGTAAAATAAAATGGGTACTTCTAAGTAATAACTGCTTCCTTTCTGATGCTGCCAGAGCAGCAAACAAAATTCTTGAATGGTCTTCACTTCAAGATCAATCATAGTGCTTTTTCTTTATGACATTTACAGTCTTTGCTTTATTTCTCAACTTATTACATTACAGTAAAAGAAAAAAAACACACCTAAAGATAACTAATATCTGTACTTAGGCTCTGACTCTAGTTAAACAAACAAGCAAACAAACAAACAAAAACAAAACAAAACACCAAACCACCAAGAAAAAGAGCCAAATTGCTACCTTCCATTTGCTGAAAGCACATCCTAATGTAATAATGAAAGGTTGAGATAAAAAATTAAAAAAAAAAAAAATTCAAATTAAATATTCATTCGTATTTACTGCACAAATATTTTCAATAAATTGTTGACATTTAAATGCAAATGAGAAAGACAATTTCATCCTCAATTCACACTCTCTGGCCCTTGTCTCATAGCCATCTTCTCTTCTTTCCTCCAACAACCTCTCTCCCTCCTCCCCCCCCCCCCCCCTCCACTCTTTCTCATTCCTTCTCCCTCTATAATAATCATGCAAACTTGTTTACATATGTATGCAGATTGAGCGGTTGTACCCATTTTTAGAAACTTTTCCATGCTAAATATAAAGTTTCATGATGTACATGAGTACAGCCACTATCTTGGGTTACTTGGACACAAAACCTGAACTGCATTGTTACTGAATATTTCAAGTCATCTACACTCTAAAGATAGTGAATTTCATAACTTAAAAGTCACACTTTAAACTTTACACATTTTCAGTCTCGAAACTTGAAACTTAATATGGTACTGCACAGAACTTCTACATCTTAAGTTCTGCAGATGATGAACTGGAGTTAAAAGTCATATCATTCACATCAAAAAGTCAAACAGTTCCTTGGTTTATCTTGGGGGAAAGTTCTGACCTTAAATAGTCACTAAATGATATAGCATGATATCAAACTTGTTTACTGTGACTGGATTTGGTGTTTAATAACATAAGAGTTCCTCTGTTCTGATGAAATGTCTGAAAATAATGGTTAAATAGGCAACCATTTTCTATAAAACAAATTAACTTAGCCATGTTACTATTTGGTACTTTTTACAGATAGCACAGAACAGATTTAAACACTTTTTATTTCATTAACAGGTCAATTTATCACTTTCAAGGCTTTCATCAAAGTCAAGAAACTGGATGAGAACTGACAGGTCAGCATGTAGCAAAATAGCCGCTGAAAACCCTTTGTTAAAAATACAAGCACAATGGAAAGAAAACCTGTGTGCGTGCATGTGTGTGTGTGTGTGTGTGTGTGTGTTGTGTGTGTGTGGAGAGAGAGAGAGAGAGAGAGAGAGAGAGAGAGAGAGAGAGAGAGAGAGAGAGTGTGTGTGTGTGTGTGTGTGTGTGTGTGTGTGTGTGTGTGTGTGGTGTGTGTTTGTGTGGTGTGTGTGTGTGTGTGAGAGAGAGTGAGAGAGAGAGAGAGAGTGTGTGTGTGTGTGTGTGTGTGTGTGTGTGTGTGTGTGTGTGTGTGTGTGTGTGCATTTTTAAGGTTCTTCCAATTATTCCTGGACAAGATACATTAGGAAGAGTTCAAAATGATTTATACTGGACCTGTTTAGCTTTAGATAGGGAAAGTTAATGGTCCATGATTGTGACTGCACATACATGTCATCATCGACCTGTCTATCCCTAATCCCCTTCTATCCCTTTCTAGTTCCTCCTTCCCTGAACCCTTTGCACTGAGACCCGAGACAGAATTGCATGAAACTGCTTGCATTCTTGAACTCTCCATGTGTATACACCATTCCTTCCTCTCTGCTCCTTCTCTTCCTGGGAACATAACAGAAGGGCAAAGGATTCTGTTTTCCTTACAGGTCTTCTAGTCATCATGTTCACCAGCAGCAACAAAGAAGGCAAGGAGAAGCAGGACTACTTACATGTGGCATGCCAGGCTGCATGATATACTGTGGCATCCAGGTAGGGTTGGAGGACACTTGGTAGGTGGTGACTGGGGTGGTGGCCACCGACGAGTAGCGCGGCAACAGGCCTGCTGCTGTGGGCAGGAGCGTGGGTGCGGCCATACTGTAATTCATGTACGGACTGTTTCTCAATAAGCAGGCAGGGTTCAAGACCCTTGGCGGGCTTCGCATTTTTTTTTCTTCTGATTTTTGTAGCCTGCATTTAATGCCGTCACAAGGTGGGGGTTTTCTTTTTTTGTTCTGTTTTTTTTTTTTTTTTTTTTTTCCAATGAAATGTAGAAGTGCTCTCCATCTCTATGAAGGTTTAGTGGAAAGTCTTCAAACATCTGATCTTATATTGTTTTTGTATTGGTTTTAGCAACTTTCTTCCCTCTGTCCCTCCCTCCAGGACTATGTTGTTCATAATGTAAGTACTCTTCTCCATTCTACTGATTTCTTAAATTCAGCCATCTCTTTTCATTCTGTTGACCTTACAGTTATAGCTTTGACCTTACGATTACTGCTTTGACCGTATGATCATTTTGATCATTTCTACTTCCTCATGTGACATATCACATTTTGTAACTGGTGTAATTTTTATCATTATATTGTTTATGCTTAATTGTGCTTAAATTGTTGTGGCAGCTATTTGCTGTGTATAGCTTGAGGTATATTTTTCCCTAACTTTAAACTGCACTAGCCTATTTGATTATGTTCTTTAGCATAGTATATGCCTTGCGACGTTGTGTTTTCTCACTTTCTGTGAATTCCTATGTATTTATTTATGCAAATGTGTTGTGTATACATGGGAAGCCAGGGGTTTGAGAAAGAGGTAGCAAATGTTGTATTTCTAAGATGTTAAAAAAAAGTGTTAAAAATTTTCCGAATGCCGCTTCATATGGAGGAAAAGGAGGGGGATGGGGGAGGGGCGGGGGGAGGGGGGGGGGGGGGGGGGGGGGGTAGCCACACATGAAAGAATGGCTACAGACAATCCTTTAGCCAGGCAGTGGTGAAGTTTTTTTTGTGTTTGTCTATGGTTTACAAACAAATTTCCGCCAACTATATAAGCAAGCAAACAAAATGCTATAAAACAAACTGAACTGTTGATTGTATTTACAGATATGAAAATAACGAAAAGAGAGAAAAGTTACATTCAGAAGCATGCCATTTCCAACTTGCCTTTGCTCTGTGATAGTGGAGAATATTTCCATAGGAAGCACATTGAATATTAATTGATGGTCATGACTGCTCTGACTACAATGTGCATGATAGGGGTACGTATTTCTAGTTTTTTTCACAACAATTAGTATCTGGCATAACAATATACAATACATATAAGTATACAGATATAGATATATATGTGAATATACATGTACATTTTTATAATGTGTATATGACACTCTTATGTGGTATTTCTTCAAAATACAACTGCAATATCTTTCCAGTAAAATTAGATTTCTTCGCATCAAATCATGTCTGAAACTGAAATTTCTGAGTAAAGAGAAAAATTTTATTCTGTATGCAGTATTCTGCAACACTGGAAGAAAAAAAACAACAGGCTAACAATTAGGCTGTTCATAATGAGAGATGCTGAAGAGTCAAAATGGATCAGACTCTTGCATTACAGAGTACAATCAAGTCATACAAAAGTGTAATGTTTCAACCTAAGACTTAAAGTCAAAACAGCCTTACAAACTACAAGCTTTTTAACATTTTCTGCTGCCCTGTGTGTGTGTGTGTGTGTGTGTGTGTGTGTGTGGTGTGTGTGTGTGTGTGTGTGTGTGTGTGTGTGTTGTGTGTGTGTGTGCGCATGTGTGTGTGTGCGTATGTGTGTGCGTGTGCATGCGCACGCGCACACACATGTGTGTGTATGTATGTGTGTGTATGTGTGTGTGCTTGCACGCACATGCACATGTGTGGATGTGTGTGTGCATCTGGAGAGGATAAAGTGGGTTGAGGGTGGACTGTGCATATACACTGAATAAACAAATCTAACCCCTCTTCTGCCTCCCCACTACTAGGAACTGAATACTCTTCCACTCTGTCATCTTGATCTTCTCAGTGTTTTCTGCCTCTTCCATGAGCTTGGCAGCTGTCAACAATCCCATTATCTTGAGAGTGTGTGCAATGGTGCATGTGCAGATGACTGCATATATGTGCATGTCCGTGCACATGCATGCCAGTATGGTTCAACCTCTGCAGCGTTCATTATTACTGTAATCTTTGCAAACATGTGAGCAAGGCACTTATTCTATGCATGCTTAATTTGCAACTTTATGAGACACAAGTGTAAATGAGATAAAAATACACAAGAAGGCTACAAGTACTTATACAAGACAGAAGGAAGAAAATAAGAGTTGGTACTTACGCATTCAAGTTGGCTGCCAAGGCTGCTTGCTGGTCAAAGGGGAACTGCAGTCCCTATACACCAAAAGAAGAAAATGGACTTGAACACAACTACGAGACCTTGTGTTATGTCTCCATTTATCAGTTACTTTATGTTTGAGTGATTCCTTCCAACTCCAAGAGTACACCTGCATGCTCATGCATGCATGCTTCCTGAACAGAACAGACATTTTCAAGACATTTTTGTTCCTTTAATGAAGGATAGTAGTGAAATAGTGACATAAAAATATGCTCAACAAAAAGTCATTGATGCAGTGTCACAATGAGCATGACTGTGATTTGTGATTTCTTGTGAGCAAGCTGACAAGTACTATGCAAAAAGAAAATACATGTATCTGGTATTTGCAGCTTCATATATTACAAAGACCAATAACTTTTAAGTGTCCAACAGTCCATTTTGAAGATGACAATAGATACTGGTGGATTAGGAAAAGAGGGGGCGTAAAGCCCCAAATATGAAAAGCATCATTAGTGGCCTAAACAATTATTCTTTCTTCATTATATGAAGAATATGTCCATACGAAGAATGTAGCATCCTTGTGATGGGATGAGGCAGCCAGTTAGGCTTCTGGTGTCACTACTGTCTGTCTTGTCCCGCTTCACAGAGGGCAGTAAAGATTACTCAACAGAAGTCAGCCCACATTAAGCAGTCGATAATCAGCCTATTTCAAATCTGTACACTCTGAGCGACAAAAAGAACACTCAACCTATGGGTCAACTGAATGTTTTGTGGTTTTGATTGTTTTTTGTTTCGTTTTCCAACGGCATGCAGTTCAGTTACAGGAGGAACCAGTACATATTCTACTGACACAAGTACTAAATTCACAACTGTTTGTTGCAGGTTACAGCAAAACGTTGACAGAGTGATGACTGATAGCACACCAATCAGAAAGATTGAAAACATTTTAACAATTTGACATATAATGTCCACTGAAAAGCTAACTTAATTTCTTGCCATCTTAATTCAAATTAACTGAAATTATCACACATACTGTAAGTCTGCATTACGATATTTTGCTCCCTACAGCTGAATTAATTTCTTGCCTCTTCAAATTAACTGACCTTGACCTATATACAGTGAGCATTCATTATAGACCTATGTTCCAAACTTATCTTTTCTTTTGAATGGAAAAAAATCATAGAACTTTCCAACTATGAAGCATTAAAACCATTAAAATTGAGGCTACTGTAAACACTTTTTTGCAACGATGTTAATCCTCCTGTCATCTGTCCCCATCTCCCATACACACATACACATTGATGAGGAATGATATACACAAACAATGTTGATTAGATTTTAATCATAATTTCTCAGTTGATGAATCCCATCCCCCATCCTCCCTTTTTCAAGCACTTCCGTCTCAGCAGGTCATTTCTTTGATATGCATCCTCTCTTCAGTCTGTCTGCTCCACCCACCCCAATACAAGACTCACGTCATCTATTCCGACCTGGAACATCTTTTGTTGTTGGCTCTTTTTCTTGTTCCCTGAGTCCGCAAACTTCACCAGCAAAGGCTCTGAACTACCTGCAAACACACACACACACACACACATATACATGCGCGCGCACACACACACACACACAACACACACACGCACACACACACATAACACACACACACACACATACATGCGCGCGCGCGCACACACACACACACACACACACACACACACAACACACACAGATGTTTTGAAGTCAACGATTTCTTTAATGTTTGTTTTTGGTTGGTTGTAGCCACTGATGGCTGCTGGCTTTTAAAAAAAAAAAAAAAAAAAAAAAAAAAAAAGGTATATTTCGAGTGTGCATGGGAGCATACGGGCGAGTGTACATACTTTGTGCATATGTGTGGGCAATACACTGTATGCATGCTTTCAGGTGACTTTATAAGCATGTGAGTCACTATTACTGTATTACTATTTGTGTTCTGCCCTCCTTCTGTCGTATAACACTCAGTAACTTGCCTGACCTCTTCAAGGACAGAAGTGGTTATTTGTAATATCAAATATACAATTATGATAATTTTTGAACAGTATCTCCTCCATATTAGTCAACGAGAGAATAGTTATTAGTATTATTATCATAATCATTTTCATAGAGCAACGTGAAAATTATTGCAACATTACTATGCACTTATTCACTGTCTACGACCTATGTTTTCATTGGATTTTAAGTTTTGACTTCCATGACTGTAATGGATAAAAAGGAGCACACATAAAAATGAGAAAAAATTTCAGCAAGATCAGTGCGTTTGTTCCACACATTAACCCTAATCAGTTTGGGCATTTTAAATGGACTTGAGTTATGGCAGTTCACTGATCACAAAATAAAAACCATGCATGGAAATGTACACTATCATAAATCAGAATGGAGGTGAATGTATTCAGATTTTCAACTTGCGAAGAGATCTGCAGAATCCGACCACAGAAAATGTTTGTGACTGCTGAAACAGTAACAATAAAATTCAAAGGCTTGGCATCGGATGCAGACATTCAATAGCTAAGACAGCAAACTGGTAGGTCAAAATACATTCACATTAAATCATAAAATAATGTGAGCAATACATACATGCTAATAATCACATCCAATATCACATGATGCACATGGGCATCACTGAGGCAAGCACGAAACACAAACAAAAAAAAGAAAAAAAAAAGAGCAGAGACAGACAAGTATAGTTCAGCCTAAACAGCGTTTCAAAACCTTTACCTTGGACAAGCTATACAGGGGAAAAGAACACTTAACCTTTCACTACTACACTTTCTTTCACAGCTTCAACTGTTGCCAGTCAGCCACACAGCACCTTGTGACAATGTACGCTATCACACATGTGTGTGCCACACACACACACACACACACACACACATGTGCACACGTGTGCAAGTACACACCCACACATGCACACACACACACACACACACCACTCATGCTCAATCACATACTACACAACACTCATGCTCAATCACATCATACTCTTTC
Source organism: Conus canariensis (assembly GCA_033310375.1). Taxonomy (NCBI): domain Eukaryota; kingdom Metazoa; phylum Mollusca; class Gastropoda; order Neogastropoda; family Conidae; genus Conus; species Conus canariensis. The sequence continues at coordinate 68,610,832 of CM065716.1, read as the reverse complement.
TGTTTTCTTTATCTTTGCAACTGTTGTTTGAAAGTAGCTTTGACACAATGTTGAAAAGTTGAAACACCTTGCCTATCCCTCCCCTGCAAACTCCCTTCCAAGTTCCATGCATTAAAAAACTCTTCATTTATAGCTGATCTATAAAAACAACTGTGAGCAATGTAACTCAATGCTGAAAAGTTGCACCTTGCCCGAGCTGATCTATAAAAACAACTGTGAGCAATGTAACTCAATGCTGAAAAGTTGCACCTTGCCCGCCAAGTGTGCCTACCCTGGCGACTGCCATCCACCCATAAACGTAAACTGTCTTGAATAGAACTGTGAGGATAGCTATTACCTTGCTACCTTCAATGAATTCTATGTACAGATTTAAAAAAGCAGTGACTGTGTGTGTGTGTGTGTGTGTGTGTGTGGTGTGTGTGTGTGTGTGTGTGTGTGTGTGAGGATAGCTATTACCTTGCTACCTTCAAGGAGTTCCATGTACAGACTTAAAAAAAAACAGTGACTGTGTGTGTTGTGTGTGTGTTGTGTGTGTGTGTGTGTGTGTGTGTGTGTGTGCGTGCGCACAAATGACGCACATAATATGCCTCTTCACATGCCTGTCTTAACAGAAACCCAGCCGATAACAGGTACCCATACATGTCCACATGCTATATTTCATCCCCTTGAAAATTGAGGTCAAGTGTGACAGTACTACACAGTACAGTGGGGAAGCACACTAGCCATACACTGTTTCACTGACTGAGCAACTACAGTACATGCCCTTTGTCTGACAATGTGCCTGTTGTTCAAAGCCAGCTTGTACGAAGGTGATGAACACACATTTCTAGAGGAAAGACATACAGACTGAGTCTCTGTGTATGTGTATGCCCTGGACTCTTAACAGTAGAAACTACTTGTGCATGGGGGTACAGCTTCACGCATTGATGTACAGTGTAAGCATGTCCTCTTTTTCTCTTATGCTTCTCTCTCTGTGTGTGTGTGTGTGTGTGTGTGTGTGTGTGTGTGTGTATTGTGTGTTGTTTTGACAGACTGGAAGACCTGTGGATGGGCTTGAGCTGAGGAAGTCAGTGGGATTCTCCATTCAAAAGTCCTGGGCGAATGTATTTAGGAACAACTGAATGTTCAGTATGTAAGATGTAGCTTGTGATAATGTATTCTCAAGAGTCTAAAATCTCAAGGCCTCTTTTTAAAATGAAAAATGAAGAAAAAAATGGTTGTATGGTAGTGAAAAAATATCTCAAAATTCTAGTCATCTTGCACATTACATAAAATCAGAACTTTTCATCAGTCTTCCCCCCCAGCTCCCCACCCTGCCCACACTCCAACCCTCAGCACCCCCCCTCTCTCTATCTCTCGACTTGCATCACTGATCACCAACCACAAGTTATTTTTCTCCCTCATGTCTGTCCTAGGCCAATCCACTGAAGAAAGGCAAAGAGAAAGCTAGGTCAGCTTTTATCTGATATGACACATGCAAAATGGACAAGGTCATCTGTAACGTCTGAGGCATTCAGATAAGAAGCCAGCATTAAGAATGGTCGTCATGTTCATTGCCTCGGTTAAGACACACATTAATGATTCTTTACTTCCATACCACTTCAGAAACAAAGCATGACATTCTCTGAACAGACAAGTCCTGATTCCATTTACTGCCTGCACATCACCTATGACTTCTGACCTAAAAATCTTGTGGTTGAACTTATGACCCATACAGACTGAATCCTCAGCAGTATGGAGGGTATACAGACAAGCCGCACAGTTTGTTCTGAGTCTCAACTGAGACTCAAGTATCTTCTATGCCCTGTACACAGACACACCACCCTCTGGGTCATTTCTTTTTCTCCTCTTTGATAACCTTTGCATTGTTTTCATTTAAGAGCTTGTACAAAAGAGAGAGAGAGAGAGAGAGAGAGAGAGAGGAGAGAGAGAGAGAGAGAGTGAGAGAGAGTGAGAGAGACTCAGAGAGAGAAAGAAAACAAACCACAAAATGGATATGTTTTGAAAGAACGACTTTGTTATGATACAAAACAGGCTCAGGACGAAAACAATGTTGGTATCATCTTGGCAAAGAAATGACGAGAGTGGATTTGAATCCACTGGTGTGTTAAATTTTTCCTTAAAAAAAAAAAAAAAAAAAAAAAAAAAAGCAAGCATGCCTCACAGGTAAGGCATCCAGTGGCTGTAGGCGATGGTAATGTGATACGATACAAGTA
>CM065716.1:68593616-68603616 GCA_033310375.1 Conus canariensis | reverse complement strand
ACAATGCTGTCATTCACATCACCAGCTAAATCTCTCGCACATGTCTTCTGTTATTGCTCTTCCAGTTTTTTGTTCCCCTTGAAGGCACTTTTAACAAAGCCACTCGTATCAAGCAAGGACACTCTCAGTTTATGTGGCTGGCTGCTTCACTTCAAACCTATCTCCTAAATAACAGATGATCTCTTATATATGTCACTTACTAATACTCCATTTCAGGGACAAAAAGCACAAAAGGGAGCAGCCTGCCTGGATATGCAAGATAAGCCAGTAAGGCGGAGAAACAAACATTTTGCCTCTGCTTCAAGGTGGATGGAGAACAGATACTTGATCTTAAAGCCAAGCTTCTAAATCTAAGCTGCGGAAGTATGAAAATAGCTTCGGCAACCCCAGAGCCCGGTCTGATAGGCTTCGGATAACCAGGAAATGGTCCCTCCTGCACTACAAGTCTTAGTCACACCTGGCTCGCAGGCTGAAATGAAAGACGTAAAACGCAGGACTGAGTATACATAAACAGCAAAGCAGGAAATCCTGGGGGTGGAAAGAGAGAACTGGCGTAATACATCAAAAGGTTATCGTTCAAGCTTGGAGTCTTCGCTGCAAGAAATAGAATCCCTTATCAAGTAAATATCACGCTGGTACCGGCAGAATCTGTGTACAGCCATAATTCTGACCACAGCCTCTTTTCCTATGCCTTTTCTAAAAATCAGAATACTGTATTCCATACCCTGCAAATACATACATTAACTACAGTACTATGTTGAAAGCCTTTACAATTTCATATGATTATTATCCTTCTGTTTAGAAATATGAATTCTAACATGTACACGCACTCATACGCACGCATGCACACACACACGCGTATGTTGAAAATTAAGTGTGTAGGCATCCATTTTTTTCAATAATCTGTAAAAGTGAACAAAACAGAAGAAAGGACACAGATCTCAGTTTTGAGACAAAAATGAAACAAACCTTTACCCTTTTAAGTGCGTGAAGGCATTAACCCTTTCAACCCTGACGTACCTATTGCCTGTGTTACCTTCCCAGCCTGGCATATTTTGCCTGTTCATTCAGAAGATAGGGACTGCTTGACTCGAACTGTCATAACTCTTGATCAGCACATAAAACGGGCATACCACTACATTAGTTTTTTCTGCAACATCTTACATTTTCTTTGTGTTTGAATTATCCAGTAATGCACTGTTCCTCAATAGAAAAAAAAAGAGGGGTGGGGAGGGGGGGGGGGGGGCGCGGGGGGAATAGATCCTTCATTACTTCATCAGCACTTCCTATTCTGTCCAACATGTTGCATTATTAATGTTGTGATAAAATATGGATACAACTACACTGTGTCACTGGCAAATACATTTTCTGCAACTTGGTAAATTTATATGTTTTTCCGTGTTACCAGAATTACCCACTATAATTTCATCTAAAATGTGCCTGTAACATAGCTTCGCTGGCTCATAGTGTCAGAATTAAAAAAAAAACTGAGAAAAGTCACCATATCATTCAAAACTCACTCACTTTAAGCAGCACACTATACCAAAAAAAAAAAAAAAGGCTTCAAAATAATATCCCTGTATTTATACACAGAACAACTTAAACAATAAGATTAAGAGTTAGATGTGCTAGACTAGAACCAAGACTGACGCCCGAGTTCTCGCGGGCACGTACCCAACCAGGTCAGGTGCCAGGTGGAAAGAGTTAAACGGAGGATAAGGATTACAGTGTGTTTGAAATACCCAGACAGAACAACCCTCACAGTGAAGGTGACTTAACCGTTGAGAAGCCTAGAAAACCTTGTAGTGGAACATTCAGCTTCATACTCTTTCCCTTTTAAGCTGGACAATCGGATGACCCATTTACCTAAACCAATATGTCATCAACTTATTTCCAAATCTGCAGGCCTGTTTTACTGAAATAAAATCATGTGATACATTTGTAAACTGTAAATCCTACTTCTCTTTTCATGTAAGAGAAACTCAATAAGTATGTATAACAAAACAAAAGAATACAAAACAAAACAACCCCCGCCCTCCCCCCCCAAAAAAAAAAAAAAAAAAAAAAAGAAAAAAAAAAAAAAAAAAAAAAAAGAATATAATAACTTTTGACAAAAGACTATGTTTTCTAGTTCTAATCAACAGAAGGAGGAGAACAAAGTAATCTGAAGAATGTGATGTGCGAGGCTCTTGCCCACTGTAAGCATGTTATCATTTTTTTTTTATTCAGCACATGCCATTTTTCCTTGTTCAGCACATGCCATTTTTCCTTGGTTGGATCAGGCTATGCCTATAAAGCAACTAATTACTGGTAAGAGTAAATGGAAATGTCTTTGCTGACTTAAAAAAATGTATGCATAGACAGGTAAATAGATGGATAAATAATTAGGGAGCGAGACTGCGAGAGCGAGAGCGAGAGAGAGAGAGAGAGAGAGGAGGGGGGGGGTTGAACAGTTTTCCAAAAGCTTATGTATTGATGTTCCTGTAATATCTTCTCCCCCCCCCCTCCAAATCCATCCCTTCCCTCCAACAATTCCCATCCCCACCCCACCCGTGTTCCTTTCTACTATCTGGGATATGGTTCCAACCCAGAGTATGCCTAGGCTCTCGATCAAGTCCCTGGGGCGTAAACAAGGATCGGCACCAAAGGCGATAGGATCCCATCCACACTGCCACACAAAAGATTCCAAATCCCGGTCGTACTGGGTTCCCCCCAGCCACTGGCAATGTCCACAGTGAGCTACGATCTTTCCTTATCAGTTCGCCGGGTGAGCAATGACAATCTAACAACCGTTTGGTTCTGGGTACTGCCAATTCTGTACTTCTGTTTGGAAGATATCGCCCGATTACACCCGCTCACTCCCTCCTCACTCCTTGCTCACTCCCTCCGCTGCTGTTCCCTCCAATTCTCCCACCTCCAACCCCCCCCCCTCCCCCCCCCCCCCCCCCCCCCCCCCCGTCCTTTTTCTTTCTTCCCTCTTAATAGTTCTGCTATTGATAGGGAACACTCACGGTTCCTGTCAAAACATGTTTCTGTAGAAAGTACTGCATTCTTCTGGGACCTCTCTCTCTCAATCAGGCTGAGACTCTATGGCTCTATGTTGGGTGGCGGGAGGGTAGGGGACTCTCTCTGTCCCTTTCCATCATGTGTGTGTGTATGTGTGTGTGTGTGTGTGTGTGTGTGTGTGGTGTGTGTGTGTGTGTGTGTGTGTGTGTGTGAGTGTGAGTGCGCGCGTGTATGTGTGTGTTTGTGCGGTGTGGGAGTGGGTGTGGATCACCTGGATGTGTTTGTGGGTGAGAGAGTTGATGTTTTCCAGTTCTACAAAATCTCTCTCTCCCTCTCTCTGCGTATGCATAGTGTGTGTGTGTGTGTGTGTGTGTGTGTGTGTGTGTGTGTGTGTGTGTGTGTGTGTGTGTGTGTGTGTTTGTGTGCGTGTCTGTAAGTGAGAGTATGAGTGTTGTGTACTTTTGTGTGTGCGTGTCTGCATGTGTGTGTGTGCAAACAATACCAATACAATTAGAGAGAGAGAGAGAGTTTTCAAATCAGTCGGCCCTCAATCTAAAGTATTTGCAGTAAAACAAACACACAGATGACAGTAGCCTCTGGAACCCCCATCTCCTCTGAGCAGCATTCCCGCTGGTTCCACAAACTTTTGACAGTGTCCCTGTTCTTTTTTTGATCGGAAGAGACACCACAGAAGTGGCTCAGCAGCAGTGCAATGACTGTGTCTCCTCCGTTGAGTACTCAGGCAACGACCCAATATTGAGAGCTCCCTACAGGCAGCTGGCCTTGAACAAGGTGAATCCGGATGTGGGTTGCGACACGCAAGCGCTGGAATCTTCAGCATAGACGTAAATGCCACACCAGTGACAGGCACGAAGGATGAGACCGGAAATACAAGCACACAAACAAAACCCCTTACAGCGTACATGATTGGGGCGGGAAAACAATCAACGAGAACACACTGGAAATACGTGGACTGGACATTTGAAAACAGTCCACAAGTATGGTCTCAGCTGGCTATCTTCTACTCGGGTCCCATTTGCCTTGATTCTTTTCCCCCTCCCACTTCACCCAGACCAGTTCGGTCGGCACTTTTCCAACGACGGCTGTTGTCCAAAGAGCCGAACCAACATGGCAGGCTCGTGCCCCGGCCCGCTCTGAAAGCCCCCTTCTTTCAATCACCACGTGTTTAGGCAACACCCGGGGCACAGGTTCTCGTGACAAAAACGACTCGGATAAGATTTAGAAAAAATGTTGTCATTCCCGAGGTTTCCAAATACACTGCTGGAATGTTGACCGACTCTGTCAATGGGGATTCATTTCTTGGTTGGAGAAAATGCCGCCTGTGTCGAGACCGCTTGGCCTGAAATGAATGGAAGCCAGTTTCATTCACCAACTTCAGTGGCGTTTTATTACATAGCCTATGGACAAAAACGTTGCGACGTACTTAGTTTTTAATCATGTGTGTGTGTGGTGTGTGTGTGTGTGTGTGTGTGTACGCGCGCGCGCGCGCGCGCGCGCGCGTGCGTGTGTGTTTTATCCTAGTGTGATTTCATTTGCAAGACATTGACATTTCGTCGTATAATGGGTTATGTAAATGCAATATGCACTGGATCTACTATGGTTACGCGTTAAGTGATCATTTGGATCTGAACAGCATTTTAGCAGGACCATAACAATGTTCAGCATTATTATAGCATCATAATTGTGCGTCTCTCTCTCTCTCTCTCTCTCTCTCTCTCTCTCTCTCTCTCTCTTCTGTGTGTTGTGTGTGTGTGTGTGTGTGTGTGTGTGTGTGGTTGTTGTTGTGTGTGTGTTGTTGTGTGTGTGTGTGTGTGTGTGTGTGTGTGTGTGTGTGTGTGTGTGTGTTTGCGTGTGTGCATGCGTGATTGCGTGAAAGAGAGAGAGAGAGAGAGAGAGAGGATTGGGGGTTGGGGGAAGAAACTTGGTGTTCACACCCTCCATTCATCAAACCTCCAGTGCCCATTAAACCAACATTCTCCTTTTGATGTCAGCTGCTATCTACCAACAGTTGCTGACTGCCAGTCAGTGACGAAGTCAAACGCACTTCTTCACTCTAGGGGTAAAACAATCAGCTCCGTACACTAATCAATTCTATTGGGGGGGGGGGGGGGGGGGGGGCAGCAGCCTATACGTCCATCGCACGCTGGCTGATAGGAGGTGTTTGTCCGCATGTGTGTGACAAACTACCACGACAAATGAACAGCCAGTAAAAGTGTATCCAGGCTGGCTCAACGGTCCACGTCATGGGAAGCACAGCTGGCCGGGTCCAGAAACGGGTGAGCACGGAGTAAGGGGGGAAGGGGAGGGGGGCGGGTGAGGGCTGGGGGGGGGAGGGGGGCAGTGTAGGGGGGAGGGAGAAGTGGCGAGGTAAGGAAGAGGGGGGCAGTAACACGTGGATTTAAACAAGGCGGAGGCTGGAGGCGAGCGGACAGTAAGTGATGGGGAATTGTAAATGAAGGCTACAGGTGGTAATCCGTCACCCACACACGACACCCAGCTGCTGCACTGCATCAAGCACCACCGCCAGCCGCCACTGACGTCCTGTCCGCTCCACCGCTGGCAGGGAGCGGCTGGAGGGAAGGGGGAGGGGCGGGGGCCGCAAAATGGCAAAAAGCGTCATCGATCACGTTAGAATCGAATCACGTGGTCGACCAAAAAACAAACAAACAGACCCTCTTCAAATGCCACCTTATTTACATAGTCCTTGAGAAGGAAAGGACTGGAGTACATACGAGTGAGGAAGAGGGTGGATGAACGGGGTTGGGACCGAGGGTAAGGGGTGGGGTCTGAACGCCGGCCCACTGTAGAACACGCTAATGATATAACAAATACAATTAATAAACAATAAAACGAGGAATTTATTAAACCTATCCACAATACATCCTTAAAGTGGGGAAACCCAAGCAAAATAATCACACAATGTGGAATAGTCAACTTCGCAACTAAAACATGCTATGCGACCTGTAATGCATAATGGAGGTGGATTGAGTGAGGAGAGAGAGAGAGAGAGAGAGAGAGAGAGAGGGGGGGGGGGGGGGGGGTGGGGGGGGGGGGGGGATGAGATACGAAGAGACTGAGCTGAAATCCTCTGAACTTGGCTAGAGAAACCTGTATTTCTCTTCTGAAACTTGGCTAGAGAAACCTGTATTTCTACGAATACTGCCACGTACATATACGCAAGTTATCACAAGAAGGAGAAAGAGGAAGACGAAAACGAAGATGAACGAGATGAAAAAGGAGAAACAAGACTGGTAACCAGTTATGAATAAATTAACCTGAAAGGCGAATAAAGTAGGCCTAAAGTACTGCATTGTTGAAGGGAATGTTCACACAGACATGACACTCCTTCCCCTCTATCACTTTACACAAGCATGTACATACATGTGGGGAGAGGGGCAGGGGACGAATGAACACTGCAAGCTCCCCTTTGAAACACTGACGAGTGTATACTCCGCATATTTAAGATCTGAAGTGGCAACATGACTGGACTATAGGCAATCCCGACCGGCAACAACCACTGACCCCCCCCCCCCCCAACCCCCCTCCATCCCTGTTCTCACCACACGTCAATCTCCCTGCCACAAGCATCGGCCACTTCCACCTTGCCGGGCCACGGGCGGGCTATTTTTCATTCCAATTTCATCGGCAGCAGCAGGTGTATAACATATAGACCGTCATCGCCAGACCTCCTCTTTCCAGTCCACCACAACCACCCACTGCCTCCAGCGACGACAACCACGTAGCTCTCTGTAGCCATAACGGCCATGTCCTCCATCACGTCACGGGATGCAATATTGCTACATCGTTCGTGGTCATTTGGCTATCACATAAGGAGGAGCGAGCGAGCGAAGAGAGAGGAGGGGGGAGGGGGTGGGGGAGAGAAAAATACCCAACCACTATCCTTAGAGGCGGCTTTGTTTACATCAGGAATCGGTTCTGACTAGGACGAGGTGCCCGTGAATATTGTCGGGAATAGAAGTTTCAGTTTAACGTGTACTCTTGTAGTCTTTCCCATGGCACGATGACAGTAGCATACAGCAAAGACACACGAACAGGCTAAGACTCTTCTCCTTCCCTCAATGTCCTTGGGAAGATGTATACTTTGTGTACCTACTGTGTCCTAAACAAACCACCTGCCAGTCCTCCATTCTCCCTCCCTCCACACCCCTCCTTCCTCAGAGCAGCCATAGTGATCACCTTGATGCACTTCTAAGCCCGGAAGAGGCAGCCGACAAAGGGACTAGGCCTGACTAGAGAGAGAGAGAGAGAGAGAGAGAGAGAGAGAGAGAGAGCGAAGCGTAAAATCATTCTCTTTCAAGTAGCCTGGCAAGTGGTTACCACGCCCTCACCTGTGTAGATCTGCCACCTTCAAAGGAAAGCTGCATCAGCAACTGAAAGTGGTGGAGAGGGCTGGTGACAAAGGATGAGGGAGGGAGTAGGAGGGGGAGCAGGGACCGAGAGGTGTTCAATGCAGCCGATTCACCTAGTGAAAATGCAGTGATCATTCTTCTACTGGAACAAGATTGGTCTACCATAATGTAACCTGTCAACGTTGGGGGTCAGATTAATCAATAAACAGGATACAGTCGTGAACGTGCCTAGCTGAGATAGCCAGTCATTCTAACTTCCTGAAGTAAAAGCTTCATATCTCAGCAACAGGAAAAAAAAGTAAATAAAACAAAATAAATACTTGAATAAATAAATGCATATATAAATGAATAACGAGAAACAGTTTGATTTCCAACTCTTCAGATTCTTCTCTCTCTCAAAAAAAAAAAAAAAAAAAAAAAAAAAAAACAGGGAAAAAAATCGTCATGCTCGAACTCCTACAACTGTACAAGCAAACTAGCGCATCCACTTAAGCCTGCACTCTATCTATCAACTCGTTCCAAAAAAAAAAAAAAAAGTCAGTCCAAAAAATGCGCAGCAAAGACAAGGCCCATCCTTCGCTGCGAATTGATTTGGATTTCAGGTAATTTCTACGAAAAAAAAAAAAAAACCTAATAAAAAATACAAGGGGGATGGGAGGGAGAGAGAGAGAGAGAGAGAGAGAGAGGAGAGAGAGAGAGAGAGAGAGAGAAAGAAGGATATAAAAGAGAGGAATTTATGTTTGCCATGAAAGGAGTGCATTTACGCAATACGCAGTACAGAGAAAATATTCAGGGCAGGGTCTAAGGTAAGGAAAGATTACGAAAAATGGTGTGTGTGTGTGTGTGTGTGTGTGTGTGTGTGTTGTGTGTGTGTGCGCGCGCGCGCGCGCGCGCGTGTGTCTGAGGGTCTGTGAATCTGTGCTTGTGTGCGTGTCTGTGTGTGTACGGGTGTTTGAGTGCGCGCGCGCATGCGTGTGCGTGTGCCGCGAATATGTGTGTGTGTGTGTGTGTGTGTGTGTGTGTGTGTGTGTGTGTGTGTGTGTGTGTGTGTGGCGTGCGTGTGTGTGTGTGTGTTGTGTGTGTGATCACTCGAAGTGTACGTGCTCGCTCGCACGCTCTGTGTGTGTGTGTGTGTGTGTGTGTGTGTGTGTGTGTGTGTGTGTGTGAGAGAGAGAGAGAGAGAGAGAGAGAGAGAGAGAGAGAGAGAGAGAGAGAGAGACAGACAGACAGACAGACAGACAGACAGACTTAGAGAAAGAGTGAAAACAGGTAAACGAATTAGAAAGTAAAGAGCGCCTGCGTAAATATATTGGAAAAGAAAAGACGTCGGAGGTACTGAAAGACGAGTAATATTTATCATAACAACGCTAACGAGAGAGATAACAAACAAACGAGCGCAAATTATTCACTCGGAACAAGCCCTCGTGCTCCTTCCGCGAAACATTTTTTTTTTCTTATTTGTCCCCCCCCCCCCCCCCCCCCCCCCCCCCCCCCCTCCTTTTTTTTTTTCTTTTCTTTTCTTTAAATTTCGTTTTATAATAATCTCGTTTTCTTAAGAGCTGTCATTGTATGATTGGCCCCCTCCATCACTCCCTTCTTCCACCTGTTACCCACTTTCTCAACTCCTCTCAACCCGCCCACCCCTCTCCCCCGTTCTCCCACCTCCTAACTCTCCAGTTTACGATTTTCTGCTCATATAGGCCTGCTTTATTCAGATGTTTTTGCCTTAAAAAAAAAAAAAAGGATTTTTCATATGAATTTGTTGTAATGTCGTCCGAATTGTGTCTAAACCCTTATACTCACACACACACACACACACACACACGCACACGCACACGCACACACCACACACACACACCTGACTGCGGACGTTTCCATCACAGCAGTCATAAAACACACATGCAACGCAGAAAGGCCAGATATATTAACCATAGCTGTGTAAATAATACATATACCATGTCCTACTGAAACATATCAGACAGCAGGACAGAGCAAACAGATAAGCTGTCGTCAAACAAACAACAAAAAAAGTTCTCGAGTGAGTGTTGCATAAAACTTCGTTTGCCGTAACATGAAGACTCTCCCAACGAGAAGGTGGAAAGCCTACCCCGGCCGCACAACACAAAAAAATCGGCATTTTTTCGCTATCATCTCAAATGTAATTATGTAGTTGTGGTGGTGGTGGTGGTGGTGAAAGTGTAGTGTTAAGTGCCTCTCCTACCATGTTTCCTACTTGAGACAGTCTATCATACGTGTCTGAGGACAGTATTGACTTTAAATCTGAATAAACAAGACCAGGGAGGGCACCGTGCGCGTGTATACCACGAGCTTCGGGTTATGATGCATCTGGCCAAATGTTGGGGCCAGGGAACGGAAAGGCAGACATGTTCCAAGAAACAACATAACATCCATCAACGGTGTCATCCCGCACCCAATTCACCTGGATTACTGCTTTTCACAGACACTGAAACAAACCGACAAGACAGATAGACAGATACACAGACAGAGAAAGGGGGTGGGGAAGGAGGGAGAGAGAGAGAGAGAGAGAGAGAGAGAGAGAGAGAAGAGACAGAGACAGACCGACTGACAGAAAGACAGAGGCA
>CM065716.1:68581116-68588616 GCA_033310375.1 Conus canariensis | reverse complement strand
ACCTCAAAAGTTCAAAGAACGAACAGACGATCTTCGTGGAGAAGACGACGACGACGACGACGACCTGAAGAAATACGGTCCGAAAGCTTAGTAACCCGAGACACGCAGGACTGTGACAACTGCCGGGCTTGAAATAGAAGAAGTGAAAATCTGCCCAACCTCAAGGCGCTCAATGACACCAGCCTAATTGGAACCTGATCAACTCCCACCTTGCGTGACCGCCCGCTCCACACCGAAACCCCTCTAACGAGCCTAGGGACCTCTAGCGAACTGGGGGACAAGGGACCGTGAGAGTGGGGATGGCAGGAAAGAGAAGGGTAGAGAAGGGAAAGGGGGGGGGGGGGTGGGAGGGGGGTGTTAGGCGGGAGGAAGGTGGGGGTAAGGGTGAAGTGGCAGTGGAAGGGGTGGTAGGGGAGGACATGAGTAATGACCCCGGGTCATGCCCATTATGATCCCACAGGTTCTCTCCACCTTTCTGTGTTGGCCATTGCTACTTTTTGTGTTGTTTCTTCTGGTTATTATCACTTTTGCTGTTATCGTATGTATCATTATCATCATTATTGTTATTGAATGTAGAAGCACCAGCTGAACTGTAACGGGTCTGTGTCTCATTTCAGTGAACATTTTCCGATCACGAGTATTTCACGTGTTCAAAAAAGTATACAGCGTAAGAAAGAAGGGTATGGGGAGGAGGGAAGGGGGGCACGGAGTTGTACAGCGAACGTGCTTTTTATTATGTTCCTGGACATACACTCCCTCCCCATCCAATCTCCTCTCATCTCAGCCTCTCTCTCTCTCTCTCTCTCTCCTCTCTCTCTCTCCCTCAAACGAGGCGCCGTGACCGCCGTCCAGGGCTGCAAAGTCATAACTCCAAATGGTGATGCGATTCTGCTCTGGGTCTGCAATAGCCAGCCCCGGCCACCCCTCCCATACTCCCACCCACCCACACACGCCTCATTCAGAGCATGCACTGCCATGGCGACCCTATGCCCGAACTTTTATCGCCCCTTCGTCCTGACCCAGACAGCTCGGGTTTCAGGTGCTGAGGTGGGGCCCACAGGGCTGAGAAAGGTCAGGACTACAACACTGCATGTCCGACCCACAGTTTGCACAGGCTGCACAGGGCTGGGTGAGCCTGTCTGGAAACACTTGTTGGAGAAAGCCAGCGACGACACGTCTGAACGAGTGTGTGCGCTGGCACGCACGCACGTGCGCCTACACACTCAGGCATACACACGCGTATACACACACGCACACGCACACCCACACACGCACACACCTGTCTGGAAACACTTGTAGGAGAAAGCCAACGACAACACAGCTTCGCCAGTCTGAACGAGTGTGTGCGCTGGCACGCACGCACATGCGCCTTACACACTCAGGCATACATACACACGCGCGTACACACACACACACACACACACACACACACACACACACACACACACACACACACCCTTTATTTCCAGTAAAACTCTAGGGTAGGGGAGGGGGGAGATTGCAAAATTCGATTCTCATGACAGAGCCAGTTATGATTCCTAAGCCCATCCCCATCCCCAGTCACATTCACATGGACGCACACATGCATGGATGCACACTCCCTTCCATCCTATGTCTACACACACACACACACACACACACACACACACACACACACACACACACACAGAGCATCTTACGGAGTCTAACCCTATTACTACGGCTTGCAATATACCACACCCATTTTACAAGCCATCAGCTTACACCCCAGTGTAGAAATGAAACAGAAAAACAACTAAACGCCCGAAATCGCTCCACATAGGCAAAATTTGATCCTAAAGTAAGCGGTTTGTTTGTTTGGTTTTCGTTTTTTGTTGCTTTTTTTTTTTTTTTAACCCAAGCCAACTACCTGTAAGCACGGTTTTCGTGATTTTCCTCATCACAACCCATGGCAGAGTGAGCAAAGTACAACTGTATTAAGAGAAAATCTATTGTACCTCATTAGATCATGATCTCGATTCAGAACCACTCAATGGTTCGTTCAGTTATGAGGCCTGCAGACGAAGCAAGTTTCGGGGCGTGACGGGCTGAGCAACACGGCTTCAAGCATTGGGCAAACCTGCCCGCTGCACTGCGAAAGGAGAGCTGGCAGATTAGAACGGTTCTCTTCCCCTACCAACACTGCTTGCAATTGTCCAATCACAACCGCTTTCCCGGATCAGGAGTATACAACATTGCAAGTATTACGTTCCTTCCGAAATGGCGATTGGTTCACTCACGTCCATTCAGTAATGAATTCGTACACACACAGTATTCATTAATTAGCATGCTGAGAATTCAAAAGATTGTCTTACATACGCAAAGAAGCAGCGCATTCAACTACCTAACATCAGGTTAAATGTGGGGCAAAAAACATGTTTATTCAAGTGTGAGACTTCGTTAAACGACGCACGTGTAGGCTGCCCTTGTAGAGCGACGATCAATAACAGTATACGTATGTCAGCTAGGCTGAATAACCAAGTGTATGAACAGGTATCTACATTCGTATTAAAGCATTATTGTCTTGCAGCTAGTGTTTGACCGCTGCCAAAGTTCTATTCTGTATTGATATCACGATGACATGACATCAATTTCTTCGATGCTTCTTCGTTTGAACCGTAGCATTCGCTCAGAGTGGGCGCGCATGAAGCAAGGTGAAATGTCAGGTATGCAAGTGTCCTAACAGTGAGTATCGTGTGTGACTAGCTACGTCTGCGGAGTGTGTGTCTGCAAACTGTCTCAACACGGTAAATGTCTCCTTCGTCTGAGGGCCGCCTTAGGTAAGGGTCTTTTCCCTACCATCAGCATGTCATGGTGTTGGTTATAGCGCAGCTGATGCACTGGAGGCAATGTTGGGTGGGAGGGGGGGGGAGATTATCATGGGTGCTATCATCTACATAACCAACACCAATACCCATTTCGACCACCACCACTTTTCCCATCACTACTGTCTGCTGACTGTCCACACAGTCCCACTACCTTCATAACACCTCTGTCACCACCAGTACTGCCAAGAGTCACCACAGTCAGTAGTATCCCATGAATATACTACCACAACCTAACCATCATCACATCGTCAACATCCCATCAGTACATTACCACTATCACCTGACCACCAACGGCACCATCACCACCACCCACAACATTCCATCAACAGAGTACCACCAGTTCATGGATGTTTAAAATGCAATACAGTATCACCACACCACCACCCAACTTCATAACCACCCCAACCCACAATCACAATTGTCTGCATATATCGTCATCATCCAACGAAGAGAAAAACATGCCTTACCTTAGCCATCTGGGCCTGAATTCCCTGAGCCTGTAATGCTTGCACTGCACGTTCCGCCGCCCCTGGGGCGTCAAAATCCACAAAGCCATACCCTGCAACAGCCAGGCACACAACATGCACTCTTCAACAGCCTCCACAGGAAAAGGGACCTTCCTATGAAACTCGAGGTTGCGACCAATCATCTGCTGCAATCGAAGTTCACGTGACTGTGCGCGATTATGGCACTCCAGGCCGAACAGAAATTGTGCATCAAGAGCTTGACCTAGGGCAGTCAGAGGGAGGGACCTGGCACTAAGCAGTCGCTCGACAGTTTCCAATTACAGGTGATTCATGCTCCACTTCAAGCAAGCTTCTGATCCTAAAAAATCTACATTTTAATGCAGGTCATTGCTGCACACACGTATATTTCGATGCGGAGTGACCGAGTCTATGCACGATGAGTCTGCATGCACTTTTTCGGTAGAGTGTATTAAGTCATGTAGGCCTACTGTGCTAGCGAAAAAAAACAAACTAACAAAAAAACAAAAAACAAAACAAAAAAAACAACAACAACAAAACAAACAAGAACAACAAAACACCACCTAACCCCAATCAAGCTACAACACTGTGAACCTGTCACGTCTCCCTTACCATCTAGTTAATGATCGAGAGATGTTGGATCACACGATACGACGACCAAACAGTGAAGAAAGAAAACGTCAACAAGCAGTCACCATAATTCTCACCATCTTTTTTATATACTGACCTATACAATTAGCTAAAATACAAACAAATACACAAAAATTAGAGGCAAACAATACTTTTGAATGCATACGAAACAGACAACATTAATTTTCGAGAAATGCATCTTTTTCAGACAACACAAATGACAGTGGGAGAACAGTACTCGCAGATAGCTGTCATCAACAGAACTTTCCTCGCTGGCAGCCATCTGGGGAGTCTTGTTTCTCCTACTGACCCGACAACTATCTGAGTATTGCTTCTCCGGCCGACCCGACAACCATCTGAGGAGTATTGTTTCTCCTGCTGACCCGAAAACTATCTGAGGAGTATTGTTTCTCCTGCTGACCCGACAACTATCTGAGGAGTATTGTTTCTCCTGCTGACCCGACAACCATCTGAGGAGTATTGTTTCTCCTGCTGACCCGACAACCATCCGAGTATTAAAGGCAAATGAAACAAACTCCACCGTTACCGGAACCAGACGAAAAAGCAGAAGAGCACACAAAACAAAGTGTGAATTAAGGCAGTTTTAATGAACGACACAAAACAGGACAAGCAATTTTGACAATATGCCTTCCTCAGCGAAAAAAAAACACAAAACAAAACAAAACAAAAAAAAAAACAGTACAGACATTAACATGCGCAATACTCCCCTTGTGAAGTTTTTGGGACAAGAAATTTCCGGCAATATGCCTTCCTCAGCGACAAAAAAATAAAAACAGTACAGACATTAACATGCGCTATACTCCCCTTGTGAAGCTTCACAAGGGGAGTATTGCGCATGTTAATGTCTGTACTGTTTTTATTTTTCTGTCGCTGAGGAAGGCATATTGCCGAAAATTTCTTGTCCTGTTTTGTGTCGTTCATTAAAACTGCCTTACTTCACACTTTGTTTTGTGTGCTCTTCTGCTTTTTCATCTGAGTATGGTTGCTCCTGCTGACCCGACAACCATCTGAGGAGTACTGTTTCTCCTGCTGACCCGACAACCATCTGAGGAGTATTGTTTCTCCTGCTGACCCGACAACCATCTGAGGAGTTTTGTTTCTCCTGCTGACCCGACAACCATCTGAGGAGTTTTGTTTCTCCTGCTGACCCGACAATCATCTGAGGAGTATTGTTTCTCCTGCTGACCCGACAACCATCTGAGGAGTTTTGTTTCTCCTAATGACACTGACGGTCATCTGGGAAGTACTGTTTCTCCTTCTGACTCTGGTGGTCTCTGAGGAGTATTGTTTTGTCCATTTTTTACGCCTGTTATTTGTGATGTCTGAAAACTTGTTTGTCGATAATTCCCTGGTCTCTTTCGGATTGCGCATTATCTAAATGCTACTTTGCACTTGTTTTGTGTGTGTATTTCAGGTTGTTTTCTGAAATGCTGTAGTCGTGCGTAGCATACATACAATGATTACATCTACATGTATCCAGGCGTTAGTTACAAGTGCATTTGTGTATGCACTGCTTTAACAGCTTGCGTTGCTTTGGTTAACTCATGTCAATTCACAGTGTGGACACATTAGATGAGGCAAGCAGTTATGCGATTCGTAAAATGACTTGAACTGGGGATCTCATTCACTGCTCAGTCAGCTACCTTGCAGCTAGACATAATCATAACAAAATCAAACTTAGTGTTTTCTCTGTAGTGCAACTGTGATCTGGAATCAGCTTAAAAAAAAAAAAAGCTCTGGCATGGCACGATGCTGTATTTGAGGCACAGATAAGTATCGACTGTCTTCTAGCCCAGCCCCCGATAAAATACACTGAACACGTCTGTCTACACAGTCTTCTTCCATGCTGCCAAACGGCATACACTTCAGAGACTTATGCCTAACCGTTTTTCTTTTTACACATGATACACTGTAACCAGTGAAAGGATTGTTTGGTTTACTTTCATTCATGCATGTTCAATAAATGGATAAAGTGCTTCCACCTAACTTATAGAAAATCATGTCCAAGGATCTGAGTAAGCCAATTTAAATAGGTCCCTGTAATTTATTCACATGAAATTTAGTTAGATCCGTTCGCGTTGTGTCTGATAACATTGGGTTTTCAAGTGTTCCTGATGTACATGCATGATTGTGAACAGCATTTGTGAAAGATCTACAGGCCACTCGTAACCCTTTTCCCAAGAAAGAGAAAGGGGGAGGAGGGGGAGGGGGTGTTAAGAAGGGGGAGACGGAGGGCTACAAACAATTCAGTGTCAACAAAAGCACCAAAGCCCGAGTATTCAGAAGACGCCAGAGAAGAAAGCCCCCAGCAGCGCTGATGAAAACCTTTTGACAGCAAACACTCAGAGGAAGAGGTTGACAGCCAACTAAACTCAGACTCTTCCACCCAGTGTGTGTACACTTGCACAGCCCAGCCCCCCTTTCTGAAGAGGCTTTGTGGACCACATTCTCAATAGGGTAAGTGTGTTATCTTTGGCAGTATTGATAGTGGTAAGAGCTCCTCCTCAAATGTGTTTTGAAAAAGAAAAAAGGTGAGCGGGGAGGGGGAGGCGCGATGTGTAATACACTGCACTGCATAGTTCCCCTCCCTCAGCAAACAGCCTATTCTCGCCCACTTTTCTTTTCATATCTGTGGGAAATGGATTTAACATGACGCCAAAGGCAGGCAAAGGGAAACAACAAACTTTAAACGAGTGACCCAAAAATCTCTCTGTGCCTATATTCTTCTACAAACAAGCTCCCTTTCAACTGTCGTGCTGGGTTTCTGAGTTAGGGGGGGCTCTGTCCTGGAGTGTTCCATCTGATTTGGGACAAGCCACGAGAGGGTGGCGCGAGGCAGCCTGTTCCAACTGACGTGCAGCTAATGCTTCATTCTCTGTAGGGATGTCTTAAGGGTGAGAAATGCAATATGCCAGCAAGTCATTTCACTTCTGCCACTTTCTCTCGCTTCACGAGGCTGTGTGACAAGAAGCACACAATAAGGCAGTAAGTGCGTACTGTTAGGCGAAAGTGTGGATGTTGAATCAAAACACTGTAACATGGACAGTGCCCCTAAAGCACGCACGTTGCCATGCGAACACACACATATTTCTCTCTCTCTCTCTCTCTCTCTCTCTCTCTCTCTCTCTCTCCATGCTCCGCAAAAAGTTACACAAACACATGCAAAGAAAAAAACAACAACAACTAAACCTATTAAACTAATAAAACACCAACATAATCTCCCCTTGTTTCAACAGGCCACACACTTCAAAGAAAACTTAATCGTTCGACAGACAGAGTGGATACATCTGTTTTCTTACCTTTACATTTGTTAGTTGTTTGATCGATTATTGCTTTGGTTGATGTGATCGTCCCAAAGCTGAAACAAACAGCATAAACCAATCAGTTTTCTCAGCTGCCATCATACACGGTTCTTACAGACATTAGATGGTATGTCTCGAATTTTCAAGCATTTCAATGGTACGGTTTGAATTTTCAAGGACAGACGGGAGACCCATGACGAAAGGAGCCATAGTAGA
>CM065716.1:68561116-68576116 GCA_033310375.1 Conus canariensis | reverse complement strand
GTTGTGGTTTCAAACAAGGCTTTTTTTTTAAAATATAGCGACAAAACTGCTTCAGTCTTGTGTGGTGCGGGTTTTTTTTCCCCCTCAATAATGATAATACATAAATATTAATACACACAAAAAGGAATGTATAATCTCCGTGTCATTCATATAGCATCGCTCAACACTGTGACCATAATAATTATCTTTGCTTACACTTACAACACACCGAGGGCAGGTTTGTTGTATACATTTCAGAAACAGTTTGATCGTGCAATGTCAAGAAAACTTACGAGCCTTACAAACAATCCTTCAAACCCACAAAAAGAAGAGAGTGAACAACAACAACAAAAACCAAAAAAAACTCTGAAGTTGAACTTGTCCATGATCCCGTGCAGGCAAAAGAAAAGCACTTTCCGGATGATTCGTATGATCACTCGCCGGAATTTAAGAAGAAGAAGAACAACAACAACATCAAAACAAGACCTTCTTAACTACAGAAGACGATGAGACACTGACATGATTCCTATATACGGCAGCAAATGTGATCACTCGCTGGAATTTGAAAAAAAAAAAGGAAAAAAAAAAAAGAAGAAGAAAAACAAAGAAACCGGCGAAAAGAACTTTTTGACTATTTAAAAAAAAAAAAAAAAAAGACAGCGTCGCACTGACATTATATATGGCATCAACGTATGATCACTCACTGGAATTTTCCACACAAAAAAATGAAGAAAGCGTGAAGAACTTTTCGACTCTAAAAAAAAAAAAAAAAAAAAAAAAAAAAAAAGAAAAAGACGGTGAGGCACTGACATATTATATATCATGGCAGGCAGGAAGACGGAGGGCGGAGGGCCGGGGTCTGTGCTATCGGCCCAGCACTCGGGGCCGTGCCGATACACATGACGGGCATGTCTGCTACAGCTGAAACCCCATCGCTTCCAATCGCCCCTCCCCCCAGCTCTCGTTTCATCCCCGTGCTCTCTTCTTATCGCACCCGACCTCAGCTGGAGCCGCCGACCCATTAACTCGCATCAGCGTCCTGCAGGGATCCTCTGGCACCGCTCTGGCACTGCTCGGCATCTCTCTCTCTCTCTCTCTCTCTCTCTCTCTCTCTCTCTCTCTCCCCGTCCGTCTGTGTGTGGGTACTGGTACTGGTGTGTGTGTGTGTGTGTGTGTGTGTGTGTGTGTGTGTGTGTAGTGAGAGAGAGAGAGAGAGAGAGAGAGAGAGAGAGAGAGACAGAGACAGAGAGACAGAGACAGAGTGAGAGACAAAGAAAAACAGAAACAGAGAATGTGTGTGTGTGTGTGTGTGTGTGTGTGTGTGTGTGTGTGTGTGTGTGTGTGTGTGGTGTGTGTGGCATGCTCTGGTGCACGTAGAACGTAGAATACTCTACACCCTCACAGCTATCATCAGTTGCAACTGACGTAATACCGTTCGCGACTTTTGTTCCCCTATGAAGTGACAACGGGAGTAAGGTGCAATTATTGTTTCCAGATAGCGCCACAAAAACTCTGTGGGGGGAGACATGCAGAGCTGTAA
Organism: Conus canariensis; assembly: GCA_033310375.1. Taxonomy (NCBI): domain Eukaryota; kingdom Metazoa; phylum Mollusca; class Gastropoda; order Neogastropoda; family Conidae; genus Conus; species Conus canariensis. The sequence continues at coordinate 68,574,597 of CM065716.1, read as the reverse complement.
CCTAATCATCCAGAAATTGTCAAAGCCATAACTGCTGTACCCTGGAACTGTTTATGCCATAACTTCTGAAAATGCTATCTGAGAAGAAGAAGAAGAAGGAAACAACAACACAACAACAACAACAACCGAACAAGAAAAAAACAAGAACGAAAAGAAAAACAAGAACAAGAGCCGTTGCGCTATTTGCTTCCATCTTTAGACATAATAACGCCAAAATCTCTTTCAAAGGTCTTGTTGAAGAGAAACACACAGCTGCACCACATCGCACGTCGATATGTTTTCAGATTTGACCTCTTTAAAAGCGCCCCGAGGCAGATGAATGCCAGACTACAACCGGCAATGCCGCAGGATTCATTTCACGGTTTCTTTCCGAGATTCAGAGCACCTGGATTGGCCTCACGGATCAGCTGGCATCCAATCAACATGCCCCCTCTACCCCCTGCAGCCAATCAAATGTCGCCCTTCATTCTTGGCACCCGTCAAAATTCAGACTCCACAGATACCGTGTATCAGCCATCATTTCTTTCATCCGCCCATCAGATGGGCCTCCGTGCACAAAAAACAACGTTAATTAAAAGGGGGTCAGAGCAGACCAACACTGTGTCAACAACCAAGGGGAAGGAACCCCCCCCCCCCCCCCCCAAGGAAAAAAAAAAAAACGCGGGGGAGAGGGTGGGGCATAAGAATGTCTCTGACAAGTTTCTAACTGTTCGTGTTTATCCACTGGCGATGGACATAGTTCATTTTGTAAACAAGCTGTACTCCAAAGTACTTGCTTGATTTTTCATCAGTTTTGTTTAAAGTAAGAACTTGGTAAACATTTTCGTAGAAGCACCTGTTAGTACCTGTTATTAAATTTCATTACAAGTACGCCTACGAACTGTTAGAACATATCTTTTTAAATAGTCTTGTCAATATTGCCTGTTTGGACCTTTTGTGCCTTCCACAATTTCCATACAAGTGCCTGGTACTAGTACACTGATCGTTTCTTGTATCCGTTTCCTGCTCTGTCCCCACGTAAAAGCAGTCATACCTGAACACGAAAGTTGGTCAGACTACGCTTAAAGCCTACATCTCTGCTTGAATCTCTAGGAGCAAAGTTGTCTCGAGCTTCATGATTACATTTGAGGAATATCATCGTGAAATATATTTTCAATAGTATTATAACTACCGATTAAAATGTTACACAATAGAATCACCATTTCAAACTGTTACACTGACTTCCTTTCGAAATCTGTCCGAATTTTTTTTTTTATCTTTGGTGCAGAGCTTAACTTTTGAGATTATCCCAGCTCTGCTTTTTGGTGTAGAGCTAGACTTCGTTTTTCTGTGATTCAGAATTAAACTTTGCGACTTACATGCGTTTTTTTCCCCACCGAAAATAAACTTGGTATTGCTTGGAATTTGGTCTACAATAAAACTATCCCATTCATACATTTTTTTCATTTATTCCTTTTTTTTTTTTTTTTTTTTGGTCAGGAACTAAACTTCCGGATACATATATCTGCTTTCTTTAGTCTGAAACTAAACTTCCCGACTGATTTTTTTGCCCCCTTTAGTTCCCTATAATATCACAGTGAACCTTTCCAGTCTTTTTCCCCCTTTAGTTCCCTATAATATCGCAGTTAACCTTTCCAGTCTCTACGTATGCTTTTCTTTGCTGTGGACCTCGCACACACACCCCTGAAGACACGTTCAAACAGAGTCTCGTCTTTCTAGTCATTCTCAGTGGGTCGACAGTATCCTAATTGCTATGCGTCCCCATGGACCGGTGTGGGGTGCGTTTCTGTACGCTGGCCGCTCGCCTTTTCATCCTGTGGCACTCCAACTGCCATCAGCGCCAACTGCGGACCTGACCACACACAAGACATGCCGCTTCTGGCCAACCGGACCCTACAGTTGATAGCGAATCGTCTATTGAATAATATCCTTTTTATCTACACAGTTCTCTCCCGTAATGGTGACTGTTGATATCGTCTAGCTCTCCTATTGATCGTTATCTTACGTTGACAAACACGAGAGGGGAGGGAGATTGAAGAAAAGAAAAGAAAAGAAAAAAGAAAAGAAAAGAAAAAGGCGAGAGTGGGAGACATAGAATGGTGGTCAGCCATCCAAGCCCACATTCTCTGCGATAACCGAGAAAGGGATAGAGAAAGGGAGCCCTAGGGCAACACACACACACACACACACACACACACACACACAACACACACAGAGAGAGACGAGAGAGAGAGAGAGAGAGAGAGAGAGAGAGAGTCGTCCATTTTCATAACCCGACAAGACGTGTATTCTGATTAAAGAGCATATGATTAAAGAACAATTTCCACGTGTTAGCTTGAATGCTGTCCAAATTCGGTGTTTCACTGCCAACAACACCCCCACCCCTCCCCCCTTCACAAACACGCGAAATTGTTTCATTTTTTTTTGGATTTAGATCCATCGATCGAACAAAAAGCAAACAAACAAAAACAATAACAAACAAACCAAAACCACACACACACACACACACACACACACACACGCACACGCACGCACACGCACACGCACACACACCTCTTCAGAATTAACTCCAGAAACTTAACAGTGTGACTTTCCACGGTCTCATGAACTTCTTCTTCTGTTGTTCTTCTTCTTATCACCATCATCACCATATATTATTATCATTATTATTATTATTATTATGATCATTACTGTGCCCTTTTCAGTGGGTTTTTCCCTGTTCAGGGCAGAGAAAAGTCTTGTCATAAAAAAAAAAAAACGCCACCAACATAAAACAAAACATGACAACACCAAACCACCACCACCACCACCACCATCACCACCACTACTACTACACCACAGAGGACAGTCACAGCATCATAACTGGTCAAAGCTTACTGGTAACTTTAAAGATTGATCAAAACTTGGCCATGCCGAGGACACCTGATGTTCGTTTCCTTCACTTTCCACTCCCAGTTTATGAAAAGAAGTAAAACTTTTTAAAAGGTGATAAAAAAAAAAGAATTGAACGCAACAAAAAATTGGGCCTAAATAAAAAGACCATCAAACGAACAGAGACAGACAGTGCATATGGGACAGGTCGAGTCCACACTCCGGACTGTTGTGTAAAGTGTCGCATCAGATGTGAGAAAAGCATCCGGAGAGGTCGACTGATTCTTTAAGACAAAATTGTACAGGGTTTCCACGAATAAACAGAGACGAATGAGCCACAAAGGCAGAAAGACACAGGACGACAACTGAACAAACAAACAAACAAACAAACAAACAAACCCCTAAGCAAAAGAGCAGAACCAGAGGAGAGAGAGAAGGAAATCACTGGCACAGAATGTACAGGAGACGCCAGTTAGCGTATACAGAAAGAGACCCGGCGTCCTAGCAAGGACTTGCGTACACGGCACACGTGCAATGTGTGTGTGTGTGTGTGTGTGTGTGTGTGTTGTGTGTGATGTAGTGTCATTGTGTGTGTGTGTGTGTGTGTGTGTGTGTGTGTGTGTGCGCGCATGCGTGCATACGTGTTTGTGTACGCGTGCGCATTTCAAACGTTACGTATATGCAAGTCAGCGTGAGTGCCTATGTGTGTGTCCGGAGTGTTTGGCGTGCCTTCTCCATTGACATTCTTCGCACCGTGTTCCGCTTCAGCGCTGGACACTGCTGACCAGCGGGCTGTCGTGTGTTCGAGACTGGACATGACACGCCGGCCCGACGACACTGACCTGAAGGTGACTTACACTGATGTTAGTGAGTGAGCGAGTGACCAGTGTGGGGAGAAGGCAGCCAGTGTGAAGTGAACTGTGGAGACAGGTCCGGTGTTCGTTCTTACAGCTGGTACGCAGCGCTGGACACACACACACACACACACACACACACACACACATAAGCGCGCGCCCGCCCGCACACACACACACACATACATTTCGCGAGCAGCAGCTTGTTCACCACCCTCCGGACATGTAGGCGTCACAACTCAGACCACCTCCTTCCCCCTCGTCTCTTGATTGTAGGTTAACACCCCCCCCCCCATCCCCCCCCCCACCGCCTCCCTTCCAACTCTCTCTCTCTCTCTCTCTCTCTCTCTCTCCTCTCTCTCTCTCTCTCTCTCTCGCATATTCTCTCTTACAGAAACTGAGCCTTTGTCTTTTTGTCTTTCTTTAAAAAAAAAAAGAAAAAAAAGAAAAACAAGACAACAAGAAAGAGGAGGTATACATGTACACAAAAGAGAGAGAGAGAGAGAGAGAGAGAGAGAGAGAGAGAGAGAGAGAGAGAGAGAGAGGAGACACAATCGAGAAGGGAGAAAGGAAAAGGGGGTGGTATGGGAGTGGGTGAAGTGAATGAAGGGCGGTAGGGAAGGCGGGAGGAGAGGGTGAGTGAGGCAACGCACAATCAACATCTACGTAACTCTCTCTGCTGAAAGAGAGAGAGAGAGAGAGAGAGAGAGAGAGAGAGAGAGAGAGGTGGTTTACAGATAACACAATAAAGGAGAAAGGAGTGGAGATAAGGTAGACCGGGTGGTGGTGGTGGTGGTGGTGGTGGTAGTAAGGGGACAACACAGTCGCCATCTGCGTAATTCTCTCTGCTGACAGAGAGAGAGAGAGAGAGAGAAGAGAGAAGAGAGAAGAGAGCGAAGAAGAGAGACAGACAGACAGAGAGCGAAAAGACAGACACAGAAAGGAAAAGAGAAACGTTACAATGAGAAAAGTTTACATATAACATAAAATCTCAAGATAGAGGTAGGTGGAAGGAGTTGAGGATAGTGGAGGAGAGGGGGGGGGGGGGGGGCGGGGTGGTAGAGAGAGACGGAGAGGGGATGGGGGAAAGAAGGGAGCACCTTATCAGCTGCGTAATTCTCATTGGCGACAAAGTCCGAAACAATCACATTTGTGTCGGTGGTCGAGACCTGATGAAAAAAAAACAAAAACAAACAAAAAACTCAACCAACCAACTCTGTACAGCGGCTTCCGACTCACCGCACTCGCGACGCGACAGATCAATTCTATGTTGTGTTTTGTTTTCCGATTCGTGTAAAAGGAGAAGGGCTTTGTCACTTGTGCTGTGACAGTCCCCCCCCCCCCCCCCCCCCCCCCCCCCCCCCCCCCCTCTCTTTGTCACAGCTGTTCCTCGACTACTGAAAGGAGAGTTCGGTCGTGCATGTTCGTGATACTAGCTAGACATCTCTCACCCACAAGCCCCTGCAACGAGGGAAGTGACGCAACCTTTAGACGGTCGGCACAAAGGCTCTGCGTCCACAGCAACACGGGTTACACCTTTCCCTCAGCCTGGGACAGATTGCAGCCCTTGGGCCGTGTGCTCATTCTGTTACACAATAACGTGAACTTTCCTTAAGTCTGGTCCGCTGTTAAGTTGGTATGTGTGTGTGTGTGTGTGTGTGTGTGTGTGTGTGTGTGTGTGTGTGTTTCGCGAATCCCTGAATCGTTATATTCACCCAACAATGTTTGACAATGGCACAGAGCGAGTCCTCCAGAAACAAAGCGTTCTGTCCGAGCATGCCACTATTCTTCCCAATACAATGTCATAGAGCGAGTCCTGTGACAAAGTGCTCGGTCCGAGCATGCCACTATCCTTCCCAATGACACGCGCTGTCGGAAAGGTGCTCATCGTAAGCTGGTCACAGCCCATGTCTGTGTCCAACAAGCTCCATTTATTTTCAAAATTGGGGTTACGTCACTCAGCCTCACCGTAGACCCATGACGGGCCACGCATCGCACGTCCAGGTTTGACTTGAGGCAAACATTAGAGACGGACCGTGAGGACAGAAATTATCCGTAGAATGTAACCGAGTCCCAGTGAACGACAAACTCACCAAGTCCGAAAAAGTGAAAGCATCAGCTGATTTCAAATTACACACAGAACGGAGCGAGGCTTTTCAAGCAAGATAATTACTTTTCAAACAAATATTTAACAAAAATTAAACTTTTGACCCACAACATTGAATTAGATTGTAACTTTATCGTAATTTACACACAAATAATTTGCAAGCATTTTATACCATTTGCGAAAGTAAGCTTGTATTAATAAATTCAGCATCGAATAAAGTGCCATGCTTTTTGTTCGGTTCCTTCACAGCGTACCCTACCATGTACCAGAATAAAATATCGACTGATAAAGGAAGGGGCAGAGGTGGCGGGCAGGCAGAAGATTAAAAAAAAAAATCTCCACAATCGGAAAAACAACAGTAACAGGCTTGCCAACGTTTTTTTTTTTTTTTTTTTTTTTTCCATTTTTAAACACTTCATCATTAATGGTCAAATCTTACGATGTGCGAACAGGTCTAAATGGTCTCCACAGCCCCATCCACCCCCAACCCAAAACGACGAGAAAAAAAAAAAAAAAAAAAAAAAAAAAAGCCAGAAAATTCAGGACAACTTGCACGGAACCCTTACCAACCACACTGAATGACTCCAGTGGATTGTATGTCGTCGACATTGGCAGCACCGATAGGAAGAGGCGGCGGCGGTACCCGTGGTGGTGACAAGAGGGGCGCAGACAATGGGTCCGTGTGCGAGAGTCGAGGTCCCCTCTCACTGATCCTATATTTAGGATTAATAAATATCGGCGCCGACATGGTCTTCTGCGGCCGATGGTCTATGTGTTTCCCCGGGGCACCAGGGGCACTGTCACTTGGCTGTGCAGCACATTTCGCTCTGTCGTTGAAGTCGTCCATGTCCCTTCCACCGCCTTTTCTCCAGTCGTGCCAAGAGTTCGAAAATGTTTTCAATTGCCCGTGCACGATTTACGATCACGTTCTCTTCATAAGGCATTGTCGTCACTCGTGCTTTGACTGCTTATTCAAATAAAAATAATTCACACCGAGGTACCAATATCACAGGTGTAGCTTTAAGAATACTTATTATCACAGGCTTCTCTTCTTCCACTAATGGCACTATTATTATCACAGGGTGTGTGCTGGTTGGTTGGTTGGTGGGGATGTTTGGTTTTAAATAATCACTTTCCTCTTTTTCTACTGATCAGTGAGCGAGATACGTGTCAGGGGTGAGCTGATCTGGCGTTCTGATTCCTATCTGTTTACATAAATGCAGAAACTTCGAACTACCGGCAGGCAACTGGTAACACAAATTCCTAATAGCCCGGTGTTTTGATGACGGCGAGTCTACCCTGTCCAACACACACTGACTCAGCAAAAACAGACCGAGGCAGTGTACCCGTGACGTTTATATGGAGGCTCACTGGCGGGGTATGCGCAGGGTTATTCAGAAATACCGATGAACACCTGACGTCATCGGATAAAAATCAGGCATCAAGTAATCACAGTTTCCGTGAGGGTGATTTGCCTTGGATTGAAATGCAGTCTTCTGAGCTGTTTTTAAAATAATACTATGGGTGGCTTACTTTCGGAACAAATAAATATTGGGATTAAGTTTTGTACCTTGGCGCACTGATATGACGAGGGGCGGTGCCCTTGATTGAGCCATCACCGGCCTGCGCCTTTGTGAATGAACACGGAGCATCCCTCTCACCAGATCTGCTCACTCCGGACAAATTTCAGCTGTCTTTGAATGCTCGGGTTATTCAGGTTACCGTTTTAACCTTCACTACAAACATAGTAGAGGTGATACAAGTGCCAAATAAAATAACACACCTTTAAAGTAAGGAAGATGAAAAATAGAAGCCACAAAACACCCATGAGATAATGGCAATATTTCGGTTTATTTCAACCTTTCTCAAGCCACACTGGCCAACTGACAAACATAACACTTAAGATTACTGTTGTTGTGTCACTGAAAAAAGTTCACTAGAAGACAGTTCACTTAGAACAAAGTTCACTGGAAAAAAGGAGTTCACTGGAGGATGGGGGACGGAAGGGGACTTGTTGGACGGCAGGAAAAAAAAAAAAGGGGGGGGGGGGGAGGGAAGGGGATAGGAGGGAAGGGTGAGGGTGTAGAGGGTGGAAAGCAAAGGGTGGGAAGAGGAGGGAAGGTGGCGAAACGAGCTGGGAATGGGAGAGACAATAAAAGCAACAACACCTTTAAAGTAATATATCTAAATACAAATATCAAAACTGTCAAATGTTGACTTTGCAGGGGTTACTTTCTTGGTGTTCTCATGCAGACATGCGGCTGGACGTTCCACAGGGATCTATTCAGGGCCCCATTGTCTTTGTCCTTTATACTCAGGGCCCCATTGTCTTTGTCCTTTATACTCAGGGCCCCATTGTCTTTGTCCTTTATACTCAGGGCCCCATTGTCTTTGTCCTTTATACTCAGGGCCCCGTTGTCTTTGTCCTTTATACTCAGGGCCACATTGTCTTTGTCCTTTATACTCAGGGCCCCATTGTCTTTGTCCTTTATACTCAGGGCCCCATTGTCTTTGTCCTTTATACTCAGGGCCCCATTGTCTTTGTCCTTTATACTCAACCTATCACTGATTCGTCTCTTAGTTCGCTCTGTCTCACCATAGTTTCTCTGTCTGATGATAATCAATTTTATAAGTCTAGCGAATTATCTCAGCTATCACTTCTCATTCACAGTACAAAAGCATACATTTGTAATATGAAAGCTTGGATGACACATAAGCTTCAGCCGAATAATGACGAGACAGACAGGCTTTTTATTGCAAACAAAAAGTGTCCCAACAGCTGTCCAGCTAAGCGATGCCTTCCTCGTCCATCCCATTTTGCACGCACGCAGGCACGCACACACACACACACACACACACACACACACACACACACACACACACACACACACACACACACACACTCTACACAACATTTCACCACACCACACCACATCACACCCGACTACACCATACAGCGCCAATCAACACATAAATACTGCACACACACACACACACACACACACACACACACACACACACACAGAGTAAGGGGGGTTGGGGGCGGTGTAAGTGGGGCATTTCTGAGGTGGTAACAAATCCAGCTGCCAGGACTCAGCATGTGACAGACGGAGTGTCCCACGACCAAAGGACTCGGACTAGTGTGGTCATTACGTCAGTGTAGGTCCCTCACTTCAGGGTATAGGTACGGGGTACACGGAGAAGGGAGTGACGAAAAGAATGGGAACGTTCTCGAATTCTGTTCCGCCGGTATTTTGCTCCCCACGCACTAAAAATAGCCACGTCGCCACTTAAAAATAGCCACGTCCCCACGCACTAAAAATTGGCCAGCAGAATATGCGGCTTTCTAACTCTCGGTGTACCTCCGACATACCAATGTAAAAAGCAAGCGTGTGACAGTGCAAAAGAAAAGTGCTTCATCAAGTAAAGATTAAAAAAAAAAAAAGCAAAGAAAAAACAAAACAAGACAAGCGCGCGCGCGCGCGCACACACACGCACACACACACACACACACACACACACAAAAGAAGAAAGAGTGAGAACAAAAATGAACAAAAGATAAATGAACAAAAGATAAACAAATAAGAAGGGGAAGGAGGAAAGCGTATGTTGAGGAGAGAGTGGGGGGAGGTGGGGGCGTGGGAGGGGGGACCTGAGGGGGGGGGGAGTGAGGGAGAGGGTCAGATGCATTGGAGAGACAGACGCATTACGAACACGAGTGAGAATGCGCACGCTATTTACTTCTTCTTGGTGCATGAGGAAGACGTTAAAACGGCGTTGTTGGTTAGGTTTCCTTTCTGATCTAAGCCCTTATAGACAGCCTATGTGTATACAATGATGTGTGTGTGTGTGTGTGTGTTGGGATAGGCAATTCGCCGAAGTTTGTCATCTTTCTTCTGATTGGCTCTTCCTCAAGAAATCCAGTCCCCTTTGTTCGTTGGAGACGGACGTGTCCCCCTTCCCGAGTGACCCAGTTCAGTTTACAACACTGCCCCCAAACAGGACACCGGCCTTTGAGGTAAAGTCTAGTTTATCGATCTGTGGGAGGGATAATTAACGCCTTTGATGTTCAGTCGTTCAATAATTATGACAAGAAAGGATCGATGATGTGTGTGTGTTTTTTTTTTCTACTCCCGCAGCATGGTCGCATGGTTATGTCGCAGCGCGTTGAGGATTTGCATTTCTAACGACATCCCCCTCGTCCGTACCACCTCCCCCCCCCCCCCCCCCCCCCACTACGGACTTAAGCAATATCTCTCTTCATCCCTCACTCCGCCCCAATCGCCGATCTTCAGCCGTACCTCTTGACTCTCAATGACGACAGCGAAGTGACTGTGTCTGTCAGTGACTGCGCTGGGTGTGGGTTTGCTGATCGGTCAGGTTCGTATTATTAGTTGACCCCTTCTCTAATGGGTTATCTCATCCAGGGCTGACACCATGGGAAGTCGAATTATCATTACGCTTTGAGATGGCATTCAAAATTGGAGTAGTTTTTTTTTGTTTCTGTTTTGTTTCTGCTTATCCCCCAAATCATGTTACGGCATGCAAACGTTCGCAGCCAACCCCCCCCCTCCCTCCCCCCCCCCCCACGTGTGACTCCATTTCACACTTGTGTACACACACACTCGCATGCCGGCGCACTTGGCAGTTTTCAACCAGCATCCGTAACCGAGTCGTAAATGAGTGAACTGGTGACTGTGCTATCACCACTGTAACATACTGCAATGCCGTGTCAACTTTTAATACTCATTTAAAAAAAAAAAAAAAAAAAAAAGATAACGTGTCGCAGAAAGAGAGCGCGCCACTGAGAGTGAGCGGAACGGCGACAAAGGGTGACCTACTTGGCTTCGGGCAGGATGGCTTACGTAGTCTGCGTGTCTGCAGCTCTCCTGTACGTCTTCGGTGTGTACGGGACGCGGAACAAGTGAAGAGAAAGCATGTGGTGTGGCCGATCGGTGAACGTCTTTGTGTTCGCCACTTCCCTTCCTACAGCACTGATCAGTTTAGTACAGGACAATTCAAATCATTTGGAGGACAATTTAAATCATTTGGAGGACAATTCAAATCATTTGGAGGACAATTCAAGTCAGTTTGGAGGACAATTCAACTCAGTTTGGAGGACAATTCAACTCGGTCTAGGGGACAGTTCAATTCAGTTTGGAGGACAATTCAGTTCAGTTCGGAGGACAGTTAAATTCAGTTTGGTGGACAGTTCAACTCAGTTTGGAGGACAATTCAACTCAGTTTTGACAATTCAAATCAGTTTGTTCTCCGTCCATGACTGTTAATTCCCTGAACCACTTTTCAGTATGTCTCTATGTCCGTTTTGACGATCGATCGCACATGAGGTCGACCGCTGTTTTCGTTCTCTCCCTCGCCTCATATCAGGTGATCAGCATCAAATAGTTCAGACGGCTTAATCAGTTTTCCGCCATAAGAATTATACTGACACTGTTCTTTGTAATGAGCAGTTATTCGTCACCAATTTACAGGAAGAGAGTCGTGCCTGCTAGTTCAGGTCCAGGTGACAGTGATGTGAGCAACGAGGATGATCATGATTATGGACAACGGATGAAGATAATTACGGATAAATGACTAAAGGATAATGATCTAGAAGAGTGAGTGATGCACAGTGGAGGATCATGGGGAGTAGTGGGGGCAAGAAGAGAATTGTGAACAGTTAAAGGATGATTATGAACCACGATCATGGACAACCGACGAATGGCTGATAAGAGGATAACTTGAATGGGATAATGGTAGATAACACCTCGGTCGGTCACATCGTCCCGAGTCGAATGCACACGTAACACTTCACTGCCGTGACCTTCATCACATACAAAATACAATATTATACGGAAAGATTTATACAGGCAGAGCCCCCTCCCTCCTCCAGGAACCCTTCTCCTCCCCCCCCCCCAATCCTCCCTATCCCGCCCTCCCAACCCCCCCCCCCCCCCCCCTTTCGTGGAGGTTGGGTTAGAGGCTTTTTGACGTTTTATTTACCCACGGCTAAGCAAGCCGTTAAAGTAAGGGGGATACACGCGCGACTTGACATATCGCATCAGTTACATGTAGGTATAATAAATCCTGATGGGGGAAAAAATGACAGAAGGTAGTGGACTGAAATATTGCTCACATCACTGGCGAGAGAGAGAGAGAGAGAGTATTACACATCAATCTTCAGGAAAACTGGCGTGTTGTGATCCAGTCTCGTAGCAGCAGCAACAACATAACAAAAGTGTGACAGGAGAAGGAAAGGGAACGCATTCCCCAAATCTATAAGCCAGCTCATAATGAAAGGGCTCGAGCGTTCAAACCCTCCCCCCCCCCCCCCCCCCCCCCGACTGGCCCAACTTGGGACCACTGACAGTCAAGGGAACAAACAGCCTGGAAAACCACTCAAGCGTGCCTTTGAATCGTAGAAGGCAAATGGCAGCGAGGGAGCCAGGCGGTGCGTAAAATACCAGCTTTTGTCACAGTGAACACACCAGATTAGATGAACTGGCGGCCAACCGCCCCCATGTCAGCACAGGGGACACGTACACTGTCTGTCTTTACCACAGCTAAGCACAGGCTGCATGAACATACGTAGTTGTATGCAGAAGACCGCTTGTAGCGCAAATCAAGCATGCCAGCTTTCTGAAGGTAAACAAATAAACAAACCCTTGACTGCAGTAAGGAGTGGAAGATGTGATTTAGAGTTGCGAAAAAAACATCATGCATTCCACTTCAGCGCCGACTTTACATCGCAAAATAACCCAAGGTGTGCTTTCAAATAGGCAGTCGACAAGTTGTCATTCAGCTTTTGTATTTTCAGAGGAACAAGATTAGGGCGTGAGAGTGGCAGTCCAAAGATTTCGAGCAGCAAAACCGGCAGGAAAAAAAAATCAGCTGCAATGCGTAAATCAGCTGGAAAGAGTCTGACATGCTTGTCAAATATAAAACCCTTCACCGGAAACAAAAAGGAACCATCAACATTTGATTCATGTGAACAGAATCTTTTGTTTCGCTTGTCCAGAGTCGACTTTCGACTCGAGGGTGAGAGTCATTAGTAGGATTAGGCTTAGTTATGCTTGTCTGCCCACGGTACATAATACCATATCAAAAACACAGAAGGTGTGTCATCTTATTAAACATTTTTTTACCACAACCCAGCACACAGAATGCGTGTCGCCTTGACCACGGGTAAAGACAGATATGACTACATTGTAGTCTTTCACCACATTTCAAATCATAATACTCAGGTCGACAAAACAGCGTTATTCTATTATTTCCTGTTCATCGCAAGCAGGATTGGAACAGGACACGTGAGGCTGGAATTCGGTGCTTTCTCGCTGAGCCCACTAGGCATCCGTGCTGCCACTAGCGGCGACAGAGAATGATACATGTCCATCTTTGCCACAGGCATGTGACGCCATGGGACATGTCACATATGTTATTGCCCACCTCCTGGCAGCCAGATCCCAGCTCGCAACCGTGACGACGACCCACCTGGACAGTCACACAGACACGACCAGCCACGTCAACAACAGCCCCCTCCCCCCCCCCCCTCTCCATCTCTCTTCCCCAGTGGCGTGGTGTAACATGTCAACAGCGGTATCCATCATCATATACTTACTTCGGAACCCCTCTACACAGAGTCCGCGCTA
>CM065716.1:68553616-68556116 GCA_033310375.1 Conus canariensis | reverse complement strand
TATTTGGAAAAGCCGGTGTTGCTCTGGGTTTTGGACCCACCGATATTTTGTTTCCTTATAAATAATACAGAACAATCCCAGCAAAGCTCTCGCCTGAATCTGGCTTAAACAAACCTGCCATGCTGTTTGATTGCGGCTATTTTTTTTTCCTAGGGGGGGGGGGGGGGGGGGGGGGGGAGGTAGAAGGGGAGGGGGCGATTGAAAAGGTGGGTTTGAACACGCGCGCGTGCGCGCGTGAGAGAGAGGAGGAGGAGAAAGAGAGAGAGAGAGAGAGAGAGAGAGAGAGAGAGAGAGAGAGAGAGAGCGAGCGAGTACGTCACGTTCCTTCCATCCCAGCACGTACTGCCGTACCACTGTCCTGTTTCTTCTGCCCATCTCAACGGATCGACAAGCCGACGGACGGCGGGTTCGGCGTCTGTGACATTTGTGGGCCAAGTGGGGAAGACGTGGACGGCGATTAGGGCGAGACAAGACCCCGGAGCCAGGCCCTTCTGTATGGGAGCATTGTAGCGTCTAAAACACGAAGACTTTTCGTCAGTGTAGAATGAGCATCATCCCTGTTTTCCAGACGAAAACGGGTGTTCTATCTCGAACTGAAACGTTGATAACAGCTATGATCACCTTTCATTTCTGGTAAGTGCATGCGGACTGGTATTACGGGTATCACTATGTAAATGTCTTGACTGTGGAACAGTGGTGGACCCTAGCTCCACTCTTTTCTTTACGGATGAATTGGTGTTATTCCCGCGAACATGAGGGAAGCAGTTGTGATATCTGTAGGTCTCTAGGGATGACACCGATAGTAACTGTCTTCCTCGGGCAAAAGGAGGAACACAGCTGTGACCTTTCAAAAACAAAAAACAAAAATGGGGGGAAAAAGTTATTTGTCCATGGAAAACGGCAAAGAAAATTTTCCTCAAGGATTTTTACTAATGGAAATCAGCAAAGAACAGAAAACAGCTAATATTGGTTAGTTACGCTAATAATATTTATGCTCCCCTATCTTGTGATAGCTGTCTTCCCTGTTAAACGTCGTTTTGTTCACGATAATCGCCTTCTCAGCAAAGCTAATCGTTTTTTATCTTAAAGAAAACATTTGTAATCAGCTCAAACCGTTCTGATCCTTAGGAAAACAGTTGTGATCCCTGTAAAAACAGTTTGCTCCTTGGATAATAAGTGTTTCCCCGCTTTTTCCTATTTTCCTTGAGGATCCTATCTGTTTGCCAGAGAAAAACGGTTATTATTGCCTTTAGACGCAAGTACGGTGTCATAGGGGAACGCCTTTCCAGCGTGCAGCCTTCTCTGGGCGTGTGGGTTCAGCAGGTTTTCTCTTTGCTGATCCACGCATCCTCCTTCTTCTGCCTCTCGTCCCTCTTTTGGTCACTCTTCGTTTAAAGCACATGTGCACACATATGACGTACACACACACACGCACGCACGCACGCACGCACGCACACCACACACACACACACACCACACACCCCACACACACACACACACACACACAACACACACACACGTGGGGCACGGACAATAAAAACTGCTAGGTCACCTTCACTACAAATGCGCGCTGACAGTAATACCAACCAACACACACAAGACGCGTGCACTCGTTGACACTCACACACAAAAAAAACCCCACAATAAAAGCTGCTCTGTCACCCTCGGGACAAAAAACGCAGCGGGCGGCCCAGTGAAGTGCACTGAACAGGGAAGTCTTCAAGATGCACAGAGCATTGCATAGAATCCTCACGTCTTGTATAGAATTCACACTTCATCGCTTAGTCTGTAAGCATGTCACATCAAATGATCGATCTGACTGCTTGCGAGTGATATCAATCAAAATTGTGTGACTTCGTGAATGCACGTGTCGGCAATATATGTTTTGTACTATTACTTCTGTTATTCACTTCAGTTATTGGTTCCAGCTATACTGCTAGAGTGTTCAGCGTTGGGGATGAGCAAAATGTTAGCCCAGGTTTATTGTCCATTCAGTGCTGTATCTTTGTTAATGTTGAATTTGAAAAGTTTTTTTTTTTTTTTAAACAAAATAGACTCTCATCAGTCGACCCTTCAAGCGTTACAACTGTCCTGATAGGACTGGCTGGCTTTCTGTTAACACTGACTGAAAACAGTTTATTGTCAGAATAACTCACCGTTGTTTGTACTGACATTTCAGAAAACATTATGAACAGAATGTCAACATTTTTCATTTCAAGAAAATGAACATGATTCACTCACACACGCGCGCGCGCGCACACACACACACACACACACAAACACACACACACACACACACACACACACACACTCACACACACACACACACACACAGAGGGACAGAAAGAGAAAGAAAGAGACACACATAGAGGTGGTGTGGTTTCGATGTGTGTGAGTGTGTGTGTGTGTGTTGGTGTTGTGTGTGTGTGTGTGTGTGTGTGAGCGCGTGCGCGCGCATGTATCACGGCGTGTATCTATTTTTGAGTGAACATGTGCAATT
>CM065716.1:68531664-68534164 GCA_033310375.1 Conus canariensis | reverse complement strand
TTCTCTGTGAAAACGTTCACAAGCTGTTCATTCAGGTAAGACTCAGTCTACACATGTAGTGGAAACTGGTCCTCTCTACTGAACTGAATGTCACGGATGCAGGTCTTGTCATGTGATGGGAACCTGGCTTCTCGCTGATGTGGTTGTCATGAATGTAGGTTTAGTGTCTTCGTCTCTTCCACTGCTTTTCTCTTGCACCAGTTTCTGGATACCTGTTATTCCAGACTTTGCCCTGTCTATTTGGCATGATTCTAGTTCTCTGTACTACGCAGGAGCTCTATCGAATCCAAATGGGATTTCACTCCGGCACAGCAACTCTTTTCCTGCATCTCCTGAATCTATAGAATCTAGAATCCTTTACCTTTTTGTCAAACCGACATTTGTACAACAGGGTCAATATAGGTTGACAAGTTCACACTTTCACATGCTTTCCATGACTTTTGCATTCCATTTGGAGAGTTTTCCATGGGCAGAAATAAGCTATGTTCACACACAAAATGTATTCCATCTGTCATCAAAATCGCCGAAATGGCTGATTGAGTGACGCCCACCCTGAGCAATTGTGTTTCTTAAAGACTTTATCTTTAATTCCATGACTTTCCATGAGAACCAAGTCAATAATTTCATGACTTATTTCTTCTCTTCAATTACACAACTTCCCACAATTCCCATAAACCTCTATGGACTCTGGAATCAACTGAGGCTGATTCCTTCATTTTCTCTACTCGTATAGGTAAAGATGTCCATTTTCACCTCACATTGTGCAGCTCAGGTTTTCTTTCTTCCAATGTTTAATACTGTCTGGGAACATACCGAAAACAGTTCCCTTCTAGCTTCATGTCACTCGAGTGCGGGAATGACTTCAACGCGTGACCAGCAGGGACAAGACGATCTGTCATTGGCCTTGGCGGAAAACGTAACACAACAATCTCGGTGAATATCATCCTAAGTTTTGAGGAAACGTTTTTGGAAATGTCGATCTGCGGGCATGTAATGCTACCGGCGGGCAGCAGACAGATAGCAAAGATGGATGACCAACATTCCCCGTGATATAAACAGCGGGCAGACAGCGGAGGCAACCAGAGATGGAAAAGCGAGCCGCCTTGGCAGCAGCAAAGGGGGATAGGATGATGACAGCCACTCTGATAACAGAGACTGAGAAGGACAGAGCTTTTGTCCGGGGTCCAGGTAGACTTCCTGCATGCAACACGTGTAGGGTGTCCCCTTCTCCATGGGACAGTCGGTGTCCCTTTCAGGGGATAAACTGGATCTCTCTGTCTCTGTCTGGCCCTCCCCCCCCCTCTCCCACAACCATAACCCCCCATCTCTCCCTCTTTCCCTTCCTGCCCCCTATCCCTCCCCCCCCCCCTCTCTCTCTCTCTCTCTCTCTCTCTCTCTCTCTCTCTCTCTCTCGTTTCACCAAGTGTCTCTCTCGTTTCACCAAGTGACGTACATTGGAAGGAAGTAAAATAACACCATCAAACCAGTGCTACCTCTTACACTGTGACTATTACAACCGCAACCAAGCTCCTTCTTCTGCTTCTGCTACAGAGGCCGCGCGGCAATGGGCACGACCAGGGACAAAGTAAGACGCCTTTGAGGGATAAACTCTTCCCACAAGCAGCCTTCATCTTTAGGAAAGAAACACGTCATAGCAACAACGCGTGACACAAAATATGAACAATTTATCAACAACAGCAAAGAAATAAATGTGAACAAAACATATCAAACATCACGCTGGTTAGCAAACGAAAAAAAAAAAAAAGAAAAGAAAAGAAAAAGAAAAAAGAAAAACAAGTTAGCGGCAAAGTGAGGGGACTGTTGAAGGAAATCTACACAAATCTTCACAAAAAAAAAGTTTAAGTACTATATCCGCCAAAGATGAACAAACTAATCATAAGACAAAACACGACGCGTTTGGGCCTCTTAAGTCTTCTTCAGGCAAGATAAACAACACTCACGACAACGAAAATGAAGAACGAGCAATCACTTATCTCATCAAATTGGAAGCCAAAAAAAAAAAAAAGAAAAAAAAAAAGAAAAAAGAAAAATAGGTGAGGATGGATGGGAGGAACGGAGGGAGGGAAGACGAGGTTATGGGATTGGGGTGGGGGTGGGGGTGGGGGAGGGGTGGTGGTGGTGGAGGGACAACAGTATCACTCGTCTGAGGCTAGCGGATCTTCATTTTACATCTGTACACCTACGGCTGAAACATGATGACCTTGAACCCCTTTTCAACCTTGCGACTTAATTAAATAAGTCAAGATTCGTTTCAGGTTATTGATATTACTGTCTGTAGCAGTGGGTACAGTGTATTTGTGACCTGCGTACATTGATGAAGATTTCGGGTTCGTGACCCATGGCTTACGCTCCACGTGTTCATAAGAAATGTTAATATGCGTGGACAGACACGTACATGGATTGGTTTGAATTGATCAGAAAACAAATATTCACAATGATGTGCACGAAGTTCTGAGCAAGTAAACTGAACAGGAACCTG
>CM065716.1:68504164-68511664 GCA_033310375.1 Conus canariensis | reverse complement strand
CCATCCCCCCCCCCCATCCCCGCCCCCTCCCCTCCTCCCTCCCCCCATCCCGCAAATCCCCCACCAAAGTGCATGATTTGATGGTAATGGACCAGCGGGCCACGGCAGGCAGGCGCGCCATGTGTGGTGGCTAACTAACAGCCCGTATATAGGTGCACAGTGTGGTGGCTAACAGCCCGTATATAGTGCACAGATTGCAGCCAGACAGGCAGCACTGATGACAACGGCAGAAGGCTGATCAGGCAAACGAGTCGTTTATGAGTCCATCCCCCCCCCCTCCCCCTCATCCTCCTCCCCCACCTTGGACTGACTAGCGCCTCACTCCACCCCTTGGCGATAGTCACGTTTATAAACTACCCTCGAGCAAAAAAAAAAAAAAAAAAAAAAAAAAAACTCAGAAAAAGAATGCGTCCAAAAGCAGTTCATAAATCCATAGTCATTTGGTCATTAAAAAAACAAAAAAAAAAAAAAAAAAAAACCGCAGACGAATGTATCCTCTTGCTACTAACAGAATATATATATATATATATATATATATATATATATATATATATATACAGAAACCTAGATACCGGTTAGCATTTGCAAAATACACAACTCACCGATACTAGAGCAATGAAAAAAAAACAACAACAACAACAACAAAAAAAAAAAACAGACTCTAATTACACTGTACCGTGTGATATCTACACATGTTTTGATGTGACACTGAACGTGAAAAAGATCGGAAAAGGACAAGCAAGAAAAAATAAAGAAGAAAAAGAAAAGAAAGAATAAGGAGAAAGATAAAGAAAAACAACAACAACAACAACAGAGAAAAACCCTGAGAAAACTGCCAGTGAAGAGAAACACGTGAGGCGCTTAAAAAACGAATTAAATACAAATGAAAAAACAAAAGAAGAAAAAAGAAAGGTATTCCATGACCTGGAAGCGACTGAAGCAACATTTTTCAAAAAGATGAGAAAAAAAAAAAAAGGGTTTAAAACCCACAGCTTGTAAAACGTTATGGTCAGGGCTGACCGGCAGAAGCAGTCACCCCAGGTGGTCTGTCTAACTGGCCGGATGGGAAAGGAGTCAGACTCACGTTCCGTGGCCTAGGGTTCGGTTCTAGTCCTACTCCAGAGACGACAGTCTCTCTATACGGTGTTAACATCTGTACAGCCGTGTCACCTCATAGTCTGGATCGCACGGAAAAGCGAAAAAAAAAAAAAAAAAAAAAAATTACACGCAGGTAAAATTCCATTCCACTGTTCGGGGAAGACCATCGACAATCCCAACTCTATGGTGAAACGCGTAGAATACCGTGAATATATTGTAACCGCCAATATCATTGTCGATGTTATACTTGAGCACAGTATTTAAGCCTAGGCTTCTTGTTGCTCATTTGTGTTGATGACTGGCAATGTATTCTGTTTATTTGTTTATTGAATAAAAGGTATTTACACCAACAGGCCATCGTGTGCCGGTGACACGGATTACAGGAAAAACGAACACATACACACTAGTGTCAAGTTCATCTCCGAAGACGGAATGTGCCTGCCTTGATAATGGAACTGTAAAGGACCGCATGTAACGCAAAAATCACACCACTTAGCTGAGGAACGAAGAGAGAGAGAGAGAGAGAGAGAGAGAGAGAGAGAGAGAGAGAGAGAGAGAGAGAGAGAGAGAGAGAGAGAGAGAATGCGCACCAATTGATAAAGAATTATCCAGACACAAAAAAAGGAGGAGAAAAAAAAAACCAAAAAAAAAACAAACAAAGAAAAAAAAAGAGAAGAAGTATGAGAAGAACGCGTACAGCAATCACGCTCAACAGCAAAAGCAGCAAGAAATACAGTCCGCAACCCAACAAGCCATTTATCCTTCCATTGCTGTATTTGTCATTAAGGGTGGTTGGTGGGGATGGTGGGGTCTGGCTTGTTTGTGAGGGTGGGGGGTAGTGGTAGAGGGGGGGATCGGCGAGGAGGGGGGCAGAGGTCAAAGGAAGCTGATGGGTGTTGAGAGGAAAAAATGGTAAAGCTGTAGCCCGTGCACGCGCGCACGCACGCACACACACACACACACACACACACACACACACACACACACACACCACACACACACAACGCACACGCACGCACACACACACCACACACACACACACACACACGCACGCACGCACACACGCACGCACACACGCACACACACACACACACACACGGAGCGCGCACACACACACACGCACGCACGCACACACACACACACACACACACACACACACGCGCGCGCGCGCGCGCACGCACTTCCACTCTCCCTTCCCAACCCATCTTTCCCATCCCAGCCTCTCCCATCCTCCTCTCTCTCTCTCTCTCTCGCTCCTCTCTCTCTCTCTCTCTCCCCCCTCCCCACTCTCCTCTCCCCCTCAGACAACGCGGTAAAATCAGGAAACACTCCAAAGCAGTAATGACCACACATTACTGCAATTACGGGGAGCCAGCGCTGTGGGGCCTGCAGTTGCAGACGACTTGGGCGCCAAAAGAAATTGAGAATTGATCGATCTTCGCCGCCGTCTTTGATGGAGAGAGAACGGTATCCATTACCGCCTCAGGGTGAATGAATGCAACGCCAAAAAGCTTAGGGGGGAGACAGAGAGAGAGACAGAGAGACAGAGAGAGAGAGAGAGAGCGAGAGAGAGAGAGAGAGAGAGAGAGAGAGAGAGAGATGGAATGGGGAGGAGGGAGGTGGAAGGGAGGGGGGGGAGAGGGAGAGACGCAATGGGGGTGGGAAGAGGAATAAGGTGGTTAAAAAAAAAAAAAAAAAAAAAAAAAAAAAAAAAGCAAACCGAACCCCAGCAAGGGGACAAAAGAATGATTGGCAGAAAACGGCTTCGGAAGGAACAGGAGGTGGTTGCTCAACTTGCCTTGGTGGTTGCGTGGATTTGATGACCATTATCAGCGACAGCAATCTGCTTACATTATGTCCTCCAGACGCCCCCCGTTGTGGACCCAGGGATAGTTTTCCAATCATTCCCTTCCCCGCACATGCACCATTCCCATACTGGCTGACTGGTGTTATGGCTTCCTTTTTATTTCCCCCCCCCCCCCCCCATCTCCCTTTCTGCTTGTTTGAAATGTTATTGAACATTTATCTTGTAAAGTGGTAAGAGAAAGGGCTGAGGGGGTGGGGTGGGGGAGGGGAGAGAGAGAGAGAGAGAGAGAGAGAGAGAGAGAGAGAGAGAGAGAGAGAGAGAACAGACAGACAGACAGACAGATAGACATAGACGAAAGATTGCTTGTGCAATGCCAATACACTTAGTAGTGTTTATTCAGTTGCGCTTGTTTTTCTATTTGTTATTATGATTATAATTAACAGTACGGTGGTGAGTCATATATATGTTATTGGTGGGAGACCCCCCCCCCCCCCCCCCCCCGTGCCTGGTCGTGTTCACAGCCATGTGCCCCGCCCCTCCCCTTCACATTATGGTCAATACAGCCACCGTCATACAACCCACTGCTGATGTATATGTAATCTAATTAGAAAAAAAAAAAAACGAGTTCGGCTAATGCAGACCACATCGTGTGATAAATGAGCGAGAATAAGCATCGATGAATATAAGAAGGGACATGCCCCCACTTTCCCCTCTCCCCCCCCCCCCACCCACCACACACAACATATCCATGTACGTGCTCCCAAAAAGGGGGAAAACAGTGTGCGAGCACGCACGCAAAACACACACACAACACACACACACACACACACACACACACACACACACACACAGAGTACGTGCACGTGCGCGCGCGTGTGTGTGTGTATGTGTGTGTGTGTGTGCGTGCGTGCTTGTGTGTGTGTATATGTGTGTGTGTGTGTGTGTGGTGAGAGAGAGAGAGAGAGAGAGAGAGAGAGAGAGAGAGAGAGAGAGTCCCACAGACACACAGCAGCAGCGGGCACACAACAAACGATGAAAGAAGGTAGAAGGTGCCAATCATTACCGTTAGAGGGATGGTGGCGGAGGAGGGGAGGTAACAGGTGGACCCAACGGCTGTTGCGCGGGGGGGTGGGAGGCCGAACACCCAAGGATGGACACTTCGCTGCCTACTCACTGGCTCCGCTCACTCACTCACTCAATTGCTGAATTAGCCCGGTGCTTTTTCCAACCGACAGACCCCTAATCTAACTCACTCAACTCCACAAACGGCCGCCTTCTCTCCAGAATCCGCATGTAGAAAGAACCACCGCCCCTTTTTCGTTCGGTATTGTGGTTGTCTGTAGATCACGTTTCTTCCACCTTACTCCTCCCGCGACGACTTAATAAGGCACTAAGGTCTAACGCCGAAACGATGGCCGAATCCAATCAACGTCCTGGTTGGCCTTTTCCTGACAGTGCTGACGTTTTCTCACCGTTATCCTGAAGGTGCGATCTGATTTCAGTCCACGCCGGGAATGAACGGCACAGATTAGCGATCCTGATCCAGGCTGCTGCTTGCTGCGCTGTGGTGGTGGCGGTGGCGGTGTGGTAGTGGTGGTGGTGGTTTCTGGTGGGAGGAGGAGGAGGAGGAGGAGGACCCGGCGAAAAACAGAGCGCTGACAAGGCAAGCAAGCCACTGAGCCTACATACATACACACTGGTCGACCGACAACAAGCAAGGCAGGGGATCGACTTGACGGTCTCCACACTGTGGGCTGCTCAGCAGGCAGAGAGAGAGAGAGAGAGCAGGCGAGGGACCCGCGCCACTGAATCATAAACGACTGTGTCAATGTCAAAGTCGACGAGCAATCAAAGTTTGGAAGGGAGAGGGTGGAGGCAGGGGCAAGACGGTGGTGACAGACGGACAGACAGACGGACGGACGGACGGGCGGGCGGACGGCCGGCAGTGGCCCCAGTGAGTCAGTCAGTCAGTCATTGAGCAATGTGCGATCAGCACGTACTGCAGGCTACACAGCGAGCACCACACACAGCACACACACTTTGTGTTACTACCACTTCAGCCAGCTGCCAAGTCACACTCACAGGATGCTGTAGGTCCTGGGCGGGGGGAGGAGGAGGAGGAGGAGGGAGAGAGAGAGATACTGGGAAGTTGTGCCGTGGCAAGATGGGCGTTGTTTTCATCCCCCTACGTTCTGCCCCGCCGGACACCACACTACAGCTCCCAGTCTGAGGAGGGTGGGGGCTGGGGTTTACCAGGCTGACGTTGTTAAAACACCAATATCAAACCTGAAAGGGAGGCTGTTTCTTTCAGAAGTGAGGGGGGGGGGGGGGGGGGGCCGGAAACCAGGACGACGAATGTGGCCCGACGAGACGGTTGACGGGAGATGGTCAGCGGAAGGCGCTACGCTTCACTGGCAGTTGTGGGCTGAAAAGGATGGTTGTCGACCCAGCAACACGACACACACGCACACACACACACACACACACACACACACACAAAATGACACCATTTAATTGTCCACTGCCACACACTCACACACCACCACCACCACCACCATACACCCACTGGCTGCTTTCCAATCCGCTGAAGCAGTCACTGCTGCTGCTGCTGCTGCCTCGCACGTTCTCTGAATCTGCCTGCAGCAGCCCTGTTGAATGGCGGAGGGGGAGGGAGGGGGGGGGGGGAGACCATCAAATCAACATGGAAACGAGCCCCGCAACTGGCGCCGGCTTCACAAACCAAGCGACAATGCTTTCAGGAATCCCTAGAGGGCAACAGGCAGAGGGGTGGTTTGAAACGACCAATTAGCTTTTTGTATGGAATTAAGAAAAAAAAAAAAAAGTTCTATTGCAAAACAAAGAAAAAAAAAAAGTAGAGCAAAACCTGGCGGAGAACGGCCGGCGTTGTGGAAAAAAGCTAGCAGCGCGTTATCATCAACCCGTGCTGTACCTTCCTCCCCCTCCCTCTCTCTCACTGGCGGCCTACCCTTTTCTCTCTCTCTCTCTCTCTCTCTCTCTCGTATCAACAGGCCGGTCCGGAAACCAGATACAAGGCCTCTGTTTTACCCTCCGCTTCAGCCCTCCCGCTATCTTCAGCCTAACCCCGCAGAGGGGGAGGAAATGGGCCTGGAGGAGGGGGGAAAGGAGGGGGGGGGGGGCGGGGGAATGGGATGGTGAAGGAGCAAGAGTATGGTGGAAGTTTATCGCCCGTGGACCCCCCCCCTCCCCTCATCCCCTTCTTCTCCCCTCCCCTCTCCCCCTTCTCTATTTATCCGTGCCAGTCTTCTGAATCCATGACTCGGTGACTCACTCGTGCTGCCTATTTCTGTTGGCGCTGTATAGAGAGTGCCACCTCCCCCCTTTCTGCAACATGCATGCTGGCTTACTGCGCGGCCACGCTCTCTCTCTCTCTCTCTCTCTCTCTCTCTCTCTCTCTCAATGTTCAGACCCCGGTCAAACCGTCCCTGCCTTTTTACTTCTCCCCTCTCTATACTCTGGCACCGCGCAACAACCAGGGCTTTTGTGTGGCGGACAATTCATTTTCTCCTGTGACACTTGCTCCTCTGGGTTCCCTCCAAACTCACGGTGCAGATTACCTCCTTGTTCGCCAGTTAGCATCAGCAGCAGTAACGAACTGGTCGCTCGTCCCGATTCTTTGAGTTAGGACTTGGAACCGAAGTCATCTGCTGGTGTTCTTTACTTTGTGTCTACCTTACAGAGCCAACAATGTGAGTGGGTTATCTGCCGACAAAAACTGGTCACACAGCGGGTCGTCTTTTCATCCACCTCCTCCCTGCCTTCGTTCTTTCTTTGTTTCTTTCTGCCCCCCCCTACCCCCCCCCCCCCCTCCTCCTCCTTCTTGTCTCGCGATTCTAATCAACCAACAGGTGCACTCATATCCGCTTGTCAAGAGAGGTGAAGAAGAAACATGGGCAAGGTCTGAAAATAACTTCCCATGTTCAACGTGCGCCCCCCCCCCCCCCCCCCCCCCCCGGTTTAGTCGTTCCCAGAGAAGTGGACCCCTCGATAGGTACGTCCCAGAGATATGGGAGGTGGTGGTGGTACGTCCTGCAGATGAGTACGTCCCAGAGATATGGGAGTAGCGGTGGGACGTCCTACAGATGAGTACGTCCCAGAGATATGGGAGGTGGTGGTGGTACGTCCTGCAGATGAGTACGTCCCAGAGATATGGGAGGTAGCGGTGGTACGTCCTGCAGATGAGTACGTCCCAGAGATATGGGAGGTGGTGGGGGGAGGGAGATGGGTCGGTGGGCGTTGGACGTGAGGAGGTGGGGGTGGAGGGAATATAAACAACATTAGGGGATGGGGGGAGGGAGGGAGGGAGAGAGAGAGAGAGAGAGAGAGAGAGAGAGAGAGAGAGAGAGAGAGAGAGAATACGAATACCAATACGAATATTTTTTTTTATTGAGGGTAAAATGGATAAGCTAATACCTTTTTTACACCATGCCTTCAAGAACAACAACAGTAACAAAATATCAAAATGAACATCTATATGATACACGAAAGAAAACAATGAACAAGCTTATAACGACGAAACGTGATTAACATAAATATTACCTAGCAACAAAGGTTAG
>CM065716.1:68476664-68489164 GCA_033310375.1 Conus canariensis | reverse complement strand
CCATCAACAGTCATTCACTAGATCCAGTCTTCACCAAGTTCTGGGGAATCGTGACTGGAAGGTTCTGCTGTACGTGAAAAGCATATTAACCCATTCTGCCCCCGAGGGAGTCGCCGCCGCTCCTGCACCAGCGCGGAAGGAAACGTAGTTTCTAGTTCCCCAAGGGGAGGATAACAACGGGAGCGGGAAAATGTTGCTTACAAGTTTGCCTCCGACAAATGGTCTGGAAGATCGTAACAGTGATTGTGGAGCTGATTGAACAGGCGATCCACAGGGTCCTGAGGTGGAGGCGTCATCAAAGGGCTTTCTCTGGTATGCCCGTGGCACAATGCTTGTACCACAGTGGAAGGGGGTGAAGTTAGAGTTAATGTCCCTTCGCTTGACCGTCATCCAATCCGCGTTTCAGGTCCGCCGTGAAAGCTATGTACATAATATAACGCGATCAATGGTTCGTCATAAAGACTCACACACGCACGCACGCACGCACGCACGCACGCACGCACGCACACACACACACACACACACACACACACACACACACACACACACACACACACACACACACACACACACACACGTCTCCGCACACCCACGGAAGCACACGTACAAGACAAAATCCGCAGCATCCTCAGAATCGCCAGTACGACAGCCGGAAAATTGGGAGTGAGGGGAGAGGGAAGAATAAGGTGGAAGAGGATGGAGAAGAGGGCGTGGAGGTGACAGAACGCAGACAGGAGAAAGAGGCATATCCCCAACTTCCATAGCACCGCCAATATGACAGCTGAAATAGAGGACAGAGTATACCCCTTACTTTCTAAGCACCGCCAATATGACAGCTGAAAAGAGGACAGAGTATACCCCTTACTTTCTAAGCACCGCCAATATGACAGCTGAAACAGAGGACAGAGTATACCCCTTACTTTCTAAGCACCGCCAATATGACAGCTGAAATCAGAGGACAGAGTATACCCCTTACTTTCTAAGCACCGCCAATATGACAGCTGAAACAGAGGACAGAGTATACCCCTTACTTTCTAAGCACCGCCAATATGACAGCTGAAATAGAGGAGAGAGTATACCCCTTACTTTCTAAGCACCGCCTAATATGACAGCTGAAAAGAGGACAGAGTATACCCCTTACTTTCTAAGCACCGCCAATATGACAGCTGAAATAGAGGAAGAGTATACCCCTTACTTTCTAAGCACCGCCAATATGACAGCTGAAAAGAGGACAGAGTATACCCCTTACTTTCTAAGCACCGCTAATATGACAGCTGAAACAGAGGACAGAGTATACCCCTTACTTTCTAAGCACCGCCAATATGACAGCTGAAACAGAGGACAGAGTATACCCCTTACTTTCTAAGCACCGCCAATATGACAGCTGAAATAGAGGACAGAGTATACCCCTTACTTTCTAAGCACCGCCAATATGACAGCTGAAAAGAGGACAGAGTATACCCCTTACTTTCTAAGCACCGCCAATATGACAGCTGAAACAGAGGAAGAGTATACCCCTTACTTTCTAAGCACCGCTAATATGACAGCTGAAACAGAGGAAGAGTATACCCCTTACTTTCTAAGCACCGCCTAATATGACAGCTGAAATAGAGGACAGAGTATACCCCTTACTTTCTAAGCACCGCCAATATGACAGCTGAAACAGAGGACAGAGTATACCCCTTACTTTCTAAGCACCGCCAATATGACAGCTGAAATAGAGGACAGAGTATACCCCTTACTTTCTAAGCACCGCCAATATGACAGCTGAAACAGAGGACAGAGTATACCCCTTACTTTCTAAGCACCGCCAATATGACAGCTGAAACAGAGGAGAGGAATAGATCCCCAACCTCCTTAACATCAAGAGAAAAACGGGGGGGGGGGGGGGGGGGGGGGGGGGGGGGGGGGGGGGGAAGGGAAGGGAGGAAGATAGAGAAAAAAAATGCCCTGCTGTCTAAGCTGGACAATACAACAGCTAGGTAGCTGAGAAAGGAGAGTAAGAACGGATGAGCTTTAGAAGAAAAAAAAAAAAAAAACCTCCCCCATGCATCCCCCTTCCCCGCTCCCCCCCCCCCCCCACCCCACCCACCACTTCCCCCTTCTCCCTCCCCGCATAGCTTCTTCGGCACTACTTCCCTTTTTGGCACCTTGGGGAGGACGACAGAAAACAAGTTGGAGGAGCACAGAAGCTCGCCAACCCAACTCCCCCTCCCCCCCCCCTTCCTCATGTCCCCACCTCCCCCCCCCCCCCCCCCCCCGGCTATCATTTGCCTCACACAAGGATGCAGTGGACCGGTCCAGAACGAACAGGGAGACCAACGACAGCAATGACAACCTCGTGTTTTTTTTGTTTTTGTTTTGTTGTTGTTGCTTTTTAACCGTCATCATATGAGGCAGTTTAGGGAAGGGATGTTGGAGACGGTAAAAAAAAACAAACACAAACGAACTGGAAAAAAGCTTGGTTTCTTACCATCACTAAATGAAACAGTACAGAAAGACACTTTCAAAGAGAGGAGGGGGGAAGCGCAGGTGTGTGTGGGTAGGGGGGGGGGGGGGGGGGGGGGAGGGGGATGGACACCCGATTTCCTAGGCATCATAGTCTACACAAAGAGCAACGAGGCTGGACAGCAAAGAGGCTCTTTTTCCTAGCCTCTTCGAAGACTATGAGAGAAGGTAACTTAAAGAAGAAGAGGAAGAAGAAGAAGAAGAAGAAGAAGAAGAAGAAGAAGAGAAGAAGAAGAAGAAGAAGAAAAAAAAAGAAGAAGAAAAAGAAGAAGAAGAAGAAAGGTAAGCTGCCTCTCCCCTAGCCCATCTTCCTAAGCATCATCAACAGAAACAGTTGGGGAAGGACAGGTGAAATAGACGCCCACCTACCCACCCACCCCTGGACACACCCGCATCTCCCACATTTCTGGTTTTCTTGTTATGACCAACATGAGAAAGCAGGGGTGGGGGGGGGGGGGTGGGCGTGGAAGAAGGAGGACGGGTGAGAGGAAGATGAGGGGGGGGGGTGAGATGCAAACAGACTGACGAGAGAGAGAGAGAGAGAGAGAGAGAGAGAGAGAGAGAGAGAGAGCGGGAGGGAGGGAGGGAGGGAGGGAGGGAGAAGGAGGGGTCCTCCAGGACGGCGTCCCTCTCCCTCTGACTGACCCCCCACCCACCCATCCCTCCCCTGTCCCCATCTTTTCCCCACCCCTCCTCCCCCTTCTTCTCCGACCTCCTCATCACAACAGCCGCTAAACTCTTTACCCCCAGACAGCCAATCACAAGGTCTAAGCCCTGCAATGATGAAGGGAGAAATAATCGGTCAATAATTGGTCCTGCCAAAGAACTGCCACCCCCAAAGAGCTTCACCACCCACCACCGCCCCCCTCTCCCCTTCTTATACAGCAATGCGATCGAATCCGCTGCATGCAGCAAAATAGACTTGTGGGAGAAGGGAGGCTGGGCAGGTGGGGGGGGGGGGGGGGGGGGGGGGGGGAGGGGCGACCTATCTTCTCCTTCATGCTCACCACCACCTACCCTCAACTCCCCCCTCCCCCCCTTCCCCTTCCCCAAAGTCGACAAGACCGTTGACAAACAGAATAGCGATGACAGAGGGCAAGGCATCAAAAGTCTGATCGCATTACCCAGGGGATGAGGGGCCGGCCAAGCTCTTCAGGTGCTGAAGACTTGCAGACTTCACAGGAGAAAGACAAAAAGAATGATGAAAGAAAGAACGGAAGACACCAGGCAAGAAAGAAAATGGGAAGAAAGAAAACGGGGAATGTGTGTCTTTCGTTTTCAAACTTTCCTCCCGTTTTAGCCATGGGTAATATGGCCGGCATACCCAGAACATGACCCACAAGCTTTTGTCTCTGCTAACTTGCATCAGAGAGCACGCAGCATGCAGCAAGAACACACACACCTACCCACACACACACACACACACACACACACACACACACACACACACCACACACACACACAACACATACACACCGTCTGAAATCACTTTATGTGGGAAGACGTTAAACGGAAGAACAACACAGCAACACACACACACACACACACACACACACACACACACACACACACACACACACACACACACACACACAGGCGTGCGCTGTTAGAGAGAGAGAGAGAGAGAGAGAGAGAGAGAGAGAGAGAGAGAGAGAGAGAGAGACAGACAGACAGACAGACAGACAGACAGACAGACAGACAGACAGAGGCAGAGAGACAGACAAAGAGAACGAGAGATGGCTGGCTGGCCTCTGCTGAAGGCCTCACAGGCTATCATGGAACAAAGAAGCAACAGGTCCTCGTTTCAAGGTATCTTTCCATTAAGGCGACATGAGACGGAGCTGAGGGAGGAGGAGGGGACAGGACGGCGGACAGTGTGTACGGAGGAGAGGGTAGGGGGCGTGGGGAGACAAAAATAAAGAAGGAAACAAAATCCTCTTGACAAAATTTCAAAACTCAGCTCTAAACTATTAAATGGTTTCGTTGAACGCAAATCGAGAAGAAATGACCGAAAATCAGGAAAAAAAAACAACCCCGTTTTCCTAGTATAATGGAACGAAAGAGAGAGAGAGAGAGAGGAGAGAGAGAGAGAGAGAGAGAGAGAGAGAGAGAGAGAGAGAGAGAGAGAGTGGAGGAGTTGGGAAGGTCGGTGGTGGGGATGAGGGTGGGTTAAGGCTGAGGCGGGAGGGATGATGGGGGAGGGAGGACGGGGCCGGGGGGGGGGGGGGGGGTTGGAGGAGGAGGAGGAAGTCCTCAGAGAACCTCTCTAGACCGTCTAACCATCAGCCAATACTTCGCAAAGGAACGGCATCATGACTGTTGTGCTGCCCTCCAGGAAAAAAACCTGAGGGAGTTTTGCCTGCCTCAAAAGTTCATAAGTACTGTTTGTGTGAACAGTAATCATCATCAGAAAAACAACAATCACCACTTTTTTTTCACGTGGAAAGAGTAGTTATCACGGCAAGGAAATGGTAATTATGTCAAATGAAATGGAAAAAAAAAACCAACAACAACAAAAAAACATGCGATGGTTTTGAAGCTATGGAGAAATTTGATGAGTGCTGTCTCATGAGTCAAAAGAAGCAACCCCGTCTTGTGATTCTAGTAAACCGCAAACAACGAAAATGTGTAATTATTGCAGTTTTTTTCCCCGCCTTCAGGCATATTGTGCTCGTGCAAAACTGCCTTTCCTTGGCCAACTGTTCGCCCCTGACATCAGTGATCTTAGTGCGCATGAGTCAAAGTGACATGTTTCATGGGTCAGCATTGTCAGTTTTCATGGTTCATAATTGTCATCTTTCATGAGACATAATTGCCGGCTGTCATGTGTTATAATTGTCATCTTTCATGAGGCATATCTGTCGGCTGTCATGAGTCATAATTATCCGCTTTCATGTCTCATAATTACTGTTTTCAAGGTGATCACGTCTGATCGAGAACCCCACCCCACTCTGTCTTTTCTATTTAACAAACACAAGAGTGAATGCACACATACATACGCGCGCGCGCGCGCGCGCGCGCGCGCGCGCGCACCCACCCCACACACACACACCACACACACCCACACAACACACACACACACACACACTGGGCTGTATGGGATTTTTCAACTGTAAGTTTTACAGAAACCAGGCCACAAGCCGGTTGGCGGAGAGAGAGAGAGAGAGAGAGAGAGAGAGAGAGAGGGGGTAGAGGATGGTAACTGTCAGAGGCTGAGTGGATGTGGATGCAGGGTGGGTTCGGGAGTGGGTGTGGAGCGGGTGTGGAGTGTGGGTGAGGAGGGTGTGGCAGGAGATGATGTCTGCATGGAGAGATAGGTCAAACGGCAAAGGTTATCGTTTTACTGTGAGGGAGCGACCGCTAAAAATGAAAGACTTGATACCGCCGACTCCGATTCACGTGACAGTCGCTCGCTTTGATACAGAGTGCAGTTTAATGTTATCAAGACAGATAGACCGACCGACCAACAGACAGATCGACAGACAGACCGACCGACCGACCGACCGACAGACAGACAGACAGACAACACACACACACGGGTCGCGCGCGGGCGTGCACACACTCACGCGTGTGCGCGCGCGCGCGCCACACACACACACACACACATGCACACAGGTACGCGCACACGTACGCGCGCACGCGCGCACACGATCACGCGCGCGCGCGCGCGCGCGCCACACACACACACACACACACACACACACACACAGCGCCAGTGTTTTTTTTCCCCAGGTGTATGGAAAGACATTGGAAGTGGCGAACAAACAAACCAACAAATAGAAACAAGACACGGAGACGCTTATCATGTCAGAAGCAAACAACAAACAACATATTCCATGTACGCAATGTTATGTTTTCCAGCGTATTATCAATATCACTATCATCTTTCCCCCATCTTGCTGCTGGGCTGTAACTCTCCTCTCTCCCTCTTCTCTCTCTCTCTCTCTCTCTCTCTCTCTCTCTTTCTCTTCCCTAAAGGCCTTATCATACAAGGCGTGTCTCTCGCTCGACTGCAAGTGAAAGATGTTTTTTGCATTCGCTGTTTCCCTCGCCTTGTCGTTTCGTGCCCACCAGACCCATTCGCTGGAAAGCAGCCTGCAGATCGACTTGTCACGTGACACGGAAAAGCAACTCATTCCTCACCTCGGCGGTTCACGCCATTTTTTTTTTCTCTGTACACATGGAAGCGATTCTGACTGTGTTGTTTATTATGAGAACAGACTTACAAGTGGAATGATTTATGAAGAAGCATTTGCAAGCAAAGGACATTTCTCAACGGAAACATCGTGCCTAGACGAGATGGTGAGTTGAGGACACACGATCTCCCCTTTTCACTCTGCTGGGCTGATCACTGAGCGATTGCCTCACCTCAAAATGTGAACACGTCCAGCTCCTGACCGGACAGTGGGCGAGGATTTACTCTAGCAGTCGCCTTCGGAAGGTGATCACACTTCTTGCTGAGCGCCAAAAACCGGCGAACTTAATTAAGCGACAGACTCACCTAATGGGACATAGGCTTAAAGAACGTCGCATACAGGGCATCAGCGTCAAGACTCGACGCCAGCAACACGCGTCACAAGATGCATGCAGTACCTGATGCTTGTGTGCTAAGAAACAGGTGACAGTTTTCGGGCGTCTTGGTAAGGCGTATTACTCCATCTGAAAAGTCTTGCCCACAACCTTAATACCAGAAACATGTCTCTGTTACAGTAACTTTGCATGTGATTGTACAGATTGTCCTGGTTTCCGTAAACTTGCTGACATATTTATTCTTTGATTAGAAACATGTCTCTGTCACGGTAACTTTGCATGTGATTGTACAGATTTTCCTGGTTTCCGTGAACTTGCTGACATAATTAATTCATTTTTTGATTGAGCTGACCATCTTTCCTCGCACTGCGCTGCCTCTTTATGAGACTGGCCACCCCATGTTTGACTGAGCTCTAGCTCTCTTCTCATTGGTCAAGTCTCAATCGTCTGACGGGCATCAACCTTACAATACGACACCTGAATAAGAACAGCCCTTAATCCTCGAGTTGAAAAAAAAAAAAAAAAAAAAAAAAAAAAAAAAGGTATACAGCGTGACAACAGCCTCAGCTACGACATGGAGACTTTTGAAGCCACTCACGGAGTAACACATCCTAAACATCGCTCTGCGGCTGATGCTGTGTGTGGTTTTTTGAAGCCACGTGTGCAGAACCCCTTAGGGTTTTCCTTCCTCTGTCCCTTCCCCTGCTCTCCCCCCCCCCCCCCCCCCCCGCCACTGTCTCCCCCCTAGGGCAGCCAGTAAGAGCCATGGAAAAAGAAGACAGATGACCCCCACCAGACGGGGCGTACTAAGAGGCGGGGGGGGGTGTGGAAAGGAGGGGGAGGGGGGCGGGGGGGGGGGGGGCGTGTTTGGTGGGTGGGTGGGTGGGTGGGGAGAATAGGGGTCGTGTTAAGGCTGGGACAGGACGAGGGCGAAGGGGGGGGGGGGGTGGGGGGGTGGGGGGTCTGACTATTGCTTTTTAGGGGGAAATCAATGTGGGGAGGGCAGGCCGTTGTAATTTGGCTTGATCCATAACGCTGACATCCCTGCCGCCGCTGCCCGCCTGCAGAAACTATCTGTGTCTGCTCCCCAGGCACCACCGACATCCACGTCTGTCTGTCCGTCTGTCTGTCCGTCTGTCTGTCCGTCTGTCTGGCGGGTTGGCCGCTCGTCTGATTGGCAACTGTCTGGCTGTTCTATCTATGTATCTATCTATCTATCTATCTATCTATCTATCTATACATGTGTGTGTGTGCGTGCGTGAGTAGTGCGAGTTTGTTGTTGTTGTTTGTTGTTGTTTGCTGTTTTCTTCAATTTAACGTCTTTCCACAGTAAGTGATATTAGACGAGTGAGTGCGAGTGTATGTGTGTGCGTGCATGAGGCGAGTGTATGTGCCGTGCTCGCGTGCGCACGGTGTTCGGTTGCGGTGTGGTGTCGTGTGTGTGTGTGTGTGTGTGTGTGTTGTGCTGTGTGTGTTGTGTTGTGTGTGTAGTGTCTTTATGTGCCAGTGTGCCTCAGTTTTCTGAGAGAGAGAGAGAGAGAGAGAGAGAGA
Source organism: Conus canariensis (assembly GCA_033310375.1). Classification (NCBI taxonomy): domain Eukaryota; kingdom Metazoa; phylum Mollusca; class Gastropoda; order Neogastropoda; family Conidae; genus Conus; species Conus canariensis. The sequence goes on along the minus strand of CM065716.1, from coordinate 68,480,575 downwards.
GAGAGAGGGGGGTTGCTTTTTGCTGTGTGTTTTCTTGCTGAAGGCGATGAGCTTATCGGCTGCAGCTAGTCTACCTTGTCCCTAACAAGATGTTATCCACTGGTGAGACGACAGGGCCCAATCTGCCGCCACCTCCATCAATTTCTATGAGTGTGTAAAACATTGAGTCACGCTTCACACACACACACACACACACACACACACACACACACACACACACACACACACACACACACACACACACAGCACAGCACGCAAGCATGCACGCAACAACACCACACGCGCACACACACACACACACACACACACACACACACACCACACTACACACACAATACACACGCCCACACACACACACGCACACACATACACACGCACACACACACACACACACACATACACACACACACACTCATGCGCGCGCGCTCACACACACACACAAACGCGCGCGCGCACACACACACACCCACACACACACACGCACACACACACAGACACACCCCCACACACACACATATATACATCCTGTCCCTGACTCATTTATTTTCATTCTCCGACCGATTTCCCGTAAAATTCTATTGTTGTCAACAATGATAAAGTAGCTAAACACGTGCAGAACATCACAGACAACGCAAACATACACATGGTCTAATATCACTTATGGTGAAAAGACGTAAAAACAAAGAACGAACGAACGAACGAACGCAAACATACACATTTGACAACTCGCTTACACACCCGCACTCTTTAAAGGATGGATGTGCGCGCCGACCTCTACGGTGAGTGTATAATGTTGAAGCAAACGTACCCGATCACTTGGCTATAAAGAACAGTGCACTGGGCAACATCGGATAGTTTTTAAGGGGGAGCAGATAAGACAAAGAAGGCGGAGGACCAGCCGCCGTGGTGAAGTGGTTAGCGTCGCGAACCCCCGGCTAGGAGGTCGTGGGTTCCGTTCCCATCAATGCCATTTATTTGTGGGATTTGTTCTGCTCCAAGCGGTTCCTACGAAGAGGTAAATTTGCTACGGGCTCAGTTGGGAAGACTGGGGCAAGACAGTCGAGTTTAATCCACATAATGGATGCGTCTCTAAGAGTGTTGCCCAAATTTCCTGGCTAGCATTCTAGGTGTCTGCATCTTTCGGACCTGCTTGACGCCGGGATACATTGAGAAAGTAAGCGTAGAGAAGAGCACTTTCATACAGTCTCGACCAGAATGGAATCCGCAGCATCATCTCCATCATCCCCATCCTCATCGATCAGCGTTAAAAACAGGTATCAGACTCAAGGGCCCCTCATGCCCTGCTCTCATGGTAGTGACCTCAGTTTCTCTTTCCTCTCTACGTCTGTGCCTTGGTGAGGTTCTGTCGTGGTCCCCAGCATCGGAACATTCATGGGGACGGTCGTTGAACGGACGTGGTAGGCTCCCTCCGGAAGGAGAGCTCACTCGCGCTGGCTCCGCGACAAAGCAGTTAATGTCGTCAGCAGGGGGCTTGGTAGGTGGTGTCCTGCGTGTGTTGGATCAGAACAGGCGCCACCGAGCATCACCGAAGTGACTCGGCAGCAGTGCAGTGTCTCCTCTGGTGGGTTGCCTCATGATGACTTGACATTGACTGCTCCATGTGGATTGCCGGAGTCGGGGCTGTGGCGGAACAATCCGGGCTGTGGCTGTGGACAAGGAGACGGAATGAGCCGTGTGGCTGCAATGCTACTGAAAAGCACAGATGATGAGGCAGCTTTCAAAAAAGGAGGAGCAGAAGAAGGGGATAGTAAGGAGGAGGAGGAGGAGGAGGAGGAGGAGAAGAGGAGGAGGAGAGAGTGAAAGAAGGTGAACGAGAAGAGGAGGAGAGTTAAAGGGGGGGGAGGAGGCAGGCGGTAGGGGTGTGGGATGAATTTTTTTTTTGTACTAGAGGCCGCTTCAGATGAAATCAGGTTCCAAAATGGGTCAGGCATGATGATCTTACCAAAAACAGAAAAAGAAAAAAAAAAAGTGAAAGAGCAATACAAACATCTGTTCAGAAGCCGGGTGCACAGAGTAGAAGTACAGCAGCAGCAGCAGCAGTAGAAGTAGTAGTAGTAGCAGAAGTAGTAGTAGAAGCAACAGAAGCGGCTCAAGTAGCCGTAGAAGCAGCAGCAGCAAACATCATCATCAGCAGCAGTAGTTGTGATTGTAGTAGCAGCAGTAGCAACAGTAGCATCATCATCATCACCAGTAGTAGTAGTAGTAGTAGTAGTAGTAGTAGTAGTAGCAGCAGTAGCAGTAGTAATAGTTGCAACAGCAGCACAGCAGCACAGCACCAGCAGCAACAGCAGCAGCACTAGTAATAGTCTGTAAGAATGTTTTCCTTTCAAACGTCACAACATGAAACAGACAAGTCAATGTAAACAACCTGACACTGTACAATCAGTAGACAATGGGCTGGACGACTGGCTCCATTGCCGAGATCACCGAGCTGTCAGTCAAATCTGGCAAGTTCCTAACACAGACTCTGCCACTGGCGCCGCCCATCCCACTGTGCCGCCTTTCTGGTTGTGCAATACAGCCCCCCCCCCCTCTTCCCTTACTAACTGTGACGCCTTTCTGGTTGTGCAATACAGCCCCCCCCCCCCCCTTCCCTTACTACACTGTGTCGCCTTTCTGGTTGTGCAATACAGTCCCCCCCCCCTTCCCTTACTACACTGTGTCGCCTTTCTGGTTGTGCAATACAGTCCCCCCCCCCTCTTCCCTTACTACACTGTGTCGCCTTTCTGGTTGTGCAATACAGTCCCCCCCCCCCTCTTCCCTTACTACACTGTGTCGCCTTTCTGGTTGTGCAATACAGTCCCCCCCCCCTTCCCTTACTACACTGTGTCGCCTTTCTGGTTGTGCAATACAGTCCCCCCCCCTTCCCTTACTACACTGTGACGCCTTTCTGGTTGTGCAATACAGTCCCCCCCCCCTTCCCTTACTACACTGTGTCGCCTTTCTGGTTGTGCAATACAGTCCCCCCTTCCCTTACTACACTGTGTCGCCTTTCTGGTTGTGCAATACAGCCCCCCCCCTTCCCTTACTACACTGTGTCGCCTTTCTGGTTGTGCAATACAGCCCCCCCCCCCCTTCTCTTACTACACTTTGTCGCCTTTCTGGTTGTGCAATACAGCCCCCCCCCCCTTCCCTTACTACACTGTGTCGCCTTTCTGGTTGTGCAATACAGCCCCCCCCCCCTTCCCTTACTACACTGTGTCGCCTTTCTGGTTGTGCAATACAGCCCCCCCCCCCCCCTTCCCTTACTACACTGTGTCGCCTTTCTGGTTGTGCAATACACCCCCCCCCTTCCCTTACTACACTGTGTCGCCTTTCTGGTTGTGCAGTACAGTCCCCCTTCCCTTACTACACTGTGTCGCCTTTCTGGTTGTGCAACACAGTCCCCCCCCCCTCCATTACTACACTTTGCCGCCTTTCTGGTCGTGCAATACAGTCCCCCCCCCCCCCCCTTCCCTTACTACACTGTTTCGCCTTTCTGGTTGTACAATACAGTCCCCCCCCCCCTTCCTTTACTACACTGTGCCGCCTTTCTGGTTGTGCAATACAGTCCCCCCCCCCCCCCTTCCCTTACTACACGTTTCGCCTTTCTGGTTGAACAATACAGTCCCCCCCCCCCCTTCCCTTACTACACTGTGTCGCCTTTCTTATTGTGCAATACAGTCCCCCTTCCCTTACTACACTGTGACGCTTAGCCTCTTCTGCCATCTCATCTGTGGTAGTGCCTACGTTACACCTGAATGCAATAAAGAACAAATATACAGCAGTCCGATCGATCAAAGACGAATGCACAGATTCTATTGTTGTTGATGGCGTACAGTAGTAATTAGTCAATCACAACAAATGCTAGTCCGCGCTACCGTTCGCAGAGTAACTACTACTGCTGCTGT
>CM065716.1:68461664-68474164 GCA_033310375.1 Conus canariensis | reverse complement strand
ACTGTCGCTGCACCCTGCCAGTGTTGCTGTTCTGCTATGGCCACAATCAACTTGCTCTGCTATGGCCACAATCAGCTTGGCAACGTAGCGATCAGGAGCGTGTTCCACTCTTCTGCTCTGCTATGGCCACAATCAGCTTGTTCTGCTATGGCCACAATCAGCTTGGCAACGTGGCCATCAGGAGTGTGTGCCACTCTTCTGTGCTCTGCTATGGCCACAATCAGCTTGGCAACGTGGCGATCAGGAGTGTGTGCCACTCTTCTGTGCTCTGCTATGGCCACAATCAGCTTGGCAACGTGGCGATCAGGAGTGTGTGCCACTCTTCTGTGCTCTGCTATGGCCACAATCAGCTTGGCAACGTGGCGATCAGGAGTGTGTGCCACTCTTCTGTGCTCTGCTATGGCCACAATCAGCGTGGCAACGTGGCGATCAGGAGTGTGTGCCACTCTTCTGTGCTCTGCTATGGCCACAATCAGCGTGGCAACGTGGCGATCAGGAGTGTGTGCCACTCTTCTGTGCTCTGCTATGGCCACAATCAGCGTGGCAACGTGGCGATCAGGAGTGTGTGCCACTCTTCTGTGCTCTGCTATGGCCACAATCAGCGTGGCAACGTGGCGATCAGGAGCGTGTGCCACTCTTCTCAACTGCAGCTGCTAATTACACACAGCACGCTTCAACCTGTTAACTGATGGACTTGATCTCCCCCACTTCCCATCCCCGCCTTTCCCTGTCTCTTCCACCGCCCCCCTCTCCCCTCCCAGTTTCTTCCCCCCCCCACCTACCAGCCCCCCCCCCCCCCCCCGACTATAAATCCTACGTCACTGATCAGAGTCACGTCATCTCTTTCGTCACGCAAACCCCGGCGGCTAGAGAGAGGGACGACACGCGCACGCGCGTTTCTCTCTCTCTCTCTCTCTCTGGAAGTAGACAGGTGGATAGTTAGCTAGCTGGCAAGTTATACGTTATTATGGATATAGACAGATGCTTGTAAATGCGTGTGCGTGTGTTTATGTGTGTGCGCACGGGCGCGCGTGCGTAAGTGTGTGTGTGTGTGTGTGTGTGTGTTGTGTGTGTGTGTGTGTGTGTGTGTGTTAAAGAGAGAGAGAGAGAGAGAGAGAGAGAGAGAGACGTGTGCACACATACGTGTGTGCATGTGCTGGCGTGGCCATGTGCACGGCACACTCAGGACACTACGCATGTGGCAGTGTGTCGTGACGGTGCACTAAAGCCCCAGGCCTCGGCAATAGCAGCAGCAGCAGCAGCAGCAAAAGTCAGGTCTGCAATGATCTGCTGATCTGGCAGTTCCCACAACCCCTGGCACTGGCCTGGCAAATCTGGATCACAAGTGAAAAATCGTGTCTTCAAAGCACACGAAAGGTGTATAACCTATACAACTCACCAGAGGTGCGCGCGCGCGCGCGCGCTCTCACACGCACGAGCAGACCTATACGCACATCGAAGACCATAGGACCGCACGAGCAAACAGGCATGTGTTATAAAGAACGATGCACGCAAGCGGTAAAAATAAAACTATGCAGTTTCACCAGCAAGAGAGAGAGAGAGAGAGAGAGAGAGAGAGAGAGAGAGAGAGAGAGAGAGAGAGAGAGAGAGAGAGAGAGACGCAGTCTAGCTCATTTCGGCATGTTTTGTTTTCTTACTATACATTTTCCTGACACTGAAATCCATGTGGTTGTCAGTCCCACTCAGCAATGTCAAACACAGGCCGACGTATACGAGGATAAAAACAATTGCAGGGGTGGAGGGGTGGTAGGGTGGTTCGGCAGGAAGGAAGTGGGGGATGGAAGTGGGTGGGGAGGAGGAAGGGGATCAATATTTCACACAGCCCGTTGCCGAATCTCGCAGACCTCAGACCTTTGTGCCCGTGACAGATGAAGCCATTTGTAAGCCGACTATAACTCGATTATTCCCCCTCCTACCTTATGTCTGTCTGTCTATCTGTCTGTCTGTATGCCCCCGCCCCCCCCCCCTCACCCCCACCCCCGTGGCCTGCCTCTGTGTGTGTGTGTGTGTGTGTGTGTGTGGTGTTTGTTCTCTCTCTCTCTCTCTCTCTCTCTCTCTCTCTCTCTCTCTCTCTCTCTCCCCCTAACATGAGAGCGCATATGCTACTAAGCAATTTGTAAGCCTATCAGAATGACGCTGATCATAATTCGGTCTCTCCCCATCTATTTGTTATAACCGTTGTTCCTCCATACCATTGTGTGCGAGATTGATCACGAGAGAGAGAGAGAAGAGAGAGAGAGAGAGAGAGAGAGAGAGAGAGAGAGAGAGAGAGAGAGCGAGAGCGTTTTCCCATGATACGTCAGAAGCTATTCCACGCCAAAGACAGCCCAAGCCAGATCAAGATGGTTCAAGAAGCTTAAATGAGAGACAACACACCAGCGCCGCGTCAAGTGCTCACCTCCTGCAGAGGGGGTGAGGAATGGAATGGGAGAAGCAGTGTGTAAAATGTGGGACGGGGAAAATGACGGAGGGCAGAGTGAGGATGGAGGCAAGGACTGGAAACAAAGGAAGAGAGAGAGAGAGAGAGAGAGAGAGAGAGAGAGAGAGAGGGTAAAGATGAAAAGAAAATAATGAAAAACATCACGAAAAGCAGTCGCCAGGTTTCAAAAGGTCATCAGTTGCAAACGACCGCAAACAATGTTAATACTCCCCCCTGCCTGCCCACCCCTCTCCTGTTCTCTCCGTTTCTATTGCTGCCGCAACACCCCTGTCTCATTTCCATCTCCTCAAAGGTCTGTTCGGGTGTAGAATGATTGTAGGGTGCATGTGTGTGGGAGGGGGGTATAGGGGGAATGAGAGAGGGGTGGGTGGGGGAGATGGGATGGGGTGGAGAGTGATGCAGGCTGTCACACACACACACACGAAAAAAGGATCTACATGAAGAACGTGAACAAAACTTCAGCCAAGTCAGGTCATGTTGCTGCCAGCCCAACCAATCACGACAGAAAAAAGGACACTCTCGCCATATTTCAGACATTTAGTCATCTGGCTTCAACGTGATGGTGGTCAACTGTGTTTTCAATCCGGTCTTTCCGATGCACGACCTGACATGATGCTGCGCTAGTCCTAGCTTTCTGATGTGTACATGGAGGTATATAGGCACGTGCCCATTTCCATCCCGTGTCCCCTAGAGTGGGTCAGTTTGACAACGTGCCTGCATTCACTGCATAGGATGTTTGTAGACCATGCCCCGGATCCTTCACCGGCAAGTGGTTCTGAAACAGAGCAGGGAGTAGATCTGGCTGAGGTCAGTCCACAGTCCCTCCACTCTACAATTCAGGCGCCATGTGCTTTGAATCATACGTTCAGGACATTTGTAGAATGCTGAAAGAGGGAAATGACGTTGGAACAAAAGAAAGAATGGTCTGGGTTCACTCCGGACGGGAAGGGAGAGTGGGGGTCAGAGGGGGACAGTTTCCCACTGGGCACGGAGTGACTTGGGGCGAGGAGTGACTACAACATGTCACACTGTATCAGGGTTACTGAGCTACCAATGGCAACATGTCACACTGTATCAGGGTTACTGAGCTACCAATGGCAACATGTCACACTGTATCAGGGTCACTGAGGTACCAGTGGCGGCTGTCTCTTCCTCTTCAGCTGTTGTGTGAAGCCCTCTGACAGCTGGTGACGGACAGACCTGAGCTGTGGGAGCATCAAGGCCTCTTCAGACCACAACAACCGCTTTTCCTCTTTTCCTCATGGACAAAAAAAGTATTTAACCTACATGAAAACAGTGATGGTTAGGAAATTAGTTATTCTAACCGTTTTCCCATGGACAACTGTCATCAGCCTTCAGGAACAGTAAAAGGAAGACATTTCACGGCGAAAGAAGTACTATTATCATTCCAGACTTAAAGAAGAAAACAACGAAAAGCAGTTCTCACGGGTTTTTCATACATTCACTGTTCTCTTTGTTTCTCCGCGAACACAGCTGTCATGTACTTCTAGATAATGGTGACAACACGGAATTCCCCGGGGAAAACAGGAATGATGATGCCAATTTTCTGGAAGAATAATGACTGTTTTCCTCGGTGAAACGGATATTACGGGCTTATGATCCCAGAATGCCCTCATACTGATGACTTCCTGACAATTTCCTTCCATCTGTTGCGGCTCTCTGCAGCTCTCTGAACACTGGCCAAGGACCGGCTACCCGTCCATTCTATCTGTCACTGGCCTACGGAGTTTCTTCTGCCTGACATCCTCTGCCCGCTCGCCCGCCCTCCCTCTCCTCCTGGTGTTGTGCCCTGCAGGATGTGCAGTAGACCAGGCCGGCTGATGGGGGAAAACGTGCCTGCACTGCGCACACTGTGACCAAGGATTGTGGTACGTGGCAGTTGCGTGACAACTGTGACTGTCAGGGCGGCATCAGAGGAGATTTGACCTAACAGGCACTGCGTCCAGTGCTTTGATGATCGTCAGACCGTGGTATCAGTGGTCCATGTGTGAAAGACAGAGAGAAAGATAAAGATAGATAGATAGATAGATACATAGATAGATAAAGAGAGAGAGAGAGAGAGAGAGAGAGAGAACTGGAGGGAGGAGGAGGAGGAAAGAGGAGAGAGAGAGGAGGAGGAGGAGGAGGAGGAGGAGAAGGAGGGAGAGGAGAGAGAGAGAGAGAGAGAGAGAGAGAGAGAGAGAGAGAGAGAGAGACAGAGAGAGAGAGAGAGAGAGAGAGAGAGAGAGAGAGAGAGAGAGAAGAGCAGGACGTCCCCAGTGACAAGAGCCTTACCGCCATCCACCATCTGTTCCCAGAGACGACACAGCGTGACACCACCCCGACCCACACCCCTCTCTTCCTCCCTCCCTCCCCCCCCCCCCTCTCGCACGTTTGAGCTGCATGCGTCATCCTCACCGCCGGTCCTAATGACGCCGACTACGACGTCACACAGAGCTGCTGAAGGGGCCAAAGAGGGAGGAGTCTGCGGCATTTATTTTGTGGCTGGCGCCCGGTTGCCGGTTCCAAGCCTGATGAGCTCTTTACAAAGCGAAACAAAATGACTAGTCGCTTGCATGTGCCCGTACACGCTCACATCCCTAATGGAGGAACCGTCAGTGCTGAATTTTGTTTTTGTAACTAATTACACTTCTGTCATGGAACGTACAACAGAGGCTTTCATCAATATCAAAAAGATTTAACAAAATCAACATTTCTTTATTAAAAAAATATTCATCTGCTTATCTATTCGTTGTTGCAATCATAAACTTATTGCTTTATTATCTATTAACAGAAGACATCGGAGTCTGGATCTATGATGTGGTGTGAAAAAAAAAAACGTTAGTAAGAAAGAGAACATTGACCACGAACGATTGTGTGTTCTCTGTTCCATTGCAAGGTTTTAATCGCCAAAGTAGCTTATACTGAAAGGGGGAAGAGTCCAGCTGCTGACTGCATTTGAATCATGCATTATAGATGCACCCACTTAGGTGTGGAGAGAGAGAGAGAGAGGAGAGAGAGAGAAGAGAGAGAGAGAGAGAGAGAGAAGAGACAGAGACAGAGACAGAGAGACAGAGAGACAGAGAGAGAGCAAGCTCGAATATCCCTGCCCCCCAGAGCAATACCCACGCGCAGGATAACACGAGAGAGAGAGGAGGCAACAACCTGTCGTGGGGCCGGCCAAGCACTGCATGAGCCGGGGAGGAGAGGAAAGGGTAGGGAGAGGGGGGGGGGGAGGAACTCACTGCACACAACGACTGCTAAACATGCACGCATGCTATGCCCCTGGGTCCGCAGGGAGGGGACGGGCAAAGGGGAAAGGGCTGGATAGTTGAGGAGATGGGCGAGTGTGATGCTGTGTCCAGGAGGCGGAAAGGGGAGAAGAGGGGGTGGCGGTAACAGACTGGGGGCGAGATGGGACGGAGGTGTGGATGGGGACGAGGAGGGAGGGGTAAATCAGGGAGAAGTGGCCAGCTCTGGGAGGGGAGCTGAAGGTTGGCTGTCCTGTCCCAGAAGTCGGGGACATGACAAGTGGCTCCCACCACACGGCCTGCCCTTCCTCTGGCCGTCACAAAGCCCCATCAAGTGCCCGCCTGCTTCTCCGCCTGCCTGCCTGCCTGCCTGCCTGTCTGTCTGTCCGTCTGTCTGACCGTCGTCTATCTAATTATCTGATTATCAGTTCTAGTCTGTCTGTCTGCCTTAGATACGCAATTTTTCTTTTTTTGAGATAAACAAAGTTTTTTTTTTCTTTCTCATCTGACCTTAATCTACGGCAGATTTTGCTATTACTGTCGAGTACTTGTCTGTTTAAGAGAGAGAGGAGAGAGAGAGAGAGAGAGAGAGAGAGAGAGAGAGAGGAGAGAGAGAGGAGAGAGAGAGAGAGAGATGTTTATTTTTCGGTTACACGTTGCTGTTGTTATTATCGTCGAAAAGTCCACTGACCCATTTGTCGTGTATGTTGAGGTAACCTCTGTACATGCAATACTGATGGTATTCTTATTATTACAGTATCGCACACATCATACACCCGTGCCTGCATCCACACGCCCGCCTCCTCCAAGACACAGCACCTCCACCTCCACCTCCTTTGATAAGGCCATGACTCATCTGGTCCTGCAGTGTAGCACCTTGTTGCCAGGCAACGAAAGCCGGCTGGTCAGTGGGGCGGAACGTGATATCCGATTGGAAGGACGGTGTGATGGCACCGGAGAAGGAAGGGGAAAGGTAGAAGAAGAGCGCGGAAGATGGAAGGCTTATTACTACAAGGAAGACTTACGACTTGCCAACTCTTAGAGTACTGGAACTTTTAATCGTATCGGGGAAAACAAAACAAAACCATTTTCTTCGCAAAAATAGCAATGGCCTCTAATAACACAGTCATAGTAAATGTTTTCACATGAAAATGAAAACAATCATTATCATTGATTTTGCTTCAGAATTGTTCGTTTTCTTGCGTTTTGGCCCAAAATGAGGGTCAAATGCGTTGTGGAAAAAAACCCTATAACGCCTGAAAACAGATGATATAATTGACGAAAACATGTAACTGTGACTCATCTGCTTGCTCCTTAATATCGCTGGTATAACTGTGCAGACAATAGCCCTTTGCAAAGTCGCAAAATGCCAGAAGTCGAAATAACAACCATAATTCGCTCTTTCAATTGTTCCTGGTTGAACGGGATCATATTAAGGTCATTATATTCTTTGGACATTTTGAGTCATGCCCTATCAAATTTCAGAACTGGTGAAAACAATACACGCAAACAGTTTACACTTGAACATTACTCTTTAAGACACATTTAAATTTTTACAGCAATAATTACTATACAATAATGTTCCAGATGATAATAAAAGTTTAATCGTGAGCCATAATCTTCCATACTTTCCACTATCGTCTGGAAAACCTGCAGACAGTGCTTGGGAGTGGACCGTCATGTCTGCAGCAGATAAAGGGTGTCCAATTTGAAACCTGTTTGGCCCAGAAGGAACACTAACTGTACAACATCGACACAAACGCACATTATATCTATAGCAGTTAATCACTGGGAAATAAGATAAATTCGCCAACAGTCAGCCTACAAAAAGCAGCTAATGGCCACCTTTCTGTCCACAAAAGCCACATTCGATCGATCTAACCTGATGCCTCACGATTTTCAGCATTGTTTACCTCAAGTAAATACTTAGTTCTGTATGCTTGCCAGTCTCTGTCTGTTAAATCAGCGCAGGTCTGTTGAGGAGTCTGAGTGTCAGTGCGATGATTTGATGTACATTTGGTGTGTGCATTTTGTTTTCTTTCCTCCTGATTCAGGGTACCACCACTATCTGGCTCCACTGGCACTGTGGCAATATACGTTTCCATGGTTCGGAACATGTGCATCTTTGTTGCTCAGGAAGTCTGTATTTAACAAATAGACATGACTACACACACACGCACCACGCACACACACACACACACACACACACACACACACCACACACACACACACACACACACACACACACACAATGTAACCGAAGTAAGTGGGATGGGGGGGGGGGGGGGGGTAAAAAGGTAGCGCAGGACTGCGGCGACACGCTGTTCTTGTGGACAGTAGTTTGACTTTCACACGGTAAAGATCCCTTTTCCCATTGTCTCTGTCCTCCTCCATCCCCATCCACTCTTAGCTTAGTATTTCGACGTTTGGGGAGTCAGGGGAGCGGCATGATTTTCGTCCTGGATCTAATCACAGTGATTTGCTTCAGACTGACTCGCTTAGAATCCTGTCATCACTTCGCTGTGTTAAAAGCACAGCTGTCTAGCATAAAAGTGATTTGCTCTTGGTCTGCCCAACAGGCTAACGAGACAACATGCCAGATTTGGTGAAGATGAAACGAAAAGTGTGGATCTGTATAAGAAGCATGAAAGATCGCTTTTTTTTAATGAGACAAGTAAACATAGTGCAGTACTATACGATCAATACAGTACAGTCTGCCTTCAAAATAGAGTACACGCATCACATATACTTTACTCGTCCTCCCCCTTCCATACACAATCACAACATCACACCACACACACACACACACACACACACACACACACACACACACACACACACACACACACACACTTCAAACATCCAACTTGACAGACACGCACACACCATATCCTGATGGTGGGGTGATCTCAAGGTAGGGCATGAAGGCACTGGGTGGTATGACGTGAGGACATCGTATCATGCAGCGTAATTCCAGGCCCGCCAGCCAGTGTACAGTTCTCCGCTCTGGGTCATCTGAACGATGGAAGGAAAGGGGAAGGGTGGGGTGGCGGTGGGAGGGTGGGGAAGAAGCGAGAGGAAGGAGGGAGTAGTCAGGCAGGGGATGGTTGGTGGTAGTGGTGAGTTGGATAAAAATCCATCGCGGAATAGGGAAGTAGAGTTCGCTCCCTTGAAGATAAAGATTTTATACATGATCTCCCCTTTTGTGTGTTATTATCATTATTGTTATTATTATCATTACTATTATCATCATCATCATTATAATTATTATTGTTATTATTATTATTATTATTATTATTATTATCATCATTATTATTCATTATTATCATTCTTATCGATGTAATTATTATTATTTCATTAATGTCATAATCATGATCGTCATCATTCTTATCATACTCTTGCCGTTCCCTGTTGTTGTTTTATCGTTGTTCAATCAACCACGCACCATTAACCTAACGTGATACTCTAGCCATCCTCTCCTCTCTTCTCCCCTCCCCCCTCTCTCTCTCCATCCCCTACTCCTAATCCCCCATTTCCTGTCTCTCACCCCTCCCTCGGATCCCTACCTCCCTCACTCCCCCCCCCCCCCCCCCCCACCTTCCATCCAACCCAGTCCTGCCGTGTTTCGCGAGAAGCCTGCAGAAATGATAAGCATACCTATCCTCCGTCTCCCCCTCCCCGGCTTGCGCGCAGCACGAACCGGTCAATGCATGGGGGTAATGCTATTATTTTGATGCCCCCGTCACGAGGTTCGATCCCCGATAATCCCCCGTCCACAGTCCGGCACCGAAGTGGCCCCGTGGCACGACACACAGCCTCCAGCCCCCAGTGGTCCAGTGTGGCCCCGTGGCACGGACACACAGCCTCCAGCCCCCAGTGGTCCAGTGTGGCCCCGTGGCACGGACACACAGCCTCCAGCCCCCAGTGGTCCAGTGTGGCCCCGTGGCACGGACACACAGCCTCCAGCCCCCAGTGGTCCAGTGTGGCCAAGGGTAGTTACCGCTATTGACCTCCTCTCAGTGTACATCTCACCCTGCTTTTACTGCTCGGCTATTTTTAGACCAGCTTGCCACTCCCTCCCTCCCTACCTCCCTTCCTCCCTCCCCATCCACCGTTCCCTCCCCCCTCACACACGTACGCAAGCAAAGAAGATGGCCAGCATCGGCTGAATGGCTGCAATGTATGTAGGAAGGGTGGTGTCATGAGAGAGAGAGAGAGAGAGAGAGAGAGAGAGAGAGAGAGAGAGAGAGGACATGAAACGAAATTGTATTGAACCTGATGAGTCAAGCATAACATTACAAATGGTTTTGTTTTTCTGTCCAGCCTTGGCAAAAAGGTAAAAAAAAAACAAAAACTCGTCGAAACAGAATACTGATAAAAGAAAAAAAAAAAAAAAAAAAAAAAGGAGGGGAGGGGAGGTGGCAGGGGAGAAAAGGGGAGGGTGGAGAAGGGTGGAGGAGCGAGAAGGGTGGTTGACAACAATCGCAACATATCTATCACTACCCCCACCACCACCACCACTACCACCACTATTACCGCCACTACCATCATCACTACCATCTTCCCACACAACAGCAGGTACAATTCACATAAATTAACTGTATAAAATATGCCCCCCCCCCCCCCCCCCCCTCCCAAGTTTCGTTTGATGATGGAATGGTTATTTGATGCTGATCAGAGGTTTATCTAAATTATGTTAATGCTCTATTAATTATCATTTGAAATACAGATTTTTTTTTTAATATGTTGCCACAAAAGAACCAAAGCAACATTTTGCTTAGATGTTTATTGGCAGAGGGTTCCACAGTATTCCAACGTAGTAAACCAGACAGGCTTTTAGTACATCAGTTTATGGTTTGGGGATGATCATTGCTCTATTTTCATTGGCCGTGGGGAATGTTGTGGTTAAAGTCGAAGCAGCGAAAACGTTCATATTAGAGAGAGAGAGAGAGAGAGAGAGAGAGAGAGAGAGAGAGAGAGAGAGAGAGAGAGAGAGACGGCTTGACGGACAGACGGACGGACATAGAGACAGAGAGCACAAGCAAATGCAATCCACCTTTCCCCATATCGTTGGTTTTACCTGACAAAATCTTCCTCCCACCTCACCTGTCCCCTCTCCCCCCACCCCCCCCCCACTTACCTCGCCACCCGTTCTCCCGATCCAGTTTCTCTCTCTCTCTCTCTCTCTCTCTCTCTCTCTCTCATACACAACTTCCCGGTTGCTACGCAACACGTACACACACCCCTCGCCTCCCCTCTTCCCTCATCTAGTTCCCCATCACACAATGCAAACACAGGACACCGCAGAAGTGGAGCAGGCGCAGAATAGAGAACCGACAAGATTTGGAGGCTCCACGGGGAGGGGGTTAGGGGGGTGGAGGGTGGGGGGGAAGTGGAGGGGGGAACCATTTTCTATCTTGATCGGTCTTCCTTTGTCATGTGTCTAAGAAACATGTCTTTCTGTCTGTCTTTACCGTCTGTCTGAAAACGCTTTCTGTCTGAATTTGCTTATGATCTTTCCAAGCAAGCTTTATTTCTTATCTTTTCCAGAGAGCTTTCAACTTGTTTCTCTTTCCAATCTCTCTCGAGAAAGCTTTCTTTCTGTCTCTGTTTACCATCTCCATGAGAACTTTTTCTGTCTTTTTTTTTTTTACCATCTCTCTTAGAACGCTTTCCGTCTGTCTGTCTTTCCCATCTCTCTGAGAATGCTATCTGTCTTTCTTTGTATACTGAACAATTCAGTAGTGGTGGAAAACAAGCGCAGGCTTACAATTCTTCCGTCATTATAGTAATGACTTGGCAAAGATTTGAACTTAAGAAAAAAAAAAAAAAAAAGGGGGGGGGGGTTGAAGTATATATA
This sequence comes from Conus canariensis, assembly GCA_033310375.1. NCBI lineage: Eukaryota > Metazoa > Mollusca > Gastropoda > Neogastropoda > Conidae > Conus > Conus canariensis. The sequence goes on along the minus strand of CM065716.1, from coordinate 68,462,592 downwards.
TATATATATATATATATATATCAGATAAAGTATACTATTCTGTCTAATAACGCTTTCCTGGTTTTTTTTTTCTTTCCTGTTTTTTTTTCTTTACCATATCTCAAAAAGGTTTTTATTTGTCTTTTTTTGAAAATAATCTTTCCCCAAAATGCTTTCTATTTGTCCGTCTGTAGTTGCCATATCTCTGGACAAAAAAGTGTTTTTTTCCCCCTCTCCTCTATGCCTTTCCTGACAGTACCATGAGAAAGCCTTGTTTCTGTCGTTCTTCACCATCTTCTGTGACAGTTTCTGTCTGTCGTCATCACTCTCAGAAAGCTTTCTTTCACTTTCTTAACCTTGTCTCTAATAAAATGTCCTTTCGACCCGTCTTTCCTGATTTTCTCAGCGTTATATTTCTTTCTTTATCTTCACACTGTGAAATCTTTCTAGCAACCCCCCCCCCCCCCCCCCCCCCCCCCGCCTCCTCCTCCCCCGTTTTTCTCTCTCTTCGTTCCTCATTTCGTTTCGATGGAAGGTCAATTAGACGAAACATGACGTAATGGTGTATAATAAGAGAAGACACTGCACGGGGAAAAAAATGTGCTCTCACCGTACCAGATCTTCTCATGTCACATCTTTACATAGACTACATATCAAGTAGCATTAGAAAAATTTTTTTTTCTTTTAAACGAGCCTCACTAATTCAAACCAACTATGTTTGTCTGTATGTGATCAATGGGGAAAAGGTACACCAGTTCGTGAGGTACTGGAAAAAAAGGACTTAAAGACGAAATCTGTCGTCAACACAAGCAGCCTAAGGTAACAAGTAATGGAGTATGCAGTGTTCTTTTTATCCTGTTTACAGGGTGCGAGCGAGGGACTTCATAAAGAAACAGCGAGATGTGTCTGCCTGGGGCACGTGAAACACTTCGTTGTGTAGAGAGTGTAT
>CM065716.1:68451664-68456664 GCA_033310375.1 Conus canariensis | reverse complement strand
GGACAGCTTCTACACACCATGACACTACAACCACCACGGGTAGGACAGCTTATGCACACCATGACACTACAACCACCACGGGTAGGACAGCTTCTACCCACCATGACACTGCAACCACCACGGGTAGGACAGCTTATTGCTGTAACTCTGGACAGCTTCTACACACCATGACACTACAACCACCATGGGCAGGACAGCTTATTGCTGTAACTGCTGCACTGGAAGAACTCTACATGTCGCTGATGGCATTAGCGGTGGTGAGGGGGAAGAAGAGGTCCTTGAAAATACAACTGATATGAACTGTACCCAGTGAAAATACAACTGATATGAACTGTACCCAGTGAAAATACAACTGATATGAACTGTACCCAGTGAAAATACAACTGATATGAACTGTACCCAGTGAAAATACAACTGATATGAACTGTACCCAGTGAAGTAAAATACAACTGATATGACTTACCAGTGAAATACACTGATAACGTACCAGTGAAGTAAAATACAACTGATATGAACTGTACCCAGTGAAGTAAAATACAACTGATATGAACTGTACCCAGTGAAGTAAAATACAACTGATATGAACTGTACCAATGAAAATACAACTGATATGAACTGTACCCAGTGAAAATACAACTGATATGAACTGTACCAACTGAAAATACAACTGATATGAACTGTACCCAGTGAAGTAAAATACAACTGATATGAACTGTACCCAGTGAAGTAAAACACAACTGATATGAACTGTACCCAGTGAAGTAAAATACAACTGATATGAACTGTACCCAGTGAAGTAATATTAGAACCGGGATTATACACGCAGAAGCTCACTACCAACTACACATACACATCATTTTGAAGTGTGACGCTTGCAAGTGGTATTTTGAGTTTTTTTTTAAAAAGTCACAAATCAATTCGCTGCTGTATATGGGTGTAGGATTACACCACTTCAACCGTTAGACGTACCCCCAAAGTACGAAAAAAAAAACAAAAAAAAAACCAACCTAAAAGTGAGACAGTTAATAATGGTTATTGAATGCTGACATGAGAATCATCCTGTAACAGACATGAGTGACACGAAACAGCTTGTTGAGCACTCCCTTCACCCGACCCCTTGCCTCCCCTTCCACCTCCCCCTCCTCACTCCCCCCGGCCCCTCCACATCCCCTTGCACCCTCACCCCACTCCCCGACCTCCTTCACACAACAACACGCCACAAGTCCCTGGTAATCTGACAGAAAACGATACACTCCGAGCAGCCAGTCATAAAAAGGCTTAGAGCTCGTCAGCATGCGAACCCGAAACCCAACACGACTCGATCAACAGTCCGCTGGTCCCCGGGGATCCCTGAAGACTGGAACTGACAGTCCCCAATTCTGCTATAGCCCACAACGCGTGATCAAAGCCCCCCCCGCCTCCCCCCCCCCCTCCCCTCTCCCTTCCCCTAGCTGGACGTCAGCCCGGCTTTTGGCGTCAGCACAATGCCCTGTCATTAAACTGTAGGTACAGCACAGACATCACAGGCTCAAGACGCCTCCACTGAAGTAATGCGATATTAATTAATGAGAATACTCCCCAACACTCCTCACCTCCAACTCCTGTCCCCCACCCCCACCCCACCCCATCTCTGACTCACCCCACACTTGCAGGATGAGACTGATGCACGGGAGCCATAGTGAACGGAGGGGGGTTAACGATAAGGGGGGTGTGGGGGGGGTGTGTGTGTGTGTGTGTGTGTGTGTGTGTGTGTGTGTGTGTTGTGTAGAGAGAGAGAGAGAGAGAGAGAGAGAGAGAGAGGGGGAGGGTGTGGGTGAGGGTGGGGCAATTTGGCGTGAGGGAAGGAATAATCTACCAGTTTCTTTTTGATTCGCTAATCAGGGCATGGAGCGAACGAAGATACTGATCACCACGCACTTCAACTACGTTACTGAATAGTGCTACAACGTTGTTTCTTGTTATATTCATGACAGATTGGAACGGGAGAATTCGACATTGTTCCAATTTTGTTTGCTGCTGCTGCTGCTACTGCTGCTGCTGCTGCTGCTGCTGCTGTGTGTTGTTGTTGTTTGTTGTTGTAAGTGGGTCCGCGTATTACATTGTTTTTGAGGCAAAAAGACCTTACATTTTACGCCGTTCACTGACCAATCGACAGAACAACCGACCAAAGCACCCTACTATTTTGGGGTCCTATTCCTGTCTTCAGGTTCTCGTCCTTCTACCACTGCCAGACGGTACTGTCGTTAGTCGTAGCTCTTGTCCTTGCACTGCCAGACGGTACTGTCGTTAGTCGTAGCTCTTGTCCTTGCACTGTCAGACGGTACTGTCGTTAGTCGTAGCTCTTGTCCTTGCACTGCCAGACGGTACTGTCGTTAGTCGTAGCTCTTGTCCTTGCACTGCCAGACGGTACTGTCGTTAGTCGTAGCTCTTGTCCTTGCACTGCCAGACGGTACTGTCGTTAGTCGTAGTTCTTGTCCTTGCACTGCCAGACGGTACTGTCGTTAGTCGTAGCTCTTGTCCTTGCACTGCCAGACGGTACTGTCGTTAGTCGTAGCTCTTGTCCTTGCACTGCCAGACGGTACTGTCGTTAGTCGTAGCTCTTGTCCTTGCACTGCCAGACGGTACTGTCGTTAGTCGTAGTTCTTGTCCTTGCACTGCCAGACGGTACTGTCGTTAGTCGTAGCTCTTGTCCTTGCACTGCCAGACGGTACTGTCGTTAGTCGTAGCTCTTAGAGGAGCCCAGTCTCTCTCATGTCATCAAATAACTTATGCCGTGTTTGTCCTGTCAAGGTTTTATACGTCACATCAGTGTGTGTGTGTGTGTGTGTGTGTGTGTGTGTGTGTGTGTGTGTGTGTGTGTGTGTGTGTGTGTGTGTGTGTGTGTGTGTGTGTGTGCGTGCATGCGTGCGCGTGTGTTTGTGTGACGTGTCTTCAGATTAATACTTTGGAGTGGCGAGGTGTGTAGAAACAAAAAGGTGCATCTGTGTGTGTCATGTTTTTCTCTGCCTCTCTCTCTGTCTCTCTGACTCCCTCCCTACCCCCCCTCTCTTTCTCTCTCTCTCTCTCTCCTCTCTCTCTCTCTCTCTCTCTCGTCTCTCGTCTGTCGGCTGAAATGAATGCACACATGTATATACGTTACGAAGAAAAAAGAAAGAGAGAGGGACGGGAGGAGGAGAGAGAGGAGAGGAGAGAGAGAGAGAGAGAGAGAGAGAGAGAGAGCGAGAGAGAGAGAGAGCGAGCAAGAGAGAGAGAGAGAGAGAGAGAGAGAGAGAGAGGGTGGGGGGGGTGGGGGGTGTGGAGAAACAGACAGACAGGCAGATTGACAGACAGACACACAGACAGACAGACGAACAGATCGGCTGACAGACAGAGAAACAGAGAGGCAGGGACTTTGATACTTTCATGTTTTACTGTCATTAACTTGAAGGCTGTTATGACAGGGTGCATACATATCATTTGATGTCAGTGACAAAATCATTGAAAACAACACACACACACACACACACACACACACACGCACGCACGCGCGCGCGCGCGCGCGCGCGCACCACACACACACACACACACACACACACACACACATACACACACACACACACGCACGCACGCACGCACGCACTCACGCACACAGGCACGCACGCACGCACGCTCGCGCGCGCGCACGCACGCACGCACGCACGCACGCACGCACGCACACCACACACACACACACACACACACACACACACACCCATGCGAGCGCACAGGTCATACAATATTTCCACGTTCTAACTCAACCATCCAAACAGTTTTATACCCTTTGGTACTTCAGCTGGTAAATACATAATAAACATTCAGCCATCTCATGCACTCAGGCGTATTCAGCTGGTAAATACATAATAAACATTCAGCCATCTCATGCACTCAGGCGTATTCAGCTGGTAAATACATAATAAACATTCAGCCATCTCATGCACTCAGGCGTATTCTTGTTCCCGCATCGATCGTGCCTCAAAAATATATTTTGCATGCGACAGAATTATATTGTTACTATCAGACGTTAAGAATTTGATTAGGTCCGGTTTTTCTACTTCTTTGGTCATAAACAGTAGGTTTTTTTTTCGTGACCTCTTGCATCCGCAGGAAGATGAAATGACTCTTATGCTCCGGAGTATGAACACACATCGGACATGGCGAAACAATGGCAACATTTGTACTGAACCCTATTCCATTCGCGTTGAGATCAAAGGTTCTTAATCTTGAGGACGTTTTCCGCCTTGACTGGCTCCTACCCAGTGGTCAGTTTGATGTACGCTCAACCGGGTGGATGGGAACCACACATTGGAGTTTCATTACAGAATGGATGCGTCTCAGAGAGTGTTCCTAAAATGTTCTAACACTGCAGGTGTCTGTATGTCTCGGGCCTGGTTGACGCCGGGATATGTTATGAAAATAAGCGTACAGTACAGCCCTGTCATGTAGTCTTAGACGAGAATGGAAATCGTAGCTTCATCTTCATCATCCTCATCCTAATCGATCAGCATCAGTAAGTCTCAAATTCTGTGGCCCTTCATGCCCTGCTCTCATAGACCTCCATTTTGGTTTCCTCTCCACGTCTACAGCCTTAATGAGATTTTATCGCGGTCACCAGTACCGGCGAATTCATGGGGGCTGTCGTTGTGTGGACGTGCTTGCGCCCGGCGGAGGATGAGTTCATTCACGCTGGCTCCACGACAAAGCAATTGTCGTCGTCAGTAGGGGGCTCAGTAGGTGGTGTCCTGCGTATGTTGGATCAGAACAGGCGCCACTTAACACCAGCAGAGTGGTTCGGCAGCAGAGCAGTGGTGGGTGACACCTCGTGACGACTTGACATTGACTGCTCTCTGTGGATTGCCGGCGCTGGGTCTGTGGCGGGACAAGTCAGGGTGTGGCTGTGGACAGGAGGCCGGGATCAGCGGTGTTAATGCAATGTTACTGAGTTGGCATGGGAGATAGGACAGAAAAAACAAACAAAGAAACAA
>CM065716.1:68436664-68439164 GCA_033310375.1 Conus canariensis | reverse complement strand
GGTGGGGGGGTGGGGGTGGGGGTTAGTGATAGGGGTGACTGAGCTAGCTACCCATTCCATCTGGATGGAGACTTAAGTCGTAAATGTTCTGTGGAAATAACTGTAGAGTGTTTGCCCATTGCAGCATGGATGAAATCACCACACACACACACACACACACACACACACACACACACACACACACACACACACACACATATGCACAGAGAGAGAGAGAAGAGAGAGAGAGAGGAGAGAGAGAGAGAGAGAGAGAGAGCGAGAGAGAGAGAGAGAGAACACACACACATTGCAGCTTCTGTCCGCCAAACACCGTCCGACTTGTTTTAATCTGTAATCACAGTTCCATAGAATACATGCGCAACAGAATAAAAGCAGCGACAAGCTTAAAGTTCATATGAGGCTGTACAAACTAATATTGCACAACTGATGGGTGTGGGTAACAAACGTTTCACATTAATTGTATTGTAACATGAAAATTATGCTTTACAGTGTGTGTGAAGTAAACAACTGTATTGAATAGTTAAAAATAGCCAGCACTGTAAACTGCACATTTTCGGTTTATTTAAAACCTTTGTCAAGCTAAAACGCGGAAGACCAAACTGTAAACAACTGTAGGGAGTGAAGAAACCGGACAGTAAACAACAACAACAACAACAACAACAAAATAGTTTTTAAAAAAAAAAGAAGAAAAAGCCAAACACTCGACTTTCCATTGGATGTAAATGAGGTAATACTCGTGGATATCCACCAATGGACTGCCACCCATCCGTACATCCCGGCCCCTCCCCCCCCCCCCACCTCCCCTGCCTCCATCCGCCCCACTCTACACGAGCCTCCACCCCATCCGCACCCCACGTCCTCCCTTTTCCCTTCCCTCCCCCCACCCATCCCCCAATACCTCTATTTATTTCTCCATTTATTTATGTCTCTATTCATTCATTTTAGCCCTCGCTTTCTGTGGTCCCATGTCGTGACAGGGTCGATGTGATGCAGAGTATATATGGATCCGGGTCGTACGTTGCGATGCGTCATTTACGAAACTAAATGGCTGCGTCTAGACTCAGCTTCTACCATCACCCCCTCCACACACACACACACACACACACACACACACACACACACACACACACACACACACACACACACACACACACACACACACAAGTTCCTCCTCTCCCTTAAATCAAGCATATGTTGTTAGCTGTCCACTCTATCTGACAAACAGAAGAAAAGTCTTGAAAATGTGTTTATGTATGCGACATTATGTCCCAGTGTGTGTGTGTGTGTGTGTGTGTGTGTGTGTGTGTGTGTGTGTGTGTGTGTGTGTGTGTGTGTGTGTGTGTGTGCTGCATATTATTTTTAGATGTTGAATTGTTAAAACGTGTAAAGCGCCCTGTAGTCTGCGTTGTTAGGATGGGCGCTATAGAAACTGTCCTCATTATTATGATTATGATTATTATTATTATTTAAGGTTGTGCCATCAGTAAAGACTTTCGTCTTTGGGAGTATGAAAGTGGTAGGAGTAACATTGAATCGAGCCTAGCTGCATTTAGTGAAGTAAGGATGACTCACACATAGACACTTATCATTGTAGATCTACATTCAAAAAATCATTCCCCCCACCCACCTCCCCAAAGCAACTCACCTACATTCCCACCCCTGTCCCCCTTTCTTTTCCTTTGTCTGTCCGTCTGTCTTTCTCCCCGCGCGTTTCTATTTTTCCTTCACACACACACACACACACACACACACGCGCGCGCGCGCGCGCGCTCGCACACACACACACACACACACACACTCTCTCTCTCTCTCTCTCTCACACACACACTCTCTCTCTCTCTCTCTCTCTCTCTCTCTCTCTCTCTCTCACACACATACACACACACACACTCACACACACCTACAGACACACACACACACACACAATGCACGAACGCACGCACGGACTCATGCACCGCACGCACACACACGTACACACACACACACACACACACACACACACACACCACACACACACACACACACACACAGAGGGCTGTTATTCGATCTTATCACGATGGGAGATAATCGGAATGTCTTTCTGAATGCAAACAGGACGTACAAGTATGTTAGATAATTGAATGAAAATGTAAGCTGTTTGCTTCTGAGCCCTGGGGCGTGAGAGTGGGTTGGGGGTAGAAGAGGGAGGCCGGGGGACGGGAGGGACGGGGGGACGGTGGGGGGGGGGGGGGCTGTGACTGTTGACAGGGACACGCCCCTCTTTTGAGTTATGTGAGGCGTTCTATCAACACTGAGCATGAACGACACAAAGAGTGAACAGAGGGGCACGAGAATAGGGGGAGATGGAGGAGGAGAAGGTTGAGGGACGGGAGGAGAGAGGGGACGGGTGTGGGAGAGGGAGGGCAAGAGGTGGAAGAGAGGGGTTCAGGCTGACTGTGTGTTTCATTTAAAACATACACCACAAACGCGCGCGCGCGCGTACACACACACACACACACAC
>CM065716.1:68427294-68436564 GCA_033310375.1 Conus canariensis | reverse complement strand
CACACACACACTCACTCACTCACTCACACACACGCGCACGCACACACACACTAACAGAGAGAGAGAGAGAGAGAGAGAGAGAGAGAGAGAGAGAGAGAGAGGAGAGAGAGAGAGAGAGAGAGCTTTTCCTCTCAGTCCAACCCTCAGCCATGCAACAGAAAATTAAGCGTGAACCACATAAAACCCTCCGCTAAATACTCAAGGGGGTGCCTATTCCAAGCAATTTCTTAACAGCAGATTGGAAAAGAAAGAAAGAAGAAAAAAGAAAAGAAAAGAAAAGAAAAGAAAGAAAGAAAGAAAGATGGAAAGAAAACTGAATACAAAATGGCAGGAATGGGACACGCTCACTCACGCTGGCTCCGCTACTACGCAATTATTGGAGTCAGCAGGGGGGGGGGGCCCACTAGAAGGTGTTCTGCCCATGTTGGATCAGAACAGAAACCACTGAACGACACGACTGAAGTGACTGGGCAGCACAACAGAACCCACTGAACGACACGACTGAAGGGACTCGGCAGCAATGCAGTGTCTCCCCAGGTGAGTTGCCCCATGCCGACCTGATTCTGACTGCTCCCTATGGAATGTCGCTGTTGGGCTGTGGTGGCAGGAACTATATGTGTGGCTGTACATGGGGTTGTCGGAATCAGCGGCGTGGGAGTTATGCCACCGGAAGCAGAGGCGTGGAATGAGGGAGGTGGGAGGGGGGGGGGGGGGGGGGATGAAGAGGTTAGAGATGAAAGGATGCAGAGGGGTAGGGAAAACGAGACTGAAAAAAAAAAAAAAAAAAAAAAAAAAAAAATTGGCCACTCATCATGCACTATACTATCCATAGAATTTTTTTTAAAAAATGTGATCGAGGAGGAAACAAAAACAAAAAACAAGCAACGCATACTCCAGGGTCATCAAGGTCTACAGAAAAATAAACATGTTCTGGTACAAACTCTTCAAGAAATTAATTTCAAGGCTATCTTGCAACACAAACAAATGATTATGACGGGCTGACACAACATGGGGAAGGAAAGTGTAAGTGAAATGAAATGATTACGAGGGGAAAAAAAGGGAAAAACAACACCAGGGAAAAACAACACCAGGGAAAAACAACACCAGGCAAAAAAACAACACCAGGCAAAAAAAACACCACCAGGAAAGGGTCAGAAATGAGGATCATTGTGGTACTGAATTTCCACATGAGGCAACAATCACAATTCACAGAGACAGCAGTATTCCTGGGAGTGCTATAAATACCACGCCCTCCTGCCTGTCTCACGTGCAGCTGCTTGCTGTAATACATATTGACATGCTGGAGGATTTCCCCTCCTCCATATTCTAACTGTATTAATGACAAGGCACGAGACGATCTGTCTGTCTGTCTGTCTGTCTTTGCCCTCCCCCAGTATCTCTCTCTCTCTCTCTCATTCTTTGTCCCTCCGTCTCTCTCTCTTTATGGGTCTCTGACCGTGTGTTCTTCTGCCGCTTCCTCCCCTCCCGTGCTCTCTCTCGCTCGCTCTCTCTCTCTTTCGCTCGCTCGCTCGTTCTCTCTCTCTCTCTCTCTCTCTGTCTCTCTCGCTCTCTCATCCTTTTATGTAAATGACCATGAGAAAAATGAAAGAGCACTTCCACTGGCCATCGTACTGGAAGCTCATCTAGGATCGAATGATCGTAATTACTGGGGGCAGGAGAACGCAGGAGAGGGTGGGGTGTGGGGGTTGTTTTAGAGCATACTCAGGTAAACAACTCCGTCAAAATGAAAATGGCTTAGCAACGATATGGCTTAGAAAAAAAAAAAAAAGGAAAGAAACAAAAACAGAGCGTTAAGCTTAGAAGAGTGATCTACTTCCGGCCTCTTCCTAGCCCTTTGTACACGTTTTCTTGCCTGAAGAACCATCCGGTGTGTGACTACTGGATTGGGTAGCAAACACTCACATGCAACTGACGGGAAAATTAGCAAAAAATTGTTGAACAAACGGTGTCTGCAGCTGTTTGCACAGTCGGAAAAGACTACATTACAAGCAAACATAGAATGAGTATTTCATGAAGCGTGCTATAATCAATCATGCAGGGCTGATACGTTTACTGATGAACAGAAAATATCTCTTAAAATAAGGTTAATTTGTTGATGAACAGAAAATATCTCTTAAAATAAGCTTAATTTGTTGATGAACAGAAAATACCTCCTGAAATAAAGTCGTCGACATGAAATTAATGATATGAATCGTCTTTTCGTCAATGTTGTGGTTAATACTGGAAATCGTCGACTTGGTTTTTACAGAACAAGGCTTCACGAACGCTGAAGTTCGCACGCTCGCCCACCGGTGGGGAAAACCCTGATCTACCTGCCTCTCCTGATCTGACAGATGGCCAGATGTTCAGTGTCAGACCATGGCAGCTATCATTCAGCGCAGCTTTTTTTGTCCACACGCAAGCTCAACAGATGTGCGAAACTGATCAAGAAAATGCCGAAAACAAACAAAAAGAAATATTGTTAAACACATGATTCGCTAGGTGTGAGTGGCAGCTGTGTCAGAATTTTCCTCCAGACGGACAGACTTGTGTTCAACGGGTGTGTGAGGCGGCCATTGCTGGGCCCTGCACTGTGAGTAGCTGTCAGTGCGCCATGTTGGCCCACACTTACTTCCTGTTAGTAAATCTGCAGTCCCTCACTCCTTTCTTCCTCTATGCCTAACTTCAACAAAATATGTGTAGCCAGCTGCCAGTGCCAAGTCAAGTTTATTTATCAATTTTGTCTTGTGTGTGTGTGTGTGTGTGTGTGTGTGTGTGTGTGTGTGTGTGGTGTGTGTGTGTGTGCGCGCGCGCGCGCGCGCGCGTACGTGCGTGTACAGGGAAATCTTCGGTGTGTCTTGAGTGCATGTGCCAGGGGTATAGTTTCTCTCACTGTTTGATTATTCCTCATGGTTACGTGGTGAGTTGAGGTCACTGGGCCTAATAAAGCACGCCCCTCTTTCTTTGTGGTGATGTTTAACGACAATTGGTGCTAGTTAGTACAAGCACAGGACAAAGGTTTGTCGTCTCACAAGCACTGCTGCAAGCCATATCATTGTACGGTTTTCTTCAGGTGTCATTCATTACTGAATCATAACATGATGCACATTAAAAACTCAAACAAAACAGTAATCATGAACAGCGAATTATGACATACTGCTTGAGTCGTTAAGAATACAATATAAAGAAGAAAAGGAAAAAACAAACAAACAAACAAAAAAACCCTGTATGCTCGAATGTGTCATTTTATTTTTGACCCGCAGTTTTGATATCTGATCCCCTGTTTTGGTGACGGAGGGTCGTTTGGATCTTTAGGTTGGTGACGGAGGGTCGTTTGGATCTTTAGTTTGGTGACGGAGGGTCGTTTGGATCTTTAGGTTGGAATTGTACTCTGTGAACAGAAACGGAAAACAAGTAAAACCCCTCGGTCTTGAAACCGTTGACTGAGTGCAAGGGAGTTCACTGTAAAAGAAAGAATGATGCACTGATTGTCACTTTTGTTTTGTGGACAGCTGACTGGCTGCATCAGATTGCTTCAAACTGAGGCTTAACCCTGAAACACAATATTAATTCTGAGGAGCATGCCATGTGGTTTCTTCACAGTTCTACACCTCATCCGGTGCAAAAAGCAGAAGAGTCAGGAGCTTATGTTTTCACTTGGTTGAGTGATTTGTTTGTCTGATGCTAGCAAGATTACAACAAACTCCACGGGAATTGTTTTTTAAAAAAGAAAGAAAGAAAAAGAAACTGTCGGCAGAAAGATGGAATCTGGCAGAAGAAGGTACCCAATACATTTTGCTGGGGATCTGTGTGTGTCCGGATTCGGGTCAAAAGGCAGATCCAGGATCCGTTGGATCTAGGGGCAGAGAGGTCAGCATTTTCTCGAATGACCTTCTGAAGGTGCCCGACGATAGACGACGTTTCGGAAAATCTGCAAGGGAGGTCATCTGTGTTCAAGCTCGCATTCAGCGAGAGTGACCCCGCCCTTTTCAACTGGAAAAAATGCCGCTGGTAGGCACGACAGAAACAATTTTGTCCTTTCAGTCAGCTGAACAGCTCAGAAACAGGGAATGCAGAGACATGGGCGGCTCTAATGCAGACAGTCGATATCTCTATCGTTATTCAAATCAAATATTTGATTTTCTAGATTACTTGTTTGACCCCTAAACCGAGAAACTATAACATTATTTGCAGTGGACAGACAGGCATTGCCCTCTCGATTTTTTTTTTCTTCTGGAACAGGTCTATTGCTTTCACGTTTTTTTCAAGATGGCCGACAGGTAGGCTTAACAAATACAAGGGCAAGAAAAACGCGACTTTATAGTGAAATAAAACATAAAGACTTAATGTCTATAGCTTTATAGTGTAATAAAACAGAAAGACTTAATGTCTATAGCTCTTGATGGGAATTCCAGACCTGATGCACGCAAGGATGCGGGTCGAGAGCGATCGTACAAGCCTTCAGGCTTTGAATGAGTTCTGGAATGAAATTCTCCCACACTCATCGAACAGCTCGCATTATGAGCTGCTGATCTGGGGCTCTTTCTCGAAGACCGCTTGATTGATTCCTCAACGCAGACTGTCAGTTAAGTCCAGAGTCTGTGCAGACCAAATGCTGCTGCTGATGTTGTTTCTTTGTAGCCATGATAATTCTACAGTCAGCATCGCCATCTTCATACATGCATTCGTCAGGATAACAAGGGCAAGAGTTGTCCACCCAGTCTCTCTCTGTATCTTGTAGCACGCATATTCCCTTCTACACCATGCACGTGCTTACCGCACGCTGGGCGGCTGACATGTAATGTAGCCAGTTTCTTATCCAGCGCAGTGAACGAAATTCCCCCACACCACCTTGCAGCGGTTAACACGCCAGTCTTTTGAGGCTGAACAGGCAGCTCAGCCCCCTCCCCCCCCCCCCCCCCCCCCCCCCCGCACCCCTGCCCACCGTCTCCTTCCCGAATTTCAACAGTTTGAGCTAACCTGTCTTTGACAGCTTCGCGGCTCTGTCACTTCGTTTGTGCATGTACTCTACTGAGAACGCCAGATCACAATTCGTTGGTATACGGATTTGATTTCAGATCTACGTCTCCCACCAAAATATGCAGTTTGTTTCCAACGTTAGTAAACATCACACAACAACACTACAATCAGTAGTGTGGCCTCCCTGCTACTTTTCTCCCCCGCTCAGCCGTTTTCAAAACAACATTCCAACAGTTTAGATCTAAAGCCAGCAGACGGCAATTTCAACATGAATAACATCTCGCGAGATCTTATTCACACATAATTTCAGTGACGCATTTTAGATTTCTCACGGTTTTTTTTTTTCGTTTTTTTTTTTTTTTTTTTTTTTTTTTCACAATAGAAGGCAGCCATTTTGTACCGAAACGCGAAAGCAGTTATCACGAAATCTGTCAATATCATTTGTTTTTAATTACAATGGGTAAGCTTAGAGACTTAAGAGATAGTACGTAATACAGACCGATGAAAGATAGTTATCACCACTATGACACCGATAAGCCAGGTGACGTCCTACAAACAACAACAGCAACAGGAGATATGTGCGTGCGGACTACCGTGGATGGCTACACAGTCCAGCTGAATGGGTGGGTGGGGGGGTGGGGGGGGGGGGGGGGGGGGGGGGGGGGGAGGGGGGGGGGGGAGGGTGGGGGGGGGGGAAAGGGTGGGAAGGAGGAAAAGTAAAAGACTACCAACCTCCTCCCACCCTCTTGCACACACACACACACACACACACACACACACACACACACACACACACACACACACAACACCCATCCTTCCCCGAAGATGGAGTATGGCTGCCTTAATGGCGGGATAAGAAACGGTCATACACACAAAACTCCACTCCCTGCCTATGCAGGCAGTGTCCGCAGGAATATCAGCCTGCGTACGCAGAAAGAAAGAAAAGAATATACCCATCCCACCATCCCTTCCCTCATCCCACCCACAGCAACACAGGCAGGGAAACCCAAGCATCACTTGAGAAAGGAGAACAGAAGGCAGACAGACAGACAGACAGACGGACAGACAGACAGGCGGACAGACAGACAGACGGACTGACAGCGAAGAAGGCAGCAAGCATGACTACTACAGCCACACACACCCACTGGTCCCGGGACACAATCGATCTCCCCCTCTCCCCCTCCCCCACCTTCTCCGTCCTTCCCCGCTCTGCCTCCCATCCCATCCACTTCTCCCCCCCCCCCCCCCCGCCCCCGCCCCCCCCCCCCCCCTCCACCTTCCTGTTCATCCCCTTTACTATCAGCATGATAAGGCAGCGAGGGAGGGAGGGAGCTGAAAGGACAGGCAGGGTAGAGGGGATGGGGGCCGGGAGGACGGGGAGGGGGGGGGTAGAGAGAAAGGGGGGGGGGGCACGGGAGGGGGGGGGGATGGGGGAACAGGTAATCAACTCAGGCACGAACAAAGCCGTGCGGGACAATTGCTCCCACACCGCAGCCTCCGCGGACGCTCTCTATCACATCCGCCCCCCCCCCACCCTCCCCTTCCCCCTTCCATGTCCTCCCAGTATCCCCACCCCTCCCCCCACTCCTCCACTCCTACCCAGCCTCCACCACCAGCACCACTGCTACATCCTAGCCACCACCCGCCTCCCTCTCCTGGCCCTGTTGTGGGTGCAGGCTGTCATGCTCGTTACCCATCGCTTGGCAAACAGCAGGAAGAGCCAGCAGCCACTGGGCAGTGACATCAAAGAGTGGAACCACTCATTAAGGCAATGATTGTAATGGTCAGGATGGCAGTGAGAAAAAAAAGTGATAATAATGATCACAATACCACCACCACTACTATTACTATTACTGCTGCTGCTGCTGCTATAACTACTACTACTGCTACTGCTACTACTTCTACTACTACTACTACTGCTGCTGCTGCTGCTACTACTACGACTACTACTGTTGCCACTACTACTACTATTTCTACTACTGCTGCTGCTGCTACAACAACTACTATTGCTGTTACTGCTGTTTTGTTGTTATTATTATTGCTGTTGCTGCTGCTGCTACTACTACTACTACTTCAACTTCTACTACTACTACTACTACTACTGCTGCTGCTGCTGCTGTTGCTACAACTATTACCACTATTGCTATTATTGCTTCTGTTATCGCCATTGCTGTTGCTACTGCTATTACTACTACTACTACTACTACTGCTGCTGCTGCTGTTGCTACAACTATTACCACTATTGCTATTATTGCTTCTGTTATCGCCATTGCTGTTGCTACTGCTATTACTACTACTACTGCTGCTGCTGCTGCTGCTGCTTCTACAACAACAACTACTATTGTTGTTATTGCTGCTGATGTTATTGCTGTTGCCGCTGTTGCTACTACTTCTACTACTACTACTGCTGCTGCTACTACTGCTACTTCTACTACTCCCACTAGTAGTAGTAGTAGTACTACTACTATTGCTATTGTTACTGCTGTTTTTGTTATTGTTGCTGCAGCTGCTACTACAACTACTACAACAACAACAACTACTGCTATTACTATTATTGCTGCTGGTGTTGTTATTGTTACTGTTGTTGTTGTTGTTGCTGCTGCCGCTGCTGCCACTACTACTACTGCTGCTACTACTACAAGCCGAGCACAGAGTCATCATCCTCACCATCGTCATTATTATCATCACAACCACCATCATCACCATCACCAAACATTATGATCGTGATTATCACTATCATCATCATCATCATCATCACAACCACCAGAATCTTCATAATTATCACCGCGATTCACATCACCATTATCATCACCCAGCTATCATCATCATCATCATCATCATCATCATCATCATCATCATCATCATCATCATCACCACCACCATCATCAACAATAATCATCACCATCATCATCATAATCGTAACTATCGCTTCCAATACCTATTGTTACTATTACTATCTCCACCGGCTCTATCACTAATATATTCATCGCCACCATTTTCATCATCATCATCATTGTCACAGTAAGGCACTTAGTTGTGTTTTCGATTATAAAACCAAGTATTGACTGGAGCAAAGTACGCGCCCAATTTCTGTACAGATCACAGAGTCGATATTCATGGGTAAAGATCTAGGCACAGAACACGCACACACGCACGTACACACACGCTCACACACACGCGCGCGCGCGCATGCGCACAGAGAGAGAGAGAGGAGAGAGAGAGAGAGAGAGAGAGAGAGAGAGAGAGAGAGAGGAAATGGATGGGATGGAGGACGAGGATCAGGTTAAAAACAACAATAACAGCAACAATAACAACAACACGAACAACAAAACAACAGCAACGAACTTCTAATTAACACTTTGTTCTAACAAAATAACTAAAGCTGCAGCAACCCCTCCAACACACACACACACACACACACACACCACACACACACACACACACACACACACACACACACATACACAGAGGTGAGGGGGGGGGGGGGAGAGGATGGGATGGAGGACGAGGAACGGGTTTACAACATCAACAACAAAACAACAACATCAACAACAACAAGCTTCGAACAAAAGAACTAAATCTACAGTACTAAACTGTCTTTTTTGTTTTTTTTTGTTTTGTTTTGTTCAACAAGTGGGTCAGAGGGATGCTAAGTAGGTAGGGGTTTGGGTGCCAGGGGAGACAATGGAAGCGGAGAGGGTGTGTGTGTGTGTGTGTGGGGGGGGGGGGGGGTTGTACAGCGAAAGCCTGATGTAGGCAGGTCCTCAAACAAAAGGCTAGACACATGGCCTCCACCTGGCGTGTCTAACACATACACAATGCTGAACACTAACACAGTGCAGGAGGCAAGGAACCGGAGACGGGAAGAAAGGGGATGGGAGGGGGGGGGGGGGGGGAGGATGATGGATGTGGCGGAGAGGAAAATACCTTAGAGAAGGCCACGAGGCACCGGCCATATGCAGGCTCACAGACAGACAGACAGACAGACAGGACAGCCTACACACACACACACACACACACACACACACACACCACACACACACACACACACACACCACACACACGCACGCAACACATGCGCGTGCTCACGCACGCAAAGACAGACAGACAGACAGACAGACAGAGAGAGAGAGAGAGAGAGAGAGACAGACAGACAGATAGACAGACAGACAGGCAGGCAGGCAGACATAAAGCGAGCGGGGGGGGGGGGGGGGGGGCGGCACAAACACACACACACACACACACACAAACACACACACAGATACACACACACACACACACACACATAGA
>CM065716.1:68404794-68414794 GCA_033310375.1 Conus canariensis | reverse complement strand
GCTCCCATGGTGGTATAGGAGAAAATAACGGTCTAATGGATAGAGCATCGTCATCGATTGAAACTCCAGAATCAGTAATACTTTTTTACGCGCGCGCGCACGCGCGCGCGCGCGCGCGCGCGCGTGTGTGTGTGTGTGTGTGTGTGTATGTGTGTGTGTGTGTGTGTGTGTGCGTGCGTACCTGCGTGTGTGTGTGTGTGTGTGTGTGTGTGTGTGTGTGTGTGTGTGTGTGTGTGTGTGTGTGTTGTTGTTGTTGTTGTTGTTGTTGTTGTTGTTGTTTGTTTGTTTGTTTGTTTGTTTGTTCCATGGCTTGTTTGCTTGCTTGTTTCTGTCTGATGTCCTAAACGCGTTGCTCAGCAGAGCAGTCTGAAACTTAACTGAAATTTATCTAACTGAATTTGTTGAAGACAATTATTTATTGCGGCTGATATGACAAGTAATATAACACCCTTTCCATGCACCTCCACGGCATTGCCTTAAATACACATTTCTTGCCTGGTCTGAGAACTATTGTGCAGCCAACCCTTTTGTTTGGAGCGATTTGCTACATAGAACGGACTTGAAGTAATGTTTGAAGATTAATCTAATCCATTCACAGAGAAGGAAGAAGTGTGGAAATAGAGTAGTAGGAGGGAGAAATGGGGGGAGTGTGAGAGGGGAATTAGGCGGAAGAGGGTGGGGAGGCTAGGGGCGGGGGGTGAGGTGGGGGGGGGGGGGGGGGGGGGCAAAGAAAGTACCGTCCCACTGACTTTTGGAAGACCAGGGACAGCCACTGGTTTGTGAGAGCATGTGGGTAAAGGTGACTGGGTTAGGGACGGAGGGATGGAGTCAAGTGCAAGGGATGGGGGTGGGGGCGGCGGTCAGGAAAGAAACAGACGGGAGGCGGGAGGAAGGTGGAGGAGGAGGAAGGGCGAGGCGGGGGGGGGGGGGGGGGGGGGGAGGGGGGGGGCTACCCCAAGCCGATTGTTGAGTTAGGGCAGGATAGGTTTGCACCCTGGAGTGTGTCATTACGCCTGTGGTGACACGCACAGGGTGACAGAGGTGACCTTTTCTCATCTTCATCTTTTTACACACATTCTCTCTCTCTCTCTCTCTCTCTCTCTCTCTCTCTCTCTCTCTCTCTCTCTCTCTCTCTCTCTCTCTCTCTCTCTCTCTCTCTCTCTCTCTCTCTCTCTGTACACAAGATGGATTGCCTATGTTTACATGTATGTTTTCCATTTGCATGTTATTATTTGATGTGCAATGTTTGTTTACACCATTCTCTTCAAGAAGAGCTTTATTGAATAAAACATCCAACCGTTTATCTCTCTCTTCGGTGTGTGTGTGTGTGTGTGTGTGTGTGTGTGTGTGTGTGTGTGTGTGTGTGTGTGTGTGTGTGTGTGTGGTGTAGTGTGTGTGTGGTGTAGTGTGTATGTGTGTGTGTGTGTGTGTGGTGTAGTGTATGTGTGTGGTGTAGTGTGTATGTGTGTGTGTGTGTGTGTGTGTGTGTGTGTGTGTGTGTGTGGTGTGCGCGTGCGCGCGCGCGCGCTGTAATGTGTGCGTGTGTGGTGTAGTGTATGTGTGTGGTGTAGTGTGTATGTGTGTGTGTGTGTGTGTGTGTGTGTGTGTGTGTGTGTGTGTGTGTGTGCGTGCGCGCGCTGTAGTGTGTGTGTGTGTGTGTGTGTGTGTGTGTGTGTGTGTGTGTGTGTGTGTGTGTGTGTGTAAGAAAGAGAGAGAAATGGAGAGAGAGAGACAGTCTGCATGAGCGTACCTGTGTGTCTGCGCGCGTGGGTGCGCACGAGTGTGTGCACGCGTGCAT
The DNA here is from genome assembly GCA_033310375.1 of Conus canariensis. NCBI lineage: Eukaryota > Metazoa > Mollusca > Gastropoda > Neogastropoda > Conidae > Conus > Conus canariensis. The sequence continues at coordinate 68,412,996 of CM065716.1, read as the reverse complement.
GTGCTGGTATATGCGCGCATTTGTGTGGATGTGGGTGTGCACAGACAGTAGTGCGTGTAAGCATTTAACTTAAGTGCCGCCTACACTGGTGCACACACACACACAAGTGTCTGAGAGGAGTTATCCGGGTATAGCTGCAACGGTGGCTGAAAAGGAAACCATACATTTTTTTAATCATGCTCAAGATCGTCAGAAGGGCAAGAAACGGCTGTTTCAAGTATGGGAGACACGTCAGGCCCTGAAAGAAACAAAGTCATAATAAATGAACGTCTACTTTCAGAAATGAAAGAGAGAATGAAAGAGGTGAGGAGGAGGAGGAGGAGGAGGAGAGGAAACGAAATGCGAAAGGAAGAAGAAAAAGAAGGAACAGAAGAAGGAGATGAAGAAGAAAGAAGGAAAAAAAGAAAGAAAGACATTTTTTAAAAAAAGGAAGAAAGAAAGAAAGAAAGAAAAAGGAAGAAAAGAAAGAAAACGAAGAAGTAGATGAAGGAAAGAAGAAAGAGAATGATGGACGAATAGGAGGGGGGGGGGTGAGAAAAGGAGGAGGAGAAGGCGGAGGAGCAGGAGGGAGAGGAGGAGGAGGGAGAGAAGGAAGGAGGAGGAGGAGGAGAGATGGAGAGAGGAGGAGGAGGAGAAGAGGAGAAGAATGGAAGAAGAGAAGAGAGAAGAAGAAAGAAGAAGGAAGGAAGAGAGAAGAAGAAGAGAGAGAGAGACAGGATGAGAATGATAGAGATGGTCATAGCGAAGAGACATTTTACGAGAGGTATACAAAATTTTAATAGTAAAAAAGAAAGAAAGACACAGAATGACGAAGAAAAACGAAAAGAAGGAGGAGGAGGAGGAGGAGGAGGAGGAAGAGAAGGAGGAGGAAAAGGTGGAAGAGGAGGAGAAGGAGGAGGTAGTAGAAAGATAAATAATCATATGAAGAAGAACAAGAAGACTAAGAAAAAGATATTACAAAAAAATAATAAGACAATGCAAAAGATAATGAGGATGACGAAGACGAGAAAATATAAGATGATAATGTAGAAAGAAGAAAGAAGAAGAAGAAGAAGAAGAAGAAGAAGAAGAAGAAGAAGAAAGGAAAAAAGAACACACACACACACACACACACACACACACACACACACACACACACACACACACACACACACACACACACACGCAGAAACCTGCGGAGAAACAAACAAGGTACTAGTCTACACACATACTACACACAATGTGCAGACTGAGGGGAAAAAAAGACAAGAGAAACAAATGACGAAACAAACAAACCCATAAAGATGAAACAGGCAAAGCACTGTTCGAAAGCAAACATCACACACACGTTGCGCAGATGGACAATCACGAGGGAAAAAACGACGAGACAAGCTATAGACTAATGTCAGGTTGGCTTACATTCCGGTTTTAGCGCACACGACCGACACAGGTGATATGGCAGACGGGCGTAATTATTCCAGGAGAAATAGGACCAGGGTGGCTATCTTTCATTAAGAGTACTTATACAGCGTTATCCTGGGCTGAAGACCAAGCTCTCAGCGCTTTACAATCCAGCTCTCATTTACACAACGGCCTGCCTACCTGGGTAGAGCCGACTGAAGCCAACTTGTTTGCGCTGTATAAGTTTTTTTTCAGTCACTCATTTTTGGGGGTTTATGTCTTCATTCTTTCGGTGCAAGCTCTATGTGGACGTGCCATCCATACTAATGCCAAACTGGCCTCCTTTTCCGAAAGTTGGTGATGGGATTTTACGTGTGAGTGCAAGATGTTATGCGTGCGTTCATGCACGGAATCACGGTTTATAGTTTCATTCGAGGGACAATTTTTTGGATAGTGGAGTTAGAACCAATGTTTACTTCGAGGGAAAAAAAAATCCCCCTGTACCCGAACAGCCCAGCAGATAAATGAACCCACAACTCCAGGATCACCAGGACCACAAGTCCGGCGCTCTACCAGCTGAGCTATTCCGGCCCCACTAGCACTAGACCAGAACAATAACATGCGAAGAAAAACAAAAACAAAAAATGAAGGAAAATGTCGGCGCCAGATGAAATCGAACATACAACGTCGGACAGCGAGCTCCGCTCCTGAGCCAAACAACACCCCCCCTCTCCCTCTCCCAAGTTCCATGTGATGGACGTCTTACAGTTGTACTGCACTCTGGTTTCTACACTCTTCTGCCTTCCACCCCCCCCCCCCTCCTCTTCTTCTCCTACTCTTCTAACCCCAACAAAAAAACAAAAGAAATACAAACAAACAAGCAAACAAATAAACAAACAAGCAGGAACTTTGATCCAGAAGTTGTGGATGTAGAGGATTTTGAGTCCCCCCCCCCCTCCCCTGAATCTTTTGTGTTTATTTCTTTCTTTTGTTCTTTTTTCTTTCGTCATTCATTCATTCATTCATTCATTCATTAGCGTTTGTATGTGCGCATATATTACTGTATTTATTCATTCACTGAGAGAGAGAGAGAGAGAGAGAGAGAGAGGAGAGAGAGAGAGAGAGAGAGAGAGAAGAGGGAGAGAGAATGTACAGCGATATTCTACATAATCTGACTTGTCCGGGAAGTTGTGTGTGTCAGTATAAACAATGTGCTCATTGTTCTCCGCTGACATTGTCATACTTGCTCTGGCTTGTGGCAACGCCCCCCTCCCTCCCTCCCTCCCACTCTCCACTCCCGCCCTGTCCCTTCTCCTCGTCCCTCACCCATTCCATGTTTTTTTTTTTTTTTTTAAACCAAAGTCATCTTATTCAGCATTGTATGAAAAATACTTTCATGACAGAATCCATGTTTTTTTTTCACTGAAAAGCTTAAATGTCAAGAACCTGTTGCCTATGAAAACTGCGGAGTATCCACGTCAGTATCATGGGGTTGATGATGAATACAAGAGGCATTGTTCAGTGACCATTTTTTTTTTTTTTAGAAGAAAATTCGTGAGTCAGCATGATTCGCGTGTGGAAGCGAACACGTCAGGAGGAAGTGACAGGATGGAATAACATTATTTCAGTCATTCCCCCCACATCCCGTCCCTGGGTTGGGGCTCAAATGAATTGGATCGCACTGTGCTCTGTTCTGCTGCGCTGGATTGTATTGTTTTGAATAATTTCTTTGGTCACAACGGATTTCTCTTTTGTGATAAGAGACGCTTTTAAGAACGGGAGATAATTTGTATGTAGAGCTCGCGTTCAGCGAGAGTAGCCCCGCCGTTTTCATAGGAGAGATGCCGCTGGTAGGAACGCTTAAAGCAATTTTGCCCCATCAATCAACTTAACGTTTCAATCAAAAAGAGAGAAAATGCCAAACAGGGGTGTGAGAACGGTGCGACTGGGGCACCTGTCATGCAGACAGTCGATGTCCCCATCGTTCTCCTGACTACGCTGCAAACCAAACATTGGACTCTCTGGATCTCTTTGTAGGTCCAATAAACTGAAAGAGGTGACTCGGTTTTCAATGGATACAGGACAATTATTCCGCTGACATTTTTCCCCCCGGATGAGGTCTATTCTAGGGACTCTCTCTGGGAAGAGCTCGTCGCTATTGTACAGCGACACCTTTATGTTTTCTTCTTTTTGTGCGGATGTCCTCCTTAAATTCTCTCTCTCTCTCTCTCTCTCTCTCTCTCTCTCTCTCTCTCTCTGAGTCAACTCCATTATTGCTGCAGGTTCTTTGACCTGCTCTCTGCACGCGCTGCTCACGGGACCTTGGCTCATTGTCTGATCCGAAAGACTAGTACACTGACCACCATCTCAGGCCTCGTAGAGAGAGCAGGAGGACAAAAAAAAAAAAAAAAAAAAAAAAAGCACCGCCTCAGGTGAGTCTCGAACCAAGAACTGGGATGCATCCCTTCCAAGGCGAGCATGGTATCCACTGGGCCATCAGCACCACTCTCCATTTCCAGATATGGACCAGTTAGGTTACCAGCAACAATCTCCGTTGTCAGGGGATTTGATATCTGCTCACCTTCGGGTTGGGCCAACTCCACACGGCTCTCTCGCATTTACTGATTTAATATTAATTAATCAATTTCCGTTTGCAACGTGAGGCGACTGCAGGCGGAAATCTAAACAAATTTTAAAATATAATTAATAGCGCACCGCCAAGAAAACGTAGACAAACGAATCACAAGACAAAACACGACGCGTTTCGACCTCTTAGGTCTTCTTCAGGCAAGATACAAAACATGAATGAAGATAAGTGATTGCTCGTTCATTTTCGTTGTCCTGAGTGTTTTGTATCTTGCCTGAAGAAGACCTAAGAGGTCGAAACGCGTCGTGTTTTGTCTGTGATTCGTTTGTCTTACATTTTCTTGGCGGTTCGCTATTAATGACATTCAAAATTTAATCAATTTCCGTTCAATGTCAGTGAGACGAGGATAGATGTTTGGAGAAAAGGGTTATCATGATATGAAATTTCGTTACCAGTTCTACGAAAGAAGGACAGAAATCGAACACCCCCACCATCATCCCCCCCCCCCCCCCCCCCCCCCCAAACACAAGACTTGTGAAATACGCTATGATGTGAACCTGAGGTATATTTTGGGCAGTGCAGGTGGACTTTTCCCTTTCTTTCCCATGCTGATTTATATTTCGGCTGGGAGCCGTTATGCGTCATGTGCCATTAGACCTCAAGTTGAGTCAATGTGTGTGTGTGTGTGTGTGGACTATGGTCATTTTTTTCAATTAACAATTCCTCACAACTGTGTGGATAAACTGCGTTTGCGTTTTGCAGGGATTTCCTGTTCTGTAGTTTCGAGTGGAACGTCATTCGGAGGTGGTTTTACATCACTTACTTATGGAGCTTTACAGGATAATGTTCCCCACAATTATTTCTATTCTGTTTATGGTCGAACGCAGAGGAAGAAGGAAAGGAAGGAGAAGAATGGGAGGAGAAAAAGATGGACAGGAAGAGGAAGGAAAGAAAAGACGTGAAAACCAAGAAGAAAGAGAAGAAGACGAAGAGGGAAAGGGACGCAGAGGAACAAGAAGGAAAGGCAGAAAAAGAAGAAGACGGAAAGGAAAGAGAGAAAAGACAAGAAGGAAGGGAAAGGAATGAAGAACTAGAAGGACATGAAGGAAGAGAAGGAGGAACGGGAGAAGAAGGACAAGAAGGGAAGGAAGGAAAAGAGAAACAAGAAGGAGAGGAAGTGGAAAAACAAAAGGGAGAGGAGGAGGAGGAGAAGGGAGAGGAGGACGAGGGGGAGAAGAAGAAGAAGAAGAAGAAGAAGAAGAAGAAGAAGAGAAGAAAGAAGAAGAAGAAGAAGAAGAAGAAAAGAAGAATGAATGAATAAAGGAAATGAAGACAAGGTGGATAGGTGAAGGAATGAAAAAAATTAAAAAAGAAGGAAGAAAGAGAAAAAGAAGGAAGAGAAGAAGAAGAAGAAGAAGAAGAAGAAGAAGAAGAAGAGGAGGAGGAGGATAGAGGAGAAGGGGAGAAGAAGAAGAAGAAGAAGAAGAAGAAGAAGAAGAAGAAGAAGAAGAAGAAGAAAGAAGAAGAAGAGAGAGGAGGAGGATGAGGAGGAGAAGGAAGAGAAGAAGAAGAAGAAGAAGAAGAAGAAGAAGAAGAAGAAGAAGAAGAAGAAGAAGAAGAAGAAGGGGAGCCGGAAAGAGCAGAGGGAGGGGGTTAAGACAGGAAATGGGCACGGCGAGTGTTACTACCAAAACGCAAACAAGCAAATAAACAAGAGGGGACGGGGGGGGGGGGGTGATGGAAAGGGCCGAGAAGAAGGAGGAGGAGGAGGAGGAGGAAGAGGAGGAGGAGGAAAAGAAGAAAGCGGAGAAGAACCCACCCCACCCTCTTCTTTGTCACTCAATAAACACCACACACACACACACACACACACACACACACACGCACGCATGCACGCACGCACGCACGCACGCACGCACGCACGCACGCACCACACACACACACACACACACAAACACACACACGCTCTCTCTCTCTTTCTCTTTGAAAGTATATACATAGCAGATCAATGACTTTGGGTTCAGAAAACCGCATTTTTTTTTGTAAGCTTACAAAGCCACTCCCTGTGTATAAAGCTGTCTTTATTGTCACGGCAGCTGTATGATTAAGTGGTGATAAAATCCCCCTCCCCCCTGTCTGTCTGTTTCTCTGTCTGCCTGCCTGACGGTCTGTCTGTCTGTCTGTCTGTCTGTCTGTCTGTCTGTCTCTCTCTCTCTCTCTCTCTCTCTCTCTCTCTCTCTCTCTCTCTCTCTCTCTCTCAATCAACTACAAACACGAAGCCGTTTGTCGGCTCCCGTACCAACAGACCCTCACTCGCAAGCTGACTGACGTGACGCCCAACAAACAAAACATGTATATCCCCATAAAAAGACAGCCAGTCCTTCAGGCCAGGGAGGAGACGGGGGCGACAGGTCGGCCCACATCCAGGGGCGAGGTGAGGGGGGTTTCAATACGGGGATGGACAGGTCGGGCAAGGTGAGGGGGGTTTCAATACAGAGATAGACAGGTCGGGCAAGGTGAAGGGGGTTTCAATACAGAGATAGACAGGTCGGGCGAGGTGAGAGCACTTACACGACAGACAGAGACCTCTGTGGCCAGGCTGGCAGAGGTTAACAGTAAACAATAAACCAGGCAGTTAACTTGGCCTTCCATGGCCAAACAGTCGCATGTATACGGTTCCAAAGAACCCTTGCTTTTGATGTTTATTCAACTAGCGCGCGTGCACACACACACTGACATACAGACACAGACAGACAGACAGACAGACAGACAGACAGACAGACAGACACAGACACACACACACACACACACACACACACACACACACACACACACACACACACACACACACACGTCTAATATCACTCATAGTGAAAAGACGTTAAACAGAAGTACGAACGAACGAACACACACACACACACACACACACAACACACACACACACACACACACACACACACACACACTCACAAACACACATACACACACGCGCGCGCGCGCGCGCAAGCACGCACACACACATACAAACGTAGACAAGCGCGCACGCACACACACACACCACACACACACACACACACACACACACACACACACACACACACACACACACACACACACACAAAGGTCCCTCATAAAGCTAGTTCAAATCTTACCTATGTCCCATGAGCTAAGACGTGCATACAGCAATAACATTTGCACCCAGCGACAACAGCATCAAGATGTCCGAGCCCAAATTAACATTTATTCAAGACTGGCGCAGCCTGTTGATCTTGAACATGGTTTCATACATGCAACATACAGACGAACACACAAAAAAGTCACGGGCAAACTCGGGACTTCCTTTAATCAAAAAGTAATCTGCCACGAAGAATGCTTTCACCCGCGTTTCTTAGGCTGTTCCTCTGTCTGTCAACAAAATAACGCAACAACTACTAAACCGATGTTAATGAAACCTAACTGAAAGGTGAGGTATAGACCAAAGACGGACTCACAATAAAATTTTGGTGTGGATCTGTGCAGCGGATCTGGATCATACGGCGGATCCAGTATCCGTTCGAAGTAGGCGGAATCTGCTCTCTTCTTACTGCCTTTCGAATTCGGGGCGTTTTGTTGTTTGTTGTGTGTGCCTGTGGTCTTCATGTGTGCAAGATGAATGGGTACTGGACGCAGGATTGCTTGGGGATTACGTGCATGTCATCGTTCCACACTGGGGAAAAAAAAGTTATATTCTTGTATATCATTTACAGTCAGTCTTACCAACAACTAAACCACCACGACATAAACAATGGCACGCATAACTGCAGAGAGATCGGTGCTGCGTTTCTTGCCGGTAAGGAGAAGCTAGATGCCTTGCCGCGAGGTCAGTGACGGCGAGGGCGACGAAAAAGACAGCGGCGAGTGAGAGTGGATTTCATGATCTTTCTCTCGAGAAACGAAAGTTTGTAGTGATCGACTTTTAACATTTCATCGCAGAGACAGCTTTAAGCTTATCCTATGGTTTTAATATGAGGGGTAAAAGAGAGAGAGAGACAGAACGGGATGATATCGCAATCAGATGAGCAAACGAAACAAACCAACATCTAGACAATGCTTTGCACATGGAGGTCATACCTGTCGAATGCAAAAAAAAAAAAAAAAAAAAAAAAAAAAAGCGATTCCAAGAGCGAGCTTTGGAGCGACAGACTCGCTCAGCGTGACATGAGCTTTAATAATAAAACAATGTCACCAAACTCATA
>CM065716.1:68397294-68399794 GCA_033310375.1 Conus canariensis | reverse complement strand
ACGCACACAACCGCACCCAGCTTTGTCCCTGCGCAGCCCAAGAACTCAGCAAACAACAGAGAGCTGTCGTCAATGTAAGGCTGTCATGAGGCAACCCACCAGAGGAGACACTGCACTGCAGCCGCTTCATTCGTCAGTGGTGCCCGTTCTGATCCAGCATCCGCGGGACACCACCTGCTAAGACCCCTCTACCGCCCCCCCCACCCCCCCACCCCCCTCCCCCACTCACGACGATCCTTGCTCAGTAGCTGAGCCCTCGTGAGTAAGCTTCCCATTTTTGAGGGCGTCACCACAGTCGTTCAACCACAGTCCACATGACTTTGCCGATACGATGGCCTTGATACAAACTCACCAAGGGTGTGTGACGTGGAGAGAAAATCGAAAGAGGATCACCATGAGGGCAGGGCATGGACGGCCACACAATTTGTCACTTAGAAAAAAAAAAAAAAAAAAAAGGTTGTGGTCAGTGAGGGTGATCATCATAAAAATGAACTTTAACTTGTTCATAGAAAACAAAAGCACCCAAACTGCAACCAGTCTCATGCAATCAAACACATCAGATGCATACTGTGTCGTTATCACATTGCAACAGTAGTTTGTCATCAGTCAAGTGAGTCACAATGGCATGCTCTCTGTCTATATGTCTGTCTGTCTGTCTGTTTATCTGTCTGTCTTTCTCTGTCTCTGTTTCTTTTTGTCTGACTGTCTGTCTGTCCGTCTGTCTGTCTGTCTGTCTGTCTGTCTTCTCTCTCTCTCTCTCTCTCTCTCTCTCTCTCTCTCTCTCTCTCTCTCTCTCTCTCTCTCTCTCTGCGCTAACACACTTGCGCACGTACATGTTTAACACATTTGTATGTATGTGCGAGTGTGTACTATGTGTTTATTCGTGTATGTGGGAGAGAGAGAGAGAGAGAGAGAGAGAGAGAGAGAGAGAGAGAGAGAGAGAGAGAGAGAGAGAGAGGACTTTGAAGACGGGGCGGCGGGGAGGGGGGGAAGTAGGATATGAATTCATGTCCACGAGTGATGTGTTGGTGAAAGATGTCCAGTACGATTTTGAATTCTAATATCAATATGTATGAATGAATAAACGAATGACGGACTGAATGGAATGCACGAATAAATGAAGGAATGAAAACATTCTTTGGAAGAATCGCGGTAAGGAGAAAGCTGTCAAAAACAGCAAAACAAAAACAACAACAACAACCCCCCTCCCCCCCCCCCCCAAAAAAAAAAAAAAAAAAAAAAAACAACCCTAAACACACACACACACACACACACACACACACACACACACACACACACACACACACACACACACACGAAGAATGAAGGAACGAACAAAGAAAGACACGATACAAGTACTGATTAAAAATGACTGAAAGTAAGTGAGAAGGAAAGAAAAAGGAAAGAACAAGACAACGACAAAAACGTGGACGACAGATCAAAACAGCGAATTAGATGGACAGAAAGTCGTCACCAAACTATTTTATTTAAGACTCAGCGCCCATCTTGCGCTGAAGTGGATGAAGATAAGTGATTGCTCGTTCATTTCCGTTGTCCTGATTGAGTGTTTCGTATCTTGCCTGAAGAAGACCTAAGAGGTCGAAACGTGTCGTGTTTTGTCTTGTGATTCGTTTGTCTACGTTTTGATTTCTTTATTTATGTTTTGGCGATGCGCTATTAATGACATTTAAAATTTATTTGATTACTCAAACGCCGCAGCAGATCGCCTGTAGATCATGTGTGTCTATGACGTCAACTGTTCCACCCAGTGTGGAAGACCACCATGCCATGGCTGTCTCTTGTTGGTGGCGCCCTCTGTCGGACTTTCATGGAAGCACCTTTATTTGCGAATGTGAGCATTATGCATCTGTGGCGCCACCAATCCAAATTCATTTCACTGCGTGACTGAGCGCTGTGTACATTGTGTCTCAACTGCAGCGCCATCTGTCGGATGGGAACACACTGTGTACGGCCTATCTGTTTGTAGGACTGGAGTAGGACTCATTCCCCGTCGTGAGCACTTGTACATCATGTGGACTTGAGTACCAGTGTGGACTTAATAGGAGTTCACCTATCACTGTTTCCACTGTGCGTTTGTGGCGCCGTCTGTTAGACTCCCTTCCCATGTTGTGAGCACCGCGCTCACACTAGAGCTTCGAATGAGACTCTAAACCAAGGTTCCGACCGTGTGTGAACGCACGCATAGGCCTAACATCTCGCGGACATGTTACATCCCATCTCAAAGTTTCGGAAGAGACAGCCAATTTGGCCGTTGGTATGGATGACATGTACACACATAGTATGAATCCTGAGTGAAACATTGAAGGAATGAGAGGAAAACTGGGTGACTGATATTCGACTGAATGACGCGGGGCACGAGTGATGGGGCCGGCAGGCAGCTCTTCAGTCGGCTCTACCCTGGTTGTGAGCTTGCTGTGTAAACGAATGCATGAACTGGAAAGCGCTTAGAGCTTGGTCTCTAACAGCGAATAGGCGCTAG
>CM065716.1:68377294-68382294 GCA_033310375.1 Conus canariensis | reverse complement strand
ATTTAATCGAGTCTGAGTTTTCATGAAGGGCGGAGGATGAGGTGTGTGTGTGTGTGTGTGTGTGGTGTGTGTGTGTGTGTGTGTGTGTGTGTGTGTGTGTGTGTGTGTGTGTGTGTGTGTGTGAGTATATGTGTGTGTGTGTGTGTGCGTGGGTGCGTGCGCGCGCGCGCGCGCGTGTGTGTGTGTATGTGTGTGTGTGTGTGTGTGTGTGTGTGTGTGTGTGTGTGTGTGTGTGTGTGTGTGTGTGTGTGATTTCTTCATCAAGTTGTTTCCTTCCTCACTGAAAGAGATGTTGTACCCGCACACTGCCGTGTTATGCTATGCGAAAGTTTACCGTGCTGTGCTGTGCTGGGTGTGCTTGTGCTGTGCTGTGCTGTGCTGTGCTGTGCTGTGCTGCGTTGTTATGTGTTCTGCATTGTCTTTCACACATGCTATCCTATTTGTTTGTCCATCCATGTATCTATACTGTTCAATACTATTGCGTATGACACGTCACATCATGTGGTACATCACGCCACACTCTGCTGTCGTCACCCTCGCCTCAACTCGTGTCAAGTGACGATGTATCCTATCATGCCGTACGCAGAGCGGACAATGTAGTCAAATGGTTCATGCCTTCGACAGCAGAGCCGACGGTGGTGAGTTCGAATTCTTCATGGAGTCAGACGTTACGGCTTGCCACCCAGTGGTAACTGTATTGCTGACTTCATGGAGTCAGACGTTACGGCTTGCCACCCAGTGGTAACTGTATTGCTGACTTCATGGAGTCAGACTTTACGGCTTGCCACCCAGTGGTAACTGTATTTCTGACTCAGTTCAGGGCTTGCCACCCAGTGGTGACTGTATTGCTGACTCAGTTCAGGGCTTGCCACCCAGTGGTGACTGTATTGCTGACTCAGTTCAGGGCTTGCCACCCAGTGGTGACTGTATTGCTGACTCAGTTCAGGGCTTGCCACCCAGTGGTGAGTGTATTGCTGACTCAGTTCAGGGCTTGCCACCCAGGGGTGACTGTATGCTGACTCAGTTCAGGGCTTGCCACCCAGTGGTGAGTGTATTGCTGACTCAGTTCAGGGCTTGCCACCCAGTGGTGAGTGTATTGCTGACTCAGTTCAGGGCTTGCCACCCAGTGGTGAGTGTATTGCTGACTCAGTTCAGGGCTTGCCATCCAGTAGTGAATGTATTAATGACTCAGTTCAGGGAAAGTTAAGGCTGCGGAACGCGAGGGAGGGGCTACACCTACCGCGAAACACCGCACTGCATCAGTTCATAACATTTTGACAGTATTCCTTTACATCATCTGGGATAACTTTGGTTCCATGTCTCTCTCTCTCTCTCTTCTCTCTCTCTCTCTCTCTCTCACACACACACACACACACACACACACACACACACACACACACCACACACACACACATGAGAGCGCGCAGGCGTTCACACACACACACACACACATGCACGCGCACGAGAGAGAGAGAGAGAGAGAGAGAGAGAGAGAGAGAGAGAGAGAGAGGAGAGAGAGAGAGAGAGATGAGACAGAAGACAGACAGACAGACAGACAGACAGACAGACAGAGACCAGACAGACAAGACAGACAGATAGTCACAGACAGACAGAAACAGATTACACCGAGCTTTCGGCGCAAATGAGGCCAACCCAGGCTCTGGGCCTGTCCCGGTCTATGAAGAAAGTGATGCGTTTAGCTGTCAGTTTCTGGCCCCTTTTCCGTCTCTTCGCACACGACAGCCTGCTGCCCGCCCAGACAGCGCCACAGACGTCAGTGTCCAAGGCGGAGCAGGATGCTAACCACAAGTGACATTAACGATTTTGACAGCCAGATAATGCAGTCAACCCCTCTCCCCCCCCCCCACCCCCGACCCACCCACCTACCCACCCCCTTCTACCCTCCCCGGGTCCTCTCTATGGGAACATAGAAGCGGCAAAAACGCATTAAAAAGTGACTTTTTTTTTCATAGTGAACATAATGCCACCTTAAAACAAAGAAACAAAGATGATTACGACTGCAACATGAACACGGCCAATATAATTGATATTGATGCTTCATAACTGCTTGATTTATTTATTTTTTTTTCTAAGGTCAGGATGGGGATGGGGGCTGATAGAGAGGTCAAGTGTGATTACCATGGAAACAGTTGTTATTTTTGAAAACATACAATTAAGACTTCTAAAAAAATGGGTAATTATGACTCAAGCGCATGTGAACTGCTCTTATTTGTATTGTTGTTTAATTAGTTCCATTCCACTTCAACGTCCACGATACCATGATATGGCGGACTGGGGGGATGACCATTCCAGGAGAGATGGGGAAAAGGGGTGGGGTGGGGGGGGGGGGCGAACGACACCAGAACGACAACACATTAAGAGGGGCAGTGAAAATGGCAGTTTTTATAGTTTAAACGTCAACGTATTTGGAACTTACAATATCCAACTGCAAACTCCTACTAATGTGGTGACAGCCCTGATATGTCCCTTTGCGATCGGCTGGGCTATAAGCAACATTACCTTACCTTACCTTACCTTACCTGCAAACTCCGTGCCCAACCAAGGGAGCCCTACCACAAACTCATCCAGGGGCAGATCATTTGTATGAGAGGGGGCATTGCCAAGAGGACCTGGAGTTTCTCCCCTAGTGGAGTTACAAAGGCTAATGTAAAAACAACAACCAAACAACAACAACAACAACAAAACAAACAAAAAACAAAACAAAACAAACAAACAAACAATCCCCCCCCCCCCCCCCCCCCCCCCCCTGTGATTTTTGCAAGCCATGAAAGCGTTCGCCCAAGCCTGTCATCAGCCATCACTGCCAGGACTGCAGCCCTGTGGAAGGCTGCGTGGTGAACACAGAGTGCTGGACACAGTCTGTCATCAGGCATCACTGCCAGGACTGCAGCCCTGTGGAAGGCTGCGTGATGAACACAGAGTGCTGGACACAGCCTGTCATCAGGCATCACTGCCAGGACTGCAGCCCTGTGGAAGGCTGCGTGATGAACACAGAGTGCTGGACACAGCCTGTCATCAGTCATCACTGCCAGGACTGCAGCCCTGTGGAAGGCTGCGTGATGAACACAGAGTGCTGGACACAGTCTGTCATCTGGCATCATATCACTGCCAGGACTGCAGCCCTGTGGAAGGCTGCGTGATGAACACAGAGTGCTGGACACAGTCTGTCATCACTGCCAGGACTGCAGCCCTGTGGAAGGCTGCGTGATGAACACAGAGTGCTGGACACAGTCTGTCATCACTGCCAGGACTGCAGCCCTGTGGAAGGCTGCGTGATGAACACAGAGTGCTGGACACAGCCTGTCATCACTGCCAGGACTGCAGCCCTGTGGAAGGCTGCGTGATGAACACAGAGTGCTGGACACAGTCTGTCATCACTGCCAGGACTGCAGCCCTGTGGAAGGCTGCGTGATGAACACAGAGTGCTGGACACAGTCTGTCATCACTGCCAGGACTGCAGCCCTGTGGAAGGCTGCGTGATGAACACAGAGTGCTGGACACAGCCTGTCATCACTGCCAGGACTGCAGCCCTGTGGAAGGCTGCGTGGTGAACACAGAGTGCTGGACACAGCCTGTCATCAGGCATCACTGCCAGGACTGCAGCCCTGTGGAAGGCTGCGTGATGAACACAGAGTGCTGGACACAGCCTGTCATCAGGCATCACTGCCAGGACTGCAGCCCTGTGGAAGACTGCGTGATGAACACAGAGTGCTGGACACAGTCTGTCATCACTGCCAGGACTGCAGCCCTGTGGAAGGCTGCGTGATGAACACAGAGTGCTGGACACAGTCTGTCATCACTGCCAGGACTGCAGCCCTGTGGAAGGCTGCGTGATGAACACAGAGTGCTGGACACAGCCTGTCATCACTGCCAGGACTGCAGCCCTGTGGAAGGCTGCGTGATGAACACAGAGTGCTGGACACAGTCTGTCATCAACTGCCAGGACTGCAGCCCTGTGGAAGGCTGCGTGATGAACACAGAGTGCTGGACACAGTCTGTCATCACTGCCAGGACTGCAGCCTGTGGAAGGCTGCGTGATGAACACAGAGTGCTGGACACAGTCTGTCATCACTGCCAGGACTGCAGCCCTGTGGAAGACTGCGTGATGAACACAGAGTGCTGGACACAGTCTGTCATCACTGCCAGGACTGCAGCCCTGTGGAAGGCTGCGTGATGAACACAGAGTGCTGGACACAGTCTGTCATCACTGCCAGGACTGCAGCCCTGTGGAAGGCTGCGTGATGAACACAGAGTGCTGGACACAGCCTGTCATCACTGCCAGGACTGCAGCCCTGTGGAAGGCTGCGTGATGAACACAGAGTGCTGGACACAGCCTGTCATCACTGCCAGGACTGCAGCCCTGTGGAAGGCTGCGTGATGAACACAGAGTGCTGGACACAGCCTGTCATCAGGCATCATATCACTGCCAGGACTGCAGCCCCGTGGAAGACTGCGTGATGAAGGCACAGAGTGCTGGACACAGCCTGTCATCAGGCATCACTGCCAGGACTGCAGCCCTGTGGAAGACTGCGTGATGAACACAGAGTGCTGGACACCGACCATAATTAACTCTTTTCATGGCCCACGGTTCACTGTGGTCATAAGGTAGTTTCTCGCCTTAGTTCATTATCTGATGTCTTGACAGATTCTAAACTAGTGAAAATAACGTGTTTCATGACACAACAACTTTTCACGTTTATTATTTCCGTTTTCGTACAATGATGTGAAAACAGTATCTGTCGCTGCTTTCTTAAGGAAAACTGCTATTGTGCTTTGAGAAGATACTGGTCGTGATCTTTTGAACCTAATCACTTCCCATACTTACTGACAGGCGACAGACAGGCTTTCTGTTCGTTGCCTGCTTTATGACACTGCATACACGTGCACATCAGAGACAACAATCTGCACAAATCCAAAACCCTCTTTTTTCTCTTTTTTTTTTTCCTGCACAATGAAATTGGCCAAACAGAATCCAACAA
>CM065716.1:68362294-68364794 GCA_033310375.1 Conus canariensis | reverse complement strand
TAAAAGGAGAACAAAACACTAAAGTATTTCTGAAATCTGAAAAAAAAAGCTAGAAGACTGAAAAGCTAATCACAGCACTGTGTTTTC
Organism: Conus canariensis; assembly: GCA_033310375.1. NCBI lineage: Eukaryota > Metazoa > Mollusca > Gastropoda > Neogastropoda > Conidae > Conus > Conus canariensis. The sequence continues at coordinate 68,364,707 of CM065716.1, read as the reverse complement.
GATCAGAAAAAAATCATATGAGCAAAGAATTGCATGACCGGATGTCCTTTTGAAAACAAAAGTTTCACAAATCGGTGAAGGTAGACGATGTAAATAAAGTAATGATTTCTTGCGTAAAAAGGAAAACAGAGGAACATAAATAAACGAATAAATAAATAAACAAGTGAAAAAAAAATAAACAGAATAAAACTAAAACACAAAGACTCCGCACAATGTGAAGGAAGTGTCAGTGTGAAGGAAAGGACAGGATGTTTGAAACAGATGAGCAATGGCTCAGCTCTATGGTGTGGCAGGATGACTGTGGAATTTCTGCTAATCTCTGGGAACGAAATCGGTCAAGCCTTAAGAAAGTCGTTCGTGAAATCGTATCACACTGGCAAACCCGCATTGTGTTGGGCAGAACCACTCATTCTGCATGGGACACTGTATTGCCTGACAGACATTTCTACCAAATCCGAACATCAGACACGCTTGAAAGATGTCTGATACTAACTTACGTCAGCTGTTTATTGTACAAGCGGGTATGTTAACAATTTGAAATACCAACAAATATGTACAATAAAAAAAATGAGTACACAGATAAAAAAAACAAAACAAAACTAGAAACGTTTGAGTTAAATATTAAAATAAGAAATAAGTAAGGGAACTGGTTTATTAACATGCTGAAGAACAGAAACGTAAAGTTTGAACTAGATGCCAAGTTAAAGCACACACCCCAAACCCCGCTATCCTACACACACACACACACACACACACACACACACACACACACACACACACACACACACACACACACACACAGAGAGAGAGAGAGAGAGAGAGAGAGAGAGAGAGAGAGAGAGACAGACAGACAGACAGACAGACAGACAGACAGACAGACAGACAGAGAGACAGAGAGACAGCGACAGACAGACAGACAGACAGAGACAGAAAGGGAGAACATAACCTAAGCATCTTTATACACGCAAATTAAAAATAAATCCGAATTTACAAAAACAAACAAACAAACAAACGAACAAAAAAACCACCCTCACATGTCAACCTCAGACCTTTCTCCCATATTCCAAGCCAAGTTTAGTGTTATGACAACACATTACAGAAAGCTATCTGTCTATTTATAGTCACAAATATGCAGCCTCCATAATGTAGACCTAGTCATGGCCAATATGTAACATTAGCTGAGTGCCTCCCATCATAGGATACAGTAAATCCGCACTAACGATGCTCCTCAACGGGTCAAGATTGATAAAGTTGCATAATATTGTAAATAAATAAAGATAGAATGGTATCACATGTAAATGAACTTGCTGGACCACGCCAGGGTCTGATCTAGGTCGACGCTTTAGGTAACACACCAGGAATTCACACGCCAAGAACGTAGCTAACTTTTCGAGTACTGACAGACACAAATGGATTGTTCTCACATACACACAGCATTAATATTCACACTTGTGTCAAGTCAATGGTTCCCTCTCCGAGGAGCAAACAGCTCAGAGTGTGCCAAGGACGAGGTGAAGCTCCCCCTAGAAGGTCGCTGAGGCAGCAGATGGACGACAGGGCGGAGCAGACTACCTTCCAGGCCACTAGTGAAGGGCTTCTTGACTCTCGAGTCAGTGTTGTCATGGAACTGACCTCAAGCAGCTCTGCAAGACTCCTCCCTTGACCTCTTTCTTTCTACTGCGCCTCCTCCCTCTCGTCCACCTTGGAGGTGGGCAGCTTCTTCCCTGGCCGGACAGAGATGCATGGGATGGGGACTTTCAGTGGCCGGCCGCTTCCTAAACGATTGCCAGTCAATGACCCGTGAGACATGACGGCCGTCTGAGCATGAGGACAGGTTCGGGGCAAGGTTTCAGGCACCCGACCATCCAGCAGATAAGAGATTTCCCTGCCGAAAACAGCCAGAGACCGGCGATACTTACTGGACAGACTCGTCTGCAACACGGACAGACTTGGATCTGAGAACAACAACCAGCTGCAACCAGCCTGACTTCGAACTCCACCCGGACATGGGTCGATGTCCGTGGGACAAAATACGACTCCTTCCCAGGAAAGTAGAAAGAAATCACTGGAACTGTCGGACTGGGCAGACTCGGTCAGAGAACAGATTGTTTCTTGAGGGCCTTCGGCCAATAGAATATTCGGCTTCAAATGGTGTTCACTGTAACTTTAGCCACATCTTTGTTCACTGCTTTATCCTTCAAAACGAGCTTTCGCCATACTCTTGTTCCTTTTTTTGGCACATATAGTACCGGAAAAATTACACAGGGTACATTACAACTAGACACGAATACATGATCAGAAACCAGTGCATAGTATACCCAAATGCACCACATCAGTGAACGTAACATTTTTTCCCCTACTCACACACTCGCCTGTATTGTTCATCAGTGTTCCTCTTTTTCTGCCTGAAAGC
>CM065716.1:68352294-68357294 GCA_033310375.1 Conus canariensis | reverse complement strand
CGGCGAAGCGGGAAGAGGTGAACAGGACGTGTTTCGGGGGCTGTAGCTCTCCTGAAGTGCTGTGTAAATAGCAGGGGTATGTTGGGGGGCCACTGAGACCTCATCACTACAGACAGACAGCAGGAAGAAGCGGATGGCTGGAATGTCAACAAAGAGATGGAAAGAGACAAAGAGAGATAGACAAATAAATAGACTGACTACCAGGCAGATCGGAGAACAAATGCGGCAAGAACTCTCTCTCTCTCTCCTCTCTCTCTCCTCCTCTCTCTCTCTCTCTGTCCGCCCGACCCTCATTCTTTCTCCTCTCTCTCTCTCTCTCTCTCTCTCTCTGTCCGCCCGACCTCTCTCTCTCTCTCTCTCTCTCTCTCTCTCTCTCTCTCTCTCTCTCTCTCTCTCTCGTCCCCGCCCTCCGAACATTCACCCTCCCCCATCCCATGTCTCTAAGTTTCTTCATTGGAATGAAAAAAAAAGAAGAAAAACCCAAGATCTTCAGATATGAAAGTATTGCTGAACATAGGGATTAGCCTGTCCAGGTTGAAAAGACTTGTCACCTTTCCGGCAGTCAAGCAAAACAGCCGGGTTCATCAGACTTCCATATATCATGTCCACAAAAGTCGGGGGCATGTTCACAGGAACTAAAAGGGACCCTTCCAGCACATTGTAGGCGCTCGCCACACACACACACACACACACACACACACACACACACACACACACACACACACACACGTACTTACTCGCGCGCACGCACGCATCACCCATCTTCCCCTCCCTCTTTTCACAGCCTACCCACAACTTACACTCACCTACATTAATTTAAGATTTGTAGTGCTGCATGAGCGGACACACACACACACACACACACACACACAACACACACACACACACACACACAAGCACGCATGCACGCACGCACACACACACACACACACACACACACACACACACACACACACACGCGCGCGCGCGCGCGCGCGCGCGCGCAAGGCCACGTTCACATAAAGCGTGAGTGGTAGTCCGTATCACTGCGGTAGTCTACATGTCATATATGACGCGATTTGTATGTGTGTGTGTGTGTGTGTGTGTGTGTGTGTGTGTGTGTGTGTGCGTGCGTGCGTGCGTGCGTGCGTGCGTGCGTGCGTGCGTGCGTGTGTGTGTATGTGTGTGTGTGTGTGTGTGTGTGTGTGTGTGTGTGTGTGTGTGTGTGTGTGGCGCGCGCGCGCGCTACACTTTATTGTTCTGAACTTTGCTGTGCTACTGTGTCGTGTTATACCGAAATTTACTGTAATTCAAAGTGAACATTTTTTTTAACTGCACTGTATTGAACTGAACTTTAATGTAGTGCATTGTAATGAACTCTACTGTACCATATGATATCACACTGAATTGCTCTATAGTGTGATGCTTTTACTCGGTTTAAACAGATCTTCTTTCAAAATCCTAGTTACAAATTTACCCCTCAAAACAGCAACAACAAGCTCATTGCTTATACTGTGCTCTGAGATACATATACATTTCACTCAAAGCTTTCGCAACATCTGGTGGACACTGAACAAATTCTGTTCAAAAACAGCATACTTTAGGATTCGTTTCTACCATAACTAACACAATGATCTACAGGCCAAAAGAAGAAATGAACTACTAAACAGTGGAAACACAGCAGAAAACGAAAAGAAAAACAAGAGAGACAGAAGAGCAAATATGTCATTTCAGTTGAATTGCGTATTTGAAAACTATCAGATCAATATTCATAATACCGGTGAGTATCGTGCCACCGTACGCCAACACTAAAGACAATATTCCATTAAAAAAAACAAACAAACAATATGAATAAGAATTATCTTGATCTTTGTGTACGGTCTCTAAATAAGTATGTTTGCACCCGCATGAAAATGGGAATTACTTTTTAAGAGAGTCTGAACTTTCATGTTTACTGAACTTTATTGTATTGTATTGTAGTGACCTGTCCTGCCATGTGCTCGTTATGCTAGACTGTACAGTACTATACTTTTGTACAATATAATTAACCGTGTTGTATTGTCTTGAACTACACTGTATTGTACTAAACTGAACGGTGCTGTATCATACTGATCTAAATTGAACTACACTGTATTGTACTAAACTGAACGGTGCTGTATCATACTGATCTAAATTGAACTACACTGTATTGTACTAAACTGAACGGTGCTGTATCATACTGATCTAAATTGAACTACACTGTATTGTACTAAACTGAACGGTGCTGTATCATACTGATCTAAATTGTGTTGTACTGAAGAGCGTCGCACTGTATTGTACTGTATTTGCTGAACTGTAATGTATTGTACTGAAAACTATTATACTGTAATGTACTAAAGTACTTATTTACTGAACTGTAGTGTTCTGTATTGTACAGCACTATACTGTCCTGTATTTACTGAATTATACAGTACGGTGTTTTACTGTACTGTGTTGTACAATATTGTACTGTTCTGTGTTGAAATGAACTGTGTTGTACTGTACTGCATTGTACCGCACTGTGTTGTTCTGTGCTGTATTGTACAGAATGGTGCTGAATTGTACTGTACTGCATTGTACAGAACTGTACTATTCTGTACACACGCACACACAGGGGAGTGAGAGAGAGAGAGAGAGAGAGAGGAGAGAGAGAGAGAGAGAGAGAGAGAGAGAGAGAGAAGAGCGTCGGACCGACCGACCGACCGACAGACAGACAGACACATAGGAGACAGACACAGAAAGGGAGATGGAGACAGAGACAGACAGACACTGACATAGACACAATGAAAAAAAAAAAAAAAAAAAAAAAGGAACACTGTCTTTGTTAGATTCATGAGAACCCGATTCAATTAACAATAAATTATTGAAAGTGGTCGTCTTCTCAAGTGACTACACGGAGCGGACGGGGAAGGAGGAGTGGGGAGTGGGTGGGATGAGGGGAGGGGTTGTATAGGGGGGGGGGGGGGGAGGGTATAGGGAGGGACGGGAACAGGGGGTGGGTGGAGGTGAGGGGGCAGATAGAAGGCCACCAGCTGCAGTGCTCAGCACTCACCGACAGTCCCAGCTGTCACAGGGGCGTACTCACACCAGAGGTGACGGAGTACACCCCGACTTCAACTGAATGCCGACAGCTCTTTCTACCAATCTTAAGAAAGAATACAGAATAGGACGAATGGCTTAGTAGCCCGACCATTCATAAACACATGATTAGTTTGTAGATCAAAGAAACAGAGATGAAAGAGCAGACAGAGCGTAAACAAACTATGCACATGATTATCAGATGAAAGAACAGACAGAGTGTAAACAAACAATGTAGACAGAGTGTAAACAAACAATGCACATGATTATCAGATGAAAGAACAGACAGAGTGTAAACAAACAATGTAGACAGAGTGTAAACAAACAATGCACATGATTATCTTCCGGGGCTGGTGATCAAAACGGACTTCTTTGGTCCTAATTATGATCAGCCTCCCACCCCCACCCCCACCCCCACCCTCCATCCCCTTCATTATCAATAATAACAACGATCACTGATTGGTAGGCAGAATTGTCGGTATTCTTACTGTCTATGCCCTGCCGTAGGAACATCGAAGTCACGAGACATGTATACGTAGAAGAAGTCACTGAGGGGTGGGGGGGGGGGGGGGGGGGGGGGGCTGTCTCTGCCCAGTGTCGCAAACGTGCGCTTCCACCATCAGCAACAGGGCGGCAACAGGTCACAGCCCCACCCTCCCCCCTCCCCTTCCCGTTTCCCATTCTTTCTATCCGGTCCCTCTTTTCCTCCCTCTCCTCCTCCTCCTCCTCCTCCCCCGTCACGTCCTCAGCAGACAAACATGGTCGCCAACAGATGGTCCGCTCCCATCAGTTAGCCGGTAGACTGGACCTCGTCAAACATTTATTTGCTCTCTCTCTCTCTCTCTCTCTCTCTCTCTCTCTCTCTCTCTCTCTCTCTCTCTCTCTCTCTCTCTCGCTCGCTCGCTCGCTCGCTCGCGCTTTCACACACACATACACAAAAAACACACCTCTCACTCACTCACTCACTCACTCTCTACACACACACACACACACACACACACACACACACACACACACACACACACACACACACACACACACACACACACACACATCTCTCTTAGTCTACATCCCAGTTCCTCTATCTTTTTCATGTTCTATTTAACATCTCCTTAAACGCTCCGCGCTCTTTATTTTCATATTGCTGAACCCAGACAGGGGCGAGGACTCGTTGTGAAAAAAAGCACATTAGTACTTATCTGTTATCCTCGTAAATAAAAAAAAACATTGTTTTCTCTCTCTCTCTCTCTCTGTCTGTCTGTCTGTCTGTCTGTTTGTCTGTCTGTCTGTCTGTCTGTCTGTCTGTCTGTCTCTCTCTCTCTCTCTCTCTCTCTCTCTCCTGTAACTCCGTGGTGCCCCTTCCCCCCTCCTGCATCCCCGCCCCTCCCCTTGCTGCATCCCTTAACCCCCCTCTCTCTTTCCTCCTCACCCCGTCCCTCCCATACACATACGCATGCAGTGTTCAATGTGGCATGGGTGAGTTGGTAATTAGAGAGAGGGGGTGAATAATTGGTCTCTTCTGCTCTCTGTTGTCGCGCTATGTCACAGAATACCACCATAGTGGAGAGAGAGAGAGAGAGAGAGAGAGAGAGAGAGAGAGAGGTGGGAGAGAGAGAGAGAGAAGGGGGTGAGTGACAGAGAGAGTGAGGGGGTGAGAGATCGAGAGGGAAGGAGGGATAGAGAGAGAGAGGGAGATTGAGAGAGAGAGAGAGGGAGGGAGGGAGCGAGAGAGAGAGAGAGGTTGGGCGAAGGAGGATACAGACAGAGAGAGAGGAGAGAGAGAGAGAGAGAGAGAGAGAGAGAGAGAGAGAGAGAGAGAGAGAGAGAGTATAGTCGTGTTGTGTTTTGAAACTGTTGTGAATGAAGTTTCGTAGGAAAACGAGCATTGGAGTCTCCGTTCCGTATTCATCAACAATTTACTTGTC
>CM065716.1:68339794-68344794 GCA_033310375.1 Conus canariensis | reverse complement strand
TGTTGGGTCCATTATCTACACATCATGCTATCTTATTGTTCCTATGTTTTTGTGTCCATTATCTACACATCATGCCATCTTATTGTTCCTATGTGTTGTGTCCATTATCTACACATCATGCCATCTTATTGTTCCTATGTGTTGGGTCAATTATCTACACATCATGCCATCTTATTGTTCCTATGTGTTGGGTCCATTATCTACACATCATGTCATCTTATTGTTCCTATGTGTTGGGTCAATTATCTACACATCATGCCATCTTATTGTTCCTATGTGTTGGGTCCATTATCTACACATCATGTCATCTTATTGTTCCTATGTGTTGGGTCAATTATCTACACATCATGCCATCTTACTGTTCCTATGTGTTGGGTCAATTATCTACACATCATGCCATCTTATGTGTTTGGTCCATTATCTGCACCTGCTATCCTATACCTGCCAGGCGTTTGATCTAGTATGTGCACACCCTACCATCCCCATGTGCTGGGTTCATTATTGAAGCATCCTGCCATCCCCATGTGTTGGGTTCATTATTGAAGCATCCTGCCATCCTGTACCTCTCAGGTGCTTGGTCCATTGTCTCCACATCTTGCCTTCCTCTACTTCCCAGCGATTTCTTCCATTATCTGCCAGCCTACACCGAAGCAACTGGTCTATTTTCTTCAAATGAGCCATCCTCTAACCCCCCCCACCCCCCACCCCCCTCCACGTTTCACCCACTATCTACACATCCAATATCCTTTACCTTCACAATATTTGCCCCATCATCTGCACATGCAGCAACCCTGTACCTCCCACATAATAGACCCATTTTCCACATAATAGACCCATTTTCCACATAGTACAGCATTCTATACCTCCCACGTGTCCGACCCTCTATCTACGCTCCCTATCTCCCAGGTATTGACCCGTTATTTTGCCATCCCGCCATCCTGTGCCCTAAGATTATATACAGATATCTAGCTGAAACACAGGTCTGTTACGGTCACGCTCCACTGATGCTGACAGATGTCATCTAAATGTTATCAGATCATACTCAGAATACTGTTGCCAACCATGTTCGTGATTATTCCACCAACAAACATTTAAATATCTGTTTGATGTTCGCGATTCTGCTTTGTTAGCACGAAATGACATGGGATTCTGTTCTGTTACTTGTACTTAGACATAGCCCGTATACATACGCATACGCACACGTGCACATCACACACACACACGTACACACACACACACACACACACACACACACACACACACACACACACACACACACACACACACATAAACACACACACACACACGCACGCACGCACGCACACACGCACACACGCACGCACGCGCGCACACACAACACACACACACACGCACACACACACACACACACACACACACACACACACACACACACACACACACACACACACACGCACACACACACACACAGAGACGGAGAGACGGCAGGGCAGGACTTAAAGGCCAAGACTACCTGCGGACTATCAATTTCCGTCACGCAACAGCGTGGCCGCGTGTGAGCGGTGCCTAATGAAGGTCGTGCCAGGGGCTTGGGCACGGCGGACTGGAAGCTGTCGGCCCGCTGTTTGGCCATTATCTGACAAAGCCAGCCACCCTACACCCCGACACCCCCTCTGCCTCACGCACTTGGCTGCCTGAAAGACGACTCTGTTGGCGCTCACGCTCCGGCGAACACACCGGCCTGAAAACAACACTACTGGAGGGAATGTGTGTGGGTGGGGGTGGGGGTGGGGAGTAGGGGGGTGGGGGTGGGGAGGGGAAGGAGGGATTAGTGGGGGGGGGGAGGGGGAGATAAAGACCAGATTATTTGCCCTTCTCCCCCATTCTTCCCCCTTCCCCTTCCCTCGCAACCCCCTGTCTTCTCTTCCTCGCCCCCTCCACCTCCCCTCGTCCCCCCCCTCTCCCCCCCCCCCCACCGGCCTCTACCACCATTCTTCTTCTCAGTCATCTCAGAACACAACTATGGTGAGCTTTAAGTGTCTGAAGGAAAAGATGGGACTGTTTTGAGAAGACACTGTCTTTTTTTTTGTAGTGATTACAGTCGAATATCCTCATGGTTGTAGAGGCAGTGAATTCTTCATTAAGAGACTCACCATACCCAGGCATGGCACTATGGTTGTAGAGGCAGTGAATTCTTCATTAAGAGACTCACCATACCCAGGCAATATCCTCATGGTTGTAGAGGCAGTGAATTCTTCATTAAGAGACTCACCATACCCAGGCATGGCACTTTGGAGGACGATGCCCATGTCTCCCCTTCCGCCGCCATAACCTTCCCTGACCTGAATCAGGAGTCCATCTAGTGCTGTGTGGGCAGAAGGGGTTTCTAAGCCGTAATACCCAACCCTTTGAGTTGTTCCAACTCACATTACGTCCGCTCCACAGTGGAACGATGTGATCATTTGTCTGCCGACTACTTATTTGAGTGGGAAATGTGTCAATTATCGTTTGAGTGGGAAGGTGCGCGTTGGGAAGGGGGAAGGGGGAAGGGGGAAGGGGGGGGGAGAGTTGTCGAAAGACGTGATTATCTCCCCCTACCCCATTCTCCATCTTCCTCGACCCACCCCACCCCCTTGTTTTCACTTCCCTGGCATCTCTCTGTTTCGGGGGTTGGGGGAGAGAGAGAGAGAGAGAGAGAGAGAGAGAGAGAGAGAGAGAGAGAGAGAGAGAGAGAGAGAGAGAGAGAGAGAGAGAGAGACGCAAACAGACAGACAGACAGACGGTAGGCAGGCGAGCAGGCAGACAGACAGGAACAGACGGATAGACAGACAGACATACAAGGATACATGAGAGAGAGAGAGAGAGAGAGAGAGAGAGAGAGAGAGAGAGTGTGTGTGTGTGCGTGTGCATGTGTGTGCGTGCGTGCGTGTGTGCGTGTATGTGTGTGTTTGTGTGTGTGTGCGCGCCCGTGTGTGTGTGTGTGTGTGTGTGTGTGTGTGTGTGTGTGTGTGTGTGTGTGTGTGTGTGCGAGCGCACGTGTGTGTGTGTGTGTGTGTGTGTGTGGGTGTGCGCGCGCGCACGAGCGCACATGCGCGTGTAGGCCTATGTAATATGTATGTTCCTCGCGCAGTTGAGCCAGGTTTGAGGACGCGATATTGAACAACGCCCAATATCATGCCTCAGGAACTGGACACCTGGCTGGCTGTATCCCCCAGACACACGACACCCGGCCCTCCAGGGGTGCCTGACGATCCACCCGCACACACACACACCTCCCCCTCCCCCTCCCCCCGCCACCTCTCCTACCCGCTCTCTGTGCTTCCAAGCAACCGATATCCTGTACCCCGTCCCTCGACAAGGTCAGGGCTATGTTCAAGGGGCCTGTCACCCACACCTTGGCTGTGTTAACCGTTTTTACCGTCGCTGTGATACAAATGCTCCAGTTTGAAACAGGACGCCGGTTTCAATCGCGTTGACGCACTAACCTTAATAAGGAATGCGACTGGGCGTTTCCTGTCCTCCCGTTCCCTCTTCTCCATTCCTCTCGTCCTCTTCTTCGTCCTTTAAGGTAAGGTAAAGTCTTCCGAGGAGGACGTGACATGTGTAACGTGCTGTGACGGATGATCGTTGTTTAATCCCTCTCTAGTCCTTCGTCTTACCTTTCTGCAGTATTAATCGTATCAAATGGTAGATAACACAGACAGTGAAGAGAAGGGAGGGACGGAGGGGTGGATGAGGGGAGAGGAAGAACAACGAGGGTAAGTTGGTGTGTGTGTGTGTGGGGGGGGGGGGGGGGGTAAGATACTTTACAGTAAATAGAACTCGACCCGGATGAACGAAGATGGAGAGAGAGAGAGAGAAGACAAAGAAGAAGAAGAAGAAGAAGAAGAAGAAGAAAGAAGAAGAAGAAGAAGATGAAGAAGAGATAGATGAAGAAGAAAACGGGGGAGAAGGAGGAAGAGGAGGAGGAGAAGGAGGGAGGAGAGAAGGGGGAGGAGGAGGAAGGAGACCAGGGGGAGGAGGAGGAAGAAGAGCAGGGGGAGGAGGAGGAATAAGAGCAGGGGGAGGAGGAGGAAGAAGAGCAGGGGGAGGAGGAGGAAGAAGAGCAGGGGGAGGAGGAGGAAGAAGAGCAGGGGGAGGAGGAGGAGGAAGGAGAGCAGGGGGAGGAGGAGGAAGAAGAGCAGGAGGAGGAGGAGGAAGAAGAGCAGGGGGAGGAGGAGGAAGAAGAGCAGGGGGAGGAGGAGGAAGGAGAGCAGGGGGAGGAGGAGGAGGAAGAAGAGCAGGGGGAGGAGGAGGAAGAAGAGCAGGGGGAGGAGGAGGAGGATGGAGAGCAGGGGAGGAGGAGGAAGAAGAGGAGGGGGAGGAGGAGGAAGGAGAGCAGGGGGAGGAGGAGGAAGGAGAGCAGGGGGAGAAGGAGGAAGGAGAGCAGGGGGAGGAGGAGGAAGGAGAGCAGGGGGAGGAGGAGGAAGGAGAGCAGGGGGAGGAGGAGGAAGAAGAGCAGGGGGAGGAGGAGGAAGAAGGGCAGGGGGAAAAGGAGGAAGGAGAGCAGGGGGAGGAGGAGGAAGAAGAGCAGGGGGAGAAGGAGGAAGAAGAGCAGGGGGAGGAGGAGGAAGAAGAGCAGGGGGAGAAGGAGGAAGGAGAGCAGGGGGAGGAGGAGGAGGAAGGAGAGCAGAGGGAGGAGGAGGAAGAAGAGCAGGGGGAGAAGGAGGAAGGAGAGCAGGGGGAGGAGGAGGAAGGAGAGCAGAGGGAGGAGGAGGAAGGAGAGCAGGGGGAGGAGGAGGAAGAAGAGCAGGGGGAGTAGGAGGAAGAAGGGCAGGGGGAGGAGGAGGAAGAAGAGCAGGGGGAGGAGGAGGAAGGAGAGCAGGGGGAGGAGGAGGAAGGAGAGCAGGGGGAGGAGGAGGAAGAAGGAGTGCAGGGGGTGGAGGAGGAGGAAGTAGAGCAGGGGGAGGAGGAGGAAGGAGAGCAGGGGGAGGAAGAGGAAGGAGAGCAGGGGGAGGAGGAGGAAGAAGGAGAGCAGGGGG
>CM065716.1:68324794-68327294 GCA_033310375.1 Conus canariensis | reverse complement strand
CCTGTCCGTTTTTTTTTTTTTTTTTTTTTTTTTTTTAACGCTGAGGTGTATAAACAGTTCTACTTCCCCCCCCCCCCCCCCCCTCCCACCTTTGTTTTGATTTTAGGTGTACAAACTATCTTTTCCTGCCTTTTTTTTTTTTTTAATGGTATCTGATGTGTAAAGACGTCACAACTTTTTCCTGTTATTTTCTTTCTTTCTAACGTTTACAGACTACCTACCTCTTCCTATGTTTTCTTATTTCTGAACCTGTAGTGAACGTACAGCAAATACCTGTTCCTACTTTCCATTCTTTATTTTAAATCTTAAATCTAATGTCTACCGCCATCATTACATTTTCTTCTCTTTCTTTTTTTTTTTCTTGTCATTTTACTTCTTAATCGCTTTTGCCCTGCTGTATACAGATAGCACAGCCTTTGCTAGCCCCCCCTCCCCCCCCCCCCCCCCCCCTTTTTCTGTTTTTTTTTTTTGTTTGTTCGTTTTTTTCTTTTTTTTTGCATCTGAGGAGTACAGACAGCAGCGCGTCATTTTTATTCTTCGTTATTTTCGAATTTGGTGTAGCTTTAGTACAGCTCTACCCTTCCGATTTTTCATTCTGTTTAATATCTGAGGGCCACAGACAGTACTGCCATTTTTCTGTAGTTTTTCCTTTTTTGTTTGTGGTTTTGTAACAGCATTGATTTCACCTCTTTGTTCTCTGTAACAGCATTGACTTCACCTCTTTGTTCTCTGTAACAGCATTGACTTCACCTCTTTGTTCTCTGTAACAGCATTGGCCTCACCTCTTTGTTCTCTGTAACAGCATTGGCCTCACCTCTTTGTTCTCTGTAACAGCATTGGCTTCACCTCTTTGTTCTCTGTAACAGCATTGGCTTCACCTCTTTGTTCTCTGTAACAGCATTGACTTCACCTCTTTGTTCTCTGTAGCAGCATTGGCTTCACCTCTTTGTTCTCTGTAACAGCATTGGCTTCACCTCTTTGTTCTCTGTAACAGCATTGACTTCACCTCTTTGTTCTCTGTAACAGCATTGTCTTGACGTCTTTGTTCTCTGTAACAGCATTGACTTCACCTTTTTCTTTGTTCTCTGTAACAGCATTGGCTTCACCTCTTTGTTCTCTGTAACAGCATTGACTTACCTCTTTGTTCTCTGTAACAGCATTGAATTCACCTCTTTGTTCTCTGTAACAGCATTGACTTCATCTCTTTGTTCTCTGTAACAGCATTGACTTCACCTCTTTGTTCTCTGTAACAGCATTGTCTTGACGTCTTTGTTCTCTGTAACAGCATTGACTTCACCTCTTTGTTCTCTGTAACAGCATTGACTTCACCTCTTTGTTCTGTGTAACAGCATTGACTTCACCTCTTTGTTCTGTGTAACAGCATTGACTTCACCTCTTTGTTCTGTGTAACAGCATTGACTTCACCTCTTTGTTCTCTGTAACAGCATTGACTTCACTTCTTTGTTCTCTGTAACAGCATTGACTTCACCATCTTTGTTCTCTGTAACAGTAACAGCATTGGCTTCACCTCTTTGTTCTCTGTAACAGCATTGACTTCATCTCTTTGTTCTTCTTTCGTGGTGTCCTAGGTGCACAGACATTGCTGCCTTTCCCTCGATTTCCTCTTTTTACCCAAAAAATTACAAGAGTTTTTTTTTTTTCCTGCCTGGCCTTCTTCTGCTCCTTTTTACCTGCAGTATGCAGATAGCACGGACTTCGCCCGTTCCTTCTGGTGTGTTTTTTTTTTTCTTTTTTGTGTTTTAGATCATTGAGATCTACAGACAACATTTCTCCTTTAAAAAAAACAAACAAACTTATCCATGTTTATTTTTGATCTGTGGTTCGCAAACTTTAAAACCTATGCCTACTTTTCCTTCTTTCTTGATGTCTGGAATCTTCAGACAGCACCATGTGCTCATTTCCTCTTCATTTTTCTTCTTCTTTCTTTGAGTGTCCACCTTCATCCAGTTGAAGATTCTGACATTTTTGTGTGTATGACCGTTTTTTTTTTTATCCCGCCATTAAGGCAGCCATACTCCAGCTTCGGGGAAGGTGCATGCTATGTGTAACGTGTCATCCATACCAACGGCCAAACTGGCCTTCTCTTCCGAAAGTTGGTGATGGGGTTTTACGTGTGTGCAAGATGTTGTGCGTGCGTTCACACACGGAACCTCGGTTTATAGTCTCATTCGGACTGTATGGGGAATGGAGTCAGAACCAATGTTAACTCCGAGGGAAAAATCCCCCTGTACCGAAATTCGAACCCGTAACCTCTGGATCACGCGTCCGGCGCTCTACCAACTGAGCTATTCCGGCCCCTTTTAATCTGGGGTATAAATGTAGCTCTACCTTGCCTACCGTTCCTTCTTGTTGATATATGAGAAATTCAGGCGGCATGACCATTTTCATTTTTCCTTCTCAAGTTTTTCTTTACCTGTGGTATTTTAACAGAAGAAGCTTTGCCTAATTTTCCTTCTTTTCTGATATCCAATGTATAGAA
>CM065716.1:68304794-68309794 GCA_033310375.1 Conus canariensis | reverse complement strand
TGTGTGTGTGAGAGAGAGAGAGAGAGAGAGAGAGAGAGAGAGAGAGAGGGAGACAGACTGACAGACAGACAGACAGACAGACAGACAGACAGACAGTGTTGTGTGCCAGTCAAGCCCAGTCCTATAATTTGTTAGGAGTGAAAGGAAAGACAGCAAGCATTCAGCCGAGAACAGACAGTTACAGACTCGAAGGCGAAGCTGTGGTAAGGAAACACACACACACACACACACACACACACACACACACACACATAACCGACAACCGTGGTGTGCCAAGCAAAGCTTTTATACTGGGCTCTGTCACTCACCGCTAACCTGTTGCTGCTCTCTCGCAACAAAAGGTCAACCCGTTAGGTTAATGGTCCATTGTGCGTGCCTTTTACTCCTTTCCTTTTTTTCCCTCTCCCCTCCCCTCCCTTCTCCCCCCCACCCCCCCCCCCCACCCTCCTCACCTTTCCACCTTCCCCTCTGGCTCCGTTATACTGCCTCTGTCCATTACAATCCATTATTCTTTACAGCTCCTGTACGTCTAATCTCCTGTTTATTTAATGCGGCATGCCGAACAGCTTTTTCTTTTGTCTTTCCTTCTGTCTTGCATCTTCTTTCTTCTTCGCCTAATTGTGTTGTTGTTGTTGCTGCTGCTGCTGCTGCTGCTGCTGCTGTTGTTGTTGTTGTTGTTGTTGTTGTTTTTGCTGTCGTTGCTGTTGTTGTTGTTGTTGCTGCTGCTCTTCTCCTCCTCCTCTTCATCATCATCATCATCATCATCATCATCATCATCATCATCATCTTCTTCTTCTTCTTTTCTTCTTCTTCTTCTTCTTCTTCTTCTTCTTCTCCTCCTCCTCCTCCTCCTGCTCCTCTTTATAATCCTTATCTACTACTACTACTACTACTCCTGCTGCTGCTGCTACATCATCATCATCATCATCATCATCATCATCATCATCATCATCATGATCATCAGACATCTTCCTCTTCTTCCTCCTCTTCTTCATCCATTTTGCCTTTAGGCGCTTCTTCTCCTTCTTCTTTTCTTCCTCTAGGGTACTTACTCATTTTCTGCTTCTTCTTATTTTCCTCTAGGTCTGACCTGCTACATTCTCCTCTGTCCCAAATATACCATTATACCGATCCTGAAAAAGCAACAAATGTTTGGATTAATGTATTTTCCAATATCTACAATAAACATGCACCCATCAGAACTAAACGAGTAAAATACCATCTTAAACCGCCGTGGATATCAAAGGAAATAGATAAAGAAATACACATTAGAGAACTTTTAAAAGCAAAAAACGACGTTGGTTTTGCAAAGCAGAGAAATTTTGTGACTTCAATGAAGCGAAAAGCAAAGTACAAATATTTTCAAGAGATGGTATCCAATAAAAAAAAAAAGACTCAAAAACTATTTGGAATGCAATCAACAAATTGACAAAGAAAGGGTATTCACAAACACAACCTAACAATAAAGATATTACCGCTGACGCAGTTAACAATTATTTTGTTAACATCGCTGAAAACTTAATAAATAATGATGAATGGGAAGAAAATGATCTAGAATTAGTAACTGAATATTGTAAGTCAAAGAATATTAAATCTTATATGTCAATTCCTTACATAACAATACCCGAAGTATTTGCATACTTAATGTCACAGAAACAATCGAAAACCAAAGATATTTACGACTTGGATCCCAATATAATCAGGTTGTCTGCACCAGTCATAACAGACTCTCTTACTTACATATATAACCTATGTATAGAGAAAAACTGTTTTCCGGAATGTTTCAAACAAGCAAAAGTTGTCCCGCTGTACAAAACTGGAGATCCGTCCAACCCTTGTAACTACAGACCTGTATTTGTTCTGTCAATTCTTTCAAAACCGCTCGAAAAACATATCCAAAAATATTTAGTTACCCATTTAAACAAATATCATTTGATTCATCCTAAGCAGTCAGGTTTTAGGGAAAACCATTCCTGCCACACCGCGCTTACGCAAATGATTGAGAAATGGCTCTTGAACATTAATAACAATGAACTTACAGGAGTTGTCTTCATTGATCTAGCTAAAGCTTTTGATGTTATAAACCACTCTCTTCTCCTAAAAAGCTCGCTTTATACGGACTCTCTGAAAATACTCTTCAGTTCATGTCCTCATTTCTTTCTGATCGAAAACAGGTAGTATGTGTTAATTCCTCAAAATCAGATTTGCAGCCAGTAAAACATGGTGTTCCACAAGGATCCGTTCTTGGCCCTTTACTCTTTTCGATCTATATAAATGATTTACCGCTACGTATTCGATGTGACTGCGAATTATTTGCTGATGACAACTCTATGCATTCTAACCACCCTCGCTTGCAGGTTGTGACGTCCGATCTACAAGATAGTTTAAACAGTGCTGTCAAATGGACAGAAATCAGTCACATGTCTCTTAATGCAAAAAAAACACACCTAAATGCATGGTCATTACTAGCAGACAAAAACGTCAAAATATGCCTGCTGATTTATTTTCAATATTTGTTTCTAGTGAAAAATCGAAGAAGTAAAAACACATAAAGTTTTGGGTGTTGTCATTGATAACAACTTATCATGGTCCGATCACGTTGCTTACCTATGCAAAAGAATATCCTAAAAAATATTCCAGTTGTCAGAAATAAAGCATTTTCTGAATATGCATGCTAGAAAACAATTGTTTCATGCCCATATACAGTCAATTATAGACTATGCTTCTACTTGATGGGATTCAGCAAGCGCAAATATTCTGAAACCTTTAGCAAGATTGCATAGGCGCGCGATAAAATTAGTTCTCTTAAAATCTAGTTCATTAAATCTAAACGGTTATAAATCTTTGGATATCCTTCCCCTAAAGCAAAAACTCGAATACAATAAGGCTATATTTATGCATAAAGTAGTAAATGGAAATGCACCTCCCTCCATTGTAAACAGTTTCCGGACGAATGACAATAGGCACGTCCACAAGTTAATAATGCCTCTGCCCAGACTTGACCTTTACAAATCAAGCCTCGTATACAGTGGTGGTACGTATTGGAACAGTTTGCCTCCATTTCTGAAAGAAATCTCAAGTTTTAATATTTTCAAAAAGCGCTTAAAATGATAGCTGCTCAGTAAGTTAAAAGATATATATATATATATAAAAAAAAAAAAACCCTGTACCAGTTGATTCCTAAATCAGTTAAAAGACTGATTGAATAGAAATAAAATCCTGCACGATTACAAGCTTGTGTTAGACGGAAATCTTGCACGTATCATTTGAAGCACAGCAATAATGGGTTAAGATATCTGATATGTTTTACATTTATGATATCGCTTAATTGCATTTCGTTATTTGATGTATTGTGTGTATTCAAGTCTATTTGACTCTTTTTTCCCCGTTTGTGTTTGTACTTTACATGTATTTTCTTCCCCCCTCCCCCATCTTACCCACACCCCATACCCCCGCTTCCGCTCTCTCTCTCTCTCTCTCTCTCTCTCTCTCTCTCTCTCTCTCTTCTCTCTCTTCTTTCTTTCTCTCTCTCTCTCTCTCTCCGCTTCTCTCCACCACCCCCCTCTCTCTTCACCCCGCCGCTTACTATGTATGTTTGTGTGTTGCTTGCTTGCGAAAGTGTACAAGTGTTTGGGTGGGTGTTTGGGGAGGGGCGTTTTCTGGGTGGGGATTGTTAAAGTGGAAGTGTGTTACGTTTCTTTGATGTTATTTCCATTTTGTGTATTTTGAGACTTTTCTGTGTGTTCAATCTCTTCTTTGTTTTTTTTTTTTTTTTGTCGTTTGTTCATTTTTCATTTCGCAATTTTTTTTTTGTTCCCCTCTTGGGCGAGGGCTGGATGTAAAAAAAAGCATGAACTTGCTTATCTATTACCCTCGATAATAAACAATTTGTCTTGTCTTTTCCTTGTCTTGTCTGCTTCTTTTTTCCCTCTAGGGTACTTACTCATTTTCTGCTTTTTTCTTTTTTCCCTCTAGGGTACTTACTCATTTTCTGCTTCTTTTCTTTTTTCCCTCTAGGGTACTTACTCATTTTCTGCTTTTTCTTTTTTTCCCTCTAGGGTACTTACTCATTTTCTGCTTTTTCTTTTTTCCCTCTAGGGTACTTACTCATTTTCTGCTTTTTCTTTTTTCCCTCTAGGGTACTTACTCATTTTCTGCTTTTTCTGTTTTTCCTCTAGGGTACTTACTCATTTTCCTGCTCTTTTTCTGTTTTTCTCCTCTAGGGTACTTACTCATTTTCTGCTTTTTCTGTTTTCCCTCTAGGGTACTTACTCATTTTCTGCTTTTTTCTGTTTTCCCTCTAGGGACTTACTCATTTTCTGCTTTTTCTTTTTATCCCTCTAGGGTACTTACTCATTTTCTGCTTCTTCGTTTCTCGGCCCAAACCCCACGCTCACCATGATGAGACTTTCACGTTTGACATTGGGGGAGCGGGGGAGGGGGGGGGAGGGAGGGAGTCAACGTTTCTTAAGCTGATGCAGTCATATATGAATATCAGTGTTCGCAAATCCTCCAGTCAAAATACGCGCGGTGCATTCTTGACACGGCAGATGAGCATTTGTGGATATTCAACAGGCAAGCCACCAATGTTCAAACACATCACTTCAGTCCACAATCAAGAGAGTAAAACGACCGTAACACAGATATTCACACAGTCAACAGAGAAAAACGACTGAGTAGGTCGAGTAGGTGGATTATCTTGAACGTAAAGCCTCTCTCTCCCTCTCTTTAGAAATGGAGTAACCAGCCATATTGATTTCGTTTTTGCTGACGAACGTCATCAAATAATGATAGTGTGCGATGCCGGACAAACATCATGCAATTGTATAGTATTCCTTTGCATGTGATTCTGAAAGGATACGTGATGCACTTACATTTTCAGTCAGTTATTGAAATTATTATTGCCGCTCTTTCCGCCTCTGTGTGTGAATATACATACGTACACACATAATGTATGTGCAAATTATGCGTGTGCGTGTGTAAGTACTAGCATAGACAAG
>CM065716.1:68294794-68299794 GCA_033310375.1 Conus canariensis | reverse complement strand
CTTCTGTTCTCACTTCTTCCCTTTCTATGTCCCTGTCTCTGTTTGTCTGTCTATCTGCCCCCTGCCCCCCCCCCCCCTCATCCCCGCTCTCTCTCTCTCTCTTTCACTCTCCCTCCTCCTACCACCACCCCCCACCCATTTGTTTAGTAAGACGTACATTCTCCTTCAGAAAGGAGGCTTAGGTCTTTATCTGAATTAAAAAGCTTCAGTTTTGAGTCTTCTTGTTCTTCTTTTTTCTTGTTCTTCTTGTTGTTGTCCTCCTGCTCCTCCTCCTCCTCCTCCCTTTCCTTGTCCTCCTCCTTCTCTTCGTCCTCCTCGTTGTTGTTGTTGTTGTCGTTGTTGTTATCGTCCTCCTCCTTCTTCTTCTCTTTTTCTTTTCTCTCTGCCTCTCTCCTTATCCACTTTCTTCTCTCTTTCCCTCCTCTCTCTCTGTCTGTCTGTCTGTCTGTCTGTCTGTCTGTCTGTCTCTCTCTCTCTGTCTCTGTCTCTCTCTCTCTCTGACACCCTCACGTTCAAAACATGTGCGCAGATTGTATGAGATGTGCCCACAAATGACTGCACTGACCATTTTGGCTCATGGCGTTAACCCAAAAGGAACAATACCCTCTCCCCTTCTCTCCTCTCTCTCTCTCTCTCTCTCTCTCTCTCCTCTTTCTCCCTCTCCCCCTCTCTCTCTCTCTTCTCTTCTCTCTCTCTCTCTCTCTCTCTCTCTCCTCTCTTTCTCTCTCTCTTTCTCCCTCTCCCTCTCTCTCTCTCTCTCTCTCTCTCTCTCCTCTCTCTCTCTCTCTCTCTCTCTCTCCTCTCTCTCTCTCTCTCTCTCTCTCTCTCTCTCTCTCTCTACTTTCGTTCCCAGCAGCTGTTTGTTGTAAGCAAAACGGTAATGGTTCAGGCCTACAAAATGTTTATATAGAGGTGTGTGCCTGTGCTTTCAGTTTATGTGTCTGCGCGCGCGTGTGTGTTTATATACAGGGGAACGTACGCACCCATGCGCGAGTACACACACACACACACACACACACACACACACACACACACACACACACACACACACACACACACACACGCATACACGCGCGCGCGCACGCACGCACGCACGCAAAACACACACACACACACACACACACACACACACACACACACACACACACACACACACACACATATATATATATATATATATATATATATATATCAGCAAACACGTTGGCCCAAGGGTAGGTCTGCCCTCTCTGTTGAACAATAAGCTCGGACATAAACGTCTGCGCCATTCTGGGCGCTTACTTAAGTTTTTTCTCTCTCTGTTTTTTTTTTTCTCTCTGATTAACCATGTTTATAGCACTATACTAAGGCACAGCCCCACATATATTGAGAAATGACGCAAGCATAGGATTCTCTGATACATTACCTTGTAAGCGAGCCGTTTTTTCCCCGCTCTCTCTCTCTCTCTCTCTCTCTCTCTCTCTCTCTCTCTCTCTCTCCTCTCGCTCTCCTCTCCTCTCTCTCTCTCTCTCTCTCTCTCTCTCTCTCTCCTCTCTCTCTCTCTCCTCTCCCCCCTGCTTATCTGTCTGTCTGTCTGTCTGTCTGTCTCTCCGCTCTCCCTCTCTCTTATGTATGTGTGTGTGTGTGTGTGTGTGTGTGTGTGTGTGTGTGCGTGTGTTGTGTGTGTGTGTGTGTGTGTGTGTGTGTGTGTGTGTGTGTG
Source organism: Conus canariensis (assembly GCA_033310375.1). Classification (NCBI taxonomy): domain Eukaryota; kingdom Metazoa; phylum Mollusca; class Gastropoda; order Neogastropoda; family Conidae; genus Conus; species Conus canariensis. The sequence continues at coordinate 68,298,095 of CM065716.1, read as the reverse complement.
TGTGTGTGTGTGTGTGTGCTGCGTTCGTGCATGCGTGTACGCACGCACACTCGCGTACATGTGAGCGTGCATGTACGATATGAGTGCACGAATTCTGAGATCTATGGCGCTGGTGTTGTTGTAACAAATGCGTGCATGCCAGTATACACAACTGCCTGTTTGTCTGCTTCTGCCATTCAGCCCCCCACGTAGAAGGTTCCAGAGCTAAAGCTCCCATCAGATAGATGGCTGGGAATCGCAGCGGGCCGATCGCACTGGGAACCGGGCAAGCGGACAGAAGTGCCTCATGCTGTGTGGCAGCAGTCTGTGAACCGGGCAAGCGGACAGAAGTGCCTCATGCTGTGTGGCAGCAGTCTGTGAACCGGGCAAGCGGACAGAAGTGCCTCATGCTGTGTGGCAGCAGTCTGTGAACCGGGCAAGCGGACAGAAATGCCTCATGCTGTGTGGCAGCAGTCTGTGACATCAAAGGTCTGTTGCCATGGCTGCCGGCCGCGTGTCGTGCACCATCTGCACTTGTCACCTTGGCAGTAGGTCCATCCTCTTCCTCCTCCTCCTCCTCCTCCTAATCGTCATCACTATCCTCCTCCTCATTATCCATTATCCTCCTCATCATTATCCTCCTCCTCCTCCTCCTCATCATCATCATCATCACCATCCTCCTCCTCCTCCTCCCCCTCATCATCATCACCATCATCCTCATCCTCATCTATCGTGTTCTATCAGTCACATCCTTCTTTGACCGGACTGATCCACCACGTGCTGTGCCGGGGCGGCGGGCTAGAAAGAGCGGCTTCACTATGAATAATGGGTCAATAGTGAAAGTACAAAGAGAGAGAGAGAGAGAGAGAGAGAGAGAGAGAGAGAGAGAGAGGAGAGAGAGAGAGAGAGAGAAGACAGACAGACAGGCAGACTGACAGACAGACAGATGAAGTGTATGTATGTATGTATGTATGTATGTATGTATGTATGTATGTATGTATGTATGTGTGTATGTGTATGTATGTGTGTGTGTGTGTGTGTGTGTGTATGTGTGTGTGTGTGTGTGTGTGTGTGTGTGTGTGTGTGTGTTGTGTGTGTCTGTGTGTGTCTGTGTCTGTGTCTGTGTGTCTGTGTGTGTTTGTGTGAGACAAAGACAGAAAGACAGACAGACACAGAAACACAGACAGAGAGAGACAGGACAGCGACAGAGACAGAGAGAGACAATGAGAAGAGAGAGGGAAAGAGAGAGACAGATAGACTGAGAGACAGAGACAGAGAGACAGAGAGAGACACGGAGAGACAAACGAGACAGGAACAGAGAGAGAGAGAGAGAGAGAGAGAGAGAGAGAGAGAGAGAGAGAGAGAGAGAGAGAGAGAAAGAGAGAGGGGAGAAGGATGGAGAGTCGTATTATGTCACACTACAATCTCAATAGAAAAATCTTTCATGTAAACTGTTTTTCAAACATGACTAAACTTTGCTTTCAGGACATACACACTGAAGCGTGCACACACACACGCACACACACGCACAAACACACACACACACACACACACACACACACACGCGCGCGCGCGCGCGCGCGCGCGCGCGCGTAACAAACAAATGAACACGGACGCATAAACACACACACACACACACACACGCGCGCGCGCGCGCGCGCGCGCGCACACACGCACGCACGCACGCACGCACGCACGCACGCACACACACAACATTAATACAAATCTCCTCTGTGTAATCTGACTTATTTTGGAAAGCGAAATGGGCGTCCATCCTTGTTCATGGTCCAAGTAAAGCACCACTCGGTACTAATTAACAGTCTGGTCATCAGCAGTAGCACCACGCTTCGCCACCACCCCCCCCCCCCCCCCTTCCCCACCTTCCAGCCCTCCTCCACCCCGTGCCTCACTCACACTGTTACGTGCTTGTCTGACTTTGGCTGGGGAAGATCCATGCTGGCACGAACTTACTGCAACCGTTCAGCGGATTCTGACTCAAGGAGAAAACCGCTTCAAATGTTTTGCCTCGGAGTTACAAAAAGGGTAGCTAGACCTCTATATAGTTTACGATCATGATTATGATTATGAAATGAACGTAGTCTCTCTCTCTCTCTCTCTCTCTCTCTCTCTCTGAGTGCGTGCGTGTATATGTGCATGCGTGCGTGCGTGCGTGCTCGCGCTCGCGCGGGTGTGTGTGTGTGTGTGTGTGTGTGTGTGTGTGTGTGTGTGTGTGTGTGTGTGTGTGTGTGTGTGTGTGTGTGTGAACGGAAGGGAAATCTTCGTATTCTTCGTCTTCCTATCCTCCGTTTTTCCCTTTTCTCCTTTTCCTTCTCTTTTTCTTCCTTTTTTATTTTTTTTTTACACTTTTTCCTTTTCCTTTTTCTTCTTCCTTTTTTTCGCTCCCTTTTCCTTCTCCGACTTGTGTTCTCTCCCCCCTTTTTTTTCTTCTTCTTCTTCTTCTTCCTCCTCCTCCCCCTCCTCCTCCTCCTCCCGTTCTTCTTCTTCTTCTGTGTTCATGAACGTGTTTTTATCTATTTCACTTTAAGCGTGTGCATGGGAAAAACGGCTGTGTGTTGGCTGTTTCCGCCATGTATCAAGGTTACCGTAACAACATGATGGAGTGATGATTCGGCCCACAACTGATTCAGTGCACCGCAGCTGCGAGCTGGGAGGGATTTACTGTCTTCACCTGTTGTCCTGCTTTTCCTTTCTCTCTGTCTTCTCTTTCCTTCTTTCCTTCCTTCTTCAGTCTTCTGGGACGATTGACTCTCTCGGCGTACTTTACTTTCTCTGTCTTTTCTTTCCTTCTTTCCTTCCTTCTTCAGTCTTCTGGGACGATTGACTCTCTCGGCGCGGTTTACTTTTTTTTTTTTTTATATGCCTTAAGTCGAAAACTGTTATATTAAAAATTGTTGCAGATAAGCAGTTGTTATTGTTGTTGTTTGTGGGGTGTGTGTATGTGGTGACGGGTGGGTGGGTGGGTTGGTGGATATTCCTCTGTGTGTGTGTGTGTGTGTGTGTGTGTGTGTGTGTGTGTGTGTGTGTGTGGTGTATGTTAGTGTGTGTGTGTGTGTTGTGTGTGTGTGTGTGTGTGTGTGTGTGTGTGTGCGTGCGGCGCGTTTCTCTCTCTATCTTTCTCTCTGTGCGTGTGTGTGTGAGTGTGTGTGTGTGTGTGTGTGTGTGTGTGTGTGTGTGTGTGTGTGTTGTGTGTAAGAAAGAGAGAGAGAGAGAGAGAGAGAGAGAGAGAGAGATTCGGCGCGCGTGTGCGTGCGTGCGCCTGTATTTGTATCTATAAGTGTGTGTGTGTGTATGTGTGTGTGTG
>CM065716.1:68288740-68294694 GCA_033310375.1 Conus canariensis | reverse complement strand
ATAAACGCGCGCGCGCGCGCGTGTGTGTGTGCGCGTGCGTGCTTGTATGTGTGTGCGTGCGTGTATGTGTGTGCGTGCGTGTGTGTGTGCGTGTGTGTGTGTGTGTGTGTTGTGTGTGTGTTTGTGTGTGTGTGTGTGTGTGTGTGTGTGTGTTGTGTGTGTGTGTGTGTATGTATGTATGTATGTATGTATGTATGTATGTATGTATGTATGTATGTATGTATTTATTATGTATGTATGTATGTATGCATGTATGTATACATTTGTGTATCTATCCATCTTCGTTTATTTATTCAAATCAACATGTAGTTGTGCTGAGAAAAATCCACACAAGAAGCAAAAAGAGACAGGGAATCCAAGCGGACCAGAGCACCAGACACCCATTCTCAGAAAATCCCAGCATCTCGGCAGGCAGGCAGCAGCAGCAGCTACTTCTTATGCCATGCTAGCCACCACAGACAGCATCTCACTGCCAAATCATCAGCCACGCACCAGCGACAGTACTGGCCACGAGAGGGATGGATGTTGATGGGCACAGGAGTGAGAGCGAGGGAAGAAGGGACAGGGCGATGGGGGAGAGAGGGGGGGGGGGGGGGAGGGAAGGTGGGGAGGGGGCACATAATCTGGCACTAGATCAAACGACACGCCAAGCACTACAACGGCTCCTCCAAATGAACGACTCAATCAGTCGACTTTTGTTTCCCCTTGACATGTCCAACAGCGCTGCCTTGGAGCTGACGGGTAAGTATGCTAGTAGGCCTCTCACAGATGGAGCGTTCAGTGTTTGTTGTACGGTGGGCGACTGGCGCGTTGGCTCATTGGAGGAGAATCGCACTCGCAGTAGTTCGAATCTCAGACGCTGGTCCTAACGTAGAAGACCTGACCATTTTCGCTGCTCTGACCCGCTCTGGACATAGGACGCGACGCTGTATTCCATGTTGTTTAATCAAGGTCATCAGGGTCGGTAACAGGGCCATCTGGAATGTGATTTTCACCGCTATGGATGGCGTCCTGTCTCTGAGGGTCAGACGTACAGCTGTTTTGATTGGGTGGCTGGATTCCACCTTCTTGAAGAAGGCTTCTCCATTGCGACCTGCTGGAAGATGCCTCTGACAATTCCACCTTCTTGAAGAAGGCTTCTCCATTGCGACCTGCTGGAAGATGCCTCTGACGATCCCACCTTCTTGAAGAAGACTTCTCCATTGCGACCTGCTGAGATCCTGACAATTCACTTCTGAAGAAGGCTTCTCTTGGACTCTGGAACATCTCTGACGATCACCTTCTTGAAGAAGGCTTCTCCATTGCGACCTGCGGGAGTGACTCTGACGAACCACCTTCTGAAATCTCATTGCGCCCTGCTGAGATCTCTGACATTCCACCTTCTTGAAGAAGGCTTCTCCATTGCGACTGCGAACAGCCTCTGACGATCGACTTCTGAAAAGGGTTCCATGCGCTGCTGAAATCCTCTGACAATACCTGGTGTGGAGGGCACGGGGACAGAACGGCGTGCGGGTGTCTGTCCGATCCTGTTGATCTTTGTCAGTCGCTCTTGTTATAGGGGACCGACACAGCCAAGCAACAGACATTTGAAGGAGAGTGTTTTGAGGGAACAGACTGTTCCAAAAAGGGCTCCTTATGAAAGTCAGACAATTATTTCCAGTCCAAAGACCTGAGCGTGACCGTTGGTGAGCCATCCTCTTCTATGATGACCAGGCAGTCTTTGAAGATGGGTTTTGGTCTGAGAGCTGGCGTAGGTATGGCTGGTTGGCCATCGTGGAAGGAAGACATCACCAGTCCCAAGGACGATGCTGTGGTCAACGGGATGAATGCCCTCGAACATGTCGTTCACCGAATCCTTCCAAAAGCAGCCCAGCATGGACAGGAGTAGACAGGAACACAGCACTGACTGTCTATCCTGCAGTGGCACTGCTCAGCCATCAACGGAGAGGTTCTCTTCCTCAACCATGATCTGCGGAGTAGCCACCCGTTGACGTGTTGATGACTTCAGTCTGGTCTTCCTCAACGACCGGTCCATCGCCCGAAGAGGCCCTACCGTTCCTGGCTCTATCTCTCTCTCTCTCTCTCTCTCTCTCTCTCTCTCTCTGTGTGTGTTGTGTGTGTGTGTGTGTGTGTGTGTGTGTGTGTGTGTGTGTGTGTGTGTGTGTGTGTATGCGTACGTGCGTGCGCCCCAGATTGTGCATGTATGTGTGCATTTACGTTTTGTGTGTGTTCAGTACTCAAAACACCAATTGTGGTACAAAATACACACAGGAAAATATAGTGTATTTCATACTTAGTAATAATATCAATAACGATGTTACACGATAGTCATCCAGGATAGCAGCTTTCAGCCTTCCAGACAGACACTTGTCTCCATTACAGGCAACGTAGCGGGGGCCGCCCAACCCTCGCCGCTATTATATCTGCGCCAACTCCAAACACGTTTCAAGCGTCATTAGTGATCACCGCACTGATACCCCAGGTCGTACACACAAGTCGTTTTGCTCCTTCTTGGCTTGTTTGTTTGTTTGTTTGTTTGTTTTTAACGTTAACCAGGAAGGATGGGGAGAGAGAGGGGAGGAGGAGGGGAGGAGGAGGGGAGAGAGAGAGATGGGAAGGAGGAGAAAGAGAGGAAGGGGGAGGAGGCAGAGAGAGAGAGAGATTAATTGATTGATTGATTGAGAGAGAGACACAGAGAGAAGAGAGAGAGAGAGAGAGAGAGAGAGAGAGAGAGAGAGAGAGAGAGAGAGAGAGAGAGAAGATTGTCTAACTGACTGTTGATTTAGTGATTGATAATCTTTGTTTCCAAGGGTAACAGATAAGCAAATATATGTTGTTGCTGTTGCTTTTTCATCCGGCCCCTGCCCCGCTAAGGGACTGAGCGTGACTAAGCATCTAAGCATGACTGCCGACTAAACCGTATAACACTTGTCACAAACACACATACAAACGTTAAAAAACATAAAAACGTGGAGAGAGAGAGAGAGAGAGAGAGAGAGAGAGAGAGAGAGGGGGGGGGGGCAGACAGACAGAGAGGGCTAGGCAGAGGAATGAAATGGTGATGAGGAAGAGAGGGAAGCATGGATGGGTTGGGTGAGGGAGAGACAAAATGAAAATGAACAATAAGCGGAAGAAAACGTTTCAATGGAACAAGTCATCAGTGTTTCATACAGCTGCGGTAAAGGTGATAAAAACAATGGAGAACACTCTTGACCCGAGCTGAAACTGTGGCTGGGTTGATGTTATCTCGCCAAATAATGGGGGTGATAACATTTTGTTTCTTCCTATAAAACAAAACAAAACGAAACCAAAACAAGTAAACACACACACACACACACACACACACACACACACACACACACACACACACACACACACACACACACACACACACACACACACACACACAAAACAAAGCAAGCATACAAACAAACAAACAAACAAACAAACGATGAAAAAAAAAGACGTTGCTTTTAATGTCGAGCCATTATGAGCTTCAGTTCGGACAGTGGTTGTAAGTGGCGGAACAGTGCTGGCATTTTGTCATCGTCCTATTCCTTGCATGCTCTGTGTGAGATTATCCACAACAGCAACAGCAACCAACACTTCAAGAAAAGAACTGTTTGTCATGACAGATAATAACAACAACAACAACAACAACAAAAAACAAACAAAAGAAGAAGAAGAAGAAGAAGAAGAAGAAGAAGAAGAAGAAGAAGAAGAAGAAGAAGAAGAAGAGCAAGAACAAGAACAAGAATTATCTTTGATGTTATTGTTGCTGTTATTTTCATTATCTTAACTATTACCAATTTCAGTGGTAGCAGCAGCAGCAGCAGTGGTAGTAGTAGCAGCAGCAGCAGCAGCAGTGGTAGTAGTAGCAGCAGCAGCAGCAGCAGTGGTAGTAGCAGCAGCAGCAGCAGCAGCAGTGGTAGTAGCAGTAGCAGCAGCAGCAGTGGTAGTAGTAGTAGCAGCAGCAGCAGCAGTGGTAGTAGTAGCAGCAGCAGCAGCAGCAGTGGTAGTAGTAGTAGCAGCAGCAGCAGCAGTGGTAGTAGTAGCAGCAGCAGCAGCAGTGGTAGTAGCAGCAGCAGCAGCAGCAGTGGTAGTAGTAGCAGCAGCAGCAGCAGTGGTAGTAGTAGCAGCAGCAGCAGCAGTGGTAGTAGTAGCAGCAGCAGCAGCAGCAGTGGTAGTAGTAGTAGCAGCAGCAGCAGTGGTAGTAGTAGCAGCAGCAGCAGCAGTGGTAGTAGTAGCAGCAGCAGCAGCAGTGGTAGTAGCAGCAGCAGCAGCAGTGGTAGCAGCAGCAGCAGCAGCAGCAGTGGTAGTAGTAGTAGCAGCAGCAGCAGCAGTGGTAGCAGCAGCAGCAGCAGCAGCAGCAGTGGTAGTAGTAGCAGCAGCAGCAGCAGCAGTGGTAGTAGTAGCAGCAGCAGCAGTGGTAGTAGTAGCAGCAGCAGCAGCAGTAGTAATAATAGTAGTCGTATGTTTATGTATGTGTGAGCACGTGCGTGGGTGCCCCGATAGGGTCATGCTGGTCGGCTGGATTATAAACAAGATGACTTGGCTCAGTTAGGGTGCCGACCAGTTTGTGTGATTGGTTCTGTGTATGTGCGTGCGTCTGTAAATGTCCAATAAGCTTTAGTATCATCTGTAACAGTGAAGTAGCAGTTATAACAGTGATAACGGCGTTAGCAGCAGCAACAACAACATCAACAACAAGAATAATAATATTAATTGTGATAATGGCAATGATGATGATGATGATGATGATGACGACGACGACGACAACGATGATGATGATGATGATGATGATGATGATGATGATGATGATGAGATGATGATGATGACGATACTACCATCACTACTACTACTACTGGTGCTGCTGCTGCTGCTGATAATGATGATGATACAAATAATAATGATAATAATGATGATGATTATTATTATTATCATTATTATTATATTCATAACGATGATGATGATACTATTAATAATAATAACAATAATGATAATGATTATAAATATCATCATGATAATGATGATAATAATAATAGTAATAATAATGATAATAAATACTGTTACTACTATCACTACTACTACTGATAACTATGATAATGATAATAATGACATACATCATCAACATCAACAACATTAACAACATCATCGTCAACAACAACAACAACAATGATAATAATAATGATAATAATAACAATAATAATAATGACAATAATAATAATAATGACAATAATAATAACAATAATAATAATAATAACAACAACAACAACAACAACAATAATAATAATGATAATAATAATTACTATCATTATAATAGTAACAACAACAAAACAACAGCAATAATATCATATCACAGAAATCCACATTCAAAGCAAACAAACAAACAGAAAAAAACCGCTGATATGACAGCTGGAGAGAGACAGAGAAGATGCCACAGGGGCACAGCAGTGGATCAGCCTGCCACATGCGGACCTCATCTCAACCATATCCACGTGTGACAGACATGGAGTTTTATGTGTGTAGGTCTGTGTGTAGGTCTGTGTGTAGGTCTGTGTGTATGTCTGTGTGTAGGTCTGTGTGTAGGTCTGTGGGGAGAGATCCTTAAGCAGGACAGAAAGCATCCAGACTAGAACGCCATGAGATGACCACAGAGACGACCGTGCCTGGACCGGGGTCTAAACGAGGATGCCGCAAGGTCCGAGACAACCAAGCACCATGGCCACAAAGCCTTGTTCGCGTTGCCGGCATTCCAGGCACTGGATTCTGACAGCAAGAACGGTCAGCTACAGCGAGCATAATATCTACGGGCCCTAATAATGGCTTCCAGAGCCTAGAGTGCGGCTCTGGCGGGTGACGAGATGATCACAGTCTGGCATGCATATGCCGATGTCATGACTCATCGTCAGCCTGCTCTGTGAAGGTCTCTCCATGCCTGTATCTGTTTCTGT
>CM065716.1:68271240-68276240 GCA_033310375.1 Conus canariensis | reverse complement strand
GGAAGTCCTACGGATGTAAGCTGCATCAGAGTTATGCAAGAACAATAAAGGACATCAAACCAGCAGTGGTCAAAGCAAGTGAATCTGTCAAGACACCTCCTGATGCTTTACTCTTACATGTTGGATCGAAGGATCTAGAAACAGAATCAGCAGCAACATGTTCCGGAAGAATGGCAAAGTGCGTGAGGAGTATCAAAGAAGAAAACCCTGATCTGGCCATCATAGTCAGTAAGATGGCTCCTACATCGGACCCCGAACTCAATATCAAAGGGGACTTGTACAACGCACTTCTGGTGTCAGAGCTGAATGATGACAAAAACATCACCTTCATCACTCACTCCAACCTACAAGCCGCCCGCTTCAACCTCCGTGATGGGCTACATCCCACTGCCAGAGGAGCTAGCATCCTAGCGGGGAATATTGGCCGGCATCTGAGGAACCTCTTCTGGGAACGGCCCCGGAAGACTGTGCGACGTCCCCGGTACCTGCGCCCCACTCCCTTCCCTGAGGATTCCTTCTACGGCTCTGCCTGGTCCAATAGGTTCAATGTCTTATACAACTGGTGACATTTTTTTTGTCGCTTTTGTTCGGAACAAATGCAGCATACCAGCCTACGTCTGTGTGTAGCTAAGCTCCAATTGTGTTAAAGCAAAATATTTTTATTTGTTTAGTTTTTTTTTTTTTTTTTTTTTTTAACATGAAACTCAACAACAATATAAAAATACTGCAGTGGAATTGCCGCTCTCTCTATTCTAATATTGACTGCTTACGTCAATTTTTAGCGTCATCTGTCTGCCACGTTCTCTTATTCCAGTCTGTTAATATCAGTAAGAACAAACTACCAAGATTGGAACAGTACTACTATCCACCAGTAGTAGATACAGAAAAAAATGGTGATAGAGTAAACTGTGCTATCTATATTCACACTGGACTACAGTATTGTGACAAACAGTCACCTGTGCCTAGTGGAGTACACGGGATTTTTTCATGTGCTGTAACTGTCAAGTTTTCGGACTCCTTAAAAGTAAACTGTGCTTCTGTATATTTACCTAAGGGTCCAGATGAAGCTAATACTGAATGGATGAAAAATATCAAGAATGATAATGGTAAATGGTTAGTAGGAGGGGATTTTAATGCCCATTCTCCTTTCTGGGAAAAAGAGAGCACACAGGTCAGTAGTAATAGGTTTGTGGAAAATGTTGTAGACTCAACTTTATGTTTACTCAATGATGGTTCTTATACCAGAGTTCCTGATATATCCACACATAGACCTACAGCTATTGATTTAACTTTGGTTTCACCTAAAATGGCTTTGTCGTGTGCATGGGAAACTTATAGTTAAACTCTTGGGAGTGATCACATACCAATCATTATTATAATTAATCAGTCCCCTGATTTTGAAGACACAGAACCTGATGATACAATCCCAAGATTTGATTATAAAAATGCCAAATGGTCTCAGTTTTACGACACACTTAAAGACCTAGACATAAGCTTGTCCCCAGATGATGATATTGATACAATGTATGACACGTTTTGTACTTCTGTTCTGAAAGTGTCTGGTTTATGTATTCCTAAATTGAAGAATCAGGGTTCTAAAGGGGGTAAACATCTCGGTAATGTTTGGTGGACTGAAGATTGCGATAAGGCAGTTAATGAGAAAAAACGGTTATTCAAGGAATACGTGCACACTAAGAAAAGTCAAGATAAGAAAATGGTAGATGAAAAATTTAAGGAAATGAAACACTCAAATGTACTTAGTAATAGAGTTATGGAACAAGCCAAAAAGGATTATTGGGATAATTTTTGCCAAAGAAACACATTCGATCATAAAGATAGTAGAAAGGTATGGAAAGAGATAAAAACGATGAAAAATGGAATCAAACTCCCAGAATATCCTATCATTCTTGATAATAACAAGTTACCATCATCCGCAGACAAAGCAGAAGCGTTTGTCGACCAGTTTGCTAAAGTAAGCAAGTTAGATGGGTTGTCTGAAAACCAAAGAAAATTCAGAGAAGATAAAGAATGTACGTATGTCTTTAATGATGTATCTGATAATGACACGAGTGACATCAACGCCCCAGTTTCATTACAAGAGGTGAAAGACGCCATAGATTCTCTCCCAAACAAAAAGACAGCTGTTGGGATTGACGCCATTTCAAATGAAATGATTAAGCATTTTCCAGACAAATGGATAAGCATTTTACTTACTATATTTAAAAAATGCTGGTGCTCAGGTCATTTGCCACAAATATGGAAAGAATCAGTAATAGTACCGATTCACAAGGAAGGTAAACTGAAAGAAAGTATAGACAGTTACAGGCCTATTTCATTAACTTCTCATGTCTGTAAACTTTATGAAACAATTGTTTTAAATAGACTAAACTACTTTTGTGAAAAGAACAAAGTTATCCCAACAAACCAAGCAGGTTTTCGAAATGGTAGAAGTGCTATTGAACACTTGGTCAAACTTACCACTCAAATTAAACATCAGTTTTCCAGGAGAAAATGTTTACTAGCAACCTTTTTTGATATCACTAAAGCTTACGATCAAGTATGGCACTCTCGTTTGCTTTGTAAACTTAAAGAGATTGGATTGTCAGGAAACATTTATGATTTTATTAAAAACTTCTTAGAAAATAGATATATTAGAACGAAGGTAGGGAACTCCTATTCTACAAGAAGAAAATTACACATGGGTATTCCTCAGGGGTCTGTTATTGCCCCTTTACTTTTTAGTATTCTAATGTACGATTTACCCACAAAAACTGCTGAAAATATAGAACTAGCCCAATATGCAGATGACATATGCATATGGATGAAAGTGACATTAAAAAAAAGTACATCTGTCAGATCACAAAACTATATTAAAAAGTTATATCAGAAAGAACTAAATACCTTTTCTGATTATATGACTGAAAATGGTTTGCAAATATCAACTGAAAAAACACACATGATGTTATTTAATACTGGATCTGATCCAGTTAATATGCCTTTATTTCAAGTCAATGGCATACCCATCAAATATACAAAAATAGTTAAATTCCTTGGAGTAAATTTAACATCAAAGTTGTCATGGAATTTCCATATAGAGCATGTTCTAACAAAAGCTCGAAAAACTTTAAATCTGTTAAAGATTATTAGCAAGCATGCTTGGTCTCAGGACACAGTTACTCTTTTGCACCTTTCTACTGCACTGGTTAGATCAAAATTAACGTATGCACAAGAGGTGTTCTTCAGTGCACCCAAATACTTACTGAAAAAACTTCAAAGTATTGATTCCAAAGCATATAAGATAGCCATGGGACTACCAGTACATGCCTCTTGCACAAAAGCATACAGTGCTGCTGGAATATTACCACTGGAAGAATATAGGAATCTTGCATGCACCAAATTTGTTATAAGAAGTTCTACTATAGACAACAACATAGGCCCTGAAATAAATATTAAATCGGACACTGATTTTCCCAAAAGGGCTAAAAACATATCATCTCAAATGACTCTAAGAACATATACTTCCTCGATTTTAGAATCCTCAGATATCAAACTAACATCTATTGCAAAAAGATCTATTGTGTCTCCTATCCCTCCCTGGAAACTAGTACGAGCACATTTTGATATTGAGCATACAGATTTAACAAAGGCTGAAAATACTAATTTGTTATCATCCAATATGAAAATGCATTTGCATGATCACTACTCCAACCATTTTAAGATATACACAGATGGATCATTAATCAATGAACATGCAGGTGCAGCATACATTATCCCAGGCCTTAACAAAGAAAAGTCATATTATCTCGGAAAAAAACAAATCTATTTTCACTGCGGAGTTAACTGCTATAATGATGGCCTTAAAGTTTGTTGTTGATTACCCTCAAAATTTGCTTAAAGTTGTTTTATGTGTAGATTCTAAGTCAGTTCTTACTGCAATGAAGAATTTTAAATTAAAAGTTCGACCTGAGATGATCACTGAAATAAATAACTTAGTCCATTTCCTCTCAGTTAGAGACACTGAAGTAACATTTCTTTGGGTGCCCTCCCACTGTGGGTTATATTACAATGAAAAGGTTGATGTTCTAGCAAAGAGAGGAGCAAAACGATCTTCAGATTCGCATTTTTTGAACTTCTCTATGTCAGTGCAAGAGTGCTATACTTTGGCAGAAAAAGTACAATTTTCTAATTTTCATTTGATAGAAAGAGAAACTGGGTGTTTTGGTTTACACGATGAAATGAAAAATATTCATGAAAAATTAAGTAAGTACGATCAAAACATATATCGTAGACGACAGATAAGTTCCTTGATCTGTAGATGGAAACTGGATTGTTTTAAAACAAAGTATGTGAAAAATATATATTGTATATGTGGTCATAGCATATCAACTGATCACATTCTTTCGTGTAACTTAATGAAAAAATTCATCCCAAATACGTCTGTACAGCCTATTCAAAATGTTTTCCTGTCAGCAAGTGAAACATATCTTTTCTTTTTACACTTAGCTAAAAGTCCAATTGGCAAATACTTATAATAGATAGCAGTCAGTAGTGAGATGAGACAGAAGAGTTATATGGGTTTTTTTTCCCTTCATCTTTGATTAAGTGGATTTTCTATTTTTGTGTTATAGTTGTAGATAAGTTGTTGGGTTTTTTTTTTTTTTTTTTTTTTTTACTCGTTGTGTTAACCTTTTATCCCCGGCCCCAATTTTTTTCCCGTCTAATATCACGTAATGTGGAAAGACGTAAAACAAAACAACAACAACAACACACACACCAGCCGCTAAGGCCCAGTGGTCAGTACAACGGATTTCGAGCTGGGAAGCTTGGATTCCATTCTCATCAGAGCCGTTTATATTTTTACAACGGCATTACCGCGTTTTACTTGTTTGAGCCGTTTATATTTGTGGGATTTTTCGATTCGTGATCGGTTCCTACCCAGAGTGGAGTTTGTATGGGTTCCACGTAACAGAGCGTGTTTCTCAAATTTCATGACCAACACT
>CM065716.1:68246240-68261240 GCA_033310375.1 Conus canariensis | reverse complement strand
GTGCTTTGACATGCATAATGAGCCCTGGCTTGACAGCATGCAGCGGCTTTCCTTCACATTACACGGTGAGTTCTGTGTTAGCAAACGTCAGCTCTCTCTCTCTCTCTCTCTCTCTCTCTCTCTCTCTCTCTCTCTCTTCCCATACACACACACACACACACACACACACACACACACACACACATACACACAAGCAAGCGCGCACTCACGCACGTGCGCACGCAAGCACGCACGCACATACGCAAGTATGCACGTAAGCACGCACGCACACACATTAAACAGACGCACGTAAGAATGAGCTCTCTCTCTCTCTCTCTCTCTCTCTCTCTCTCTCTCTCTCTCTCTCTCTCTCTGTCACACACATACACACACACACACACACACACACATATGTGCGCACGCACTGAGGCACACACACACACACACACACACACACACACACACACACACACACACACACACGCACACACATACACATACACACACATACACACCCACCCACGAACACACCAAATTACCAGATGTTTCAACACATGTAATGAACAGCGGTGCCTAAACAGTGACTCCAGCTCAACAAACATCAAGGAACGCTGTAAACACTGCTTTTTTTCCTAGCTGATTCAAGACGGAGGCGAGCTTATCTAGACATACTTGTTTATTCAAACAAAATCTATTACTCAGCAAAAGCAAGAAGTCACATTTTTCTATATGGATACAGTCAACAGAAAGACTAACAACAAGAACAACAACACACTGAAAAGAAAGCAGAAGAAATGAATGAGAGGAAAGGAAAAGCAAAACAGTAGACACTAACAGATGGACATCATTGACAGACGGAAAGATTGACAGACCAACAGATAAAAAAAAGAATCAGTATTCATGAAGTCAGTCCCATTTATTCCGACTGAAGCATCATGGGGATGTTGTAGCAACACACGGTGCCACTGGTGTGGAGAGGGCACTGGGCCTGTGTCTTATCTCTTGGACACATGTGATGTATATCAGGACTCTGAATAGAGGTACTTCACCGCCAGGGGAAAAGAATCCATTTGACCCGAGAATAAGTGATTTACACCCCGGACTGAGCTTGGTGAAACTGCTCTGTCATCCAGAAATGAACGTTTGTAATACTGCTTTGTCACCCGATTGCAGACAGACAGACAGACAGACAGACAGACAGACAGACAGACAGAACCACCCTGTACCGAAAAAAGTAACAAACACGACTCAACTGTCTTCAAAATATAACTGTAACGCTGCGTTGTCAACTGATTCACACCAAAAAGATAAATTATGTAACATGGCTTTGTCAACTGATTGAAACACACAAAAAGAAGACGAGATTTGTAACATTGCTTTGTCAACGTATTCACACCCCAAAAATGAAATTTGTAACACTGCTATGGCGACTGATTCACACCCTAAAAACGAAATTTGTACCTCGATTTTGTCAACTGATTCACACCCAAAAGGCCAACTTTGCAACACTTCTTAGGCTACTGATTCACACCCAAAAGGCGAACATTGTAATACTGCTATGTTAACTGATTCACACCCAAAAGATGAACTTTGTAATATTGCTATATCAACTGATTCACACCCAAAAGGCGAACTTTGTAATACTGCTATGTCAACTGATTCACACCCAAAAGATGAACTTTGTAATACTGCTATATCAACTGATTCACACCCAAAAGATGAACTTTGTAATACTGCTATGTCAACTGATTCACACCCCAAAATATTATATTAACTGATTCACACCCAAAAGGTGAACTTTGTGATACTGCTATGTCAACTGATTCACACCCAAAAGATGAACTTTGTAATACTGCTATGTCAACTGATTCAAACCCAAAAGATGAACTTTGCAATATTGCTATATCAACTGATTCACACCCAAAAGGTGAACTTTTGTAATACTGCTATGTCAACTGATTCACACCCAAAAGGTGAACTTTGTAATACTGCTATGTCAACTGATTCACACCCAAAAGATGAACTTTGTAATACTGCTATGTCAACTGATTCACACCCAAAAGGTGAACTTTTGTAATACTGCTATGTCAACTGATTCACACCCAAAAGGTGAACTTTGTAATACTGCTATGTTAACTGATTCACACCAAAAAGGTGAACTTTGTAATACTGCTTTGTCAACTGATTCACACCAAAAAGGTGAACTTTGTAATACTGCTATGTCAACTGATTCACACCCAAAAAGTGAACTTTGTAATACTGCTATGTCAACTGATTCACACCCCAAAATATTATATTAACTGATTCACACCCAAAACGGTGAACTTTGTAATACTGCTATGTTAACTGATTCACACCCAAAAGGTGAACTTTGTAATACTACTTTGTCAACTGATTCACACCAAAAAGGTGAACTTTGTAATACTGCTATGTCAACTGATTCACAACCAAAAAGTGAACTTTGTAATACTGCTATGTCAACTGATTCACACCCCAAAATATTATATTAACTGATTCACACCCAAAAGGTGAACTTTGTAATACTGTTATGTTAACTGATTCACACCCAAAAGGTGAACTTTGTAATACTGCTATGTCAACTGATTCACACGCAAAAGATGAACTTTGTAATACTGCTATGTCAACTGATTCACACCCAAAAGGCAAACTTTATAACACTGCTTTGTCAACTAACCGAAAAGTGAACTGAACTTTGTCAACTGATTGACACCCCTGATTCAAGTAAAGACTACAGCGTGCTCTCGTCATTCATTTTAGTCAAAGAAAAGAAGTTGTTTCATGGTAACAAGTCTCAATCAATTACAGACCAAGAAAAGCGTTTTTTGCGTTGTTTCAATGTTTCCAAACGTAATATATATATATATATATTATATATATATATATATATATATATATATATATATACCAGTGAATGGAGGGTCAAACCATCTCTATCTCCTACCTCATTTTGCACAAGTTCCCACCCTGCTTCCTTGAGAACGTCAGCCCTATTTGAGGGAGAAAAAAGGTTTACTGCCGGGTGCCCAATGAACCATCGATCAGGATCAACATTTACCTTAAAATCATTTAACAATGAGTAAGAAACATTCTGAAAGAAAAAAAAAAT
Organism: Conus canariensis; assembly: GCA_033310375.1. Taxonomy (NCBI): domain Eukaryota; kingdom Metazoa; phylum Mollusca; class Gastropoda; order Neogastropoda; family Conidae; genus Conus; species Conus canariensis. The sequence continues at coordinate 68,258,134 of CM065716.1, read as the reverse complement.
TGGAATTATTCCTGATTCCCGAAAGCATTCAACACCTGTTTGAACTCAATTCTGCTCCAAATTGATCGATACTCCCCATCTGTGACATGTAAGTTCCACAACACGCTGCATAACAAAAGGTCATATTTCCAACTGGCTGACTACGGACAATTCCAGTCCATTTTTTTAAATTGAGTATCAGTAAAAACCGGTGAACTTTCTGGCTGTCTAGATATAAGACGGGTCCATTTTCTGCCTTGGTTAGGTATAAAACCGGTCTGTATTTCTGACTGACTAGATATAAGAATGTGCAAAACCAAGTCAAGAAGTGGAATGAAAAAAAACAAAACACGCACACACGCACGAAAAACATTGGGCTTCTTCTCCATTCATTTTGTAATACATCACTGTTTAATTCCCCTTTCATCCTCTACGTTGGGCTGGCTATTTCAATTCCGCAAAGATGTAGAGGACGTAGGAGCAGTGACTTCACCTTTTTACTACCTGGAGTCTCATTGCGCACAGTGAAGGCACTCACCACTTCCTGTTGATCTGACTGGCTCTTCCTCTGCTCCTGTGCATGGGCTGGCTCTCGGTTCACCTCACCTTGCAGCTGATATTGTCACATCGTCAAGTTTGAAGCATATGAACGGTAGTTCACGCGAGGGTAAAAGCTACGTGCAGGCTATCGGCCGCCCTCACTGAACAGCAGACAACGAGAAGCTGGCATATGTGGTTACCTGAGAGGGCAGCCATGTCTGCTGAACATTTCCCTCGCCTGGATGTGGTAAGTTGCCTACGCGAGCGAAAGGAACGCCGACGAAGGCGAATAGAGGCAAAACGAAGTGAGACACTGGTCCTCTCATCTTTGGACTCCGCATCGGAGCTGATAGTTGGTGAGATTGATGTAACAGACCGCAAAGAAAATTGGAATTGATAGCTGGAGAGATTGATGTATTAGACTGTGGAGAAAACTGGAACCGATACTTCGTGGGATTGATGTATTAGACCAGGAAGAAAACTGGAATCGATGACTGGTGAGATTGATGTATTTGATTGTAAAGAAAATTGCCGTTGATAGTTAATGAGATTGATGTATTAGATTGTAAAGAAAATTTGCAACTGATAGTTGGTGAGACTGGTGTATTAGACTAAAGAACATCGCAGCTGATAGTTGGTGAGATTGATTTATTAGACTGTGAAGAAACTGAAACTGAAAGTAGGTGAGATTGGTGTATTAGACTGTGAAGAAAGTTGGATTCGATAGTTGGAGAGATTGATGTATTAGACTGTGGAGGAAAATTGAACTAATAGTTGGCGAGATTGATGTATTAGACTGTGAGGGAAATTAGAACTGACAGTAGGTGAGATTGACGTATTAGACTGTAAAGAAAATTGCCGTTGATGGTTAATGAGATTGATGTATTAGACTGTAAAGAAAATTGCCGTTGATGGTTAATGAGATTGATGTATTAGACTGTAAAGAACATTGGAATCAATAGCAGGTGAGATTGATTTATTAGACAGTGAAGAAAATTGGAACTAATAGTTGGTGAAATTGATGTATTAGACTGTTAAGAAAATTGGAATCGATAGTTGGTTAGAGTGGTGTATTAGACTGTGAAGAAAATGGAACTGATGGTTAGAGAGTTTGATGTGTCAGACAGTGAAAAAAAAACAACAACGAAAAACAATTGTCAGTCAAGCTGTTCACTGTAATTGTCTTTTGACCAGGACTGAGACAGGGTGAATTCTCCACCTATGTTGCCATTCATTGCACTTCGCTTCCGATCAGGATGGTGATACAAAATGTACTCAGCGCTTACCACGTTACTGACTACACTTCCCTCTGAGGGCGAAGCGTAGGTATGTCCAACATATACTACGGCATTTACAATACTCCTCTTTTGACGAGGACAGAGACAGGCATTTCCAATACATATCATGGCATTTGTAATATTACGTCACTGATGAGGATTGAGACAGTGCAAACCCAACGCTTACCACATTGTTCATTATACTTCTCTTTTGAAGTGGATTGAGACAGGCCACATTTAACACTTACCACATTATTGGTTATACTTTCCTTTTGATGAGGATTGAGACATGTTACATCTAACACATACCACATTAATCATTATACCTCTCTTTTGCTGAGGCGTGAGACATGGTGTATCCAACATATACCACATTGTTAGTTGCACTTCCCTTTGGATGACAATTGAGACCGAACATATTCAACGCAGACCAAGTTATCCACTCTCTTTTGATGAGGATTGAGACAGGACATACCTCTAACAGACACCACGTTATTTATTATATTTCTCTTTAAAAGAAGACTGAGACAGTGTACATCCAACACAACCATATTGTCCATTATACCTTTCATATGACAAGTATATGACATTCAGCAAATACCGCGCTATTTATTATTCTTCTCTTTTCATATGGATTAAGACAGAATATATTCAGCACATACATCATTCATTATATTTCTCTGTTGCGTGAAGATGTCGATTTAGACGTTTTCATGGTAACTGAGCTAGAACGACATTTCCATGTCATAACTATGTAACGGAACTGGTAGAATCACAGACTAACAACAATAACATCTGCTGATACAGTCTAAATTCTGAATTCCTGTGGCGCATTATCATACACTCCGTAACTGTTTTTACCAGTTAATACCAAGAAACCATCCGGGTAAGTGATATTCCTGGAGTTGCTATACAGAGCGAAGTATCGATGCGTGTCAGGCCTAAGTAAATAACATCTGAAAAGAATTGACATTTATATACAGGTATGTTTGCATAAAAAGGTGCTTTTGTGAAAACACACACACACACACACACACACACACACACGCGCGCGCGCGCGCGCGCGCGCGCACGCATGCACGCACACACACACACATACACACACACACACACACGAACGCCCGCACGCACACACACACGCACACACGCGCGCGCACGGGCGCGCTCGCACGCATGCACACACACACGCATGCACACACGCACGCACGTACGCACGCACGCACGCACACACACACACACACAGACACACACACACACACACACACACACACACACACACACACACACACACACACACACACGCATGGCTTCCAGTTACGACCATCCTCCATGAGGGCCTCCACCCTACCTTCACGGGCACCAGTATCCTCGCCAGGACAACTGGGCATCATCTGAATGGGCTACTCTGGACCAGGCCAAAGAAGACTGCACGGTGCCGCTACCTCAACCCTAGGCCCGTCCATCCTCACCCGGATGACCTGCATTTCTACCCTTGGAGCAGCATACACGATCGGCCCTTTCATATTTAAGCAATGAACATTATTTTGGTTCATAAACATTGTTGAATCCAACATCATTAGTTTGACTGTCATACATTTATCCTCATCTTGTGCCTTACATATTTATGGATGCCTAATATGTAAAAAAAAAATTAAGTACATTAATTAATATTTTGTCCTCTTATTTTACTCATGACAGATAAAGTTTTTAAGGTATTTCAATGGAATTGTCGATCCATCACAACCACTCTTGATCAATTAGTACAACAACTATCAGAAGAAAAATATCATGTCTTAGCTTTACAATCATTAAATGTACGGAAGGAAAAGTTACCTATATTAGACGATTATTATTTTCCACCGATTATTAAAAAAGTAGATAACCATGAAAAAATAAATGTAGCAATATATATTCGTGAAGGAGAAAAATACCTGCCATGCACTAGTCCTGTTCCACCAGACGTTTCCGGACTGCATGCTTGTGCAGTAAAGGTACAGGTAAATTGTAATGTACTAACAATTGTTTCTGTTTATTTACCACAAGGTCCAAATGATACAAACACAGAATGGCTTCACTCGATTCAGTCAGACCAGTCAAATAAATATCTCGTCAGTGGTGACTTTAATGCCCATTCGCCATTTTGGGAAAAAAGGATGTCAAGTCATAACTAGTAACCGCTTTATTGAGAACATAGTTTACTCATCTCTCTACCTTTTAAACAATGGCAATATAACTCGCATTCCAGACAATCCCAAACATAATCCTAGTGCCATAGATTTAACATTAATATCCCCAGAGCTAGCGGTTTCTTGTGATTGGCAAACTCTTAATGACACATTAAATAGTGACCATCTACCTATTGTCATTACATTTGAAACAATGAGACCTGAAACAAACAATGTAAAACACGATAAAGTTCCAAAATACTGTTATAAATTTGCTAACTGGAATACATTTTCATTCTTATTAAGCTCATTTTATATTGATGAAGAACAAATTAATAGTCAAGATGTAGAAACATTGTATGATCGATTTCAAAAGACTGTACTCTCTGCTGCTAGTGAATCAATTCCAACAGTAGAATCTGTAAAATCAAAGAAACATTTGGGTAATGTCTGGTGGAACGAGACTTGTCAAGAGGCTAAAGAAGAGAAACAGAATAAAATAAAAGAATATAAAAGAGAAAAAGATCCTAAGGAAAAAGTTAAAAAGTTTCTTGAGAAGAAAAGAGCAAGAAACGCACAAAACAAAGTAAATGCACAGGCAAAGCGGCAATATTGGTCTTCATTTTGTGAGAATGAGGTGTCAAATTTTAAAGATATGCAAAAAGCTTGGACACATTTAAAAACAATGAAAAATGGGGTTAACCTACCGCAGTGCCCTATCACATTCAACAATTCAGAGTTTCCATCAAATTTTGATAAACCTGAAGCTTTTGCTGATCTGTTTGCAAGAAACAGTAGCATTGACAACTTAACAACTAAAAAACACCGTGAAAATGAAGAAAAGAAAAAAAATATAATAGTCCACAGCCAGCAGAAGATCATTGTTTGAATACCTCAATAACATTGCAGGAAGTCAAAGAATGTATTATGAATTTGAATAAAAAATAAACCAGTGGGCCTAGACGGCATTTCTAATGAAATGTTAAGTCATCTTCCACAAAATATGATACATTTTTTGCATTCATTTTTTCAAAAATGTTGGACAGATGGTAACATGCCTCAAATTTGGAAGCATTCTATTATTGTTCCAATTCACAAGAAGGGGAAACCACTCAGAGATATACATAGTTATCGACCTATTGCATTAACATCAAATACATGTAAATTGATGAAAAAGATTGCTTTAGAAAGACTTGTTCATCATTGTAATAAACATACAATCATACCAATCAACCAAGCTGCATTTCAGACAGGCAGATCATCATACAATCATACCAATCAACCAAGCTGCATTTCAGACAGGCAGATCATCAATAGAACATTTGGTCAGACTCACAACGCATGTAAAGCATCAGTTTACACGTCGTAAAAACGTACTTGCAACGTTATTTGATGTACGAAAAGCCTATGAACAAGTATGGCACAAGCGGCTTTTGTTTAAATTAAAGAATATTAGTATTAATGGAAACATGTACAAATATATTCAATGTTTTCTTCATCGTAGGCATATTCAAACAAAAGTAGGAAATACCTATTCTAACCCAAGACCTTTACAAATGGGCTTACCCCAAGGATCGGTAATTTCTCCAATTTTGTTTAATATTTTGATTTCTGATCTACCCAAAGGTCTTTCTAAAGTTACAGAGTTAGCTCAATTTGCTGACGATATATGTCTATGGAGTAAAGTAACGATGAAAAGAAATACTCCGTTAAGACCACTGAATTATATTAAAATTAAATACCAACACGAACTAAATAAAATCAGTACATTTTTACACGAAAACGGACTATCTCTTTCACCTGAAAAAACGAATTTGATGCTTTTTAATTCTGGAAATGATCCAAATAAGTTTTCGCCTTAGACGGCACTATTTTAAACTATGCTAAAAGCGTTAAATTTTTAGGTGTAATCCTAAGTAGTAAACTAACATCGAATACTCATATTGACCATATTTTAAATAAAGCAAGAAAAAGTCTGAATTTCTTTTTTTTTTTTTTTTTTTTATTTGTTTTTATTGTTATTCCACATACAAAGAGAAAGAAAAAAAAACTACACACATATATGAAGAGAACAGCAGAAAGAAATAAACAGCAACATTCATAACTAAGAGTTAGGTATACAGCAAGAAAAACAAACAAACTAACATACACAAAGAGCCAAACCACACACACATGAAAAAAAAAAAAAAAAAAAGAAGAGAGAGATAGACAGTAGGAGAGAGAGAGAGAGAGAGAGAGAGAGAGAGGGGGGGGGGTTTTCAGTATAGCATTGTCTATGTAAAAAAAAAAAATAAAAATAAATAAATAAAAAAAAAACATGGTTACTTATTGACAATGCTATAAGAAGTATACATAAACCTGTATTAATCATATTGTTCTAATATTACTACCCATAATAGATGTATACATGCGTTTGATGAAAAAAGAAAAAAAAATGTATATACATAGCAAGATAAATCAGCATGCATACACAGATAATAAAGGAAAAGGCAGACAAATAGACGGACAGACAGACAGACGAACAGACAAGCAAAGAAACAGGAAGACAGAATGGGTTGGGTCACAGCAAGTGAAGATGATATATGTTATTATCATAAGGTACATTATTTCTTGAGTACCACTATGCAGAAATATTTCAGCAGCTTACAAGGGCCACACATGATATCCTCAGCAAAAGATTAAAAAAAAAGGAAAAAGATAATACGATTAGTCTAGTAACTGTTGTTATATTATGCATCATACTTATTTATATATTAATGCTGAAAAGACATGTTCCAGAGACGGTAACTAAAGCAGCTAGGTATTAGAAATCAAAGCTTCATAAGCAAGCCATCTGGCATGAAAATCCATGTGGTTCATGGTTAAGTATGAGTTATATTTTTCAATTCTATATCTATACGTCAACATTTTCGAGAAAACTGCTACATGTGGAAGACTGCCTTCTAACTTACACTTATATAGGTAATGTTTTGCTAGAAGAATAATGAAGTAAAAACAGTAATCAATTGCGATTGTTATGTCGAAACCTAAAAGTACGAGAGACTCTGTTAGGCGTATATTTTGTGCGTGAGTGCATTTCTCTTTTACTAAATCAATTAACCTACTCCAAAAACATTTGACATGAGTGCATTTCCAAAACATATGGTCAATAGAATCTTTAAATAGTCCGCAAAAACTGCATTTATCATTATCAGTAACTCCGATTTCTTTCAAAATAACATTTGTACCTAAGCACCTGTGAATTATTCTCAACTGAAACCACTTGAGTTTTACATCTGTAATCTTATGTGCATTAAAAAAGCATGAATTCCAGTCATGAGCTTGTGAAAGTTTGATGTCCCACTTATCGCAGCACGGAGCTCTCAACTGATTATCAATCAGTATATCATAATAAGTCTTTGAACCTTTATAAATGGCAAACAATATCTTATAACATAATGGAGAAGTAATACATTTGTTGTTTTCGATGGTAATGTCAAATCCTTTTATGAATTCAATTATTGCTAACTTATACCCTGTATAAGTTAGAAAATCAATGTTGACATCATATTTTTCCTTAAATTGTCCGTGGGAAAGAAACTGACCATTATCATCAAAAAAATGTGCGAGATAATAGATACGTTTGTTTTGAAGCATTTTAGACACAATGTGTCTTTTCCCAACTTGAATACGTTTGTTGAAGCAAACTGGTTCAGCAAGTAGTTCAGCGGAATTTTTTGGCAGACATTTGTAATAAAAAAAGTTTGTAAGCTTCAAGGACGTCTGCCCAGAACGGATTATATTTGGTAAATTTTGAGACAATCTCTGGACCGTGTTTACTCATATGAGGCCAATGAGGAAAATTACTGAGAAGAATACGTTTCCATTTGTGGTTTGATCTCTCAGTCCTACGGATCCAGGATAGTTTTAAGGATGTGACGAAGGTTTTTACATCAGGAAGACCAATACCTCCATTCCGTATGCTTTTATGCACTGTTTTTCGACTGATTTGTTCTGTTTTTTTATTCCACACAAACTTGTAACATATTTTCTGACATGTTTGAAAGAAAACATCTGGTGGGTTTGGCAGAAACAGCCAAAGATGAGTCAGCTTTGAAAGGATGATGGATTTCAAAATTACTATTCTACCTAGGGGCGTAATTTGGCGTTTTACCCATATTTTGAACAAATGATTTACGTCTGCTAGTCTTTCTGTGTAGTTTATTTCTATGCAATCTTTCAAGTCGTTTGTGAACCATATACCAAGTATTCTAAATTTTTGTGGATTCCATACAATTTCTAAGTGGTCCATGTAGTTGTTTTGACTGTTTTTTACACTTCCAAGCCAAACTGCGCTCGTTTTACTCAAATTCATGTGAAGACCTGAGACACCATCGAATCTTAAAAGAACTTCAATACAAGTTTCAAAGGATTTCTTATCCCCTGCGAGTAAAAACTCGGTGTCATCAGCATATTGAGATATTTTAAATTCAGTTTCATTCATTCTTATTCCCCGAATATCTCGATTTTCCCTTATCATAATGGCTAATATTTCGACACAGATTACGAAGAGATATGGTGAAATTGGGTCTCCTTGTCGACATCCTTTTTTAATATCGAACCAATGTGAAACCTGTCCGTTCACAATAACACAAGACTTGATATTTTTGTAGAATACGCTTATCCATCTACAAATATCTTTTTGGAAACCAAATGCTTTTAGGACTTTCGTCATAAATTCCCAATTTATCGAATCAAAGGCTTTTTCAAAGTCTATGTTTAACAACAAACCAGGCAGACCATTTTCATCTAAATAAGATGTAGTGTCAAATATCAATCTTATGTTGTTGCCGATGTATCTATTTCTAATAAATCCGGTCTGATCTTCATTTATGATTTTAGGCAACACAGATTTTATTCTGTTGGCAATGCAAGAGGATCCTATCTTATAAACGACATTTAACAGAGAAATGGGTCTCCAGTTTTTTATGTACTGTCTGGATTTATCACCTTTTGGTATACATGTAATGATTCCCTCTCTTTGTACACATGACAGTTCTCCTTTCTTGAAACTTGCATTTAAAGCTCTAACGACAAATACACCAATCTGTTTCCAAAAGACTTTAAAGAATTCAGTAGTGAAACCATCGGAACCGGGGCTTTTATTATTTTTCATTGTCTTTAAGACATATGTCGCTTCCTCCAATGTAATAAGACCTTCTAAGTCCGCTGCTTCTGTTTCATTTAAATGGGGGATATCGTTCACCAAATCTTTTATATCACAATTTTCTACAGTATTTTCTGTGTATAATGTTTTATAGAAACTATATACTTCTTTCAGTTTGTCTTCTTGATTTGTTAGAACATTATCTTGTTTATCAATTAGTCTAGCCATGTTTTTACTAATGTAATGCCGTTTTTCGAGATTACAAAAATAACTACTAACTTTATCTCCATCTGCTATCCATCTAGCGTGTGATCTTAACAAAACTCCTTCTATTCGTTTTCCTCTGATATCCGACAGTCGTTCTTTTTTCTCGTTAATGACTCTGATATCATCTTCAGTTTTCATTTCTTTTTTTTCTAACTTAATAATGTATTGTTCTAATTGTTTTTCCTCTTCATCACTCTTTCTTTTGTTCGCAGTAGCATAAGCAATTGTTTTTGACCTTATTTTCATTAACAGAAAATCGAGAAATAAATCATCAGAAATTGAGAATTGTAATTTGTCGGTTGTTTCATTAATATTTTCTGTATTTATAGCGTATTCTTCTTTAACGTTTTCAATCAAAGTATTGATTTCATCTACATATGACTTATCTTTCAACAGAGACGAGTTAAGTTTCCAAAAAGTATTGCGCTTTATGCCTTCATTAAATTTTAGCTTTAATAACACAGCAGAGTGATCTGTTCTATAGCCGGATTCAATGTCTACTTCATCAGTATAAGAAACAACTGTGTCTGATATCAAAAAGAAATCTAGCCTGGCCTGTTGAAAAGGATTAGTTCTCCTCCACGTAAAACGGCGACACTCTGGGTTTAGTTCCCGCCAAATATCATTCAGGTCTAGATTTTCGACCATGTTTTCAACAGCCTGTCTTGCGTCAGGATTATTTATATGTTTGTAATTATGATAATCTCTAGAAGGGTCAAGGACCAGATTAAAATCCCCACCTATTATAACATTTTCTATACTAAGCCCAACAATTTTTTGTTTGAGACAATTGTAAAATTCTGCGTCATCCCTATTTGGCCCATATATATTAACTAAAAGGTAATCATTCCTATGTATCTCTGCACGTATCATGAGAAAGTTTCCAGAATCATCCTTAACAATTTGCTTAACCTTAAATTCAAAGTTGTTATTAAACAGAATTGCGACTCCTCTTGCGTTGGAAGAGTAACTTGAGAAATACGCCTTATAGCCCCACTCAGACTGGATATACTGTTCCATCTTTTTTTCAAAATGAGTGTCTTGCAAGAAGTACACAGAATATTTTTTACACCTTAGATAATGGAAGACATCACGTCTCTTCTTCAAACTACTGAGGCCCTGACAGTTAATTGTGAGAATAGACACACTACTGTCCATTTCTGTTTACGAAATAGCTTTGGAGAAGACAATAACATACATGTGTAAATACATCAAACCCAAAAGAGGTCAACAAACTCACATACAACTGACAGCATAAAATGAATCCATCCAACCCGGTCAAACTAAAGAATTTATAATGGTTTTGAACAAAAAAACACATACACCATGAACACACGGAAAACAATATCAAAATGAAAAAGCAAAAAACCATTATCACTACAATCATAATACAAAAACAAAGAAACAAAAAACAAATCAGATGATATTTGCTTGACCACCGCAGACGAGCAAAGGGGGCATGCACAAAGATAAAATGTAAGACCTCGTGTCGCATTATAAATGAATTGAAACATGCGTGCGCGTCAAGCGCTCACGCAGGTATCCAAGAGGCGAGGGGGCACGAAAAAAAAAAAAAAAAAAAAAAGGGTGGCGCGGGGAGAGGGGGAGTTAGCATGGTCACCGTGATTTACACCGTCATTACTAATGGCTCTGAACACACTTCACAGCTAAAACTGTGTGGAGAGTGCCTGGCGGTCTGGGGCAGCGGAAAACCGACCACTGTGAGTTTTTCAAAATTGTGTCATTTTAATTTTACTCTGTGCGCGTGTCACAGGGTGCACGAGCAAACGAATAATCGTTTTTTCCTTTCCTCCCTCACCTCCTCCCCCCCCCCCCCATGCTATTTTTAATTGGGACAAAACAAAAACAAAAAACAAAAAAGGCAGGAGAGAGAGAGCGACAGAGAGAGAGAGAGAGAGAGAGAGAGAGAGAGAGAGGGGGGGGCAGGCACGGGGTGGGGGACACTATTGTGACAGGCATCACATATCACAATTGAAAAATCCAGAATTCCTTCGGAAGATGACGGTGTCCATTTTACAAATAACATCTTTCATGACGCTGGTACGTGCAGCCTCTCTCCCCCCCCCCCCCCCCCCCCCCCCCCCCGAAGCTCCCATCACAACACAGCTTCAATTATCTCGCTGGCAATTCCCTTCCATATAAACAAACAACAACAACAAGAAAGCATTTTCACCATTGCAAACGATGTACATCTACAGATAATCAGCATTATATTATTCTATGGAGAAAGAGAGAGAAAGAGAGAGAGAGAGAGAGAGAGAGAGAGAGAGAGAGAGAGAGAAGAGCGGCGGGGGGAGGGGGGGGAGAGCCAGCCAGCCAGACAAACGGGCAGGCAGACAGAGACGTAGGCATACTAGCATGTAATCAGCAGTTCAGAGAGAAAGAGACAGAGAGAAACAGACAGACAGACAGACAGGTACAGACACATACAGAGAGAGAGAGAGAGAGAGAGAGAGAGGGGGGGGGAACAAACGTTGATATTTCACGTGTACATTCAAT
>CM065716.1:68238740-68241240 GCA_033310375.1 Conus canariensis | reverse complement strand
GTGTTCAGCTGGTGATGTAATTGTGAATAATGGTCGGGTCGGATGGTTTTTGTTTGTACCCATCCTTTCATGAAAGGAAATGGAATACCTTTGAATAAGATATCCATCCTTCCCCACCTCTCTCTCTCTCTCTCCTCTCTCTCTCTCTCTCTCTCTCTCTCTCTCTCTCTCTCTCTCTCTCAAACATACAAAAGACTGACGGAAAGCATCTTTGGAATATTGTTTGGCTGAACCAGGGAGTGAGTTTCGAGTATGGTTTTATATCGGAGTTCAAAGACAGGCTGATTTCCTATTTCACACAAAACTGGCCTGAAATTGATGGTATTGATAAATATAGCTATTTCTATTCTTTTAAAAGCGTTTTTCTTTTCGGGCAGAAAAGTACAGATCATTATACAAAAGTATCTGACATTATTAGTTACAACCAAACGGCACACAGACAGTTTCATCAGGTCTAGGCGGAAGGTTAGTGACTTAAAAAGATTGTAAGCAATGGCGTTAACGGTTTAAGTTGTGAATGTTCAAATGGCATCGTTTGCCCATCTTGTACAACGCACTTTTCCTATCATTGTACTGTTTGAGCTGCCAAGCGTAAATGCCGCAGTATATTCAATTTCTGTTCATACCATCCAATTACTAAAGCGCTGGTATGCTGCTGTGTAATACCAATGAATGTGTCATAAAAAAAAACTTTCTAAATATGCCATGTATGTGAGAAAAACAACAAACAAACAAACAAAACATTGGCTAATTTTAGGATGATCCAGTACGTGTATGTGTGTGGGTGGTGGGTGGGGGGGGGGGGAGGACGAGGAGTGGGAGTGAGAAGGGGCGGTAAGAAGGGGAGGAGGAAGACAGAGACAGGGGGAATGGTGGGGACGGGTGCTGGCTGAGTGGATGCGAACGTGAAATTTCTGTTCTTAGCTGGCTGTTGGTGAGTGCGACAGTTATCCCCCTTTTCTACGTGCTTAACGGCTACACAGATAATGACCCCCCCCCCTCTCTCTCTCTCTCTCTCTCTCTCTCTCTCTCTCTCTCTCTCTCTCTGTCTCTCTCGTGCGCGCAGGGCATTTTGTTTATTATGGTAAAAGGCGTCAGCTTTGGCATGATCGCGGCATTCGTATTACAAACTGTATGCACAGTTTCTTGTATTGTTACTGATGGAATTTTCTTTGTATACGCACATGTGTGTGTGTGTGTGTGTGTGTGTGTGTGTGTGTGTGTGTGTGTGTGTGTGTGTGTGTGTGTGTGTGTTTCAATGCCTCGAGGCATGCGCGAATTACATGTAAACTTGTAATGAATCAAGACAGCATTCTGCATTTCTCTCTCTCTCTCTCTCTCTCCTCTCTCTCTCTCTCTCTCTCTCTCTCTCTCTCTCTCTCTCTCTCTCAAAGAGATCAAGATCACATATGCTGCTGTACTTAAAGGTAAGAAGATGTTGGGGGAAAAAAAAACTATGTTACTGTTGTGGACTAATACATTGATGTTACTTCTTAAAAGTCAGGAATAGTTGGGGGGCTCAACGCACACCACAAACGCCAGTGATACTGGCTTTTAGTTCAACCATGCCCGGTTCAATATCATGTTTTGTTAGAAGTGTATGAGGGGAGCATTACCTCTGTGTCATAAGCAACGTTTAAAAAAGAAAGTGACCCCTCCTCAGCACACACTCAATGTTGTAGAAGTCAGGGTCAGAATTGATCTGCACGCATGGCTGCACACATGGATCCCCAGATGAAACCTTCTCAGTATCAAGATGAAGACGAGACAAAGAAGTTGAATCAGCGGCCCAGTTAGCTAACAGCCTTTGTTTGTTGGGTGGAGAAAAATGGTAATGGTGTGCTTTAGATGGAACCATCGCAAAAGGTTTTGATTCATAATTCCGAAACGAAACCAATTTGATTTTGTGGGAGACAGCACTCTTGAAAAAGTGTCCAAAAAGTGGCTCAATCAATCGAAATGCGAATATCAAAGTGTTCTCTTATGATGCATCCAGTGAACGGTACAATGCTGTCGCGAACTACTGACTGCCTTGAATGATGCTAGAGCCTGTCCACGCTTCCTGACTGAAAGGGAGACAACACTGGCGCAAGGACCAGTCACTCTGATAGAACATCATCAGACACACAGAGAGTCTGTAGCGGACGACAAACTTCATTCAAGCCACCAGTTCCCTGTCTGAGTGTTCTTCAAAGGAGAGAGAGAGAGAGAGAGAGAGAGAGAGAGAGAGAGAGAGAGAGAGAGAGAGAGAGAGAGAGACAGACAGACAGACAGACAGACAGACAGACTGACAGACAGAGAGAGAGAGAGAGAGAGAGAGAGAGAGAGAGAGAGAAAACAGCCGCTGTAGCGCAATGGTTAGCGTCGCGGATTCCCGGTTAGAAGATAGTGGGTTCAACTGCCGTCAGAGCCATTCATACTGGTGGGGATTCTTTGGCCTACGCTCGGCTCCTACCCAGAGCTGAGTTTGCTATGGACTCAACAAGGAAGAGTAAAAGCA
>CM065716.1:68223740-68233740 GCA_033310375.1 Conus canariensis | reverse complement strand
TGCATCGTAAAGCAGACATGTCAATTCATACAGAGGCAATGTGACCAGGGTGAAGTTACAGCAAGTTCATGTTTAAAGTTCTTCATGAGGGCTTTTTTTCAATATATTATACAATGGGTTTTTTTTCTTCTGTCTCTGTATCTTCTCGGTGGTAATACTCCCACATCGCTCATTCTGATTCTTCAACACACTGTCACTTCAGGAAACGTCTCATGGCAGCCTCAGTACCGCCCGTCCGCAAGGAGCAAGCAATGTCTGGTCACCACGAGGCAACCCATTAGAGCAGACACTGCACCGCTGATAAGTCATTTTGGTGGTGTTCAGTGCCGCCTCTTTTAATCCATCCTTTGCAGGACCCACTTATCAGGCCCCATACTGAGGACATTAACTGGTTAGTCGCATACTGGCTTGAATGAGAGCTCTTCCCACCCCCCTTCCGCCCCCTCTTCTTCATTCTCTCCCCCTCCATCCAGCCGTGTTCCCCATGGAGCTGCGGACACAACATCTTTACCCAGTTTACTGGCGTTAACCCGAATCTCACTGCCTCTGTCTTTGTCTACTTTTTCTGTTTACGTCTCTGTCTGTCTGTCTGTCTGTAGTCTGTCTGTCTGCTTGTCTGTCTGTGCTGTCTCTCTCCCCTCTCTCTCTCTCTCCCTCCATCTCTCTCTCTCCCTCTCTATCTCTCTCTCTCTCTCTTCATCTCAACAATTTCTCTCTCTCTCTCTCTCTCTCCTCTCTCTCTCTCTCTCTCTCTCTCTCTCCTCTCTCTCTCTCTCGCTCTAAGGTGTTGCCAAGATCCGAAAGAAAAATGGATTTCACACACTCCATACCATTGTTAAAAAACAAAAACAAAAAACAAAAACAGGCGGTCTACACCCCGAAACACTGTATGGAACAACAGGCTAAATGGTTGCTTATTACGTTTCTCTCCCTCTAAACCATCTTTAAAAGGCCTGTGGATTCCCTACATCCAAACATCACTCAGTGGAATCCGTTCGCCGTCCGAAGCATCTTCCAATACAACACCCCCGCCGACAGGACGTCTGTTCAAACAATGTGTAAGAGCCCACTCCAGATCCATACGCCCTTACATACCTCCACCTCCACCTTCGCTAGACCACACATACACAAAGAACCCCTTAGAGATACAATATGGCCCTAAACTTCACATAATTGTGGGATATATTCGATACAATATGGCCCCTAAACTTCACATAATTGTGGGATATATTCGATACAATATGGCCCCTAAACTGCACATAATTGTGGGATATACTTGATACAATATGGCCTCTAAACATCACATAATTATGGGATACACTTGATACAATATGGCCCCTAAACTTCACATAATTATGGGATATACTTGATACAATATGGCCTCTAAACGTCACATAATTATGGGATATACTTGCCCCCTCACTTCCCATTCCTCACTCACTCCACAACATCCACACACACACACACACACACACACACACACACACACACACACACACACACACACACACACACACAGCACGCACGCACGCACGCACGCACGCACACACACACACACACACACACACACACACACACACTAATTAACATACTATGTCGCCTATCAATCTTATGGTTATGGAATACATGAGCTCCCAATCCTTCATCCTCACGAAATGCACCAAATGTACACTCCCCAAAGGTATTTAAATGACTCCCTCACACCATACTTAATTGCTAAAACCTAATATGGATTTCCCATGCCCCCACCCTCAGCCCACACCATGTTTAAGATACAATATACAATACACCCGTTCACTCCACATCATTGTCATGAACTTTCATAGCAATTCCCCCCCCCTCCCCCCCCCCCCATCCCTCCTCCTACCACCCATCCATCTTTCCCCGTCTCTACTATCCATCATTAAGACAATATAGTCTAGGGACTTTCTACTCCAAGCACCTGTAAAGGACAACAATGTCAGTGATTTTCCGGCTTCCATAAGCAATCATCAAAAGCCAGTAGACCAACAGTACCGTTTAGACCATACTGTTGCAAACAGCCAGGGAGACACACGGTTCTCTATGCCTGTAAACAGTCCAAGGGGCTACTTACAATTCCAAAATTCCTTTGCAGACGACTGGCCCTTCGCCCCATCACCCTAAACCATCGTTTGCAAGCAAATGGAATCCTAGCGTCTTTTTTTTCTCTCTCCAAGTCATAGTTAATAGCCGGCCGGTCAAGCAGGATCCCTATATTTATCTCCTCAAACCACAGTCAACAACCAGCCCACTAAATGGAATCCCTGCGAACCAATCGTCAATAACAGCCCGCTAAATGGAATCCCTGCGAACCAATCGTCAATAACAGCCCGCTAAATGGAATCCCTGCGAACCAATCGTCAATAACAGCCCACTAAATGGAATCCCTGCGAACCAATCGTCAATAACAGCCCGCTAAATGGAATCCCTGCGAACCAATCGTCAACAACCAATGTGTCAAATGAGGTCCCTGCATCTGATGTCCACACACCATCGTTAACAACCGACCTGCCAAATGACAGCCCTGTATTCTGCCTGATCAAACCATCCTTAACAACCAACGAGCCAAACGGGATCCGGGTGTCGGATCTCTCCAAACTATTCTTATCAATTAACAAACCCAACGGGATCCGGGTGTCGGATCTCTCCAAACCATTCTATCAATTACAACCAAACGGGATCGGTGTCGATCTCTCCAACCATCCTTAACAACCAACGAACCAAACGGGATCCGGGTGTCGGATCTCTCCAAACCATTCTTTACAATCAACGGGCCAAATGAGGTGCCGGTGTCATCTCTCCTGAGAAACCGGGCTACGAGCCAACAGCAGCACAGTTCTTCTTGTCCGAGTGGCGGCAGGCAGCAATGAAAACGGACAGCAAGACGGAGTGGACACTTAAAGACTGACCTGCCCTCACAGCAGTGGGCCTTGTTGTGTTCCTTCAGGGGGGAAACTGACGCCCATTTCTCTGCAGAGAGCCCCAGATGAGATTTATGTACACTGCCGAGTTGTGTGCAGCCACAGTGATTCATCTGGCTCCTAACCACCCGCTTCCCCCCTCCTTATACCCCTTCCTTCTCTGTCTGTCTGTCTGCCTGTCTGTCTGTCTGTCTGTCTGTCTGTCTGTCTGCCTGCAAGACTGTCTGTCTGTCTGTCTGTCTGTCTGTCTGTCTCTCTCTCTCTCTCTCTCTGTATGTACTTGTGCGTGCGTGCATGCTTGCGTACATCCGTGTCTGCGTGTGTGAGTGAGCGAGTGAGCGAGTGAGCATGTGTGTGTGTGTGTGTGTGTGTGTGTGTGTGTGTGTGTGTGAGCGCGTGTGCGTGTGCGTGCGTGCGTTGGTGCGTACGTGTGTGTGTGTGTGTGTGTGTGTGTGTGTGTGTGTGTGTGTGTGTGTGTGTGTGTGTGTGGAGAGAGGGGGGCTGGGGGAGAGGGGTGAGGGAGGTCAGTAGGACCGGCGAGTGACAACTGTTTCGTTTCTTTAAAGAAAAGAAAAACAAACAAAAAACAAGTGAGCTTAAGGGGGGGGGGGGGGGGGGGGGGGGGGGGGGAGGTGGTCAGCAGAACGAACAAGCAGCAGCTGTTTTGTTCTTTTAAGAACAAAAAAGAGGAACAGGCGGGCGGGGGGAGGGGGAGGGGGGAGCAGCAAGACCAGCAAGAGGCAGCTGTTTGGTTCAAAGCGACGACAGCGACGTTTTTGGCCCCCCGTTTCTTCCTCAGCGTGTGCGCAGTCACACTGGAAATAATCATAAAGTGGCTAGGGAAAGTTGATCATAGCGACTCACTTATTAGGGGGATCGTTGAGCCGCCCTTGGGCAACTAACTACGTACCATGTGGGACCCTCATTTTCCTCACTCGTGACCTCGTCTCTGGCTTACCTAGCCAGTGTGCCAGTATGTGTGTGTGTGTGTGTGTGTGTGTGTGTGTGTGTGTGTGTGTGTGTGTGTGTGCGTGCGTGCGTGCGTGCGTGCGTGCGTGCGTGCGTGCGTGCGTAGTGTGTGTGTGTGTTTGTGTTACTTTCTCGGTAAAATTGCGCAGTGAATTATTGCAGATATACCGACCTTTCGGAAGGGGGGAGGGGGGGGGGGACGGGGGAGTGGGGGAGGTGGGGGGGGGTTCAGAAAAAACGGGGTGGAAGAAGGGACGTAGGGGGGAGGAGGGGGAGGGGGAGGGGATAGAGGGAATGAGGACAGAGAAGACGGGAGGGGAGGGGAGGGGGAGGGGGTGTTGGAGGAGTGCGGCAGGGTAACGGTGACAAATTGCAGGAACGTGCCACATGCTGCATCCAGGTGTGGGCAGAGAAACAAGAAGACAACAGACCTGAAGGGAAAGAGCTGGGAGATGGAAAATCTCAAAGTGGAAAGCTGATGTCCAAGTGTGGGCAGAGAAACAAGAAGACAACAGACCTGAAGGGAAAGAGCTGGGAGATGGAAAATCTCAAAGTGGAAAGCTGATGTCAAGTGTGGGCAGAGAAACAAGAAGACAACAGACCTGAAGGGAAAGAGCTGGGAGATGGAAAATCTCAAAGTGGAAAGCTGACGTCCAAGTGTGGGCAGAGAAACAAGAAGACAACAGACCTGAAGGGAAAGAGCTGGGAGATGGAAAATCTCAAAGTGGAAAGCTGACGTCCAAGTGTGGGCAGAGAAACAAGAAGACAACAGACCTGAAGGGAAAGAGCTGGGAGATGGAAAATCTCAAAGTGGAAAGCTGACGTCCAAGTGTGGGCAGAGAAACAAGAAGACAACAGACCTGAAGGGAAAGAGCTGGGAGATGGAAAATCTCAAAGTGGAAAGCTGACGTCCAAGTGTGGGCAGAGAAACAAGAAGACAACAGACCTGAAGGGAAAGAGCTGGGAGATGGAAAAATCAACAAACTTGGAAAGCTGACATCCAAGTGTGGGCAGAGAAACAAAAGGACACAGACCTTGAAGGGTAACAGTTGGGAGATGGAAATCTCAGTGGAATAGCAGACGTCCATAGTGTGGGCAGAAACAAGAAGCAACAGACTGCAAGGGAGAGCTCGGGAATGGAAATCCAAGGGAAAGCTGACGTCCAAGGTGGGCAGAGAAACAAGAAGACACAGACCTGAAGGGAAAGGCTGGAGATGAAAATTTCAAAGTGAAAGCTGACTCAATGTGTGGGCAAAAAACAAGAAGCAAGACTGAAGGAAGAGCTGGGAATTGAAAATTCAAAGTGGAAGAGTGACTTCAATGTGCAGAGAAACAAGAAGGACAACAGACCTGAAGGGAAAAGAGTGGAGATGGAAACATCTCAGATGTGGAAAGCTGACTCCAATGTGTGGCAGAGAAACAAGAAGACAACAGACCTGAAGGGAAAGAGCTGGGAGATGGAAAATCTCAAAGTGGAAAGCTGACGTCCAAGTGTGGGCAGAGAAACAAGAAGACAACAGACCTGAAGGGAAAGAGCTGGGAGATAAAAAAAAAAAACAAACCCTTGGAAAGCTGACATCCAGGTGTGGGCAGAGCAACTTTCTTCTTCTTCTTCTTCTTCTTCTTCTTCTTCTTCTTCTTCTTCTTCTTCTTCTTCTTCTTCTTCTTCTTCAGCGTTCCAGTATCTGGTAGCGTGTGAACTTGTTTTACCCTGTTGGGATAGTCACACTATACTCGGGAGTATAGTCAGTTCACTCCGACTTCATTGAGTGCAGACACAAAGAGAGCAGACACAATCAGCCGTGTCTCCCTGATGAGTCCGATCCAGCGGACGAAAGGCCTAGGAGCAGGCAATACAAATAGATCTGCCTTCGAAGGGGAGTACGATGGTTCCCTCAGGCAGCTAGTAAAGGGTTTCTCATATTATAATATATTCCCCTCATCTTCAATTTTTTTGTGTGTGTGTGTGTTTTTTTAATTCAAATCTTTGCCAAGTCATTACTCTAATGACTGAAGAATTGTTAGCCTGCACTTGTTTTCTCCCACTTCTTAATTGTTCAGCATTATAATGTTTGGTCAATCAGTGGGAGATTGCATCTCTTAGGAGATCCAAGTAAAGGTTGTTCTGTACAGTTCTTAGCCACTCACAATGCTTGGGTTATTGAACAGCAGAGCTGACCACTCAGACTGTTCCATATCTTTTGATCTCCCTTGCATCCTTGAATGGATCCTCAAGCATAGGCTCAAAGATTGTCCCCTACATTTTATACTGTTTGCATAATGCTTTTAGTTTTTCAGCAACTTTTTTGCCTCTCCACACTTTCGTTTTGTTCCATTTACTACCCTCCGCCGGCTGCTTTGGGGGTGCTGTTGGATTCTTTTTTGAACCCTTGGTGGTGAGAACACCACAGAATTACGGACTGTGGTGTGTCTCTATTTGACACAAAGAGAGCAGACACAATCAGCCGTGTCTCCCTGATGAGTCCGATCCAGCGGACGAAAGGCCTAGGAGCAGGCAATACAAATAGATCTGCCTTCGAAGGGGAGTACGATGGTTCCCTCAGGCAGATAGTGAAGGGTTTCTCATATTATAATATATTCCCCTCATCTTCAAAACTGGAGATGAAATACTGGAAAGTTGACTGCATTGTGACAGAGAAACAAGAAGACAACAGACCTGGAAGGGGAAAGAGGCTGGGAAGATGAAAAACCTTGGAAAGTAGGACATCCAGGTGTGGGCAGAGAACAACAAAAACAAACAGACTGAAGGGAAAAGATGCTGGGGGGATGGAAAACCTTGGAAAGTTGACATCCAGGCTGTGGACAGAGAAACAAGAAGAAACAGACCTGAAGGGAAAGAGCTGGGAGATGGAAAACCTTGGAAAGTTGACATCCAGGTGTGGGAACAGAGAAACAAGAAGACAACAGACTGAAGGGAAGAGTGGGAGATGGAAAACCTTGGAAAGTTGACATCCAGGAGGGGAGTCAGACAGAGGTAAAAGATGTGGACAGCAGGGACTGGAAGGTAGAGGCTGGGGGGGTGGGAGGTTGACTGGTTATCTGTTTAGTCGTCTACTCCTAAGACTTCTTGTCTTCCCGATTCCGACATTGAACAGTATACGCTGAAACAAAAAACAACCACACGCAAACAACAACACACACACACACACACACAAGTGCACGCACGCACGCACGCACCCACGTACGCACGCACAAACGCCACGCGCACGCGCCGCGCACGCAACGCACGCACTCACGACAACACACCACACACCACACACACACACACACACACACACACACACACACACGTTTTCGCTTTTTTCCTCTTTGTCCTATTTGAGAATGCAATAGTTCTCGTACATCCTATCTTAAAGCTTCCGTTGACAACGACAGTGAAGGTGGAGATGGATGGAGGGGGATGAAGAAATCTGTCCATCCACATCCCCCATTCCACTACTCCTCCCCCCCCCCCCCCCCCCCCCCCCCCCCACCCACACCCACCAAAAAAAGTGGATATTCTGTATCTGGACCAAAGCCCTGGTCAGTAAAGGACGCAGCTACGCTTAAAGTTAGCGTTATAAATCAGTGGAGCCAGTCTTGCCACCCACATCATTTAAGATGCGCCACTGTACTTAGTTACCCTTCAAATGCGAGCTCTCTCTCTCTCTCTCTCTCTCTCTCTCTCTCTCTCTGCTTCTCGCCTTTTCTTTTTCTCGTTCTTGCCCTCTCTGTTTCTCTACCCCTCTTCCAGTATCTCTCCAAATCTCCCACTGCTCCCTTATCCCTCCCCCCCCAGCTCTCCCTTTCTCACTCTCTCCCTTTCTCTCTCTCTCTCTCTCTTTCCTCCTCTCTCTCACTCCCCCCCATTTCACTCCCCCCCCTCTCTCTCTCTCTCGCTCTTTCTTACACTATTCCTTCCCCCTCATTTTCCTGACAAGATACTGATATCATTTTGGGTGCCCCTGTTCAGTGGTCCCCTCCCCCCTTGTGTCTCCTCCTTCCCCGTCTTCCCAGATTTCATCGTTCATCCCTATCCCCCCACTTCCCGGATTTCCCTCCTCCCTCCCCTCCTCCCCCCCTCCCGTGTGTGTGTGTGTGTGTGTGTGTGTGTGTGTGTGTGTGTATTTTGTGTGTGTCTGTGTGTCTGTGTGTGTGTTTCACCAAGTAAAGGCTGTTCTGCACCAGTTCCCAGCTGCTGTGAGCACTTGCGTGACTGACAACGCTTGAATCATTACAGAGTAAAGCTCACCACTCATACTGCTGACACCCTTTGACCTCCCTTGTTTCCTTCAATAGATCCTCATGCATCGGCTCAAAGATATCTCCCTGTAGTAATTACTCTTTGCATGATCATTCTAGTTCATCAGCAACTTATTTCCTTAAAGAGCTTATTCATATTTTATTTTTTATACCTTTCACTGGCTGCTTTGGGGGAGCCGTTGGATTCTGTTTTGAACCCTCGGTGGTGAGAATATAACACTGTGGTATACTTCCATTTAATGCTAAGGGAGGACCAACACAATCAGCCGTGTTGCACTGATCAGCCTGTATCAACAGTGGAAAAGCCTCTGGTCAGGTGATGTGACTGGTTCTGGATTCAAGATGGAGTATGATGGTCCCCATACAGGTGAAGGATTTCCTATTTACAATCTAACGTCTTCTTCTTCTTTTCATTCCCGTTTTCTTTCTGCTTTCTAACGCTTTCTTTCATTCTCGGTTCCTTTCTTCCACAACCTCTTACATGTATTTATTCATTTTTGTTTTCAATATATGACAGTCATTGTTGTAATGACGGAGGAATTGTCAGCCTGTACCTGTTCCCTCAACCCCAACACTACTTATTTATTCAACATGTTTTGATTGGTCAAC
Source organism: Conus canariensis (assembly GCA_033310375.1). Lineage (NCBI taxonomy): Eukaryota > Metazoa > Mollusca > Gastropoda > Neogastropoda > Conidae > Conus > Conus canariensis. The sequence continues at coordinate 68,224,957 of CM065716.1, read as the reverse complement.
CTGTTGGAAATAGCATCTCCATGGGAATCCAAGTGAAGGGAAAGCATCTTTGTTGGTTTAGTAATTTAATAGATTACTGTACACAAACAGAACAAATTGTCCGAGACATATGAGTAATTTATATGTGCTATTGGTGTCGATTCCTATGTTTCTGTACTGAAAATTTTAGGAATCTAGGGTTGTGTTTCTCTCTCTCTCTCATTCTCTCTCTCTCTCTCTCTCTCTCTCTCTCTCTCTCTCTCTCTCTCTCTCTCTCTCTCCTCCCCCACCCCCTTCTCTCTCTCTCTCTGAATATTGATTTTTTTTTTTAAAAAGGACAACGATCCAAAACAGTACGGAGATAATTGTGTGACACTGACAGTGTAGACGCGATGTTGTGCTTGTTTTGCTGTTCATTTTGTAAAATCATTGCTGTTTTGTAATCTGTTTATGTAAGATAAGATCCACCGTCCATTTTGTTGTTTTTAGTACAGTTCTTTGTTCATGTTTTCTATTTGTAAATTTCTTCACAAGCGAATAAAAGTGTTTGCCCTTTAAAAAAAATTGTCAGAGACACATAGCCTTAGAATGATCTTTTTTCTTTAACTGTGAGAGAAATCAGATCAGACATAGAGGGGAAAATGTACACGCACACACACTTACTCATAATTCTTTTAAGGGAGGAAATCTTATTGAACAAAAATGCTCCTGGAAAACAACTGAAAGGGTAAAAGTCTTTGTTGGAAGTGTAATCGTGTACAGACAAAGAGATAAATCGTTCTGGACACACAAGGTTTTAAGAAGTAGGGAGCTACTGTTTGTGAGAAAAATAAAGAGATAAATGTATCAGAAACACGAGCTTTTAGCGAGGCGTAGGGAGGGATTTTTATTTAGTAATAGACAATATTAGTACATTCCAGCCAAACAAGATTTTAAAGGGTTCTTTTCGGGGATGTAAATCTAATGGTACAGACACAGAGAATGGTATTCCAGAAATACATATCTTTTCGGAAAAAATATTCTTTGTTGGGATTATAATCTAATGTAGACAAGGATAAAACTGTTCCACAAACTTACAACTTACAAGGATGAGAATTTTAGTCGGTAAGTACATATTCTTATACACACATAGTACAAATCTATACAGACACAATTCTTTAGAGTGTGGTGTTTGGTCTTGTGAGGTAAATCAGATCACAAAAAAGTACAAAGTTCAAGAACCACAAATCTCAGACGGA
>CM065716.1:68201240-68203740 GCA_033310375.1 Conus canariensis | reverse complement strand
TCTAGGGCATGTCTGTACGGTATGCCTGTGTGGTGTGTTTGTATGGTGTGTCTGTATAGCGTATATTCTGTGTCTGTTTGGTGTATGTGTTTGATGTGACTCTGTGTAATGGCTGTCTGATGCATCAATGTAGCGTGTGTCTGTATGCTGCAACTGTATGGTGTGTCTGTATGCTGCAACTGTATGGTGTGTCTGTATGCTGCAACTGTATGGTGTGTCTGTATGCTGCAACTGTATGGTGTGGTCTCTCTTGATGTGTCTGTATGCTGCAACTGTATGGTGTGTCTCTACTGATGTGTCTGTATGCTGCAACTGTATGGTGTGTCTCTCTGATGTGTCTGTAATTGGGTGTGTCTCTATGATGTGTCTGTATGCTGCAACTATGTTTATGGTTTATGGTGTCTCTATGATGTGTCTGTATGCTGCAACTGTATGGTGTGTCTCTATGATGTGTCTGTATGCTGCAACTGTATGGTGTGTCTCTCATGTTCTGTTGGTTGGTATCTGTATGATGTGTCTGATGTGTCTGTATGGTGTGTCTCTCTGATGTGTCTGTATGCTGCAACTGTATGGTGTGTCTCTATGTCATGTCTGTCTGACGTATCTGTATGATCTGCCTGTATGATGTGTCTGTGTGGTGTGTCTTTGTCTGTATGCTGCAACTGTATGGTGTGTCTCTATGTCATGTCTGTCTGACGTATCTGTATGATCTGCCTGTATGATGTGTCTGTGTGGTGTGTCTGTATGCTGCAACTGTATGGTGTGTCTCTATGTCATGTCTGTCTGACGTATCTGTATGATCTGCCTGTATGATGTGTCTGTGTGGTGTGTCTGATGTGAACTGTATGGTGTGTCTCTATGTCATGTCTGTCTGACGTATCTGGTATGATCTGCTGTATGATGTGTCCTGTGTGTGGTGTGTCTCTCTGATGTGTCTGTATGGTGTGTCTCTATGTCATGTCTGTCTGACGTATCTGTACGATCTGCCTGTATGATGTGTCTGTGTGGTGTGTCTCTCTGATGTGTCTGTTGGTGTGTCTCTCTGATGTGTCTGTATGGTGGATGTTCATATGTCATGTCTGTCTGACTACGTATCTTGTGGCTATGGATTAGTCTGTTGAGTAGGCCCACTCCAGCGCTGTCTGTGGTTGGGCTATGGATGCGAATGTTCCACCATGCAGACATACCAACAGACACCTCCAGCGCTATCTTGTGGGCTATGGAAGCTGTTGAGAGGACCAACCAGACACCTCCAGCGCTATCTTGTGGGCTATGGAAGCTGTTGAGAGGACCAAACAGACACCTCCAGCGCTATCTTGTGGGCTATGGAAGCTGTAGAGAGGACCAACCAGACACCTCCAGCGCTATCTTGTGGGCTATCGAAACTGTTGAGAGGACCAACCAGACACCTCCAGCGCTATCTTGTGGGCTATCGAAACTGTTGAGAGGACCAACCAGACACTTCCAGCGCTATCTTGTGGGCTATCGAAACTGTTGAGAGGACCAACCAGACACCTCCAGCGCTATCTTGTGGGCTATCGAAACTGTTGAGAGGACCAACCAGACACCTCCAGCGCTATCTTGTGGGCTATGAAACTGTTGAGAGGACCAACCAGACACCTCCAGCGCTATCTTGTGGGCTATCGAACTGTTGAGAGGACCAACCAGACACCTCCAGCGCTATCTTGTGGGTCTATCGAAACTGTTGAGAGGACCAACAGACACCTCCAGCGCTATCTTGTGGGCTATCGAAGCTGTTGAGAGGACCAACAGACACCTCCAGCGCTATCTTGTGGGCTATCGAAACTGTTGAGAGGACCAACCCGACACTCCAGCGCTATCTTGTGGGCTATCGAAACTGTTGAGAGGACCAACCAGACACCTCCAGCGCTATCTTGTGGGCTATCGAAACTGTTGAGAGGACCAACCAGACACCTCCAGCGCTATCTTGTGGGCTATCGAAACTGTTGAGAGGACCAACCAGACACCTCCAGCGCTATCTTGTGGGCTATCGAAACTGTTGAGAGGACCAACCAGACACCTCCAGCGCTATCTTGTGGGCTATCGAAACTGTTGAGAGGACCAACCAGACACCTCCAGCGCTATCTTGTGGGCTATCGAAGCTGTTGAGAGGACCAAACAGACACCTCCAGCGCTATCTTGTGGGTTATCGAAACTGTTGAGAGGACCAAACAGTCACCTCCAGCGCTATCTTGTGGGCTATCGAAACTGTTGAGAGGACCAAACAGACACCTCCAGCGCTATCTTGTGGGCTATGGAAGCTGTTGAGAGGACCAACCAGACACCTCCAGCGCTATCTTGTGGGCTATCGAAACTGTTGAGAGGACCAACCAGACACTTCCAGCGCTATCTTGTGGGCTATCGAAACTGTTGAGAGGACCAACCAGACACCTCCAGCGCTATCTTGTGGGCTATCGAAACTGTTGAGAGGACCAACCAGACACCTCCAGCGCTATCTTGTGGGCTATCGAAACTGTTG
>CM065716.1:68193740-68196240 GCA_033310375.1 Conus canariensis | reverse complement strand
TTTTTTGTTTCCTCCTCCTCCTCCTCCTCCTCCTCCTTTTCCTTTGTCTCCGTCTTCTTCTTCTTTCTTCTTCTTCTTCTTCTTCTTCTTCTTCTTCTTCTTCTTCTTCTTCTTCTTCTTCTTCTTCTTCTTCTTCTTCTTCTTCTTCTTCCTTCTTCTTCTTCTTCTTCTTCTTCTCCTCCAAGGAAAATAAGCTGTTTGTTTCTCAATACTGACACAGAGTGAGCCATGCCGTTTTGTTGCAGTCACAAATGACACAAAGAGTACAGAACTCTCCTTCCAGGACATCACAGCGTGAATTGTCAGACATTTTTCATTGCTGGAACCATGTCTTTGCCACCACAGTCAGAGGTGGTGCTGTTGCAGCCCTCTCATCATTGCAGGGCCAGCCTGGGTTGATTCTGAGAGTAGTACATAACCACCTCCCCATACCAGACAAAGACTTATCGGTCTGTGTCTCTTGGTCGTTGCAAATCATCTAGCGGTGTGGCGTTCGCTTTAGCGTGACGGTAGGGGAAATTCGCGGCGGGGGGGGGGGGGGGGGGGGGGGGGGGGGGTGGAGCTCGTTGTAAAACATGCGTGAAATTTCGAAATGACTGCCCACTTACACACATCGCATAACTCAGATGATCACTACATCGAGGTTAGATTACATGGAATGCTGAAGATGTTCTCCCCGTTCTGGCATGGATCTGTCAGAGGCTTATTGCGGGGTATCATCAACCTGTGGGGTTGTTTCGGGTTCCAGGAGAGAGGTATCTTCGGACAATGATGACTGCATTTGACACAAAACCATGGTTCTTCCACTGGCATCACAACAATGGTTGCTGAAACTGAACTGAGGAAGGCTGCAATGGAAACACTCATCTGTCATGTTTGTTCATAATTATAATTATGATAGTGTGTCTGGCTATGTCCGACAGCAGGACATAAATGCTGCGTTCGGTTCCCTATGATTCAGTTATTGAGTAAATATGGGCCCGTCTTTATACAAATACTTTTTCATTGAACATCGTATGTATCATGAGCCAGAAACGTTAAAAAATACCTAACTGATCCCAACCAATCATAATATAGGCCCGTCTTTATACAGAACGCTTTTTCATTGAATATCGAATGTATCATAAACCAGAACCCTTAAAACCATCTAACGGATCCCAGCCAATCTGTGGTGAACGGAGCAAGGGTCAACAACGGAAGACGTTGTGCAGACAGGGCTTGGGGAAAGGGGGGGTAGGGGGTTCCATTTCTTTTCAAAGCTCTGCATTGGATATGCTCCTTGTAGAATGGGGTGGTAGGTCGGCGCGCGGAAAGAGGGGGAGGGGGAGGGGAGGAGGACGGAGAATTCACTCTCTGCATCACCGAAATGAGATGATGGGAGACGAAGGGAGATGGAGGGAGGGGGAGGAGGTGGGTGGGGGAGTAAGGGAGGTGAGGTTTCGTCCCTAACTTTGACCAACATCCTCCTCCCCCTCTCCCTATCTCTCCTCTGAACGACTCCCCTCTCCCTACCTCTCCGATGAACGACTTACCTCTACCTACCTCTCCTATGAACGACTCCCTCTCCCTACCTCTCCTATGAACGACTCCCCTCTCCCTACCTCTCCTTTGAACGACTCCCCTCTCCCTACCTCTCCGATGAACGACTCCCCTCTCCCTACCTCTCCTATGAACGACTCCCTCTCCCTATCTCTCCTTTGAACGACTCCCCTCTCCCTACCTCTCCTATGAACGACTCCCCTCTCCCTACCTCTCCTATGAACGACTCCCCTCTCCCTATCTCTCCTTTGAACGACTCCCCTCTCCCTACCTCTCCTATGAACGACTCCCCTCTCCCTACCTCTCCTCTCAACGACTCCCCTCTCCCTACCTCTCCTATGAACGACTCCCCTCTCCCTACCTCTCCGATGAACGACTCCCCTCTCCCTATCTCTCCTATGAACGACTCCCTGACTCCCCTCTCCCTACCTCTCCTATGAACGACTCCCCTCTCCCTACCTCTCCTCTCAACGACTCCTCTCTCCCTACCTCTCCTCTTAACGACTCCCCTCTCCCTACCTCACCTCAACGACTCCCCTCTCCCTACCTCTCCTCTCAACGACTCCCCTCTCCCTACCTCTCCTCTCAGCGACTCCCCTCTCCCTACCTCTCCTCTCAACGACTCCCCTCTCCCTACCTCTCCTCTCAACGACTACCCTCTCCCTACCTCTCCTCTGAACGACTCCCCTCTCCCTACCTCTCCTCTGAACGACTCCCCTCTCCCTACCTCTCCTCTCAACGACTTCCCTCTCCCTACCTCTCCTCTCAACGACTCCCCTCTCCCTGCCTCTCCTATGAACGACTCCCCTCTCCCTACCTCTCCTCTCAACGACTCCCCTCTCCCTACCTCTCCTTCAACGACTCCCCTCTCCCTACCTCTCCTCTCAACGACTCCCCTCTCCCTACCTCTCCTCTCAACGACTCCCCTCTCCCTACCTCTCCTATGAACGACTCAGTCACA
>CM065716.1:68178740-68181240 GCA_033310375.1 Conus canariensis | reverse complement strand
ACACACAATATAGAAGAAGACAATACAGCTCAACACGGTATGATAAGAGATAAGCATACTGGTGTGAGAGATCGATCACTGTCCCGTGGAACTAACTAACTCTCTCTCTCTCTCTCTCTCTCTCTCTCTCTCTCTCTCTCTCGCTCGCTCGCTCGCCATCTCAGTTGACAATGCAACAAAACACCCACATGCCGATGTCAACACTTACCATTCAAAGGGCAGGACCAGGCGAAGCGACACTGCAGCACAGTAATCTGGTATCCACCACAAGACAACACAGAACAAATGGCACAGGAGTCAGATCACATGGAGGGCTTTGTAGTCACCGACTTTGTAGTCCCTGGCTTTGTAGTCCCTGGCTTTGTAGTCACCGGCTTTGTAGTCACCGGCTTTCTTGTCACTGGCTAGGTAGTCACTGGCTTTGCAGTCACCGGCTTTGTAGTCACTGGCTTTGTAGTCACTGGGTTTGTAGTCACCAGCTTTGTAGTCACCGACTGTGTAGTCACTGGCTATGCAGTCACTGGCTTTGTAGTCACAGGCTTTGTAGTCACTGGCTATGTAATCACTGGCTATGTAGTCACTGGCTTTGTAGTCACCAGCTTTATAGTCACTGGCTTTGTAGTCACTGGCTATGTAGTCACTGGCTATGCAGTCAATGGCTTTATAGTCACTGGCTCTGTAGTCACTGGCTTTGTAGTCACTGGCTATGCATTCACCGGCTATGCAGTCACTGGCTTTGTAGTCACTGGCTTTGTAGTCACTGGCTATGTAGTCACTTGCTATGCAGTCACTGGCTATGCAGTCACTGGCTAAGCAGTCACTGGCTATGCAGTCACTGGGTGTGCAGTCACTGGCTGTGCAGTCACTGGCTATGCAGTCAATGGCTTTATAGTCACTGGCTTTGTAGTCACTGGCTTTGTAGTCACTGGCTATGTAGTCACTGGCTTTGTAGTCACTGGCTTTGTTATCACTGGCTAAGCAGTCACTGGCTATGCAGTCACTGGCTATGCAGTCACTGGCTAAGCAGTCACTGGCTGTGCAGTCACTGGCTATGCAGACACTGGCTATGCAGTGATTGGCTATGCAGTCACTGGCTATGCAGTCACTGGCTGTGCAGTCACTGGCTATGCAGTCACTGGCTATGCAGACACTGGCTATGCAGTCACTGGCTATGCAGTCACTGGCTGTGCAGTCACTGGCTAAGCAGTCACTGGCTAAGCAGTCACTGGCTATGCAGTCACTGGCTGTGCAGTCACCGGCTATGCAGACACTGGCTATGCAGTGATTGGCTATGTAGTCACTGGCTATGCAGTCACTGGCTATGCAGTCACTGGCTATGCAGTCACTGGCTTTGTAGTCACTGGCTATGCAGTCAGTTCACTGGCACTGGAGGTACACAGCTGTCTCAGGGAAGCATTACAGACCAGCTCCTCACGGTTGTCTTACTCCAGAATGGCAATGACTTTTTGTTTGTTTGTCTCGTTGTGTGTTTATCGTTCTTGCCTTTTGCTTCCTTTCAATCTTTTATTCGGTCTTCACCTGATGACAGAAGAAACTTTCTTTTTATTATCGTCACCGTTCTGGATTCAGTTGTTGTGCGCATCAATATGTCAGATATAAGGCAGTAGTTGGCTGGAGAAAGGCAGAGAGGTTACGAGATAGAACAACAGACTGACCGACAGATGGACAGATAGATGGAAAGCTTGATGGTTATCTGGGCAAGCTGATAGGTGACTGGGTAAATAGGCTATGTAACAATGTGGGCATGGAGTTAGCAGTTAGTTATGTACTTTTAAATTAGCACACATCAAGAATAGCAGATTCAAACACACACACACACACACACACACACACACACACACACACCACACACACACCACACACACACACACACACACACACACACACACACACACCACGCACGCACGCACGCACGCACACCACACCCACACCACACCACACCACACACACACAACACAACACAACACAACGCACGCACGCACGCACCACACAACACAACACAACACAACACAACACAACACAACACAACGCACGCACGCACGCACGCACGCTAGTACACACACACACACACACACACACACACACACACACACACACACACACAACACAAGACAACACACACGCAACACACACAACACACACACACACACACACACACACACACACACACACACACACACACGAATAAGCCACTAAACCAACTCACCGATCGCAGAGAATCATGGTGGTGCACACAACGCCCCAGCCCCTCGACATCGTCCCCGAGCCGACCAGCTAGGCCACCAACCCTTCAGTCAATGACACAACAGATCACATCCCTCGCTCCTCTCTCTCTTCTCTCTCTCTCTCTCTCTCTCTCTCTCTCTCCCTCTCCCCCCCTTCCTCTGTCAGTGCTCTGACAAAGATCAACACCAACTGACTCCCACAACACTCACTGTGCGAACACTAAACACGTGAAAGGCCTCGACCCGCTCGCCTC
>CM065716.1:68154679-68158640 GCA_033310375.1 Conus canariensis | reverse complement strand
AAATGAGAGACAAGATACCATTTTGTCTTTAATTTGTTCTCGGCTATTGCCCTGCCGTGCGCGTGCAGTCACGTCACGCAACCCTCTCTCTCTCTCTCTGTGTGTGTGTGTGTGTGTGTGTGTGTGTGTGTGTGTGTGTGTGTGTGTGTGTGTGTGTTTCATGTCTCCAATCTCGCTGATCAGACCTCTCTCTCTCTCTCTCTCTCCCCTCTCTCTCTCTCTCTCTCTCTCTCTGCCGCTAGTGCAACCGTCTTGGGGAAATAGTTCTCCTCCTCTTAATAATCTGTATCATTAAACCTTTCGGCAATATCTCAAGTATTAAATGTCTCCTTGTTACTGTTCAAAATTAGTTAGTAACCGACATGTTTCCCGCTTAAAAACAAAACAAAGATGTACCACAAGTGTCTACTTTTCGTGGTGAAATGAGGCTATTGGTTTGTTTCGGTTTGGGTTGTGTTATTTCGTTTGTTTTTCCGATTCTTCTTTTTGTTATTGTTTCCTTCTTTTCTTTTCCAGCGTGATTACAGCTGGGAACTAACAGCGTCCACGACGATTCATGCACGCGTGACACGTCACATGACGTCTTTTCTGACCTGAAATACCCTTCCCCCATCGATTATAAAATAGGGAGAAGTCCACTGAAGTGTTCGTCGTCGGGTGTGTCTGCTGGACGGAAAGAGTCTTTATGGATTTGGGACAGGGTCAGCGAGGGCAGCTAATAGCTGTTATACAAATAGAAATGGAATTCTATATGGCATGCTGCATGTTTATTGAATATTCATCATTGCTTGAAAACCTTGAATATGTCAATATCACGTCTATGCCTAAAATCTCAAATGTGTTTAAAAAAAAAAAAAAAGAAAAAAGTGCACAGTATCCGACAGCGAAACGATGCATTTTAGTTTTGTGTTCATGGATACATTCCGGGCAAAAACGCTTTACATTCGGTATTTTACTCGAACCTGCATACAACATCGACCACACCATGAGCCCTCATCAACACACGCACACACACACACAACACACACACACACACACACACACACACACACACACACAAGGAAGACATTTTGGCATATTCTAGCCATTGAAAAACATTGTGCCTGATTCAAAAACCATTTGAGTAAATTCTTTAAATTTTGTTGTTCAAAAGACACTGTATGTGCCCCCTCTCTCTCTCTTGTCGTCTGCTCAGTTCTTCTTCAACGTCTCTGTTGGACCAGAAGCACCGGAACACAAGGAGTCGACAAGTCATTCCGGTCACCACCCTAATTGCTGTCACGTGGCATTAATCCCACTTTTTTTCTTTTTTTTTTACCAATTATTTGGTCTACTATTTTACTTTGGCAAAAAAAAAAAGAAAAAAAAAAAAAAAAAAAAAAAACGTTTTTGGACCAGCAAAGAAGTTTTCTCCTTTCTACACGTTATAGTGACCAGCCAAACTCGCCAAGCTCTGACACTGGCGATAGTGGAATGACATGAAGGATAAGTAGTCTCCATTCCTCAACTATGTGAGGTCGAGCTACTTAGTTACTGAGCACCTGCCGACTTACAGCAGCAACAACAACAAGAACGACGACGACGACGACGACTACGACAACGACAACAACATCAACACAACAACGACAACAAACTATGCTACAGGTTGTGTCGCTCCTTTCCGAAAAATACCCAGCATCCCGTCAACTGCAATATTGGTAAAGGTGTGGTAATTCTAACTTTTGACAGATAAAGCTCAGTCGGATTCGTGTCGGCTACTATTGTACAACACCGGACAACTGTTTCACACTTGATGGTCTTTTCCTTCACACTGGGTTATGGCGCCTCCAGGGTCCGCACAGCTTCCAATGGGAGGCCCCGGGGCTGCCTCCTGCCCCTGAATGTCCCAACACCTCATCACAGCTTCCAATGGGAGGCCCCGGGGCTGCCTCCTGCCCCTGAATGTCCCAACACCTCATCTCAGCTTCCAATGGGAGGCCCCGGGGCTGCCTCCTGCCCCTGAATGTCCCAACACCTCATCACACAGGCTTAGCCTTAAGACGGGCGCTACACGAGCCAGGTAGTTGCCACAGCTGGGGAGGCCTCTTTGAGCCTGATGCGGGTAAGACTAGTCCGTGGGAAACTCACTGACACCAAACATGGCTGCCTATCCCGTTCAGAGGGCCCATGATAAGAAACACTAGGGAAAAAGCAATGAAGTAGTTCTAGCAGTTGCCTGGTGTTCGATCCCTTGTTCCTGGCGTCGAGTTTCAAACTTTCATAGTATAATGACTGCAGGCGAAGCTAAAACATGAACATAAATGTCCAAATGCAGAGCCATCCAGTCAAGGCAACAAACACGGAGATCAAGAGCATCGATCTACTGGTTGAATGTTGGACCAATAGCTCCAGGCTCTTCACCTTCGTGTTAGTTGCTGTCATACGGTAGCTCGGTATTTCAATATTTTATGTCCCTGTCTACAAGGTTATCTATTACTGCTAAAGACTATTTGTTAAAGGCTTAAGCTAAAACAAAGTCCTAAGTACGTGTGTTAAAATACAAGTGCACTCAAAATCGACCACACGCGCGCACGTGGACACACACACACACACACACACACACACACACACACACACACACACACACACACACACACACACACACTGACTGACCGAAACCAATTTATTGTCAGATTAACCCATTGTTGTACTGACATTTAAGAAAACATTATGAACAGAATGTCAACATTTTTCATTTAGTGAAAAGGAACATAAATAACACACACACACACACACACACACACACACACACACACACACACACTCACAACACAACACACACACACACACACACACACACACACACACACACACACACCACACACACACACAAAACACACACACACACACACACACACACGCGCGCGCGCGCGCGCGCGCGCGCGCACGCACGTTCGCACGCACGCACGCACGCACGCACGCACATACACACACACACACACACACACACACACACACACACACACACGCACGCACGCACGCACGCACGCACACACAGCGTTCGTGCGTGCTCGAGCATATCACACACACACAACCACCATACCACCACCAGTCACAGACACAACAATAAGTTAAAAGGTAATGGTTTGTAGTCACAACGTATCTTTAGAGAGAGAGAGAGAGAGAAGAGAGAGAGAGAGAGGAGAGGAGAGAGAGAGAGATTTCGGGAAGTTTTAATATTCGTGATGGCGTTTGCGTGACGAACAAAGCAAGGGATCTGGTTTCAACTGAGGGGATCCCGGTGCGGTACAAAATGTCACCCCAGTGCATAATGTCTCCCTGGTGACATTCTATGCTGACGTTGCAGAACAAAATGTTTCCCTGGTACCTGAGTGACAGCTTTTACCGGCAGGTCACCTATTCATGTCTACCGTGGAACAATTTGTCACCGTATGTGAAGGTTTAGTCGCCTGTATTCTTGAATGGATCCTCAAGCATTGTAAGCTCAAAGATTGTCCCTACACTTTATACTGTTTGCATAATGTTTTCAGCAATTTTGTTCCTCTCCACACATCCGTTTCATTTTCATTTTACTACCCTTCGCTGGCTGCTTTGGGGGTGCTGTTGGATTCTTTTTTAACCCTTGGTGTTGAGAACACCACAGAATTATGAACTGTGGTGTGTCTCTATTTGACGCCAAGAGCATAGACACAATCAGCTGTGTCTCCCTAATAAGTCCGATCCAGCGGACGAAAGGCCTAGGAGCAGGCGATACACATAGATCTGCCTTCAAGAGGGATTACGATGGTTCCGTCATACAGCTAGTGGAGGGGTTTTCATATTTATATTACGTTTTCTTAATTTTATGTTCCCATTTTCTTCATCTTTAACCCCCCCCCCCCCCCCCCCCCCCCCCCCCCCCCCCCCCCCCCACCTTTTGTTTTTATTTAAATCTTTGCCAAGTCATTACTATGACGGAAGA
>CM065716.1:68144679-68147179 GCA_033310375.1 Conus canariensis | reverse complement strand
GTAGGGTCTGACAGTGTCCCATCGCTCTCATTGACGTTGGTGACGAGGGTCTGACAGTGTCCCACATGCTCTCATTGACGTTGCGTGAGCTAGGGTCTGACAGTGTCCCACATGCTCTCATTGACGTTGCGTGAGGTAGAGTCTGACAGTGTCCCACCTGCTCTCATTGACGTTGCGTGAGGTAGAGTCTGACAGTGTCCCACCTGCTCTCATTGATGTTGCGTGAGGTAGGTCTGACAGTGTCCCACCTGCTCTCGTTGACGTTGCGTGAGGTAGAGTCTGACAGTGTCCCACATGCCCTCATTGACGTTGCGTGAGTAGAGTCTGACAGTGTCCCACATGCTCTCATTGACGTTGCGTGAGGTAGGGTCTGACAGTGTCCCACCTGCTCTCATTGACGTTGCGTGAGGTAGAGTCTGACAGTGTCCCACATGCCCTCATTGACGTCGCGCTTCACTGCTGCCCAACAAAGCTGAAGCTACGCCTAAATCCATCCTCCAGGAGTAAGAAGTGGTCCAGCAAGGTTACTAATCATGCTTGAGGACTCGGAAGATCAGGTTGTGAGGTCGGTTCAGCCCAAGCTACAGACTGGCAGAAAGCGACAGTTCAGGAGGCAGTGGACATGGCAAGGAAACCCTGAAGATCAGTCAAATAAGCAGGACACACACACACACACACCAACAGTCAGAGGCTGACAGGACACACACACACACACCAACACAGAGGCGACAGACACACACACACACACACACACACAGTCAGAGGCTGACAGGACACACACACACCCCACCAACAGTCAGAGGCTGACAGGACCACACACACACACACACACACACACCAACACACACACACACACCAACAGTCAGAGGCTGACAGGACACACACACACACCAACAGTCAGAGGCTGACAGGACACACACACACACACCAACAGTCGGAGACTGACAGGACACACACACCACACATACAGTCAGAGGCTGAGGTCAAAAGAAATGAATGGGTGGCTGAGGCTAAATGGAAAGCAAAGACGGACTCAGTAAAAGAGCAGATGAAGAAAGAAGCAGATGCCAAGAGAATCCATCAAGCAATTCAGCAAAGCCAACAGGGGGAGTGAACTACGTAGGCTATAGCAGCCCAAAGAAGTCTGGAAGCATGGCACATGCCTTCTCTTAGGATCAGCTTCATCCTTAGACCTGTGTGCTGTATCGTCCTTCCTTTCCAATAGAAGCCTGGTGAAAGGGAAGAAATCAGATGACCCTGCGTGCCCGTTCTGTCAAGGTAAAACTAACAGTGGAACATGCCCTGAGTTCATGCAAAGCAGAGCAAACTCAGTGAAGGTACACATGGAGACAGTACTATGTGCGTAAGGAGATCGCACATACGGTTAGGACTGCCAGAGGAAACACTACTCCCTAGAAGTTCTAGCAACGGCGTCCCACACTGCAGGAGTCGCAAACCATGGTCTGGAACAGCTGTGACATCAAAAGCATGGAAGCGGGATTTACTGGATAGACTGCATGACTAGGACTGCACAGGAAATCTTCCAGAATGGGAAAACCATGCAGAACTCATCAGGAAGAATGGCATGAGGCTGGTATTGTACTCCGCTTAGGTTAGTCAAAACAAACTGAACTGACTGTGCGAGATGAGAGCAGAAGGGAGCAAGTTCACATCTGCAGGACTGAGATGTATGCCAGTCTAGCCAGCAGCTTGACAAAATCTGACTTCCGAGCGAATGTCTTCGCCATAGAGGATGGAGCAACGGAAGTTGTAGGCTCATCAGCCTATGATCTGAAATAGCTTGCGATGTCTGGTAAGAAGAGGATCAGAACCCTGCAGCCAAAGACATTCACAGTCTGGTACCGTCGCAACACAGACACAGCCCTCATAGGGGGCTCAGTAGACGGGGTCGTGCGTGTCTTCAACAGAATAGCGGCACTGAAGTCCACCAAAGTACCTCTGCAGCAGTGCAGTGTCTCCCCTGTTGGGTTGCCTCATGACCATCTAATCTTCATGGATTCCTGTGGACTGCCGGCGCTGGGAATTCTAGAGAGCGAACTTGTTTGTGGTTATGTATTGTGGAATCGGAACGAGCCGTGTGAGATTTATGACGCTGAATGAGACGCCCTCCCCCATCTCTTCTCCCTCCCCTCTTTTCCGTCTCTACCCCTTCCCCTTTCTCTTTCCATCATCTCACCCCTACCTCCACCCCCCCCCCCTCCCGAAAAGTAGCTTCGTGACTTCTGGTGTGCAAATGGGTGCGATGAAAATCCCTGCCCTCATCCTGTTCAGTGACCGGGCATGATCTATTCACCACCAACGTGTACTCCATGACACAGGCAGCCGCCGCCATTCTTCGGGTTCCTGTCGAGCAGAGCGTATCGATCTACTGCCCAGATACAAGGTGAGATGTATGTCTTCTTAACCTCAGCCTCTCAAAGATCATGTTACTCCCGGACTGAAGCCCGTCGGTAGGGATTAACCGCCTTGTATCCCACGA
>CM065716.1:68127179-68132179 GCA_033310375.1 Conus canariensis | reverse complement strand
TAAACGAGGACCAGACGGGTTTCGTTCCAGGAAGATACATAGGAGATAGTTTACGAACAATATATGATTTAATACATTATTTAGAAGTGAATCGCTTACGAGGGTTATTAATTTCTGTCGACTTCGAAAAAGCTTTCGATTCAGTTAACTGGTCATACATGAGTAAAATTCTGGCTGCATTCGGATTCGGAAAAGGTATTCAACGATGGATAGCATCTTTTTACGATAATATAAAGTCTTACGTGATAGTGAATGGGAAAGTGTCTTCAAGTTTTATACTTGGAAGAGGTTGCCGTCAAGGGGACCCTATATCTCCATATCTATTTGTTTTGTGCGTAGAAGTACTAGCGACCAAGATAAGGCAAGACCCCGATATCAAAGGCATAAAGATAGAAAATACAGAATTCAAAATAAATCAGTTTGCAGACGACACTACCTTTATGTTAGATGGAGATAAGAAATCATATGAAAAGCTATTTAGAAACCTTTATGAATTTGAGCAAATATCTGGACTCAAATTGAACTATGAAAAACGTTTAATGTTTGGTTAGGTACAGAGAAAAATTCCACGAAAACATATTTACCCTACTATAAAATGGAATGGAACCCCTCACAGTTCAAAATTCTAGGACTGTGGTTTACGAATAGTCTATCAGATATGACGGAAATTAATATGAAATACAAATTCGCAGAAGTCCAAAACCTGTTCAAAATATGGTCAAAAAGAATAATAACACCATTAGGTAGAGTAGCTGTGCTCAAATCATTAGTACTATCAAAACTGGTGTACTTATGGATCCTCTTACCGAATCCTCCTGATTCCCAGATCGCTTCATTACAGAAAATGTGTTTCAAATTTGTTTGGAATAACAAAAATGATAAAATTAAAAGAAAATACTCAATACATAATATACAAAAAGGAGGGATAGGTATACCCGACCTGAAAATATATATCAGCTCCTTAAAAATCGCCTGGATACGGAACGTGTACATGCACGACCACAAGTGGAAAATAATATTACATTCATTATGTCCCGAAATAGGTATCATTGACGCATATGGCCCTGACAGATTTGTTGAGAGCAAAGTTATAAACAGATTTTGGAAAGGAGTCTTTCAGTCATATCAAAGATTCTGCAAACAGGTAGAATTAACTGAAAGTACAGATCTAGCCACTGAACCTATCTTTTGTAATGAAAAGTTCAAAGTAGGAGAAAAACCGTTCTTTTACAAGAAATGGATGCAGAACAATATATTTCTAGTTAAACATTTACTCGATGAGGATGGTAATTTTCTAAGCTGCCATGAACTGTCGGAGAAAATGGGCTTTCATATCAATTTTCTAACTCATATAAGTTGCGTGCGTTCGATCAAAGCTTACACAAAGAAAAAAAGATTGAAATTAGATAGTAACATCCGGGACCAGGCTGCTTCCAATTCAGTAGTGGGGCGACCATCCCCAACTCGGCGGGTCCCCGGGTGGCGGATAGGGGAATGGCCCTCAGATATGGGGGTTAGCTGCAATATAAGTCAGGCTTGCCTGGCAGAATAAGCAGTCCCGGACCAACTGGCGATGTTCTATTAGGACGGGGTGGGTCAACAGGTGGCACTGTTGTCCTCATTGAAATACCCCATGTGTCCTATGACGGGCTCATCATGCGGTCAAGAGGCGCGGTATAACCTCTAGCCCCGGGGTGGGATCCCCGGAGAAACAATCCCCCCTGTGCTCACAGGGCAGGACGCACGGGCCATGAGCTAAGGGTGAGGCACCCCGAAAGAAAACTCCAGCTGAAGACGGAGGTATCGGGCCACTGGCGCAGCTTAAACCACGATACCACGCATATACGCTTCCATGATGATGCAGTCCACAGAATTTCGATGTGGCGCTCGACCTTCGGAGACCCGCCGGGGAGGTCGGGAGCCGGGCCCTATGCCTCAAAGGGGCCCACCCCAAGCGGTCGGTGGTCAGACAAAGAAATTCTGCATGTCAATGCGACGAAGAAGGAGACCTCATCCTCCTGCTAATGCCAAGCAAACGGTACCACCCAGAATGCTCAACATTCTCCAGTGGAATGCAGAAGGGGTGCATAAAAAGAAACTTGGCTTGGCAGAAAGGATGCATCAAGAAAATATTGATATCGCATGTGTCCAAGAGACACATTTGACCGTAAACCATCGCTTTCAAGTGAGGGGTTACGAGACCATCAGGTTGGACCGTGAGGAAAGAAACAAAGGAGGGGTGCTTATCTTGGTGCGGAATTCCATCGCAGCACAAGAACTCAAGATCAACACCAATCAACAGGCAGAGATCCAAGGTATTGATATAGTCCTTAAGGAACGCAACATCAGGATCTACAATGTCTATTGCCCTCAAGATCGTGATCTTTCCCTCACATACATGAACATCCCAGACAACAACTGCGTGGTGGTGGGTGATTTTAACAGTCACTCAGAGAGATGGGGCTATGAGGAGACGGACAAGAGAGGCGAAGAAGTTGAGGATTGGGAGATTGACACACATCTTCATCTCATCAATCAAGAAGATGATGAACCCACCTTTTACTCTAGACGCTGGATGACCACATCAACACCAGATCTAGCGTTCGCCACCAACGACCTGTTCGTCAGGACCACAAGAACAGTCCTCAACCAGCTTGGAGGAAGTGACCACAAGCCCGTCAAACTCTCTATCAACCTCAACTTACAGTGTCCACAAGCAAAGTGTTTTCCCCGCTGGAATTACAGAAAGGCGGACTGGACTCTCTTCGAGACCCTCACTGATACACACACAAAGCCAATCAACATCAGGCAGAAGGACTCAAACAAGATGGTTCGAGACTTCACAAAGGCCGTCTTGAAAGCTGCTACAGAATCCATCCCAAGAGGAGCACGTAAAGATTACAAGCCCTACTGGACGGAGGAACTCCAGAATCTGGAAGATGCTGTTACGGAAGCCAGGGACAGAGCAGAAAAGCAGCCATCACTGGAGAATAACATAGCGCTGAAGGAAGTAACTGCCAGATACAAGCTGTCCTGAGCACAAGCTGCAAGAAAAAGCTGGCAAGAGAAAACTGAAAGCCTAAATCTCGACAGGGATGGCAGCAAGCTGTGGAAACTGGCTAGAACCCTCTGTAATGAAACAACAAGTCACACCACTATAACAATACAAGAGAATGGAAATTACCTCTCTGGAAAGAAAGCAGCAGACCACTTCATAGACGTCTATGAAAACATCAGCAATCTGGAAGTCCCTCCTGAACATAGAGCTGCAGTGCACAGGGCCCAAGGTGAACTTCATGAGGAAGAGCCCCAAGAGGAAGTCATGACCACAGCTTTCACAGAGAAAGAGCTGGAGGAAGCGTTGCAGAGCCTCAACCTGAAGAAGTCACCTGGACCAGACGGAATCACAAATGAAATGATTCTGCATCTTGGGATGAAGAGCAAGGCAGTCCTTCTAAAAATCTTTAACTCCAGCTGGAAGACAGGATCAGTACCACAGTGTTGGAGGGAAGCAGACATGATCCCCATTCACAAAAAGGGAAAGGACAAGTCGAAGGCTGACAGCTACAGACCCATCAGCCTTACAAGCTGCTTAGGGAAGCTGATGGAGAGACTTGTCAACACAAGGCTTGTCTGGCACCTTGAGGAGCATCAGCTGCTGAGCCCTGAACAGGCAGGCTTCCGCCAACACAGATCAACAGAAGACCAGATCACATTCATCACGCAAAGCATTGAGGACGCTTTCCAAGAAAAGAAGAACACGCTTGCTGTCTGGATTGACATGGAGAAGGCGTTCGACAAAGTCTGGAAGGACGGACTTAGGCTCAAACTACGGCGATGTGGTGTGTCTGGGGGGATGTACACCTGGATCAGCCAGTACCTACACAATCGCCAAGCCCGAGTCAAGATTCAGGGCCAGAAAAGCAAGAAGAAGGTGCTGAGACAGGGAGTACCACAAGGAGGAGTCCTTTCGCCAACGTTGTTCCTCATCTTCATAGATGACATCGTCAGAGAACTGCCAAAAGGGGTCAGAGGAGCGATCTACGCAGATGACCTGGTGCTTTGGTGCTCTGAAGAGTACACCACCACAGCACAGGTACGCCTCCAGACTGCGCTCAACAAGATCAGCGACTGGACCAAGGAATGGCTTGTCTCTGTCAACTCAAGCAAAACAACCTACACAGTCTTCAGCCTATCCAGCAAGAAGCAAGAGGCGAAGCTGACACTGAACAACCAAAGGCTTGCAGAGGAACCCACACCTACCTACCTGGGAGTGACCTTTGATCGCAGGCTCACTTGGAAACAGCAGATCACCAGATGCTGTAGCAAGGCCAAGTTGAGACTGGCGATCATGAGGAAACTTGCGGGGACGAACTGGGGGGCTGACGAACGTATCCTGAAGAGACTCTATACAGGGAGAGTCCGACCTGTAGTTGAGTACGGGACGTCAGCATGGGCATCAGCTGCAAAGTCTAACCTCAACCACCTCAATAAGATACAGAACCAAGCTCAGCGTGTCATAATTGGCGCCATGAGATCCACCCCAATCCTGAAGATGGAAGAGACCACTGGGCTACAGTCATTAGAGGACAGAAGGGACACAAAGATCCTCATCCAAGCAGCAAAATTCAAACGCCTTGAAAACCATCCAATGAACAACAGAATGAGCAGACCCACCAAGAGCCGGTTGAAAAGAGGCAGCTTCATCTGCCAGTCAAGACGCCTTGAAAGACAAAGCCCAGTCTTGATGGAACACGAAGCAAAGCCTATCCCGGCAAATGTCACCCACCCATCTTGGAAGAGGCAGGTGTTCCCAACAGTCGTCACCAGCATTCCCGGAGTGGAGAAGAGAGGAATACAGTCAGACACCCAAAGGAAGGCCCTGGCCATGGAGTACATCTGCAACCAATATCCCCAGGAAGACTGGACCCATGTCTTCACAGATGGCTCCGCCACAGAGGCAACGAGGGATGGTGGAGCTGGAATCTTCCTTCGATACA
>CM065716.1:68067179-68122179 GCA_033310375.1 Conus canariensis | reverse complement strand
GCACAGTGAGACATGGGGCACTGTGAGACATGAGGCACAGTGAGACATGGGGCTGAGTGAGACATGATACAGAGTGAGACATGATGCAGAGTGAGACATGGGGCAGAGTGAGACATGGGGCACAATGAGACATGGGGCACAGTGAGACTTGAATCAGAGTGAGACATACGGCACAGTGAGACATGATGCAGAGTGAGACATGGGGCAGAGTGAGACATGGGGCACAATGAGACATGGGGCACAGTGAGACTTGAATCAGAGTGAGACATACGGCACAGTGAGACATGGGGCAGGGTGAGACAAGGGTCAGAGTGAGACATGGTGCAGAGTGAGACATGGGGCAGGGTGAGACATGGGGCAGGGTGAGACAAGGGTCAGAGTGAGACATGGGGCAGGGTGAGACATGGGGCAGGGTGAGACATGGGGCAGGGGTGAGACATGGGGCAGAGTGAGACGTGTGGCAGAGTGAGACGTGTGGCAGAGTGAGACATGTGGCAGAGTGAGACATGGGGCAGAGTGAGACATGATGCAGAGTGAGACATGTGGCAGAGTGAGACATGTGGCAGAGTGAGACGTGTGGCAGAGCGAGACATGGGGCAGAGTGAAACATGTGGCAGAGTGAGACATGATGCAGAGTGAGACATGGTGCAGAGTGAGACATGGGACAGAGTGAGACATGGGGCAGAGTGAGACATGGGGCAGAGTGAGACATTTGGCAGAGTGAGACATGTGGCAGAGTGAGTGAGACATGTGGCAGAGTGAGACATGTGGCAGAGTGAGACATGTGGCAGAGTGTGAGACATGAGGCAGTGTGAGACATGATGCAGAGTGAGACATGATGCAGAGTGAGACATGTGGCAGAGTGAGACATGGGGCAGAGTGAGACATGGGGCAGAGTGAGACGTGTGGCAGAGTGAGGCATGATGCAGAGTGAGACATGGGGCACAGTGAGACATAGGGCAGAGTGAGACATGGGGCAGAGTGAGACATGGGGCATAGTGAGACATAGGGCAGAGTGAGACATAGGGCAGAGTGAGACATGGGTCAGAGTGAGACGTGGGGCAGAGCGAGACGTGGGGCAGAGTGAGACATGGGGCAGAGTGAGACATGGGACAGAATGAGACATGGGTCAGAGTGAGACGTGTGGCAGAGTGAGACATGTGGCGGAGTGAGACATGGGGCAGAGTGAGACCTGGAGCACAGTGAGACATGGGGCAGAGTGAGACGTGTGGCACAGTGAGACATGGGGCAGAGTGAAACATGGGGCAGAGTGAGACATGGAACGGAGTGAGCCATGGGGCAGAGTGAGACATGGGGCTGTGTGAGGCATGGGACAGAGTGAGACATGGGGCAGAGTGAGACGTGTGGCACAGTGAGACATGGGACATGGGGCAGAGTGAGACATGGGGCAGAGTGAGACACAAGACATTGTCCTTGTATGTCTGTGAGTGTGTTGATGTGTACTGCAGTATCGTGCACTATACATTGCGCTTCTGTATGCAAACCCAGCACGCGATTTAGAACCATCTGTTGCCTGTGCACAGGTAAGGTACCAAGGCTTCGCACGTCGGATAAGATGCTGCTACTTCAGCTGTTGAAACACGAAATACTGGTGATGGTGATGATCATGACGGTGCCAGACAACATTTCGGGGCACACGACGTGCACAGCCATCACCACCGTCTACAACACCTCCGTCACCTGCCTTTTTGGGGAGGACATTTCCAGACTCAGTTTCAATGTCCAGTTCTTCTTCCCTAACACCAGTGTGGATCCAGGTGTGTGTGTGTGTGTGTGTGTGTGTGTGTGTGTGTGTGTGTGTGTGTGTGCGCGTGCTTGCGTGCGTGCGTGCGTGTGTGTGCGTGTGTGCGTGTGTGTGTGTGTGTGTGTGTGTGTGTGTGTGTGTGGTGTGTGAGTGTGTGTGTGTGTGTGTGTCTGTCTGTCTGTCTGTCTGTCTGTCTATCACGTGTACGTGTGTATATGTGTGTAACAAGGAGAACAATCACACACACACACAGACACACACACACACACACACACACACACACACACACACACACACTCACACACACACACACACACACACACACACACACACACACACACACACACACACACACACACACACTCACTCACAATCACACTCACCAACGCATACACGCCTACATCTGTGAACTCTCCAATTCACTCATCTGTATCACCCTACAAATGAACACCCACCAGCACACATATGTCTACAGTATACATTGGGGCCCCAGTGAGATTCGAAGTCTTATCTAAGTTGACATGTATGATCGTTACTGCTTGTTATTGGAAAGCCCCAGTGTGAGTTTGCCTAAATCTCTAGGAGTCTTCGGAGTGTTGGCCTCGAAATTATTCCAGTGTTTATTTGGTTGGTGGTGTTTCTTGCCATCTCCTTCTGCGGCCACTTCCTCCCGTGATGTTTAGCTCTGAAAGATGGTCTGTGGTATGGTGGCTTGCTCTTGTTTGTTGAGGTGATTCTTTAGATTTTTTTTGTGACAACAGATCGGCCAAACTGTAATCCAGTTCTTTTATCGTTGCCTTGCCTGCCAGTGTGTCTGTTCTTCTGTCCTTTCCTTTAACTCCTGCATGTCCAGGGCAGTACATCCATATGAGTATCTCCAATGGCAGGTTGCGTATCAGGGCTTCCCATTCTACTCTCGACATTTTGAAGCAGGTTCATGGAGTCAGTCAATGTCGTGGCTTGTTGCGTTTTAAACTGGCCTGTGGATTGGATGAAAGCCAGTGGAGTGCTTGCCATTCTTAGACATGAAGCTGGATAGTTCGGCCATTTTGCTTCACTGTGTATCCCCAGCCTGACTTACTTGTGGTGACAGAACCGTCAGTGTATATAACAATATCATCTGCTGACAAGTTCTGGAGCGATGACAATTTGACAGAGGTGCTTGAATTGGTTTGGATACTTTTCCCATTCCTTCGTTTCTTTGAGTTCTGCTAACCAGCTCACATGCTGTACAATTATTGTCTTCTGCTTGTCCCACCCATGGTTTTCACGTCCTAGGCGAGTGCCCTTTGTTTCCTTGATTGCCACATGTAGTGGGTTTTGGGGATTTTCGAGTGCTCTGAAATATGCCTTCGTCTGTTCTAGCTTGTGTCTTGCCTGTATTGAAGGAGGGTCAAACAGGTATCGCATGGTTTCAAGTGATGTATCCCTCGTGGTTCCAAGTCCCAATCTCATTGCTTCATTTTGAATTCTTTTTAACTTAAGCAAATTGCTCTCGGACAGAGTTGTAATCCCTAATTCATAATCAGTCGCTCTGCGTACAAGTGCGTGATGCAGTCAGTAGAGATAGCGTTGTTAAATGCCTTCAGCTGCCATTGCTTTCATGGCAGATAGGCCTTTTTTGCATTTAAGAACAACATTCTCAACATGCTTTCTAAAGATCAGCTTACTGTCAAAGTCTATAACCAAACAGCATAGGTTGTCAGTTGATTCAATCGGTATTCCATTGAAGGAAACTGGTGAGGGTTAGGGAGTATAGTTTTACTGTTTTCGTTAGTGTCTTTTGCTGTTACAATACAGATTAAAAGGCAATTTTCTTTGGCATTGGGGCATTCAACATTTGCAACAGACATTACACTGCCTCCCGTATGAACACCTCCAATCTTAATGCATATTTCATGTTCAGGGATAGTTTTATGATGCCAAGTAGCTGCATACTGAACCAAAAGATTCGTCAGAAAACTTGGTAGATCTTCAATATCTACCACAGGGGTATTTAAGTTTTACATATTTGTCAATGTTTTGTAATGAAAGTTATTTTCCCCAGTCAAATTGAATCTTTCCACATAATCATTAAACTTTTTTTTTTTAAGCTCTCTGTTTTTCTTCACAGTCAAGTATAATTCCTGGGCTGTCTTAGTTTTTCCTACGACAGTGATCTTCTGGCTTTCATTTTTGTTGACTGTTTTGCTATGATGCGTCCCTTCCCACATCCAACTGTATGAATGTCTTGTCATGTGCTTCCGGAGTGTTTAGTGCATCTGTCTCGTCATCTGCTTCATAGGTCTTTTGTCATCTGCTTCAAGATTTTTGTCACGTTTTCAGTGTGATTTATCATCTTTTCTTTTCTTTCTGCGTACGCAGGCTGATACTCCTGCGGACACTGCCTGTATAGACAGGCAGCGGAGTTTTGTGTGTATGACCTTTTTTTTATCCCGCCATTAAGGCAGCCATACTCCATCTTCGGGGAAGTGCATGCTATGTGTAACGTGTCATCCATACCAACGGCCAAACTGGCCTTCTCTTCCGAAAGTTGGTGATGGGATTTTACGTGTGTGCAAGATGTTACGCGTGCGTTCACACACGGAACCTCGGTTTATAGTCTCATTTGAAGGACTGTGTGGGGAATGGAGTCAGAACCAATGTTAACTCCGAGGGAAAAATCCCCCTGTGCCGAAATTCGAACCCGCAACCCTTAGATTACGAGTCCGGGTACTTCATGGGTACTTTATCATCTGCATCATGAGTGTTTTATCAGCCTCTTTTAAATGTTTAATCATCTGGTTCATGTGCGTTTGTTCTTTACTTCATAAATATATGATAATTAATTGATTGATTTTTTTTTTTCGTTTGCTTCGTTGGTATTTTGTCATCTGCTTCATGAGTGCTTTGTCATCTGCTTCATATCTGTTGGTCATTTGGGTCATCTACTTCATGAGGTTTTTATCATGTGCTTTATGAGCTTTAGTCATCCGATCCGTGGGTTATTGCCGTCTGCTTCACGGATGTTTCATTACTTTTTTTTTATTACTTCTTTAGTGTCTTCTGGCTGTTTTCATTATCTGATTTTTTTTTTTTCTTTTTTTTTTTTGCTGCTCTGTTTTGTCATTTACTTCGTGGCATCTTGTTGCTTTGTTTTATCATTGCTTTATGGTATTTTGATGCTCTACTTTGTCATTGTTTTATCATTGCTTTATGGGTATTTTGATGCTCTACTTTGTCATTGTTTTATCATTGCTTTATGGGTATTTTGATGCTCTACTTTGTCATTGTTTTTAATCATTGCTTTATGGGTATTTTGATGCTCTATTTTGTCATTGTTTTATCATTGCTTTATGGGTATTTTGATGCTCTACTTTGTCATTGTTTTATCATTGCTTTATGGGTATTTTGATGCTCTACTTTGTCATTGTTTTATCATTGCTTTATGGGTATTTTGATGCTCTACTTTGTCATTGTTTTATCATTGCTTTATGGGTATTTTGATGCTCTATTTTGTCATTGTTTTATCATTGCTTTATGGGTATTTTGATGCTCTATTTTGTCATTGTTTTATCATTGCTTTATGGGTATTTTGATGCTCTATTTTGTCATTACTTCATGGGTGCTTTGTGGCTCTGTTTTGTATCTTACTCCATAGTGTTTTGTGGCCCTGTTTGCCATCTGCTTCATGGATGTTTTCTTCTCTGTTTTATGCATGTTTTATCATCTGCTTCTGGAATGTTTCGTGGCTGTTTTGTCATCTGTTCCTGGTTATTTAGTGGCTTTCTTTTGTCACCTGGCTCAATGGTGTTATGTGAATTTGAATTGCTATATAACTTCATAACTGTTTTGTGGCTTTGATTTGTTATATACTCCATAGACATTTTGTGGTTCTGTTTAGGTTTGTATTTCATGCGTGTTTTGAAGGCCAGTTTTGTCATCTGTTTCATAGTATCTTGTATGCCTATTCTGTAAACCACATCATGAATTGTGTGGCTCTATTTTGTCGTCTGAGTCGTGTGGGTTTTGTGAGCCTGTTTTATCTTCTGTATTGTGTTTTGTGGCTGTGTTTTACTGCTTACTTCGTTGGTGGTTTGTGGCTTTGTTTTGTTCTCTCTCTCCTCTCTCTCTCTCTCTCTCTCTCTCTCTCTCTCTCTCTCTCTCTGTGTGTGTGTGTGTGTGTGTGTGTGTGTGTGTGTGTGTGTGTGTGTGTGTGTGCGCGCGTGCGTGCGTGTGTGTGTGTGTGTGTGTGTGTGTGTGCGTGCGTGCGTGCGTGCGTGCGTGTGTGTGTGTGTGTGTGTGTGTGTGTGTGTGTGTGTGTGTGTGTGTGTGTGTGTGTGTTGTCACTAACGTCATGGGTATTTTGTTGTTCAGTTTTGTTTGTTTTTTTTCCGTTTTTTAAAAATTATTTTATTTTACATCTGCTTCTTGGGTGTATTTGGTTGTCTTGTTTTATCAGTTCATGAGTTTTTTGTGGCTCCGTTTTGTCGTCTGTTCATTTTTTTATCAGCTTCACGAGGTATTTGTCATTTGCTGTCATAACCTTTTTCTTGTTCTAATTTGCCCTTTCCCTTCAGAGATGACCCTGTTGTGCAATAAGCTGATGTCTGGAGAATTGACGTGTCACAAAGGAAGCCAGGTTCAGTTTGATGAAAAGAAGGAGATTGTCGATCATTTCACGTTGAGCAGACCACCGTCATTGAGCAAGTTGAACGGGGGATACTATCAGTGCCACGCTGTGCCGTCCTTGAGAGAGAAAAGTCAGTTCTGTCCACTGACGTACGACGGTGAGTCTGTGTTATCAGTTCTGTCCACTGACGTGCGACGGTGAGTCTGTGTTATCAGTTCTGTCAATTAACCTACAAAGGTGGTGTCTTGTTATTAGTTTTGTCCACTAACTTACAAGAGAGTCTTGTTATCAGTCTGTCTTGTTATCAGTTCTGTCCACTGACTTACAGGAGTCTTGTTATCAGTTCTGTCCACTAACTTACAAAGATGAGTCTTGTTATCAGTTCTGTCCACTACCTTACAAAGATGAGTCTTGTTATCAGTTCTGTCCACTAACTTACAAAGATGAGTCTTGTTATCAGTTCTGTCCACTACTTACAAAGATGAGTCTTGTTATCAGTTCTATCCACTAACTTACAAAGATGAGTCTTGTTATTCAGTTCTGTTCACTAACTTACAAAGATGAGTCGAACTTGTTATCAGTTCTGTTCACTAACTTACAAAGATGAGTCTTGTTATTAGTTCTGTCCACTAACTTACAAGATGAGTCTTGTTATCAGTTCTGTTCACTAACTTACAAAGATGAGTCAACTTGTTATCAGTTCTGTCCATTACACTTACAAAGATCTGTTATAGTTCTGTCACTACTTACAGATAGTCTGTTATCAGTTCGTCCACTAACTTACAAAGATGAGTCTTGTTATCAGTTCTGTTCACTAACTTACAAAGATGACTCTTGTTATCAGTTCTGTCCACTAACTTACAAAAGTGCGTCTTACTTCTGTCCACTAATAAAGGTGTGTCTTACTTCTGTCCACTAATAAAGGTGTGTCTTACTTCTGCCACTAATAAAGGTGAGTCTTAGTTCTGTCCACTAAGTTTCGAAGACGAGACTAGTTATTTGTTCCGTCACAAACTTACAAAGGTGTGTCTTGTTATAACTTCTAACCACTGCCATACAAAATTGAGTTTTAGTTCAGTCCATTAACTTACAAAGGTGAGTCTTGTTATCATTTCTGCCCACTGACTTCAAAGGCGAATAGTCTTATCAGTGGTTTGAGTTCTGTCCATAACAATACAAAGATGAGTCTTGTTAACAGTTCTGTTCACTGATGTGCAAAGTGAGTGTTGTTATCAGTTTTGTCCATCAACTTACAAAATTAAGACTAGGATAAATCTTGTTATCAGGTCTGTCCCCTAACGTACAAAGATAAGTTTTGTCAGTTATGTCCATTTACTTACAAACACGAGTTTTGCTATCAGCTCTGTCCACTAACTTACAAAGGTGTGTCGTCTCGTTATCAGTTCTGTCCATTAGCTTTGTTACGGATGATGGAGTGCTGTGCATCTGACTGTCTGACTCTCACTTTAAAAAAATTGGATGCGTGTAAAGATTATTAACTACACACACCCACACCATACGAACATGGATAGCTAAGCAACACACAAGTTAAGCTTTTTTTTTCTTTTATATGCTGCCTGAACCATCAACACAGTATAAACACAGATCACCATAGATCATTGGTATATATTGATAGGCACAAAATCAGTACAGAGGGGGTTTTAACCGTCAGTTCTGTCTACTAATGGGAAGAAACTCCAGGGAGGGCTTGACAGCAGAAGATCTTCGAAGAAAAAGACAAGTCTGCCAAGTGTTTAGGCCCTGAACTGCTATCCCTCTTAGGGAGTTGAGCTGCATACAGGTCATGACTGTTCGCAGCTTTTTTCCCTGGAGCGGCCGGAATTCAAAGCAGCAACTTTGGGATGGGTTTGCATCTCAAAGGTGGTGCCTTTTTTGACTGCTGTCTTACCTGCATTCCTGTGGGACACTTCTTCTTAGTTGGTAAACTCAAGCTTTATGAAGTTCACTTGTGTTCCTCCTTGGCTCACTTACTTACTTAGATGCTTCCGTGTCTTGCGACGCATGAGGCAGTCAAGTCGCTGAACTGGGCACGGTCCTCAGCCAATCTGCTGATGTTACTCCATCCTCTGTCAACGAGTCTGAGGTCTCTCTCCACTGTCTGTCGCCAGCTCTTCCTCGGTCGTCCTCAATTTCTCTGGCCTGCTGGGGTCCATTTAATGGCTTAGTTTACAGGTCTTGATGAGGGTAATCTCAAAATATCACCCAGCCAGCGGAAGCGCCATCTGCAGACGATGGTTGGCACGGGGAGCTGTTTGGACCTCTCCGTGACCTCTTCATGTGGAATAAAGTCTGACCGTTTGATGCCCAAGATCTTACGTAGGCACTCGGTGTCAAAAGCGTTTCTTCTCCAGGGTGGTCTTCAGTTGCCAGGTTTCACAGCCATGTAGCAGCGTTGAAATCACGCTGGAGTTATAAAACTTCAATTTGATTCCAACGGAGACTTTCTTGCTGTTTCATAGTTTGATCAGCTGATTGAATGCTGATGTTGCCTTCCCAATACACTTCAGTTCATGGTCGAGGTCATTGGCGTTGTTGATGAAGCTGCCTAGGTATGTGAAGCTCTCTACTTCTTCTGCTTACTTTTGGTCGATGAAAACGTCTGTTGGCACTTGGTGTTTACCGGTCAGCATATTTTTTTTTGTCTTTTTGGCACTGATAATGAGGCCAAAGTTCGTAACACTTTTCCAATTCATTCTTCAAATGTCCATTCTTCGGTTTCAAATCGAAGATTTCTGCATGCATTTTCTACACGATGATGTTAGGTCTTAATGTAGAACAATGTCAACCCTCAGGGCTCTAGAACAAGTTTTTCCTGCAACTTGAGTGGAAATAACGGAAGCTTGGAATTATGATCTATTTGCCATAGTGTCGCGCTATTGTTGATAACAGAACAGAACAGATAAGAGAAAACGTCATCTAAGAACTCTCTCTTAGGAAAGAGAGAGAGAGAGAGAGAGAGAGAGAGAGAGAGAGAGAGAGTTTTCACAATCAGGACTGCTTCGACCAGCTATCACTTGTGCATTTTCCATTGGAGTGTGCTCCATATATGACGCAGCAGTAACTAGAAGGCACACGAACAATTTGAATGACACGCAAGTGCGTGCACTTAAACACACCACACACACACACACACACACACACACACACACACCACACACACACACACACACACACACACGACATCTCCCCCCTCTCTCTCTCTCTCTCTCTCTCTCTCTCTCTACCACACACACACACACACACACACAATACACTCACACACGCCATCTCTCTCTCTCTCTCTCTCTCTCTCTCTCTCTCACACACACACACACACACACACACACACACACACACACACACGCACACACACACACACACACACGCACACACACACATACACACGACATCTCTCTCTCTCTCTCTCTCTCTCTCTCTCTCTCTCTCATACTTTTCTGAAACTGTTTGACGCACAGATTCAGCCAATAGTACAATATGGTGCCGAGTTATGGGGGTTAGAAAAAGCAGCTCTACAATGCGAAAAGGTCCACTTATTTGGGCTCAAGAGATTTTTAGGAGTTGAACTGCGGACACCCAATGACCTTGTATATGGCGAAACGAATAGGTACCCTGTTTACATAAACTCTGCCATAAAATGTGTTAAGTTTTGGTTAAAATTAACATGAATGCATGAGAGCAGAGGTACCCTGTTTACATAAACTCTGCCATAAAATGTGTTAAGTTTTGGTTAAAATTAACAAGAATGCATGAGAGCAGACTACCATATAAGACCTATCGTATGTTGTTTGATTTGGATGAACGTGACAAAAGAAACTGGGTCTCAAATGTTCGTTGTAAACCGTATCTGTTTGGATTTGGTTATGTTTGGTTGAATCAAGGCGTTAATGCGACTGGCGATTTTCTCAGAGTCTTTAGAGATAGACTAATTTTGTGCAGGTGGCAGGAATGGAATTTTCATATGGATAACAGTGAAAGATTTATTTATTACAGGTCCTTTTGTACCGTACCTGATGTTAAAACTTATTTACAGCTAAACCTGGACAGGCACTTAAAGTATATAACGACAAGATTCAGACTTGGCATTTCTGAAATTGCCGAGCAATATTACCGTTATCGTTCTCATAGTGAAGCAGATTTAATATGTCCACTTTGTAGAAAGGATACAGAAAATGATGTGCATTTTGTGTTGTGTTGTCCTGCCTTGCACAAACTAAGAGCTCAGTATATACCAATCAAGTTTTATAAATTCCCAAGCCAGTTTAGATTGGCTCTTCTTATGGCATGTACTCATGAGCAAACTGTTAACAATTTGTCAATTTATTTATTCAAAGCATTCAAGTTGCGATCGTGTATTCTGTCATAAAGTATTATTTCGAATATGTATTTGTTATGTTTGCGTGCAGTTGCTCAGGTGCTAAGATGACTGTAATTAACCCGCAATCCCCTTCACGAGGAGCTATGGCCTAAAACGTGAATAAATTATCTTGAGTCTTGAGTCTCTCTCTCTCTCTCTCTCTCTCTCTCTCTCTCTCTCTCTCTCTCTCTCTCTCTTTCTCTCTCTCTCTCTCTTCTCTCTCCTCTCTCTCACTTTGATATTTTAAGACTTTTTGGTAATGACAATAAAATATCAAAGTGTCAAAGTGTCAAAGTGTCAAAAGTCTCTCTCTCCCCTCTCTCTCCTCTCTTTCTCTCTCTCTCTCTCCTCTCTCTCTCTCTCTCTCTCTCTCTCTCTCTCTCTCTATGAAAGATACGTTGTATGTTATACATACCTTCACTGACTCTTTTTCCAGATGTCATTAATTTCGTTCCCTTGGAATCACCACACCCACAGTATCCTTGGTGTACGTGTCCACGTGCGCGCGCGTGTGTGTGTATGTATGTGTGCGTGTGTGTGTGTGTGTATGTGTGGTGTGTGTGCGTGCGTGCGTGCGTGTGTGTGTGTATGTGTGTGTGTGTGTGTGTGTGTGTGTGTGTGTGTGTGTGTGTGTGTGTGTGTGTGTGTGTTGTTCGCTCGCCCGCGCACGCGCTCAGTAGTCACCTCACTGGCATGGAATATATGAGTTTCATTTGGAAAACAATTTAGACGACTATATGGAAAGAAGATGCTGATACAGGCAGTGTTACAGTGTTTATGTCTGCTGATGTAGCGTTACAGTGTTTATGTCTGCTGATATAGGAGTGTTACAGTGTTTATATCTGCTGATATAGGAGTGTTACAGTGTTATGCCTGCAAGTGCATGCAGTGTTTTAGTGTTTATGTCTGCTGATGTAGTGTTATAGTGTTTATGTCTGCTAATACAGGCAGTGTTACAGTGTTTAAGTCTGCTGGTGTAGTGTTACAATGTTTAAGTCTGCTGAGGCAGGCAGGGTAACATTGTTTATGTCTGCTGATGTGGTGTTACAGTGTTTATGTCTGCTGATGTGGTGTTACAGTGTTTATGTCTGCTGAGGCAGGCAGTGTAACATTGTTTATGTCTGCTGATGTAGTGTTACAGTGTTTATGTCTGTTGAGGCAGGCAGTGTTACAGTGTTTATGTCTGTTGAGGCAGGCAGTGTTCCAGTGTTTATGTCTGTTGAGGCAGGCAGTGTTCCAGTGTTTATGTCTGCTGATGTGGTGTCACAGTGTTTATGTCTGCTGAGGCAGGCAGTGTTACAGTGTTTATGTCTGCTGATGCAGGCAGTGTTACGGTGTTTATGTCACCTGATGCAAGTAGCTTTAGTGTTTATGCTCTGTGTCATACGCATTCCTGTTCTGAAAGTTGACCTCTAACTGCTGATGCACGCAGTGTTACAGTGTTTATGACTGCTGATAAAGGTAGCGTTAGTGTTTATGCTCTGTGTCATATGCATTCTTGCTATGAAAAAATGACTTCTAAATGGGTCATGCACTTTTCACACCTTAGAATGTTTCCACATTTATAATGACCAGAATGTGTTAGAGAGAAATGCCCTTTATGTAGCCTGTTGTACATTATCTTACATACGCAGTCGGCTTTTGACTGTCTGATATTTGTGGCCCAATTCACACAATCACACCCATATATCCTGCTTTTCAGAATCTCGCATACACAATCTTCCACTTGTCATTTGCTTAAACCATTCTCACACATGGAACCTGCTTTACACAATCTCAAAAATGTAAACTGCTTCACACGTTCTCACATATCTCATGCGCTTCACTCAGTATCTGATGGGTAATCTTCTTATCAAACTGACATATGTAGCTGGATGTACAATCTCACAGAAATAATACAGGTTTGGAGATGGGGAGATGAAGCTATGAAAGTACTGAAAGTTATCTTTAAAAATATCTTGTATGCAAGAGAATAGTCAGTACCATGGACCCAGTACTTGGTCATCACACTCCCCAAGAAAGGTAATCTTCATCTAAGTCAAACTTACCGCACAATCAGCCTCATCAGCCATTCCAGTAAAGTAAATGCTGAAGATCCTATAGAGCAGACTGAAACTACAAACAGAAAAGATTTTTGCTGAACAAACAGATCTCTGAGCTTGAACAATACCACCAAAATCTTCAATTTCCGAATCCTTTGTGAGAAAATACCAGATAAATCTATACCAGGTTTTCATTGACGTCAAGAAAGCATTTGACAGAGTCTGGCATGCAGCCTTATGGTCAACCACGAGGAAAAATAACTTTGGTCGGAATCTTGTGAGGATCATCAAGCAACTTTATGAGAGACTTACAAGCAAAGACCTCTACAATGGCAGCCAAGGCGAATGGTTTCACATTCACGTGTGTCATTCAAGGATGTCGATCCTCCCCCAGTCTCTTCAATTTTTTTTTAAAAGGCTCATGCCTGGTGCACTCGCAGGCTTTCACGAACATTGAGTATTTGAAGTATTTGTCTTTCAACGTTACCCATTGCCAGTCACACCTGTGGTTTTGCTGCACAGGAAGAAGAACTTGTCCAACTAGTGAAGCGCCCAGACAATCCGCAGTGCAGAAAGAGACAAACTGAAAACGTACAGCACCAAAGGAGGCATCAAAGCAAATGTCAAAAACTTGACACAGTAAACAGCTTCAAGTACCAAGAAGCAGTTGTGGCTGTCCTAAGATCCAGTGAGAAGTCGTCCACAGAGAGTTTCCAAGCGCAAAAAGAAATCAAGGAAACCATTGACATTGTTTATGACTTGCTGACAATAGTCAGTTACGGAAAACTGAAATAGTGTGGTCATATAAATCATACAGCCGGATGAAATCTGCAAAACTTGCTTAAAAAAACAACCACTCAGAACCTCTTTCATTGCGTGGTTGTATACACAAAACAAATAGAAGAGGGTCAAGGACAGACCCCTTTGGAACACTAAATAAGAAAAGAGCTGGAAACGAAGTGAAACCAACGTGAGAATGGTTTGTTTCCTGTCGGTGAGATAGGACCGAATGAAAGAAAGAACTCGACCATTTACACCTAAAACAGTTTGAAGCCGACGGGAGGGCTATTGTGATCAACAGTGTCAAAGGCAGCGCAAGGATCTAAACGTGTGAGAATGGAAACCTTAAAAGATTATCGCTCACGTTAAGCAGATCATTTAGATCTCTGACTAGAGCAATTGATAAGCAGACTGAAAGTTAGGCATACAATCATTTTTCTCGATGTGGTCAAATAGCAGTCACGACAACCACCTTGAATAGCTTGAAAGAAAGGACAGATTGGAGACAAGCCTGTAGTTTTAAAACTCGTTAGGATCCAAAGTGCACTTTTTTTTTAAACATGCTTAATAAGAGTTTGTTTGATATCTTGAGGGAAAGTTTCAGTGAGGAGGCAATTGATGATTGTAGTTAGAACAGGGACAATTTCCTCAAAGGATTTTAATCACAGGAATATTGGGATTGGGTCCAGCTTAGAAGAGTTGTACATCGAACCTGTGTGAAAATATGTTTAACGCCATCATAGGGGACAGGACCAGAAGCATACAAGGTATGGTAGTTAAAAGAGAGAGCAAGGCCTTAAAGAAAGAACGCAAAATGAATAGGCCATTATTCTTCATCTCACCTACAAAGTGAGGCATGGGCCTCAAAGTGGTAGGCAGATGAACTAATTTAATCTCTGGTCTCTTTGAAAAGAGGGAGTCTAGGAACAGTTTGTTGGCCAATGTTGTTAAGAGTGGGCATTAACAGTAGTAAAGGCTTGCCTTCGTACTTACAGTCCTCTGAATGCAATCTCACATTCTTCTATAACTTATTGTTGTTCCTTCTCGAATTTTTTTTAATTTGTTTTGTTCCTGCTCAAACTTTTGTTTCTATTGTTCTTGCTCATACTCTTGCTGATTGTTCCTGCTCAAACTGTTCTTGTTGTTTCAAAGCAGCTATCTTAGCATCTGATTCCACGTTGTCCGCTACCATTTCAGCCTTCCATTCCTTCAGTTCTTCTTCTCTGTCGATGGCAGAGTCAGTGTCATTTTGAGTTTTGACAGGACCTTTTACACTTAGCTTTTTCTTCTGCTAAAGAAACCAAGGAAGCTAACTTCTCCTTGGATGTCTCTGTATAGCGGACACACACACACACACACACACACACACACACACACACACACACACACACACACACACACACACACACACACACACACAAAATGTGGGACAAAAATTGCCGACACTTGTTATGATTTTCAACACTTTGCAATTTCATTATTCAGACTGGTTTTAAAAACTGTTTGTTTTCTAGCGTAGTCTCTTACTGCCCTTGCTCATGCAAAATAATGGAGATTATTCACATTTACACCTGATTTTGTCACAGACATTTTGTGACTGAAAGAAGAAATCTACCATTTTCATACACTCATTTCTAATATAAATCAAACCTTTCTACACACATGTTTTAAATCAGAATGAGTGTGAGTTATTTTTTACTGCATCATTCTGGCTGCAAATATTTGTTATTCTTTAAATTGATGTAGTTGTTGATTGGAATGGCCAACAATGGCATGATCTTAACAGTTGTACAGACCGCCCCCGCCAAAGGTCGGAAGTGATGCGATACAAACAGTCACGATGGTCGCTATTGTCATCATATTAATTCTGGTCAGCATTGCTGGCGTCTGTCTGTCGACAAAGCGGAAAAGGTAAGGAAGACTCGAGATTTTTTTTTCCTTCTTGAATGGCAGGCTAAATGACTGAGTAACTAGCTGACTGATTAACTGATGGAGTGTCATATTCGAATTATGACTGCCTGATTGAGTGCCCGTGTGATTGATTGGTGCGTAACTGATTGATATGTAACTGATTGGTGGCTAACTGATTGATGGCCAACTGACTAGTGCCTGGCTGAATGGCTGATCGATATGTAAACTATTGATCGGTGATGGACTGACTGACTAACCTATTAATGACTACCTGACTGAATGACTAAGTGACACATGACTAAATGATTGACTAACTGATTGGTGACTAACTAAATGATTTCCAGATTGAACGACTTAATAATTGGGTTATAACTACACGGGTTGAATTGACTGGTGAGTACCTGGTTAGAGAGGACCTAATTGGTGACTATCTAATCAGTGACAAACTGTTTGGTACGTAAATGACTGTTGACCAGTTGACTGATGACTACATGGACCGATGACTGACTGAGTGTCTAAGCGAAAAAAAATATTTTGCCTTTTCACTTATTTGCCAGTGCACTGAGCAGGAACTGTGGTGTATGAAGAAGGGTTTTGACTTTTTGACTCCCCTGTCCGTCTATCTGTCTGACCGTGTGTCTGTCTGTCCGTCTGTCTGTCCATCTGTCTACCTGCCTGCCTGTCTGTCTGTCTGCCTTCTCTGTCTCTGTCTCTGTCTGTCTGTCTGTCTGTAAGTCTGTCTGCCTCTCTCTCTCTCTCTCCCTCTCTTTCTCTCTCTCTCTCTCTCTCTCTCTCTCTCTCTCTCTTTCCCGTCTTGCGCGCGCGTGTATGTGTGTGTGTGTTGTGTGTGTGTGTGTGTGTGTGTGTGTGGGCTCGCTTATGTGATCTTCGTTTGCCGACAAATCCAAATTTGGGGAGTGACACTGAGCAGGGCTCCCACAAGGATAAAACGCCTCAGGTTCGGGAACAGTTCATTTGGATACTCTCGGTGTGATGGGGGTTGATGAGGACAAGAAGTCTGTTTCCACCTCATTCCTAAGTATGCTGGAGGTGACGGAGGTTGATGTGAACAGGGAGCCCCTTTTTTCCTCACCCCTAAGGATGCCGGCATGACGGAGTTCGAGATGAATGGAAAGTACTCATCCCTAAGAACGACCAAGGAATCAGCCCAGTGATCATCACCTGAGTGGTTTCCATGCATGGTCGATCATGTGGCCTGTGCATTCCAAGGGGCTTCCCCAGTTTACGGGCCATGTGACTTTCTGTCAGATGGCCGAGGGAGCTGGCAACAAAGGCCAAATGTCCTCCTGGAAGGCTGTGTGCCAAGGAGTAAGCCACAAGGAGCTAGAGTCTTTTCTTCCTGCGAGGAGACGAGTCTGACTCTCAGTTAGTAGGAAGGTATCCAAAACTAGTCACCTGCAGACAAACTTGACTTTAGTAGGAGCATCTCTGTCTGTACTGGTTATTGACGGACTTGAACTCTCAAGCGAGATGAAGGGCTTCCTTCCTCACTGCACCCCCCTGGGTGGAAGGTTTTCGTCATATAGTCAGCGGGAGTGAAGTGAAGCATGGTTCATCATAAAGTGAAGGGAGTGCAATGAAACATGTTTCATTATAAAGTCAGGGGGAGTGAAGTGAAGCATGTTTCATCATAAAGTCAGAGGGAGTGAAGTGAAGCATGTTTCATCATAAAGTCAGAGGGAGTGAAGTGAAGCATGTTTCATCA
The DNA here is from genome assembly GCA_033310375.1 of Conus canariensis. Lineage (NCBI taxonomy): Eukaryota > Metazoa > Mollusca > Gastropoda > Neogastropoda > Conidae > Conus > Conus canariensis. Next base: position 68,104,968 of record CM065716.1, on the reverse strand, counting down.
TAAAGCCTGGAATATCATTCCAGGTGAGACTTCGTTAGGTTTCCCACGTAGTCCACTGTCCTTGTTGGCCTTGCTGGACTGCCTTCTGGACAGTCTTGGCATCCTCCTCTTTCTTCAGCTCCTCTATTACCGTGTCTCTCTTTGCTTTCCCCTTTTGTTCTTGACCACCATTTCATTTCTGTTGATCCCAGCCCCAGTCTGTTAGTCTATGTGTGACCTGTTATTTCCTCATCTTAGGGGTTTCCTTTGCCACGTTCACCGCCTCCTGAACTTTCCGATTTCTGCCAGTTTGGTCTGGACTTATCTCACGACCTTGTCTTCGAAGTCCTCAAGCATGATTAGCAACCTGGGTTCACCCACTTTCTGTTCCTCTAAGATGGATCTTAGAGGAAGCTTCAGCTTTGCTTGCTGGCAGTAGAGTGCAAAGTCAGTGAGACCAGATGAGACGCCTAGCCATTTCCTTGTATATTTGTTGATTTTTGCCTCCACAATGCAGTTGCTGATTTTGTATATTAGTAGAGGCCAGAGAAGCTTTGGGATCAGCCTGAACTGCAAACACCAGATCTTGTACTTGATAGAGCGTCCACACTGGTCCATTGTCTGCAGGCTTTCTTCTGCTATTTGCTTGGTTTCCTCTTCTCCGCTTCGTGTCTTTCGAGGAGTCACCATACCACCTTCCAAGGTCTTGATTGGTTCTTCTGTTACAGTTGGAATGGCTTGGTTAGCTACTGCGTAATTAGACTTTTTTCGTTTCTTTGGCTTGAATCGTATCCCGGATGAAATAATAAACACTAAAGCACGCGTAGGTGTTAATGGGAAAATGTCCCAAAGTTTTCCAGTGAAGAGAGGATGCCGTCACGGTGACCCTATATTGACGTAACTGTTTGTCCTATGTGTAAAACTATTAGCGTGCAAAATCTGAGAAGATGAGGAAGTAAAATGAATAACAATCTCGAACACAGAGTTTAAGATTTGTCAGCTTCCAGACAATACATCTTCCACGCTAGAAGGAGATAGAAAATCTTATTGAAAAGAAAACTTTGGACTCATTAGAAGATTGAAGATATCTCAGGACCAAAAATTAATTTGAAAAGAGCAAACATCTTGCAATGTATAGTTAGGACAAAAGAAAGATTCAAAGACAGTATATCTGGTAGAAAAATGCATGACATGGAACCCCTAAAATCTGAAATTCTTGGAATCTATCACAACTAACAGAATTAAATGTATGGGATAAATTTAAGGGGGTAAAAGAGTAATTCAAAATTTGGTCAAAATGCATGTACACCCCACTAGGTAAGGTCACAATAATTTAATTTCTTATCTTAACAAAACTTGTGTATTTATGGCTGTTACTCCCCAACCCTTCTGACATCGATATAAAACAACTGCAAAGCGCAATTTTTAGATTTGTCAGGGACAAAAAGCCTGACAAAACTAAACGAACATGTTCGGTTCATAGTATTAAAAACGGCGCTATAGATTTACAAGTTATCCATACTTTCAAGCAAGCATTGAAATTGTCCTCGATTAGAAAACTAATCGAAAATAATTCAAAATGGAAGACAATTTTAATACCATTATATCCAGAAGTTGATGCATGAAGTGCTTCAGTCAGGAAATCCTTGCGTGGTAAATGTAACCAGTTTTGCGAAAAGGCATTTCAGTCCTAATACAATCTGAACAGTAATACGGATTAAAAAAACAATGGGAAAATTGCGGCAGAACCTGTCTTTTTAATGATAAGTTAATAGTTAACAATATTTGTCTCTGTTTAGAAATGTTGGTAAAGAAACCATGCGGGTGATATGACGGATGAAGGTGCTAGTTGTTGGGATTTTATCGTTGTTGTTTCTCTCTCTCTCTCTCCTCTCTCTCTCTCTCCTCTCTCTCTCTTCCTCTCTCTCTGTGTGTGTGTGTGTGTGTGTGTGTGTGTGTGTGTGTGTGGTGTGTGTGTGGGTGTGTGTGTTTAGCTATGAAGCTCTTGCTACAAAACTAGGAACACTCAAGAAGGGACTATGATAGACAAAAGAAACATACGATTTGAATATAATCTGAAGAACGAAAACAGCAATGTGTTGACAATTCTAACAAGCGTTGGTAAAGGATCGAAGATTTATTACAATTTAATCTCAGATAAGTTAGATGTACTGAGCATTTAATTCTTTGCAAAGTGGGAAATCAAGTTGCATACCCCAGTAAACTGAAAACAAAACTGTATTGAAAAAGTATCGAAACATGTCAGCAAAAGAAAAGAAACAAAGTTTAAGTGGATTCAGCTGACGATGTGTATTACCCTATACATTGAAAAGGATAGGTTCATAAACTTCTATCAAATATTACATTGAAAAGAAAAGCCTTAAAAAAATAGAATTTTTTTTTCCAAACAGAAACAGAAACCATATATCACTATATGCGGTACTGCTCTATTTCTCAAGAATTTTGGATAAAACGAGAAGAATACGTAAAAGGAAATTGCGAAAACTGTATCAGATTATCCTTCAATGTTGAACCAGTTTTATTTGGAACTGATAAAACAAGAACAGATCAAACTTTTGCTCTCATATCATTCTGGGCGAAGTTCTTTTGTTTATACAGGCAGGCTTAATAGCGTTAAGCCGACATCGTCAGCTTTCAAATGTGAAATGAAATATGGATACATATAGAAAAGCATGTGCGTGTAATGGGAATGCAATGTATTTGTAATGGCTACTGTGTGATGCACTATGCACAGAATAGACAACAGTGCATTTATCAATGATGTGCAATAACCCAGTTTACATTTTTTTCTCACTCAGTGCCTTGAAACATGATATTTTACAATGACCGCTTAAAGTGCACCGTTTTCTGACACGTCTTAATACTCCCGTACTTCGGTTTCAGTGAAATTCGTTGAGTCCAGAAAAAAGAAATGACGATGAGAAGCCATGGAAAAGATTCATGTACAAGAATGTTCTCCATTTTTGTTGGTTTGTTCGTTTGTTCGTTGCTGTTTTGTTTGACTATTTGTCTGTATGTCTGTTTGTTTGTTCGTTTATTTGTTTAAGTTCTTCTCAGCCCCCGATTTTGGTTTGTATATTCTTTTAAAAAAAATCAAATACTATCTCAGTCTCATAAGTCAGGTACTAAACATAGTACTAAATAATAATTGATACTTACACCAAAGTTCAGGTCGTCACATGTTGTAGAGATGAGAATATCTTTGTATGGTTTTCACGTCTTGTCCGGAACTCTCTGTTTACATCCATAGAGCACGTTATGGTGTTGATGTGAAATATGTTTGAAGTGGAAACAGAGCCTTCATTGTGAAGGGGGGGGGGGGGGATACAGAAGTGAGATTTGGAAAGAAAGAAAGAAAGAAGGAAGGAATTAAGAAGTCGAAAAGGAGGAGGACAAGAAGAAGGACGAGGACGTGGAGGAGGAAGAAGATTACCATCACCACAACGATGTCGAAAAGTGAGCGAAGAGGGAAGAAGATGAATAAAAGCAGACATTAAAAGACATCGACTGAAAACACTCGACGTTGGCGTCAGTGGCCGTGTACCCTATCACATCGTCAGAGAGAGAGAGAGAGAGAGAGAGAAGAGAGAGAGACAGAGAGAGAGAGACAGAGAGGACAGAGACAGACAGACAGACAGACAGACAGAGAGAGACAGACAGACAGACAGACAGACAGACAGAGAGAGAGAGAGAGAGAGAGGCAAGTGGGGGTACATATAGAAATGTAAACTTTCACAGTGGTTTTTGTTTGTTATATTTGCCTTTCTTTGCATGTTGATTTCCACCTTAGTCTGTGAGTGTATGTCTGTCTGTCTACTAGTCTGTTAGCCTGTCTGTCTGTCTGTCTGCCCACCTGTGACCACTACGATATGCTATTCTCTCTGTGACAGTGTCTTCGAATGGTGGTCCAGACGTACTGCTCAAAGTCCGAGGCCTGGAGATGTGGAGGGTCGAGGGGAAAACGTTAAACGCAATGAAATGTCTGCATTACCTTCTGATCGTCAACAGCACACGGTGCGTGTTGGAATGTTCCACTTGTGTCATGTGAACTGGGAAGACAATATACCACTAATACCAAAAATTTCAGGCACACACACACACACACACACACACACACACACACACACACACACACGCACGCACGCACGCACGCACGCACGCACGCACGCACGCACACACACATACACACAACACACGCGCGCGCGCTAAGCACGCGTGCACACACACACACACACACACACACACACACACACACACACACACACACACACACACACACACGCACACACACACACACACACACAGAGTTATTCACAGTGTGGTGTTCACATAGAATAGTGTAGTACACACACTGTCATCCATTTATTGATGTTTGCATAGAATGGTATGGGTACATGCACTGCCATTCAGTGAGTGGTGGTAACGTAGAACAGATTGATATGCACTCTGTTATCCAGTGAGTGATGTTGACAAAGAATTGTGTAGTGCGCATACTGTCACTCATTTAGTAGGGTTGACATAGGACAGTGTAGTGCACACACTGTCATTTATAGTATGGCGTGTGCGTACGATAATGTGGTAGATGCACTGTCATTTATAGAGTGATATTGACAGTAAACAGTGTGGCACACACGCTACCATTCTTAGAATGGCGTTGACCATAAATAACGTAGTAAACGCACTGTTCAGTACATAGAGGTGCTAACATGTGGTACACATATTGTCCTGCATGTAATGGTATTCATAAGTAGTACACATGCTGTCATTCTTATGGACGTGTTCACATGTGGTACACACACTGTCCTTCATATAGCGATGTCCATATGTGGTACACATCGAGTCATTCTTGTAGTGGTGTCCATCTATTGCACACGTACCGTCTTCCTTGAAGTGCTGTTCACATGTGGCACACACACTGCCTTACTTAGAGTGGTGCTCACAGTAAATTATACAAGACAGACATTGTCTTTTATATAGTGATGTTTACAGTGAATGATGCAGTAAACACGCCGTCCTACTTTCACTGGTGTTACATTGAATAATATAGTGCACACACTTTCCTTCAATTAGAGTTGTTCACAGTGAGTAAGGGGCGTATGCCAGTCATTCATGCAATGGTGCTCGTACATGTCGTATATACACTGTCCTTTCTATAGTGGTGTTCACGTGTAGCATACATACACGCACTATCCTTTATATAATGGTATTCAGATGTAGCACACATACTATCTTTCTTGTAGTCGTGTTTATGTATGCTACACACACTGTCATGTATATAGCGGTATTCACATGTGATACTCGTACTGTTTTTCTTGTAGTGGTGTGTACAAGCGGTGACAACACTGCCTTTTTTTAAAGTGACGTTCACATGTGTTACACACATTGTCATAGTATAGTAGTACGCATATGTGGTACGCATACTGCCTTTCCTCTGGTGGTGCTCACATGTGGTACACACACTCTTCTTCATACAGAGGTGTTCACAGTGAATAATGTGGTATACGTAGCGTCCTTTATATACTTATGTACGTAATGTGGCAAACACACTGTCTTTCATATGCTGGTGTTCACTGTAAATAATGTCTTTCAATTAGTGATGTTCACAGTGAATACTGTGGTACACAGTGAATAATGTGATATACACACTGTCCTTCATATAGTGGTGTTCACAGTGAATTATGTGGCACACAGTGAATAATGTGGTACACACATTGTTCTTTATGTAGTGATGTTCACAGTGAATTATGTGGTACACGGTGAATAATGTAGCATACACGCAGTCCTTCATACAGTGATGTTCACAGTGAATACTGTGGTACACAGTGAACAATGTGCTACACACCCTGTCCTTCATGTAGTAGTGTTCACAGTGAATAAACAAAGCTTGCTCTTATGTCTTAGATTGAAGAAATAGGGGGAGATAAGCATTCATATCTGCATTGGTAGATAATTCTGCCTAACTAACAGTATGTGCTTGAGTGGGTGAATGGGGAAAAATAAAATAAATGCTTCTCAAAATGAGCCTTCAGCAAGCTTATAGTCTCCAAGGGGGAGACAATCTCCAATGGGGAGGAAACTCACTAACATATAACTCCTGGTCAGATACCGATATTTCGAAACCTGATTGTTTCTCCTCAGTGACCACGGAAAGTGGTAATTTGACTCCTCTGCCATTTCGGTTTTAAGAAGAATGCTATCCCTATTTCTTCAATCTAAGACATAAGAGCAAGCTTTGTTTATAATTGAATATTCTTGCAGTCATTGCAACACCAAGCTGCTCTGTAAGTTGCTGGAATGGTGCTCGGTACTTATCCTTGGAATTTATTAGTTTATTGTAATTTAGTCCCTTGCGGATTCATTCCACGAACTGGCCCTCAGCATTTGTGTCTTAAGGGGATATCTTTTCGTATTTTCTACTTTTCACAAGAAAATGTAGCTTGTTTTGCTCTTTCATCATATTCTTTTGCTTCTTAGGTGGCACCTTTGGTTGGTGTTTTGAAAGCTCGACAAACATACTACGGTATTGCACATCAGCCTTTTTTGGGGATAGCATTCTTCTTAAAACCGAAAAGGCAGAGGAGTCAAATTACCACTTTCCGTGGTCGCTGAGGAGAAACAATCAGGTTTCGAAATATCGGTATCTGACCAGGAGTTATATGTTAGTGAGTTTCTTCCCCATTGGAGATTGTCTCCCAATTGGAGACTATAAGCTTGGTGAAGGCTCATTTTGAGAAGCATTTGTTTTATTTTTCCCCATTCACCCACTCAAGCACATACAGTTAGTTAGGCAGAATTATCTACCACTGCAGATATGAATGCTTATCTCCCCCTATTTCTTCAATCTAAGACATAAGAGCAAGCTTTGTTTATAATTCAATATATATATGTATATATATATATATATATATATATATATACACACACACACACCACACACATATATGTGTGTGTGTGAATTGCCACAAACATTCCTTGAGAGAAGTGCTGAAGGATGAAAAGAATATGAAGACAGTGGACGAATCATCACTGGTAAAATCATTTGTAATCAAACTTTCCTCAAACACATAACTTGAATACAGAAAGACCATCATAATACTCTTACTCTAGTTATGCACCATTGTCAAATCAAGAGAGAAGACTCGATTTCATTGTAAGCCGTTTTGTTGAAGGGAAAGAAACTAATGAACTTCTAAGCGTTTCGGGTTTCAGAACTATAGAAATTCTGGAGCACGCACGCACACGATAACCTACAAACGCAGTGTGCAGTTACAGCTGATTTTGGCTTGACATGGCTTCGTCTTTCATGACACATCCCCAGGAGACTGCCCAGTCTTTGGTAGATGTCATGTAACATCATGGTTTCACGGTTCTGATCGTGTCGGGCTACTGACAACAGGCATGCGTTATAAACTTACAATTGGGGCACCTCGTCATTTTGATGGAACCTTTGTTTCATCAACCCTTGCACAGAAAAAAAGCCTCTGGCACTCCTCACCGTCACTCATTTGGAACAAGTTTGAATTTGTATAAAGAAAATCGAAAACAGAATCTATATTTTTAATGTTAAAGCATCACCATCCGTGAATTCAATGCTAGCTGATTTAAAAACAAGTGCACCATTTCTGTCTTCTTTCAAACAACTGGGAGCAGATCTTTCACGACAGGACAAAGTTTTATGTGGTGCATAATTTACATGTGCATGCATGCAGGCGGTCGCGTGCGCCCACTTGTGTGTGTGTGTGTGTGCGTGCGTGCGTGCGCGCGCGAGCGTGCGTGCGTTCGTGTGGTGTGTGTGTGTGTGTGTGTGTGTGTGTGTGGCCGGGTGTGTGGGTAGGTGTGTGGGTGTGTGGGAAGAAGTGGGCGGAGGGAGGGGGAGGAGAAAGAAACGAGGGAGCGATGGAGGAATTTGGTGTCCAGTGTGTGATGGTTGGTAGATAACGATGTGTTCTCTCTCACAAGGAACCACTACTTAAATATGACAAAGATCGGGATGAGGACGAAAGCAGTGAGTACGTTGACGCTGTGGACGAACATCGTTCTAATCCTCAGTCTTCACAGCCGGCCTGGCAGTCCACCCGCCCCGGGCCTACCACTTCATGTTCACCTCCGAATCAAGCGACCGTAACTGTCCACTCAGAAACACACCCGTCACAAACTGGTTCAGTGAGTAAAAGATGGTTGTTGTCTGTCAATTGTTTTACACGTATATGCAAACACACACACACGCACAAGTGCTCCCACCACCAAGGGCGCAAAAAAGAATCCAACAGCACCCCCAAAAGCAGCCAGCGAAGGACAGCAAATGAAACCAAACGAAAGCATGGGGAGGAAAAAAGTTGCTGAAAAACCAAAGACACCATGCAAATAGCACAAAATGCAGGGGACAATCTTTGAGCCTACGCCTTAGGATCCACCCAAAGATGCAAGGGAGATCAAAAGACAAACACACAGACGGACAGAAACAAATACAAATAACCTCAATTTAGTCGAAACAAAATTGGAAATGAAATGAGGCAGGGAACAGTAAACAATAAACAGTAAACAAGTGGTGTTATGGACTGTGGTGTGTCTCTGTTTGACGCCGGGGGCGCGGGCGCGGCCGGCCGTGTCTCCCTGGTGGGTTCCGACCCGGCGGATGGGGGTCCTCGGAGCGGGCAATGCAGGTGTGTCTGCCTTCGGGGGGACTGCGATGGTTTCCCTTGTGCAGCTGGTGGAGAGTTTTCATGTCTGTAATATGTTTTCTTAATTTCATGTTCCCAGTTTCTCCATCTTCAACCCCCCCCCCCACGCCCCCCCCCCCCCCCCCCGCGCCCCTCCCCCCCCCCCCCCCCGCCCCCTCTTCTTGAGTCCAAATCTTTGCCAAGTCACCACTATGAAGACAGTTCAGTTGTTGGCCTGCGCTTGTTTTTTCCCCACTATTAGATTGTTCGTCTATTTATTTGTCTGACTTTATTCAAGTTTAAAAGGCTGTGCCAGTCTTGAATAAAAGTTACTCTGTGTTAGGTTTTCTTATGGGAGCAAAGGTTACCCCACTTGTTTACTGTTTATTGTTTACTGTTCCCTGCCTCATTTCATTTCCAATTCTCCAGTCATTATAGTTATATGACTTGGCAATGATTTGAAATTTAATATAAAAAATGGGTTTGAAGATAAAGAAAATGGGAAATGTATATTATAAATATGAAAACTCTTCACTAGCTGCATGACAGAACCATTGCAATCCCTCTCGAAGGCAGATCTATATGTATCACCTCCTCCTAAGCCTTTCGTCCACTGGATCGGACTCGTCAGGGAGACACGGCTGATTGTGTCTGTGCTCTTGGCGTCAAATAGAGACACATCACAGTACGTAATTCTGTGGTGTTCTCACCACCAAGGGTTCAAAAAAGAATCCAACAGCACCCCCAAAGCAGCCAGCGAAAGGTAGTAAACAAAACGAAAGTGTGGAGAGGAAAAAAAGTTGCTGAAAAAGTAAAAACATTATGCAAGCAGTATCAAATGTAGGGAACAATCTTTGAGTCTATGCTTGAGGATCCATTTAAGGATGCAAGGGAGATCAAAAGATATGGAACAGTCTGAGTGGTCAGCTCTGCTGATGAATAACCCAAGCATTGTCAGTGGCTGAGAATTGTGCAGAACAACTTCACTTGGATCTTCTGAGAGATGCAGTCACCCACTGATTGACCAAACAATATAATGCTGAACAATTAAGTAGTGGGGGAAAACAAGTGCAGGTGAACAATTCTTCCATAATCATAGTAATGACTTGGCAAAGATTTAAAATTTAAGAAAACAAAAATTGGTTGAAGATGAAGAAAATGGGAAAATGTATATTAGAAATATGAAAACTCTTCACTAGCTGCATGAGGGAACCATCGCAATCCCTCTCGAAGGCAGATCTATATGTATCACCTGCTCCTAGGCCTTTCGTCCGCTCGATCGGACTCATCAGGGAGACACGGCTGATTGTGTCTGTGCTCTTGGCGTCTAATAGAGACACAATTTAGTTGTGGGGGAAAACAAGTGCAGGATGTATATCTGTCTGTCTATCTATCTATCTCATTTTGAGAAGCATTTATTTTATTTTTCCCCATTCACCCACTCAAACACATACTGTTAGTTAGGCAGAATTATCTACTACTGCAGATATGAATGCTTATCTCCCCCTATTTCTTCACTCTAAGACATAAGAGCAAGCTTTGTTTATAATGGAATATTTCTTGCAGTCATTGCAACACCAAGCTGCTCTGTAAGGTGCTGGAATGGTGCGGTACTTATCCTTGGAATTTATTAGTTTATTGTAATTTAGTCCCTTGCGGATTAATTCCAAGAACTGGCCGTCAGCACTTGTGTCTTAAGAGGTTATCTTTTTATGTTTTCTACTTTTCACAAGAAAATGTAGCTTGTTTTGTTCCTTCGTGATTTCCTTTTGCTTCTTAGGTGGCACCTTTGGTTGGTGTTTTGAAAACTCAACAAACATACTACGGTATTACACACCAGCCTTTTTTTGGGATAGCATTCTTCTTAAAACCGAAAAGGCAGAGGAGTCAAATTACCACTTTCCGCGGTCATTGAGGAGAAACAATCAGGTTTCGAAATATCCGTATCTGACCAGGAGTTATATGTTAGTGAGTTTTCTCCCTATTGGAGATTGTCTCCCCCTTGCAGACTATAAGCTTGCTGAAGGCTCATTTTGAGAAGCATTTATTTTATTTTTCCCCATTCACCCACTCAAGCACATACTGTTAGTTAGACAGAATTATCTACCACTGCAGATATGAATGCTTATCTCCCCCTATTTCTTCAATCTAAGACATAAGAGCAAGCTTTGTTTATAATGGAATATATATATATATATATATATATATATATAGAGACAGACAAACAGTCGGACAGATAGATATCCAGTGTGTGTGTGCGCGCGCGCGATTACAGTATTCTTTATACCAGCTCGTAAACAACGCATCTAAAGTCCTTTTTTTCAGTTCTTTCATTGGTTTTATGATCAGCTCATTTCTTTGATTGATTTTATGATCAGCTGTTTCGTAAATGCTCAGCGTTGTTGTTTTCATTGATTCATCATCGTTATCGTCGTCGTCGTCATCACTATCATCGTTATCATCATCATCATCATTTTTGCAAAAAGGTACCATTTCTTCTCATGGTCAGACATGTTATTCCCAGGTCAAAAAAACTAAAATGCCTCCCTGCTGCGATATTGAGGATTCGCCCATTGAAAGAGCGACGGATGCTATGGTGGACGACACTTTAAGGACGGAGGTAAGCTTTCATACGGTAACGCTTCAAACAAAGCATGAACGGATTAGTTTTTATTTGTCCATCGCGCGCGCGCGCGCGTGTGTGTGTGTGTGTGCGCGCGCGCGTATGTGTATGTGTGCGCGCGCGCGGTGCGCGAGTGTGTGTGTGCGCGCGCGTGTGTATGTGTCGATTTGAGAGAGAGAGAGAGAGAGAGAGAGGAGCGAAGTGACTGATTATACATGTTCAGTACAGCCAAGTTACAGTGAACTAAAAGTATGTGTCTTTATCTTGAGCATGTGATGTAATGGAAGATTATTGGTTACTAGTGCTTACGCGCTTCAACCCCGTCTCGCCCCGGTGAGTTTGTCTGTCGTGTGGTGTTCCGATGTCCAGTTTTGCGTCTGTGGGCGCAAACTGCATCACGACGCAATGCGTCACGTGATCGCCGACCCGACGTTGCTATTTGTAGGACACCAAGGATACTTGATACCAAATTTGGTGGCGATCGGCCTAAAACTGTAGGCGTGTATAAGCGAACAGACAGACAGACAAACTCAGCTTTATATAACAGATTGGGTTATATTAATCATTTTTAGCTCCTCTCTCTCTCTCTCTCTCTCTCTCTCTCTCTCTCTCTCTCTCTCTCTCTCTCTCACATGACTGCAGCTTGACATACTTTACTCTTATTACTATCATGCAGACAGAATTTGATATATGGTATCCTAAACATAATTCATAAACGATGATTCTAGCATTTCTAAAACTGTCGGACTTTCAGCTTTAAAGAAACGTGACCCTCACTGAATTAGTAAGAATGGAAACGGAACTTTCTGACTCACCTTTGACAGTTAATGAGTCAGTTAGCTCACGCCAGGAAGACTGCAATGGGATGAAACCCACTGAGAGCCAGATTATTTTGCTTATGGGCCAGCTGACGGTAAAGGGCTATATCAAGACTGTCGATTCGTCAAAATCACCTCTCGAAGTGGATTATTGTTAATACACACGCAACTCATTAAAACAGATTTTCTGAAAACACTCCACAATTTCGCTAGAACTTTCCTCAAAAATTTTTTGCACCACTTGAAATATCTTATCTCTTTCAGAAACTCAAAATCACATCAGATAAGACATCTGTAAATCAAAATTTACATCGAGTCTGTTGTGAAGTGTTAATGTCTGACATCATATGAGTTTCAACATTTCATAATATTCCATTTTATTGTGGTTGGTACATCACATAGAATACACACTGGAGCTTCTTCACCTTTTTCTAGATACGAGTAGGTGCAAAAGGAGTGACCTGTGTGCAAACGGCACAAGACTCTTTCTGCTTTATGGCCGCCAGTGGGAAACGGTAAAAACTCCTGAAGGTCTGGACGGATTTGGAAGAGTTTGTTATCTGTCTGCAAGTTCCATTCTTCTTGCCAGAGGTCTTGGGTATAATCCTGAGCTTTAGGTATCAGATCAGTGTGAGAGATGAAGAATCTGGTAAACTCTTTACTTCTGACATTCTTGGCAAGTTGATTAACCACTTCATTGCCCTGAATGCTGATATGATCAGCCCAAACAAAAACTAAGTTGTATCCATCAGAATTCAGACATGTGTACAGTTCAAACAATTCAGCAGCCGAAAGCACTTGAGATTACTGCCAGAAATGGCCTCCAAAGCAGAGAGGGGTTCCGAAATTATGAGGAAGTCTTTATGTTTTGATGTAGAGAACACCTGAAGTGCCAAGACCAACGCTGTAAGCTCAGCAGTGTAGATGGAGCTGTCTTTGCGAATGTCTTCATGACATCTGTGAGAGGGCGCTGTTGCGCAGTGTGCAACGCAGGCAACCCTTCTCTGGATTTGGAGCTATCGTAAATACTGTTTACAAGGCTGGAAATTTAGCATAAAGAATGTCTTGTGTGCCAGAGAACGGATGGAGTCTCAGTAATATGAGGCCAGTTTAAAGCAGATCTTGGACGATATGGTGATCTTGGACGATATCCAATCTATGTTAATTCGTTTTTGAAATGTATTATGTACTGGCTGAAAATAACTAGAATAGAAGAAATTAAAATACCACTTAAACCTTACAAAATAATGCGAAATCTGGATTGTAATGGCAAGAAGACATGGGCTACTAATGTTCGCCATTGCTTAACTTTTCTAATGGGTTTGCTTATGTTTGGGACAACCAAGGAGTTGAAAATGTATCAGGATTTTTTTAATGTTTTAAACAAAGAATAATTGACTGCAGATGGCAGGACTGGCATGACCACATCTATAGTAGTGACAGATTTGCGCAATACAGACTCTTTAAAACAACGCATATGATAGAACCGTACATTAAAATGGATATGAATAGACATTAAGAGCGCGCTAAGTAAGTTTCGATTTGGCTTTTCTGACATTGCGTGTCATTGTTTTAGGTACAGTACCATCAGTGAAAATAAAATAATATGCCGCCTATGTAATCTAGATAGGGAAGATGAAGTCCATATCCTTTCTTGCTGTCCTGCTTTTCATGACCTTAGAGTGAAACTTATAAAGCCAAAGTATTTTTCTGAACCCTGTAATTTTAGACTGAACTTACTCCTAGCATCAAGAAATTAAACATTTCTCTTAAATCTTGCTCGGTACATTTATGAAGCACAAAAAGGGTGCGTACTTTATATTCTTAATATTATTGTATTGTGCATATATATTTACTTTTTCCTTGCATTTTCTTTCATGATAATATTTCTGTCACGTGTATTGCAGGTATCACCCCTTCAGTATGAGGCTCTGGCCTTTATCTGAATAAATTTTCGCATTCGCATTCGCATTCTCTCTCTCTTTTCTCTCTCTCTCTCTCTGTCTCTCTTCTCTCTCTCTCTCTCTTCCTCTCTCTCTCTCTCGATGATTTTGTTCATAACTGGTGTAATATGTGTTTGTTTCATTATTTTTCAGTCGGTTCTTTCCTCTATCATCTGTTGTGTCTTTTATTTGTACACCTTCTTTTGCTGTTTCTTACATAATTCAACTGTGCTGCCTCGCTCTTGAGTTATCTTACGCGTATCATGAATGTGTTTGTCTTTAACATGATTTTCTCCATCACTGGTTTCAGTTGTACCTGTTTAATGATCTATATCAGTTCTATCTCTGTCTTTTTTTTGTATTTCATTTTCTCTCTCCTCTCTCTCTCTCTCTCTCTCTCTCTCTCTCTCTCTCTCTCTCTTAATTGCTTGTCACTACGTAACATTGTACCTTCTACGTATTTTCATGTCGTATTGAAAATTATGACATTTTGTGCTTTGTTACTTCTTCCCATTTCTCATGTTCTCCCTCTCCTTTCTTTGCCCCCCCCCCTTCCCCCCTTCCCCCCTTCCCCCGCCCCTTCCCTCACCATCTATTTCTGTCTCTGTCTCTCTCTGTCTCTGTCTGTCTGTCTGTCTTTCTCTCTCTCTCTATCTCTCTCTCTCTCTCTCTCTCTCTCTCTCTCTCTCTCTCTCTCTCTCTCTCTCTCTTCGTAAGAATAATCTGTTCTTTTTGCATGTTGACTAGTGTACTCGCTTTCTTTCCTTGTTTTTGCTATATTGACGCGTGTTTTCTGTGTGCATTCTGATATTTTTGTCTATGTTTGTCCCCAGGGCTGGGTGGAAAAAAAGATATTTAATTTGTTTATCTCATTACTCTGGTAAAATAAATTTTCGTTCGTTCTCTCTCTCTCTCTCTCTCTCTCTCTCTTCTCTCTCTCTGTCTCTCTCTGTCTCTGTCTGTCTGTCTGTCTGTCTGTCTGTCTGTCTGTCTGTCTCTCTCTCTCTCTCTCTCTCTCTCTCTCTCTCTTAATTGCATGTTATTATGTTACATTGTGCCTTTCATGTATTCTCATGCCGTATCAAAAGTGATTACATTCTGTGCTATGTTACTTCTTTTACATTTCTCATGTTCTCCTGCTCCCTTATTTCCCCCTCACTCTCTCTCCCTCCTCCCCTCCCCCCTCCCCCCCTCTCTCTCTCTCTCTCTCTCTCTCTCTCAATTGCATGTTATTATGTTACATTGTACCTTTCATGTATTTTCATGCCGTATCTAAAGTGATTACATTCTGTGCTTTGTTACTTCTTCCTATTTCTCATGTTCTCCTGCTCCCTTACTTCCCCTCACTCTCTCTCTCCCTCCTCTCCTCCCCCTCTCCCCCTCTCTGTGTCTGTCTCTGTCTGTCTGTCTGTCTGTCTGTCTGTCTGTCTGTCTCTCTCTCTCTCTCTCTCTCTCTCTCTCTCTCTCTCTCTCTCTTGTCTGTCTTTCTATTCCAACTTTTGTGTGCACTTTGTCATATTCAATTCATTGACTGTTTTATACTTGCCAACTGTTGCCCATTATAGTATCTTTCTGTACGCCTCCACCCCACTCCACTTCTACCCCCTCATGTATTTCTTTTTCCTTTCTATTTTTTTTTCATTTAATATTCCGTATGATTGCATGACCGTTTTTATCTATATATTTTTTATCTTTTGTTCATCTATTATTTCATTTCACGGCATATTGTAGTCCGTACCCAGCGCGAGGACTGGTTGTAAAAAAAGCACATCAGCGCTTATCTCTTATCCTTGTAAATAAAGAATCTCTCTCTCTCTGTCTCTCTGTCTCTCTCTCTCTCTCTCTCTCTCTCTCTCTCTCTCTCTCTCTCTCCACACACACCTCTCTCTCTCTCTCTCTCTCTCTCTCTCTCTCTCTCCTCTCTCTCTCTCTCTCTGCTTGGCTGCTAATAAGATGGTTTTTAAACTGCGGAGAAAAAAAATTGCGATTTTTTCACGAAGAACTTGTCCATCACTCATTTTCATGATTTCCCAGCTCTGCTAGAAAATGTCCTCAAAACTCTCAAGTAGGAACTGTTCCCCCCCTCCCCCCCCCCCCTTCCCCCCGTGTTTCTTCGAAATAGAAGAAGGAGGGAACCATACGGTAGTGGTTCTTCGACTGACACCAGTGAATCAACCTTCACAACCGACGCGAAATGACGGTAGTGTATCGCCGTAAATGTCCATGACATGTGTCCACGGACAGGAACACAGCCGAGGCCCACAGGAATTCAGTGACTCGAGACCAAAGGGCAAGTCCAGCTTCTTCTTCCTCTGCACTCTTTCATCCAACCGCTCCAAGTTTGTTTTACAGTGAAGTGAACACTACCGCGATCGACACGTTCCAAGACAACCAGATGACCTGTACTGGTGAATGTGCAAGTCAGTCTGCAAGTGCATCATGTTTTCCGACCCAGCCTACAGTGACAGTGCACCCTGACAGTCAGTTAGCATTTAGAAAGTACAGCAATGATTGGAAATGTTGATGACATTAGAGAAGATTTGGACAGTGTGAATTGTGGTGCTCCTGTGAATGTGACACAACCAGCAGATAGAAAATGTGACACACTGACACAGCAGACGAGAGACAACCGATCGGAAGCTGACAAAGAGGTCAGTGTTTACAGTGGAACTAACGACCCAGCGAAGCAACAGAATGGGAATAAAATGTGGGAGGAAATTATGATCCATGGACAGCATTCTCGCCAGTTTCCTTAAAAACAGAGAAGAGACAGGCAGTGTGTGCATCAGTGCTGGAGAGGATCGGAACCCTTGTCAGGACACGTCATAAAATAATGGTTTTTTTTTATGATATTGCAGTAGCAATCGTGACTTAAAAGATCAATAGACACTTGATATTATGGGTCTAGTTACTACCGCCTTACGGATTCCATATCGCGAAGTTTTATCTACAAAATGGCATGTTGTATCTGATTCAGTCGATTCTTCATATTCAGATTTCCGTTCTTTATGCTTTATTCTTACCTTCTGAAAATTCGTTAGTTCTTTCGTACTCTGTCCATGTATTTGTTTGTGTGTGTCCATGTATTTGTGTGTGTGTGTGTGTGTGTGTGTGTGTGTGTGTGTGTGTGTGTGTGTGTGTGTGTGTGTGTGTGTACGTGCGCGCGTGCGTGTGTGTGTGCCTCTGTGTGTGTGTATGTGTGTGTGTGTGTGTGTGTGTGTGTGTGTGTGTGTGTGTGTGTGTGTGTGTGCGTGCGTGTGAGTGTGTGCCTCTGTGTGTGTGTGTGTGTGTGTGTGTGTGTGTGTGTGTGTGTGTGTGTGTGTGGTGTGTGCATGTTTCTATGTGTGTCCGTGTGTGTGTGTGTGTGCTAACTTGTTTGTCTTGCATAATTTGCCAAGAGGGATGCCATCATGGAATAACAAAAATTGTTTCTTCTCTCTTTAACGGTCTGTCTATCTCTTTCATGGTGTAAGGTTATACTGTTATGAACGGTCTGTCTGTCTCTTTCGTGGTATAAGGTTATACTATAGTTTGTACTGCTGCGGTGATGGAAATGACAAATGTACCAGTAGCAACTGTAACTGCAACAGCAGCAGCTTCAGTAGTAGTAGTTGTGACAGTAATAGTTGTAATTATGGTCGTGGTGTTAAAAGTGGTAGCAGTAGCAGTAGCGGCAATGGCAGCAACAGTAGTAGTGGGACAGTTGTTTTGTTGTTATTGTCATCGTCGTCGTTGTCGTTGTGTTTGTTCATGACAGACTGTGTCTGTGCAGGGATACGAGGCGGGACCAAGTATGGGAGAGCATGGAGTCGGGGGTGAACTCGAAATGGACAAGAAAGCCAAAAATGAGAAACCAAAGGGAGACAAGAAAGCCAAAACGGAGAAACCAAAGGGAGACAAGAAAGCCAAAAAGGATCAAAATCGAGACGGAGGGGGGAGCCAAAGAGAAGAAAATGTATTGGATCCACAAGAAAGTTCAAGGAAAAACAAGAAGTGCACACTCATGTAGGAGCATTGACGAAACGAAACTAAAGCAACAGTTCAACGATAATAGTGATTTTATTCAGTTTAGTTCTACCCTTTGATTTTGTTTGTTTGGTGGAAACGTTTGCTGAGTCGTTTCAGTCAAACCTTTTTCAAGACCATGAATTATATGTAAAACCGGACATGAAATTTACTACACAGGGACGGTGCACAGGAGGACTGGTTTGTATGAAACATAAAAGTCTTATCCCGTACGTGCACCAAGTGGATTGTGACAGTCTGTATACAATGTTATATAGATTCGATACAGACTTTTTTGCTTTGATAAGACTGTCCTACTTGTGTGTACCTATGTATCTCCAGAGAATGCACCCTTCTATGCATTAAATGGCTTTGATGATTGGATTGGAATGCTGGAAGATTGTATTGTAAATAAGTTGTTGTCCTTTGATAATACTGAATTACTGTTCTGTGGTGACATGAATGCAAGAACCTCAAATATTTCTCCGGAAACTATATACGATTGTGATCTATATACTAACTTTAAGGAAATAGATAGTAAATATGAAAGATGCTCTCAAGACAAGATATTAAATCTGTCTGGAAAAAAAAACTACTTGGCATGTGCACTGTATTGGGACTGACAATTTTAAATGGAATATGTAATGGCGATCTCGGAAAGTCGTTTCACATACGTTTCGGATGTAGGGAGCAGTGTAAATGACTACTTTCTAGCATCTATAGAATAGTTTTCACTAATGTGTAAGCAGATGACTCTGAATGTGATGGAAAGATATGAGTCTGACCACTTACCGCTAGTACTGCGCATTGGAATGCAAAATGATCAGTCAAACGACAATTTTGTTCCTAATGTAGATGGTAATCAGTTTATTGTTATATATTGCTGGAACCAAGACTTCAGTCAACATTGTTGTTCATCAATGAATTCACCAAATGTTCTAGAAAAGTTAGATGTCGCTGAAAATCTTATTTCTGTGGACGCGAACGACGCACTGAATTTGTTTAACACAACGATCAAAGACCAAGCAGAAATCATGAGGAAATTTGTTTAACACAACGATCAAAGACCAAGCAGAAATCATGAGAATTTGTTTACACAAGATCAAGACCAGCAGAATCATGAGAAATTGTTAACACAACGATCAAAGACCAAGCAGAAATCAAGAGGAACTTTGTTTAACACAACGATCAAAGACCAAGCAGAAATCATGAGGAAAACTATACGAACAAACAAGAATGTTATACAGAACTGGTTTGACAAAAAATGCAGAGTAGCAAAACGTAAACTTCGTAGTTTATTCACAATTTTCTTAAAGACAATGGATAAAAATGAGTATTGTTCTGCATTGCGAGAAGGGAATATAAAAATTTAAATGAAAGAAAACAGAAATAACATGATGATTCCCTTTTGAACGATCTTTTGTCTTCGGCCAAAATTCAGCAGTTATTCTGGAATACTGTACACAAGATTTCTAAAAAGAAAATACGAATTGCAAATAACATTCCGGTGCAGGTTCTTACACTTTAAAATATCTTTTGGATAAGAACGATGTGGAATCCATTGAGACTGACAATGTGTTGAGTAATGAAGAATATACTTTTAATAGACCAATACCAAGAGATGAAATATCATCAGCCATTACGAAATTAAGAAATGGTAAAAATGCCGTTCCCAGTGAGTTTTCTTTATTTTTTTTTTTAGTTGAATTGTTTCATTAACTATTTGACACAGGGATTTATCCTGAAGATGGAAAAGAATCCTTAATACTACCCTTATTTGAGAAAGGGGAGATAAACTATGCAAACAATTATAGAAGCATTTCTTTGTGTTATGTATGTAGTAAACTTTATAGTTCAGTAATCAATAATATGATTGGATATCTCAGAATGAAATAACTGGTGAAATCAAGCAGGATTTTAAAAAGGTTATTCTACGATTGATCACATGTTTAGTCTACTAGCTGCAGTTCAAAATCAATTTGTAAATAACAAGAAGCTGTATGTGACGTTTGCAATATTTGAAAAAGCTTTCGATTCAGTTTAACGGAAAGCATTATGGCCTATTTTGAAAAAAAAAGGAATTAAAGGTAAGTTGTATCGTTGTGTAAAAGGCATGTATAAAGAGGTAAAGCCAAGAATGAGAGCGGGAGCAAAATTATCAGATTTTGTTAAGTGTACGAGAGGGGTTAAACAAGGGGATGTTTGTAGTCCAGTTTTATTTTCTCTGTTCATAAATGAATTGGCTTTGGAGATTATTCAAAATGGACAACATGGTGTTACTTTTGCTCTCTTGGGATTGTTTGTACATTATTTTTGCCAACGACATTATTTTACTGTCTACAACTGTTGTTGGTTTTCAAAGGCAGTTGAACAGCTTGTATTCAGCTCATACTAAATTAGAATCAAAAGTTAATATGAATAAGACCAATATTAGACTGTTTTGTAAAGGTAGATATTTGGCACGTAATGAGAAATGGATCTTCGGGGGTGAATACATCGGTGTAGTCAACGCATACAAGTATCTTGGAATTCATTTCACAATCAGATTATGTTTCACTTTGGGGTGTCAGGATAGAGCAGATAGGGCAAGGAGAGCAGTCACAGTTATTCTTCATATCTTATATGAATTGAATAGTAGCACATTTTCTGTTTTTCGAAAGTGATTCTAACAGTATGGAACTGAAATTTGTGCTTTTGAGAAAAACGTTGAAACAGAGAATGTTCATTTGTATGCAATGAAAAGATTTTTGAATGTCGACAATCGAACACCAAATGATTTAGTTTATGGCGAACTTGGAATGTATCCAAAGATATTAATTCAATTTTTGAATGTATTAAGTGTTGGCTGAAAATTACCAGAATGGAGCAAACCAAGATACTATTTAAAGCTTATAAGATGTTGCGATATTTTGATGGCAATGGCAGAAGACATGGGCTACCAATGTTAGTCAGTGCTTAAATGCTTATGGCTTTGCTTATGTTTGGGACAACCAGGGCGTTGAAAGTATATTCGGATATTTGAAATGTTTCAAATAAAGAATGATTGATTGCAGATGGCAAGACTGGCATGACCATATCTATAGCAGTGACAGATTTGCACAATACAGACTCTTTAAAACAGTACATGTGACTGAACCATACATTCAAATAAATATGAATAGGTATATTAAAAGTGCATTGAGTAACTTTAGATTTTGACAATGCTTGCCATCGGTATAGATATAGTGTTCTGAAAGATAACGAATTGATGTGTAATCAGACAAAGGAAGATGAAATACATTTTCAATTTGCTGTCATGCACTCAGTGGCTGAATATTATTTTAACCCTTGTAGTTTTAGGGTCAACTTATTGTTGGCATAAAGCTAAATATTATTTTGACCCTTGTTGTTTTAGAGTTAACTTATTGTTACCAACCATAAATGAAAATGTCCTCTTCAATTTTGCTATGTACATATATGAAGCTCCAAAGCGAATACGAACAGTATATTCATAACAGTTTGCGTGGTGTGTATATATGTAATGGCTTTTTCTTTCCATTAAATTTACTGAGAATCCTTCTTGTGTGTTGTATTGGGGGTGTCACCCCTTCAGTATGGGTTATGGCCTCAATCTGAATAAATCATTCGCATTCGCTCTCTCTCTCTCTCTCTCTCTCTCTCTCTCTCTCTCTCTCTCTCTCTCTCTCTCTCTCTCTCTCTGCATGTGTTTAAGCAGCGATTGATCGATTGGAGATGGCAAAATGTGAGTAGGCACCTGAATAACAGTGAATGTTTTAATACTTACATGTTCTGTGACTCTCTACACTATGTACCGAAATATCTATCCTTAGACATTGATAGACAATTGAAAAATATTATGACAAGATTTCGTTTTGGTACCTCCGCCTTGAAGGTGCGTTTGTATCAATACAGAAGGCATTAAACACAGAATCTATGATACCCATTATGTAACGTGTCTGTTGAAAATGAATTACATTTAACAACATTTAACGTTGTGCTGTCCTTCCTTAGACAGTTTAAGAAAACAGTATATTGCCAATAAATATTACAAAAATCCTAATACCTTCCGTTTCTAGTTATTAATGTCTTCTAATCACATTGACACCGTAAGGAAACTGCATCTTTTGTATCAGGCATTCAAGGTGAGAGCAGTCGTTTTATCATACTTTTTGTCATGAAAGCTGTATATGTGTTAACATACTGTCTTTAAATTTGTTAATCAATATGTTGTACACGCCCCTTCACTGGGACTGTGGCCTTTACAGAATATATTCGAGTTCGAGTTCGAGTTCGAGTTCTCTCTCTCTCTCTCTCTCTCTCTCTCTCTCTCTCTCTCTCTCTCTCTCTCTCTCTCAACAAGTTGTTCTACTTCCACCCACCCCCTTCACGGCATTTGCATTACTATCTTCCTCTGGGACAAAACTGAAGAAGTTCAAAACAATTCCTCTACGAGCAAGATCAAAACGACTTCGAAGACGCACACTCTGTCTTAAGGAAAAGCTAAATAAACCTTTGTGTTCCCCAATCTACTCATATAGGGTACAGTTCCAACAGCTCAAAGAAGACACGGAGGTTCTAAGTGTAATCAAACGAGATATGGAAAACGCATTTTTATCATTGATTGAGGACACGAAAACAGCGACAAAAAAAACGA
Organism: Conus canariensis; assembly: GCA_033310375.1. Taxonomy (NCBI): domain Eukaryota; kingdom Metazoa; phylum Mollusca; class Gastropoda; order Neogastropoda; family Conidae; genus Conus; species Conus canariensis. The sequence goes on along the minus strand of CM065716.1, from coordinate 68,082,265 downwards.
ACTGAAAACATTAATACAGATAGGCAGGGATTCTGCTGACTCAAGAACCGAGGATCTTGAAAGCAGAATATCTCAGTTAACAGAATCCATATACTTTTTGAAAAACGAAAACCAGTCTCTGAAATCTCACCTTGGCAATGTCCGCTCTGAAATGAACGTGAAATCCAGAAAGTCAACCGTTGACGCCAACACACCAGTCAGCATTGAAGAAACAGACTGAAAAGATACAGGCAATCCAACACACAAATCAGCACTTAAGAAACAGACTTAAAGGACACAGGCAATCCAGCACAACATCATCATCTCGCCCACCTCTCACACTAGTTCCCTGGACACTGACCACACCAATCAAGAACTGTGTTCCGCCAGTCCTGTCGTCGCACTGTCAGAGCAGCACTCATCCGTTCATTGCAGCGACAGTATGTGGAATGACAGCCCTCTTCACATGTAGACAAGTCCTCGACATTGGAAGTTCACCCATCTGATGTAAGCACCAAAATCACCAAACATAACCGCCCCAGTGACACACACTCGAATCCAGAAGAAATCCTTACCAAACCTGACAGTGGTGACAATAACCCTTCTTTTCCTCAACAAACTACTCCATTCTCGTCGGTAATGTGTTTGCTCCCTTGTCCAACTGTGAAACATATGACAATACACCCAGTGACAGTTGTGTTCAACAACACCAGCATCCTAAGGTGACAAGAAGAATTTCCCCATCTTCCGGGAAAACCAGCCATAGACTCTCTCTTTGTGACATTTTATATTCTACATCAGTTAATGATCAAGCTTCTGCTCTCATAACTGGTGACTCTACCCTAAAATATCTTGATCCAAAAGACTGGCTTTTTTTTTTCTTTTTTTTTTCTGTCCCAACCTCTGCCCCACCTCAGAGGCACTGTATCCACGCCGCTCATTCCGACACCCTGTCCACAGCCACAGCCCAGTCGGCCCCGCTGTAGCCCTGGCACCGGCAATCCACAGGGGGCAGCCAATTGCAATTCGTCAAGAGGCAACCCACCGGAGGAGACACTGCACTGCTGCCGAGTCACTTCGGTGGTGTTCAGTGGCGCCTGTTCTGATCTAACATACGCAGGACACCACCTACTAAGCCCCCTACTGACGACAATAATTGCTTAGTCGCGGAGCCGGCGTGAGTGAGCTCTCCCTCCGGAGGGCGCCACCACGTCCATCCAACGACAGCCCCCATGGACTCGCCGATACCGGTGACCCCGACGGAACCAAACCAAGGCCACAGACGTGGAGAGGTCATCGAAATTGAGGTCACCATGAGAGCAGGGCATGGAAGGCCACAATACTTGAGACATTTTTTTTATGCTGATCGATGAGAATGAGGATGATTAAGACGATGCTACAGATTTCCATTTCGGTCTGAGACTACATGACAGGGCTGTACTCTACGCTTCCTTTCATAATATATCCCGGCGTCAACCAGGCCCGAGAGATACATGCACCTGCAGTGTTGGTCAGGAAATTGGAGCAACACTCTCAGAAACGCATCCATTTAAGTGGATGAAACTCGACTGTGTGGTCCCAGTCTTCCCAACTGAGTCCGCAGCAAACTCAACTCTGGGTAGGAGCCGGTCGGGGCAGAAAAACCCACATGACTCTGATGGGATTCGAACCCACGACCTCCCAGCCGGGAGTCCGCGACGCTAACCACTTCGCCACGGCGGCTGGTCCAAAAGACTGACTTTGTACTCCTACAACATCTTTAAGATTTGTGTCACAGTTATGTCAACCCACGATTTAGAACGATGGCTTCATAGTCAACCAACTAACAACAAAGTCATCCATGTTGGGATAAATGAATGCCCCTCAGGACAGGTTACTACGACAACAGTGGATACAGTTAATTAGCCTGTGTTATCAACTTTTCCATTCATCTAAGATAGCATTTAGCTCACTAATTCCTGCAAAAGGCAGACACAATCTAAATAACGCTGGTTTTCCTACAAACCGAAATTTGAAGGTAGCATGCTTTGAATCTAAAACCACTTTTTTAGACAACACAGATGCCTTTGTTGCAGTTTCTAGCGCTCCTAAACTAGTCTTGTACCAAGACGCTATCCATCCCAGTTATAAGGGGACAGCTCAGTTATCCTCAAAATTTAAGCGAACTGTCCTGGACTGGCTGGTGGATACATTACCACAGCGTAGTGACTACCAAACAGAGCAGGATCAGCCAAATGCTGGGCAGGGAGCAAACAGTGTTTCACGGGAATTTCAGTCCAGAACCGCTGCCGGCAATGTCAGACTTAACACTGATTTCCGCTCTGACATGCCTGCTGGCCGACAGTTGTTCTCCTCTGCACACCGTATTTCTAATGTCTCCCAATCTGTCAACAGCATCCCTGCTACCCAGCATGGTTACTCACTTAGCTATTCCCCAAGAGCTACCCAGGTACATATTCCTGACTCCCGTCAGTCATACAATCCTAATCTGTCAATGGGTAGTGTTTCTCATTGTGATTCTTACTCACGTTTTCAAGACCGGTCAAATACAGAGGGTCCAAACCAGTCCTCTAGGTATGGTCATGTGCTTCGTTCTGACCCCCAACACCATCAAGATCTTAATAATGATCAAGTCGCAGACCATGCTGTACCTTCCTTACACTCCATGCAGCATTTCCCTTCTTTGACTGAACAAACGAATTATCAGTATCGTCCCTCCAAGTCAGAATCCCTGTTTCACCCTCCTCCACCCCCCGCATGGACTACCCAGCCCGCGTGTCAACACTGCCATGGGGCCAGGGTCACCCTACCATGGTCAGAACCCAGACGCCCTTCCCGCTTCCCATCATCTGAACTCATTACCTGTTACCCAGCTGTTGTCTCCGACCAGTGACATGAAGCACTATTTGCACTGGTTAAACACGATGACCTCCCATGTGTTAAATAGTCTAAATAGTCATTACTACCAACGATGGTGAATCATCATGATGTGTGTGTGTGGGGTGTGTGTGTGTGTGTGGTGTGTGTGTGTGTGTGTGTGTGTGTGTGCTTCTTTCCAGCTTCTTTCAGCAATTTCACTCCACATGCGTGCGCACGCGCACGAGTGTATGTAAAAGAGAGAGGGAAGAAGAGAATGAGGAGCAGGAGGAGGAGCGTGTGTTGGGAGACAGAGATGGAGTGAGAGAGAGGGAGAGAGAGATAGGGCTGTGTTGCAGCTGCCAAACTCGTATTCATGAGTATTTATAGACTCACTGTGCGATCAAAAGAATTGTTCGGCACATAATAGGAAGATACTAAAATTTCCATTTGTACCATCAATTGTTTGCATTTACCGATTACCAACATTTGGACGTGTGGACCTGTACTAGTGTCTGCCTTCTTTGGAGATATGACGTTTATTGATTCATTTCTCACATTACACTAGTTTTCCGCTATTTATTTTGTTCCTTGTATTTTCAACGGCTGGTTGCGTTATTTGCAGTTGCTGCTTGTGCTAATGCTTCTTTCATTTTCTTTTTTTCTTTTTCGTTCTTTGTCAACTTCATACACACGTCTCTTGATATTAATTATTGAAACATTTGCATGTGTGTGTGTGTGTGTGTGTGTGTGTGTGTGTGTGTGTGTGTGTGTGTGTGTGTGTGTGTGTGCGTGCGTGTGTGTGTGTATGTGTGTGTGTGTGTGTGTGTGTGTGTGTGTGTGTGTGTGTGTGTGTGTGACAGACAGACAGACAGACAGACAGACAGACAGAGTACTTTGATTTGTTCATTGGTTTTCTTGATTTATGTGTGGATTACTTTGAATTATTGGTCATTTATATTGAAGTTCGAAGTGATATCTAGAGCCTCGTTTTTGATATTTTTATGATCCCCAGCCCCTCCTTTGTGTGGTTTCTCTCGTCTCACGTACTGATTCTTTTCGATGTCTATTATTTATCTTCATTGAGCTGTGCTTCTACTATATATTCACTTACCATCCCTGAAATTGTAGTATATGTGCAAGTCATTTTGTAATTGAGGGCACTGTACATTTTTGCTCGCTTCAGTTCGCTAAAATGCTCATTGTAAACACTTGGCCTTCCAAGGTCGGCCTTAGAATAGGAATTTCTAAACATAAATCATGTACTTAACAAACGGGAAGAGTTATCATCTATTCTTTATAATTCTGGAAAGCCGTTTCATTTATTTTGCTGTGCTGAGTCTAGATTAACTAAATATATAACTGATAAAGATGTGCCAATACCAGGCTACAGCTATATTCAACTTGACCCAATTCTCCCAGTGCACACAGGTTAATAATACTTTATTCCTTTGAACGTCACGGTATTGAATCTATTTGGGTCGAAGTTAAAATTAAGAAAAGTAAACCCATTTTTATTGGATTTTTATATAGGAACCCATCTGAGCGCATTGACTGGTACGACAAATAATCCACGTCGGTGATTTGAACATAGACCTTCTTCAGATTAATAATCAATAATCCATGATAATTTAGGCCTATTCCAGTTAATTGATATACCGACACGAATTACCCCAACATCCAAAACGCTGATTGAGCATGTTTATGCCAGCAAAAAGACAACATCATTGAAATGTGTTCTCCGTATTGTGGATGTAGTGACCACTCACCGGTATGTGTAACTTGGCTTAAAACAGCCACAACAATTCCTAGACCTGGACATAAAGTTATTACGTACAGATCAGTTGCCTATTTTGACAAGAATTCCTTCCTATATGATTTAGCTCAATCAGCACTATCCAGTGTTTATCATTATACTGATCCTGATCAAGCTTTTGAATTTTGGCATAAAACTTTTATCGACATCTACGATAAGCATGCTCCTTTTATAACTAAAAGGGTCAAATATTCACCTAAGCCCCGTTGGTTGACAGACGATATTCAAAAAGCTATACGGTTACGAGATAATCTGTTAAGAAATAAAAACTTTGAAGAATTCAAGAACTAAAGGAACAAAGTTACATCTATGTTGCGCAGTTCAAAAAAGAGAGATTTCAAAAACTTAGTTTGTAATAGCTCTAACAATAACTCAAAATCAGTTTGGAAAGCGTTAAACATTCTTACTCGTAAGAATTCAGACAAAACATGTGCCGTTCCAACAGAAAGCTCTGGTGATAGTTTAAATCAGCATTTTTCCAACATTGCTGATCAAATAGTAAAAGATGACAGATCTTATATGAATGAACTACAACTTCTCAAAGAATTCTGTGAGTCAAAAACCATTAAAACAGAATTAGTAGTTCCTCCAATAACGATTTATAACGTTTATTTTCATCTTGTTCATATGAAACAGACAGGTGCTCGCAATCCTGACGATCTGGATGGAAAAATTCTAAAACTTAGTGCTCCTCTCATTACTGACTCATTAATTTATTTATATAATCTTTGTATTGATAAAAGTTACTTTCCTACTATTCTCAAGAAAGCCAAAATAATACCGCTCTTCAAATCTGGAGACAAAACAAATCCAAATTATAGACCCATTTCCCTTTTCCCTTGTCTCTTCTTTCTAAGCCGTTAGAAAAGCATATCAATAAATATCAAATCAATATCAAAATCTCATATTACAAAATACAACTTACTACATCTTAACCAATCTGGATTCAGACCTAATCACTCTTATCATAATGCACTGACACATCTTCTTGATCAATGGTTAGAAAACATAGATGATCTAAATTTCACTGGTGTACTGTTTCACTGGTAGACTTTGCAAAAGCATTTGACGTTATTGATCACAAATTGTTACTGAAAAAACTGGCAGTCTATAAATTTTCCACTCACGTCCTTTCTTTAATAGAATTGTTTCTGTCCAGTCGTAAATTTGGTGTGCCACAAGGATCAGTACTTGGTTCTCTTGTTTTTGTTTTGTTTTTTTTACTGTTTATGAATGATCAGCCTCTACATATCAACGGCTCATGTGATCTCTTTGCCGATGATACATCTATCCACTCTAAGCACTCTGACCTTAATCTACTATTCATTAAATTACAAGAGAATATTGATCAGTTAGTGAACTGGACCAAACTAAATCACATGTCCTTAAACGAACAGAAAACGAAATATATGATTATAACTTCGCGACAGAAAAGACAAAATTTAACATCGGCTATGCCACCATTTATATCAGTGACAAGCAACCTGAAGAAGTAAGCACTCACAAGATTTTGGGAGTCACCTTAGACAATAATCTCACTTGGTCACCCCATATCAATTGTATAAGAAAACGTGTATCTCAAAAAAATTTCTAGCGCTCAAAAATCAAAAACTTTCTGAATACAATCGCCCAAAAGCAGTTTTATCACGCGTTTTATCATGTATTGATTATGCGTCAACTCTTTTTCACACTTCTAACATTATTTGTTGAAACCTTTAGTTCGTACTCATAAGCGAGATCTGCAAGCTATTCTTATAAAATCGTCATCATTAACATTACAGGACTATATAAAGCTAGATATTCTTCGTCTGTCATATAGACTTCAGTACAATAAACTAAAACTGAAACTGTACAATAAAGCAATACTGATGTACAGAATGATAAACGGTTTATGCACCTTCGACTCTAGCCGCAAATTTTCCGCTCAACCAATCAAGATACACCAATGACATACATATCCCTAAACCTAGAGCTGATCTTTTTAAGTCTTAACTACTCAAGTGGAACGATTTGGAACTCTTTACCAATAGACATTAAACAAAAAGGTAGTACTGCTTCTTTTAAGGCAGCGTACAAGCAATTACTATTTCAAACAGTTTAACTTAACACATTCACAAGATATTGTATCATTTTGAAACAACGCTGTTTCCTATCCATGAGTGTATAGATTTATTTATGTATGTGTATGTATGTATGTATACATGTATATGTGTATATATATATATATATATATATATATGTGTGTGTGTGTGTGTGTGTGTGTGTGTGTGTGTGTGTGTGTGTGTGTGTGCGCGCGCGTGTGTGTGTGTGTGTGTGTGTGTGTGTGTGTGTGTGTGTGTGTGTGCGTGCGTGCGTGCGTGCGTGTGTGTGTGTGTGTGTGTGTGTGTGTGTGTGTGTGTGTGTGTGTGTGTGTGTGCGTGTGTGTGTGTGTGTGTGTGTGTGTGAGGTTTGAACTCTCAGCGTCTGAGTGTAAAGTGGGAACTCCGACCAACAGAGCCGACTAGACACCCCTACCAATGTCTGCTGACATATTAAAAAAAAAATAAATAAAATAAAAAAAAATAAGTACATGTAATGCCCGTTTGTTGAGGCATGCTGGCAGTTAATGCTTAATCTGCCATGATGCTTATTTTTCCTGTTGCTGTCCGCTACCGATTTTTTTTTCCTGTTTAGTTTTTAACACCAAAAAATCACCCAATGCCATTGTGATATAAAGATGGATAAAATGGCAATCTGCACATGCTTGTTTGTTTGTTTTAAATTCAAGATTTATGCACCATTTATGGGCTAAGGAAGATTCAGACTGAACACAAGAAGTAAACATATTGACACCAAAAATCAAATATGAAATGACATTACTAATTAAAGCGGAGTTTCCTTGCTTGATAAAGTTAGATAGAGTAAGGAGACCAAGGAGACTTTAATTCCTTTTTGCACAATAAATTATTACAGAAATGAAAGACAGGCACGGTTTTCATATGCACAAAAGGTACACGTTTGATTTCATAGAATCGTGCATTGGACACATACATGTATATTACAAAATTAAATACATCTCTTTATTACATACTGTACATATTCTGTCCTCTCCAGGAGAACAGGTTTCTGTCTTATTCAGTTAGCAGTCTGACAATTGCATCAAGATTTTAGAGGAAAATAAAAAGTTAATATTAAGCATGGTAGTTATGTAGTTTCCCTGTGATACACTCTTGCTACGACAAGGCGTCCTCTATGGGGAGCATAGCAGGAATTAAAGCAGAGAAACACGTGTGGATGGATGATCGATGCACTACAGCACGATGTATTGTGATTTAGAATGTGCAGGCGTGGGTGAGTGCGCGCGCGCCCGTGTGTGTGTGTGTGTGTGCGTGTGTGTGTGTGTGTGTGTGTGTGTGTGTGTGTGTGTGTGTGTGTGTGTTGGTGTGTTGAGTGTGTGTGTGTGTGTGTGTGTGTGTGTGTGTGTGTGTGTGTGTGCGTGCGCGCGTGTGTGTGTGAGCGCGCGCGCGCGCATGTGTGTGTTTTTCAGTATGGGCAGAGGAACAATGTAAGTCAATATCATACATTCACATACGGACACATGCAAACACACACACACACACACACACACACACACACACACACACACACACGCACACGCGCGCACACACACACACACACATACACAGACACAATCACACACACTTACACGCACACTCGCACATGCACGTGCACACACATACACACGCGCGCACACGCATGCACGCACACATGCTTAGACGCTTGCACGCACAAACACACTCTGTACGTATTCTTGTCTATTAAAAGTTCCATGTGTATGTGTGTGTGTGTGTGTGTGTGTGTGTGTGTGTGTGTGTGGCGTGTGTGCGTGTGTGTGTGTGTGTGTGTGTGTGTGAAAGAGAGAGATAGAGCGAGAGAGAGAGAGAGAGAGAGAGAGAGGGAGACTTTGACACATTGGTATTTTATTGTCATTACCAAAGAGGTTTTTGACAAGTGGGGGGGGGGGGGGGGGGGGGGGTAACAGAACAATAACATTAACCTCTTCATTTCCTTACAAAAATAGAACACATTTATTCCAAGTATGTATCAAATCAAATGTTAGCAAAAACAAATAAACTCGAAACATCTCCGTATGTCCTCGCACACAGGAGTAATACAGTACCGTTAAACACACACACACACACACACACACACACACACACACACACACACACACACACACACACACGCACACGCACACACACACACCAGAAATTGTAAGACTGACTGGACCATCCACTCAATCAGATTATGATATTGTATCTTACTGATTTCCTCCACATGCGATCAGTGATATTATTCGGTCATATATCTCTTATGATGCCTTATCTTAAATTTGACTATCCTTCGTCTGTCTAATTTTCAAGGCTTCCGCGATGAATTTCGCAACCGATTTAATTACAAGTTCGTCATCTGATGATAACACAGCAGAGACATCTTGTCTTTGAGCTATTTCTAACTGGAAAAAATGAACAATTTGTCCTCACTTGATTGTAGGCAGTACAGTATAACAGAAAGTGTTCTTCGTTGTCAATAATGTGTCTACATGCAGGACAAGGTGATTCTGTGGATGTTTCATATTCAAACCATCTTTTGTTTGCATTAAAACCTAAAGTTCTCAACCTGAATCTTGCGTGATTTATTCTGTGCCATGTATCTGTTATATTATGTAGAAACCTTTCAGAATGAAACACATTTTTAAATGAGAAAAACCAGCGATAATTTTCTTTACTTTCCATATCTGAGTGCCAGTTCTGTTTAAAAGAACAAATAAGCTTGTCTTTAAATTCCGCAATGAACTGTTGTTCGTTTCCTACGTCCTCGCTCATCCACACAATTACAAAACCCTGTTCGGAGAGAATTTCGCTGACACTTTTCAATGCTCAGTCACTTGGTAATACTTGTAAAAAGAAACGATCTGCCGTAAATGACTTTATACTCTCCAATGATATCGACATTCTTTGTGTAACGGAAACGTGGTTCAAGGAAAGCGGCGATGAACCAAAGCTACGTGACCTCGCCCCAGCTGGCTATACCACCAAGTCCTTCCCCCGCCCCACCACGACCTGCGGGGGCGGAATCGCATTCGTCATCTCGGATAAGCTGCTCCCCTATTGCTCTTTTGACTCGTCTTTTGATTTTCAGCATCGGACCTTTGAACTTGTTCACCTGAAACTGTCCCTACCTAGCGCTCCTGTCACTAACATTTTTGGGATTTATAGACCGGTACCCAGCAGAAAGAACAAATTTACGCCCAGCATGTTTGTCAACGAACTTCCAGACTTTCTTGAATTTGTAAATGACCGTCCAGGAACATTGTTATTGATCGGCGACTTCAACTTCCATTTCAATAAGCCCACAGTTGGATACACGCCCGAAGTGTTAGAAATTTTAGATACTTTCGGACTCCAGCAGTCCGTGAATGAAATGACGAACAAACAGGGTAACATAGTAGACTGGGTAGTCTACAGAGACAGTGATCATCTTCTCAAATCCTCAACCGTTGACAATAACCTAGCATCGGATCATTATGCTGTGAAGTGTGAATTAGATATCGTTAGGCCCGCCGTTCCAAAGACTTACAAGGAAGTTAGGAAAATTTCTGCTATCGATATAGAGGCTTTCAAATCTGATCTGAGCACGGCCATACCGAGCGAGCCATCGGCCTGTCAGCTGACCTCTGCCCTCCGTGCCATGCTTGATAAGCATGCTCCAGTGAGCAGGCGCTTGATCACTGATCGCTCACTGTGTCAAAGGCACAACACAGTGGGTCCCGAGTTGTCCGAGGCCAAGCAGGAGAGGAGGGGGGCTGAGAGGCGATGGCGCGCCACGGGACTGACTGTGCACAGGGAAATATATCAAACTGCGAGAAATCATGTTACTGACATTGTTCATCAAGCAAAAACTTTGTTCTATTCTTCAAAGATATTGGCCTGTAATACGGCCAAGCAACTATTTAATGTCACAAATAGTCTCCTAGGCAAAGTCAGCTACTCCCCCCTTCCCACCATCTTCCAAACTCAAGAGCTCCCTCAGAAATTCTTAGAGTTTTTCAATGGAAAAATTGACACTATCCGTGAAAAGCTAGATTCTACTGCACCTGTACATCCTCTGAATGACAAAGTTTACTGTGGACCTCCTTTGGCTTGTTTAAGTCCTGTTAGTCAAGACTATGTCAAAAAACTTTGTTTGCGATGCAGCCCTAAATCATGTGAACTTGATGCCATTCCCACTAACTTGCTCTTTCAGTGCATTGATGATGTCCTACCCCATCTTACTCATGTTATCAATACCTCTTTATCCTCTGGTCACGTTCCTGAAATCTTCCGGTCCGCAGTGGTACGTCCATTGATCAAGAAACCTTCATTAGATAAAAAATGTTTTAAAGAATTATCGGCCTGTATCAAATTTGTCATTTCTATCAAAATTATTGGAGAAGATCGTTTTGGAACAAATTCTAGAACATCTCGAAAAGAATCACCTTTTGAATCCTCATCAATCTGCTTACAGACAAGGCCATAGTTGTGAGACAGCACTCCTCCGTATAGTCAATGACCTCCTCTGCGGGCTTGACGATGGGAACGTTTCCTTATTAGCGATGTTAGACCTCTCTGCAGCATTTGACACGATCGATCATAATATTTTGTTCTCACGGCTTCAAACTTCCTTTGGATTCAAAGACACAGCTCTCGACTGGATTATCTCTTACTTGACTGGACGGACTCGGACAGTGTGTGTACAGGGAAGATACTCAGACAGTTCTCCTCTTAGGTACGGTGTGCCTCAGGGTTCTGTACTTGGGCCAGTCCTTTTTGTGCTGTATGCTAGTCCTGTGTCTGACGTCATCAGTAGTCACACCATGTCGCATGAGAGCTTTGCTGACGATACTCAGCTTCATCAGTCGGCTCCCATTGCTGAAACTGACTCACTGATTTCTCGGATGTGGGGCTGCATTGCAGACCTGAAGGACTGGATGACAACCAACAAACTACAACTAAACGACGACAAGACGGAACTCATGTTCGTGACAAAACAGCCTAACCATCCTTCTCTGCCTTCAACTGTCACTATCAACGACTGTGCTGTCTCTGTCTCCACCTCTGTCCGCAGTCTAGGGGTCATACTTGACCAATCCCTCTCCTTTGAGAAACAGGTTTCAAATATTTGCAAGATTGCCTATTTAGAACTAAGAAGAATCAGCTCTGTACGTCACCTTCTCTCTACAGATGCTACAGAAACTCTCATTTGTGCATTTGTCTTATCTAGAATAGATTACTGCAACTCACTTTTGGCCGGCCTTCCAAAATACCTGATAGAAAGATTACAGCGAATCCAAAATCATGCAGCCCGAGTCGTCTGTAGAGCAAGAAAACATGCTCACATTTCGCCTCTCCTCCACTCTCTTCACTGGCTATCTGTCTCAAACCGTATCTCGTACAAAATCTCAACTCTCACTTTCTCTGCTCTCTTTGAAAATGGACCTTCTTATCTCTCAGATCTCCTTAAAATCTACACCCCCTCTCGACAACTACGCTCCTGTGCTGACGACCGCCTTCTGCGAATGACTCGCTTCAGGACTACTACTGGTGAAAGATCTTTCTCTTTTCAAGCTCCAGCGACGTGGAACAGACTGCCAGACTGTCTCAGACATTCAGATTCTGTCTCTTCTTTCAAGTCTAAACTTAAAACCCATCTATTTTCTCATAATTAGTCAATGCTGTGGGGAGGGGGGGGGGGGTACAACCTAACTCATAGCCGTCTGGGCCTTTTCAAATGTAGCGTATGTGTATGTTCTCTATTATATGTATTTGTTGTATGATTGAACGTTATAGGATTAAGTTTTTGTAGTGATATTTGAAGAATAAGTGAATGTCACATTGGTAGGATTAGGATTTGTTAGTTATTGTAGTAATAGTATTTGTAGTTGGGTGTAAGGTGTATTATTGTATATGAGAAGGGTGAATGTAGTATGACTTTGTAAAGCGCTTAGAGAAATTCGTTTGATAAAGCGCTATATAAGAAATCATTATTATTATTATTATTATTATAACTTTCTTTACTTTATGAGCCCAGTTTTCTTCACCTTTTTCCCTTTAGAAAAGCATCGTATCATAGGCTTGCCTGCTCAAACGGGACAGAGGTAGCTTCAAGATCTTCAACCAGTACTTTATGCATTTCACAAATGTACGTATAAACAAAGGGTATCTGCCCAGAGAGAGAGAGAGAGAGAGAGAGAGAGAGAGAGAGAGAGAGAGAGAGAGAGAGAGAGAGAGAGAGAGAGAGCGTGTCCGTGTGTAGACTTGTGCAATGACCTGTTGGTGTTACTGCCATTCTCACCCCTTATTATCTGGCGGGCAAATAGACGCCCTTACTGACGTCAAGATTACGTGACAGCTATGGTAGACGACCTCCCCTCCCCTGCCTCCTCCTCTCTCTCTCTCTCTCTCTCTCTCTCTCTCTCTCTCTCTCTCTCTCTCTCTCTCTCTCTCTCTCTCTCTCGCTCGTGACGGTGTACAGTATCAGCACACCTGATGACAGGTAATGATGGGGTAAGGAGGGTGGGGGTGTCACTTTAAGATGGATGAAAGCCAAGTCAGTTGAAGCTTATTTTCTCACCAATGCCCCCCCCCCCACACCCCCACCCCCCCCCGCTCGCTCTCTCTCTCTCTCTCCTCTCTCTCTCTCTCTATCTATCTATCTATCTATCTATCTCTAACTTCATGGACCAGTTGTGTCCTCATCAACGCCTCTCTCTCTGACGTCATGGACCAGTTGTGTCCTCACCAACGCCTCTCTCTCTGACGTCATGGACCAGTTGTGTCCTCACCAACGCCTCTCTCTCTGACGTCATGGACCAGTTGTGTCCTCACCAATGCCTCTCTCTCTGACGTCATGGACCAGTTGTATCCTCTCCTATGCCTCTCTGTCTGACGTCATGAACCAGTTGTGTCGTCTCCAATGCCTCCCTCTGACGTCATGGAACAGTTGTATCCTCACCAGCCCCCCCCCCTCTCTCTCTCTCTCTCTCTCTCTCTCTCTCTCTGACGTCATGGACCAGTTGTGTCCTCTCCAATGCCTCTCTGTCTGACGTCATGGACCAGTTGTGTCCTCTCCAATGCCTCTCTCTCTCTCTCTCTCTCTCTCTCTCTCTCTCTCTCTGACGTCATGGATCAGATGCGTCCTCATCAATGCCTCTCTCTCTCTCTCTCTCTGACGTCATTAACCTGTTACGTCCCCACCAATGCCTCTCTCTGACGTCATGGACCAGTTGTGTCCTCACCAATGCCTCTCTCTCTGACGTCATGAACCAGTTGCGTCCTCACCAATGCCTCTTTCTCTGACGTCATGAACCAGTTGTGCCCTCACCAATGCCTCTCTGTCTGACGTCATGAACCAGTTGTGTCCTCACCAATGCCTCTCTCTGACGTCATGGACCAGTTGTATCCTCACCAATGCCTCGCTTTCTGACGTCATGGACCAGTTGTGTCCTCACCAATGCCTCTCTGTCTCTCTCTGTCTTTCTCTCTCTCTCTCTCTCTCTCTCTCTCTCTCTCTCTCTCTGACGTCATGGACAGTTGTTTCCTTACCAATGTCTGTCTCTCTGACGTCATGGACAGTTGTGTCCTCACAAATCTCTCTCTCTCTCTCTCTCTCTCTCTCTCTCTCTCTCTCTCTCTCTCTCTCTCTCTCTGACGTAATGGACAGTTGTGTCCTCACCAATGCCTCTCTCTCATTGACGTCATGGACCAGTTGTGTCCTCACCAATGCCTCTCTCTATGACGTCATGGACAGTTGTGTCCTCACCAATGCCTCTCTCTCATTGACGTCATGAACCAGTTGTGTCCTCACCAATGCCTCTCTCTATGATGTCATGGACAGTTGTGTCCTCACCAATGCCTCTCTCTCATTGACGTCATGAACCAGTTGTGTCCTCACCAATGCCTCTCTCTCTGACGTCATGGACAGTTGTTTCCTCACCAATGCCTCTCTCTCTCTCTGACGACATGAACCAGTTGTGTCCTCACCAATGCCTCTCTCTCTCTCTCTGACGTCATGGACAGTTGTTTCCTCACTAATGCCTCTCTCTCTGACGTCATGGGCCAGTTGTGTCCTCACCAATATATATCTCTCTGACGTCATGGACCGGTTGTGTCCTCACCAGTGCCTCTCTCTCTCTCTCTCTCTCTGACGTCATGGACTCGTTTTGTCCTCACCTAAGGGCTGAAATGTGTGTCAACTAAGGGGAAGGTCATATACTTGAAGATTGTGATTGTGACCCCCTCCCCACCCCCCTCAGAAAAAAAAAAGGGGGGGGGGAGCAATTGGTGGGGAGTGGTTCTTTTGATCAATTATCAGTTGAACATTAAATGCTAGCTCAAATTCATGGTAGGCTTCAAAA
>CM065716.1:68057179-68062179 GCA_033310375.1 Conus canariensis | reverse complement strand
GGTTATTCAAAATTGTTGTGAACAGTTTTCCAACACAACTCAAAAGTGTTATACCTCTATAACTGTTACAGTCCAATTTACTACCTTTTTCTTTGTATATTGGCAGAATAAGTCCAATCAACCATTTTTCTGGTATGGTCCCTGTATCAAGAACATTATTGAAAAGTTTACAATAACTTGTTTTGAGAACTGGGATGCTTTGTTTTATATACTCATTTCGTATTTTATCTATCCCACAAGCCTTTCCATTCTTAAGTTGCTGTACAGCTTTTTCAACGTCTTCGTCACTTATTGGTGCATTTAGAAATTCAAGATCATATTGCAAGTCACAGTCAATATCACTTTCATTCTCAACACTATCTGGTTGTACATTCAATGATTTAAAATGTAAGAAAAGATCATCCATACTAACAGGGCATTCATTTCTCTTTTTGATTTTAATGTTTTCCCAATATTCTCTTGGTCTATTAGCTTTTAGATTACGAATCTTCTTATGCCAGTGTTTTGTGTAAACTCTATACGATTTTCTGAGAACTTTTTTGTATTCTTTACTGCTAATTTCAGCCTCTCTACGGTTGGGACTAGAATCATTTAATTTAGTTCTATGTTTGGCTGTAAAATACTTTTTTCTATGTTCCCTGCATGTGGCATCAAACCACGGCTTATTTTCATGGCTTTTGTCTGACTTTTGCTTTGTACCTTTTGACACATTTTTTACTTCTCCTAGAGTGTCTTTAGCTGTTTCTAACAGAATTTGTGATAACAATGTATAGGCATCGGCAACAGAAGCGTTTTCATTGTCAAGTATATTGTTTAATTCCTCTATGTTTTTAATAAGTAAGTTTTCTTTAAACATCTCACCTTTAGATGGATCCCACTGCTTAATGTTTGTATCAAACAAAGGTCTTCCTGTTTCTGGACATCTTACACTTCTAATATTTTCATTGGAGTTTGAACTTTGATTGTTTGATCTTCTCCACGAAATGCTGAGAGATACAAGAATTGGGTTGTGAACATCTGAAAGCATGGCGTCAAAGGGATCAACACTAAAGTCAGCAATATGTGTGAACAAATATGGTGAACCCAACATATAATCAATCACAGTACATCCACTACTAGTGCATCGATCAATACCTGCGTCTCTGCCAACTCTCCCATTGAACATAAACAAATTCTGTGATTTGCAAAAATCAGTTAGTCGATAACCATAGTTATTAGGTCGACGTACATCCTGTGAACATCTTGCAATAGGGATATCAAAATCTTCAATACACAAGGGAAAACCATCAGCAATAATGTCATTGATATTTGTATCAAGCTTCAGGAAATCAGGCAAACATTTTAGTATAAGCATTAAAATCTCTCATAAGAAGTACATTGCAGTTAGAATCATGACGTGTAAGACTAGATTCCAAATCATCAAAACAGTTCACTGAACCATAAGCAGTTCCCTCTAGGGGAATATAAACTGAACCGACGAGCAGATCTTTATCATAACCTGTCAACAGTTTGTTGATTTTCAACCACAAAACACAGCACTATCACCATTGGCTTCAGGTTCCAATACCTGAATAAAATCTTCATATATTTTTTATAGGCAATGGCTATGCAACCGGATCTTTGATATGAAAGGTATTTTCGACTAAAGAAAGCAATAGAGTACACACACACACACACACACACACACACACACACACACACACACACACACACACACACACACACACACACACACACATACTCACTCACTCACTCACTCACTCAACCCATCCCTACCCCGGAACATACACACATATACACAGACGCATACTTGTGCGTGCATGTGCACCCACACATGCACGCCACATGTAAACACACGCACATGTGCGTGTGAAAGAAATGCGACAGTTTGGGTATAAAGCGACGCACTGCCATGCCTGTTCTACGTCCGCTGCCCTTTGTAGTCAGCCCTAGCTGTCTGTGATCCCGGGAAATGACGAGGCCATCAAGCAGCCATTAGCTCCAGCCCCAGCCCTTAGCATCGTTGGGGACGGAGAGGCAAGGAATCTCTGGCATTAGCGGCCTTCATCTCACTTCATCTCCGGATCCCATTGACCAAAACACTATGTTAGAGAGTTTGACTGACCGGCACTGAAAAATGTGTGTGTGTGCGTGTAGGAAGTCTTTGATATGTGTGTGTGTGTGTGTGTGTGTGTGTGTGTGTGTGTGTGTGTGTGTGTGTGTGTGTGTGTGTGTGTGTGTGTGTGTGTGTGAATTCAACATTGTAATTGAGTGTCCGAGCGAATGCCATTGTGAGTGTGTTTGTGTGTATAATTGTATATGCATATGTGCATATTCAAAGGCTAGGTATAAGACAGACCGCCAGACAGAGAGAGGGAGAGTGAAAGGGAGGAGAGCGAATGGGAGAGAGAGAGAGAGAGAAAAGAGAGAGAGAGAGAGAGAGAGAGAGAGAGAGAGAGACATGCCCAGTCCTCAGCTTGAAGGCAAAATGGTATTGTGACGCTCATTTGTCATCTTTGAAAGGTTGATTGATTCTTCGTTTTCCTTGATGTTGTTGTTGTTGTTATCGCTGCTACTGCTGTTGTTGCTGCTGTTTTTGCTTTGTTATTGCTGTTTTTGTTAATATGTTTATGTTTTTTTCAGTTTATATCAGGGAGGGGTTGGGGGGGGGGAGGGGGACGGCTAGTCTAATTGCCATTTAAAATGAGTCTATGATTATCAGTGAACAAATCATCTCTCTGACTGTCGTCTGTCTGTCTGTCTGTCTCTCTCTCTCTCTCTCTCTCTTCTCTCTCTCTCTCTCTCTCTCTCTCTCTCTCTCTTCCTCACCCTATCTCCACCCCCGCTACACCACACCCACACCCACCCACCCACCCCACACACACACACACACTCACACACACATACACATACAGACACATATGCACACGTGTATGCATGGGCAAATACAGACACACTCACACACCCTCTCACTGTGCATAAACACACACACCCATGTGAGTGAAAAGGAAATGCAGCCAGTGTTTGTACGAAGCTACCACACTAGCATCCATTCTCTGTCCATTGCCCGCACGAGTCGTGCAGTGGTCAGCCCTAGCTCTCTGTGGTCCCAGGAAATGGTGCGGCCATCAAGCAGCCATTAGCTCCAGCCCCAGCCCTGAGCATCGTTGGGGAGGGAGAGGCGAGGAAACTCTGGCATTAGCGGCCTTCATCTCACTTCATCTCCGGATCCCATTGACCAGAACACTATGTTAGAGAGTTTGACTGACCGGCACTGACGCACGCACGAACGCACACACACACACACACACACACACACACACACACACACACACACACACACACATACACACACACGTGCGCGCGCGCGCGCACACACACACACACACACACACACACACACACACACACACACACACACACGGACACCCTCCCACTCACCTCCGCCCCCGTCTCCCACCTCCCCCCTACCACACACACGCACGCATACACACACGCAGAGAGAGAGAGAGAGAGAGAGAGAGAGAGAGAGAGGGGAGAGAGACCGTCGTTCAAACACAATCACACCTTAGCTGTCACTGTCCGCCATGGTTGCCATTTTCCTTCAGTTCATCGCTGACGTCTCCCGAGTCGTAAAGGTTAATAATTTACGTCACCGGTTCTGGTTTAATGTCGGCAGCCACCTAAGCTAATGTGGCGGACTGGACAGTCATCCCATGGAAATGGCCGTGGGGCACCTGTCCGACACTGTACTGACCATTCAAGGACGACAGCACTTTCAGATGGATGGTAAGCATGGCCTTTTTTGTTGTTGTCGCTGTTGTCGTTGTCGTTGTTCCTGTAGTTGCTGTGCGCCGCTAGGGTTTAGAATCAAAACGTCTGCGAATGAGGTACTCAACAATGTGATAACCAGGCACACAAGGGTTAATGACTACCGCTGTCCTACCCAGGCACACAAGGGGTTAAACACTACCGCCATGCTACACAGGCATACAAGGGGTTAATTGCTACCGCTGTGCTACCCTGGCACACAAGGGGTTAATCACTACGGCTGTGCTACCCAGGCACACAAAGGGTTAATCACTATCACTGTGCTGCTCATGCACACAAGGGGTTAATCACTACCAGTGTACTACCCAGGCACACAAGGGGTTAATCACTACCGCTATGCTACCCAGGAACACATAGGGTTAATCACTATCGCTGTGCTACCCAGGCACACAAAGGGTTAATAACTACCGCTGTGCTACCCAGGCACACAAACGGTTAGTTATTATCGCTGTCCTACCCAGGAACACAAGAGGTTAGTCACTACCGCTGTGCTGCCAGGCACACAAAGGGTTAATCACTATCGCCGTGCTTCTCAGGTACACAAGGAGGTAATCACTACCGCTGTGCTACCCAGGCACACAAAGAGTTAGTCATTGTCGCTGTTCTACCCAGGGACACAAGGGGTTAATCACTACCGTTGTGCTAACTTACCACACAAGGGGTTAACAACTACCGCTGTGCTACTCAGGCACACAAAGGGTTAATCACTATCACTGTGCTAACTTAAAACACAAGGGGTTAATCACTACCGCTGTGCTAACTAGGCACACAAGGGGTTAATCATTATCCTTGTACTAACTTAACACACAAGGGGTTAATCACTACTGTTGTGCTAACTTAACTCACAATGGGTTAATTACTACAGCTGTGCTAATTTAACGTATAAGGGATTAATCACTACCGCTTTACTACCCAGTCACGCAAGGGGTTAATCACTACCTCTGTGCTACCCAGGCACACAAGGGGTTAATCACTATCACTGTGCTACCCAGGCACACAAGGGGTTAATCATTATCACTGTGCTACCCAGGCACACAAGGGGTTAATCACTACCGCTGTGCTAACTTAACGTACAAAGGGTTAATCGCTACTGCTGTGCTAACCAAGCGGTCTATAAAGGATTTTTTTCTGACAGCCTCTTCCTTATCTTAGGCAAATTATTCGCAAGA
>CM065716.1:68042179-68047179 GCA_033310375.1 Conus canariensis | reverse complement strand
TGACAACAACAACAACAAAAAAGAAACAAGCAAACAAACAACAACAACAACAACAAAACAGCAGAAAAACAAACAGACAAACAAACACAGCACAGATGGAGAGGGGGAGAGGTGGACGGGGATGGGAGGCGGGGTGTGGGGGCAGGAAGAGGGAATGAAAAGGAAGGGTTGGCTTCGTTCAGGAGGGAAGGGGGTGGGGGAGAATATGGTATCGTTTTCCCCTGCACTTCGCGGTATCACGTTTCACTGTGGCCTAACAGCGTTTCGTCCAGTGCGACGAGTTTATTCCCACACTTCCATCATGTTCAAATCAGAGAGAATGAAGTTGCATGCAATCATCGATTTTACAACACATTTGTTATAGAGTCGACGTACAGTTTAAGACGTTACCGTATCTTTTAAGTGTGTTCAAGCTACTACTCCAAGTAACATTGTCAAAATCGTATTGACTCCTGTTCATAGATCTTGCGATTGTAAAGGTACTGATCACTCAGTACATACAATACAACTGGAACGATACAGAGAAGATTAGCATGGCCACCCGCATAGCGATGACAAGCAAATTCGTGAAGCGCTCCCATTTTATCATACTCCCTTTCTGCTTTGGAGGCCGTTGCCGGCCGTAATCTCAAGCACCCTCAGCTGCTGAAAGTTTTCGAACTGTACACCTCTCTGAAATCAGATGGATACAACACAGTTTTTGCATGGGTTCCCAGCCATGTGGGCACTGGAGACAACGAGGTGGTTGATCAACTTGCCAAGAGTGCCACAAAGTAAAAGTTGAGCAGGTTGTCTATCCCTCACACTGATCTAAAACCCAAAGCACAGGCTTACGTCAAAGACCTCTGGCAAAAGGAATGGAACTCGCAGACGGATAACAAATCGTACAAAATTCGTCCAAACCTGAAAGAGTTTTTACCATGTTCAAGACGAAACAGTCTTGTGCCGTTTGCATACAGGCAACTCGTTCCACACCCATTCTCATCTTTAAAAAGGTGAAGAAGCTCCGTGGTGCAATCCATGTCAGGTACCACTCACAGTGAAACATATCCTTTTAGAGTGTTGGAACTTGTATGATGTGAGACATAAACACTTTGCAGCAGACTCTATGAAAACTTTGTTCAGAGATATCCCTCCTGATGTGATCTTTGAGTTTCTGAAAGAGATTAACATTTTTCATGTGATCTAAGATTTTACGGAATAAAGAATTTTAACGAAGTGCCTGGTGCGTTTTTAGAAGGTGTATTTGAGATGTGTGAATGGTGTTTTTGTTGTTGTTGTTGTTTGTGGGTTTTTTTTTATGACTTGTGAGTTGACTTGAACGTGGTGACACCCTGATATGGCCCTTTGCGGTAAGCAACATTATCTTACTTTACCTGCTATATTAAAAGGTAGTCAGAACTATCATTTGGACGAAAAGTTATACTATGGAGTTGTTTAGCTTTTGGAGGAGAACCTTTGCAGTTTCGCACGAAATCAAAGGACTGGGTGAAACGTAATTAGACACAATATAAAGCATTTTGTTTCAGCCATTTCTGTTGTCTAACTGCAAGATAACCAAAAAAAAAAAAAAAAAAAAAAAAAAAAGAAGAAAAGAAAAAAAAGAAAGAAAGGGAAAAAAGGAAAAAAACAAGAAAAGAAAAGAAAAACAGAAGGGCGAATCTTCATCCAAATTCGTAGGCTTGTTTCTAGGCCGAGTGTCTGGGACTGATTCCAGTTTGAAGCCTCAAGGTATACCATAGGCGAAGGAAAACTTGCTCGCAATCGAAACAAAATCAGAGCCCGGGAAGGGCTACCGCATATGTTAGGCGATTTTTTTCTTTCTTTCTTTCTTTTTTTTCAAATGCATCCCTTTCCCTTCTTCTACCTGCTGGCGATGGCAGTCTCTGTCCTCTCTAACCGCTAACCACACATTCCCCCTCCCCCCCTACACCCCCCCCCCCCACCCCACACACACACACACACACACCCCTGTCATCTCCCCCAGTCTTCGTTCCCTCTCCACCACCTCCATCACCAAAAACAAATTTGTCTCCCCCGGTCCCTGCTATACTGGAAATTTCGGACAGCAGTCTAAAACGAGGCCATGTTCCGTAGACGACCTGAAGCCATCGTATCCATGGCGTTCTCCTGACGTCAAAGGGAAACAAAAGTCAGTTCCTTTTTTTTTTTTTTTCTCCCTAAAGGTAAGGAGAGCGTGGCATTGACTTGAAAGTTCATCATTTCCGTTGGTCATATTTCTCTCTCTCTCTCTCTCTCTCTCTCTCTCTCTCTCTCTCTCTCTCTCTGTGCGTGCATGCATGCGTGCGGGCGTGCGTGCGTGCGTGCGTGCGTGCGTGCGTGTGTGTGTGTGTGTGTGTGTGTGTGTGTGGTGGTGAGCGAGCGAGCGAGCGAGCGAGAGAGAGAGAGAGAGAGAGAGAGAGAGAGAGAAGTAGTAGATGAAACATCAGGGTCGGTGAGCAACACTGCAAAACGTTTGTCAGGGCGTGAAGGTAAACTGAGAAGCCTCTCGCTGGAAGCGTAATTAACAAGAGGAACACTGGGAGAGTACACATCTCTGTCAGGGTGCTGGAAATTATATTGAACAGTCACTGAATCGGCCGTTTGATCGCTGCCAGGGGAGGTAATAGCGTGTAGAGACTGAAAGAATATCTTCCCCTGTTCCTTCTTCAATGAAATAAAGAAAACGCGAAAGATCAGTCACAAGTCAGCTTTGATACTCCATGAAAATATGTCACTTAACATTCAGTTACCATTCGTGGAAAGTTACTTCCAATATCCGTGTTCAGTAGAAACATTGCTGTCATCTGGTTGAATGGATCTTGCATCTGCCGTTTGATCCGAGTTTGCTCCAAAATTTCCTACGCACACCTTTTGGACACAGTCTACCTCTTCACCAGGTCTAGTCAAAACTGGTTAAGTTTTTGCATGATGTTGAAAGGCAGACAAACAAACAAACAAACAAACAAGCAAACAAATGGATGCGGGTGAAAGTCAACCTTCTTGGTGGAGTTAATGACGGAGTTCCCCGAATTCTGCCTTGTTGATAAAACAAGTTGTTGTTCCTGGCTCGAGGCGATTTTCGGCCCATGGACTAGGCGTAGCCAGAAACCCTGGCGATGGTAACTGTCCCATCAGGACACCTACAAAGGGTCTAGGGGACAAAGCATCCCATGGCGCCGGGGAGAGGAGATCAGGAGTAGCAAAAATTTCCATATCCATTATCTGTATATTTTGGCTCTTGGATTCAAACTTGCACCTTTCTGGGTAGGTGCAGGGAACTGGTATCTCTCTCAGAAAAAGAATGGAAGAAACAAAAGAAAAACGAACGCGGAAAAAAAGACAAAACTGAAACACCAGAGATATCTAAAAATGACTCACCAGCTAATTTCCGGCGTGCTTTGATTTATCACTATAGAAAATACAAAGACAGTGCAATGGCTTCCAAAGGCTGGTAGCTGAGGATGGTTGATCCTCCTTGCATCGTTTTGGGTCCTCACGTGTTGGCCCAAATATTTCCTTTATACAGAATTCTTTTTTTTTTTTACTTTTATCTTAATAGCATTTTCTCTCATTTTCCCCCCGCCTTCACTAGTTCCTCTGAGAGGTCTTTGGATTGTGATTGTCTCCCTGTGGTAGCGAGGATTCATTAGCATTACAGATGGTGTTCAATTATGATATTTATGGGACGGATTCTACTGACGAGTTTCCCATGAAAAGATGTCGAAAAAGGACTCTAGATGGGCGCACCAAATCATTTTGTTCTCAAGGCGGAATTGGACGGTTCGTGCATGCTGTTAGAGAAGTGTCGGTTTAATACTTACACTGTAAGACCATAGCTTCACCTCTTCCCTTCCCATGATTTGTTTTTAACTCAGTATTCAAAATTTAAAACGAAACGGGGTTAGTTACCGCCACAGATACAGACAAACAGATTACAGGACAAAACACTGCAATCTGTCTGTATCTGTGGCGGTAACTAACCCCGTTTCTTTGTGAATTTTGCTTCATTTTCCGCCCTCGGTCACTTCGTTTTGAAACTAACTCAGCATTCAAACTTTACACAGCCGTTGCTTCGACACTTCACTGCACACGGTTTGTTTTAATTCTCTGCCACGTCATTTTGGTTATTAACAAAAAGGTTTATATGTATGGAGTAGTTGTTTGAGCGGACAAATAAATGGATCACGTAGGTAAGCCAGAAGGAAACAAATGCAGGTAAACAAGTCTTCTATCATCATGAATATGACTCTGATATATGACAAGAAGGCAGCAAGTTACAATAAAACAAACAAACAAACAAACAAACAAAAACACATCTTTCCTAGAAAGCCCGTGATCAGCTCTGAATGCTATGTCGTTGAGAGAACCATTTGCTGCTTATATATGGCTTGAGTTGACGTTCGGCTCCTGAAAATGAATGCAAATGGTGAGATTAACGTACACAACTAGCCATACGATTCCGAAGAATAAGTTGTTCCAAGACCAATGCGCGTGTTGTAATGATAAAAGATGAGACGTGTGGCAGACGCTGCCCGGGGCCACAATGGTACTCATCCTTCGCTGAATCCCATCCAGAGAGGGCAAAGGTCCACACCACTCACGCGTTTTACACTGTTTCCCCATTCTTCATAGGACCGTTCCAACGCACCCAAAATGGAGACGGGTCCTTCAGCTTCAACAACATCTGAATGTCACTGTTTCTCAAACCCAGAATCTTTAGAGTTTATAAATGTTACAGATTCTTTAGAGTTTATAAATGTTACATGTTACAGATTCTTTAGAGTTTATAAATGTTACAGAATCTTTAGAGTTTATAAATGTTACAGAATCTTTAGAGTTTATAAATGTTATAGGATCGTGAAATACAACATCAAATCAAAATGCGTGGGATATAATAAAAACGAATGGAATAAACGTTTCTGGCACTTTCCGGAAGGTTCTGGGATCATGAAGACACTTCCGGGGTTGGTTCGAAAACACAAATCACGCGACTCTGT
>CM065716.1:68027179-68032179 GCA_033310375.1 Conus canariensis | reverse complement strand
AGTGATGTAATGTGGTGAGGATGACAACTGTAAGCGACCAGGAGGGTGGGTGTGCTGGCAGAGGAAGACTAGTGATGCAATGTGGTGAGGATGACAACTGTAAGCGACCAGGAGGGTGGATGTGCTGGCAGAGGAAGACTAGTGATGTAATGTGGTGAGGATGACATCTGTAAGCGACCAGGAGGGTGGGTGTGCTGGCAGAGGAAGACTAGTGATGCAATGTGGTGAGGATGACAACTGTAAGCGACCAGGAGGGTGGGTGTGCTGGCAGAGGAAGACTAGTGATGCAATGTGGTGAGAATGACAACTGTCAGCGACCAGGAGGGTGGATGTGCTGGCAGAGGAAGACTAGTGATGTAATGTGGTGAGGATGACATCTGTAAGCGACCAGGAGGGTGGATGTGCTGGCAGAGGAAGACTAGTGATGTAATGTGGTGAGGATGACAACTGTAAGCGACCAGGAGGGTGGGTGTGCTGGCAGAGGAAGACTAGTGATGTAATGTGGTGAGGATGACAACTGTCAGCGACCAGGAGGGTGGGTGTGCTGGCAGAGGAAGACTAGTGATGTAATGTGGTGAGGATGACAACTGTAAGCGACCAGGAGGGTGGGTGTGCTGGCAGAGGACGACTAGTGATGTAATGTGGTGAGGATGACAACTGTAAGCGACCAGGAGGGTGGGTGTGCTGGCAGAGGACGACTAGTGATGTAATGTGGTGAGGATGACAACTGTAAGCGACCAGGAGGGTGGGTGTGCTGGCAGAGGACGACTAGTGATGTAATGTGGTGAGGATGACAACTGTATGCGACCAGGAGGGTGGGTGTGCTGGCAGACGAAGAGAACAGACAGTGGGGAAGGAAGGGGCGGGGGTGGACAGAGAGGGAGGACAGAGAGGGAGGGCAGAGAGGGAGTGAAGGGCTCGCGCAGAGTGTGCACTTGTGGGATAGGAGTGAAGGACGGGTGTGTGAGGAAAGAAGGGGGGGGGGGGCGGGTGAGGGTGGGGAGGGGTGGGGGCTGTGAGGGAGGGGAGGGGGAGGAGGGGGTTGGGGGGTGGGGTGAGTAGGGCTGGAACTGGTCGAAGGCGCATGGAACGCCAAATGCTCTCACGTCCCGATCCGTTTTCGTCTTGCAATCGTGGTGTGGAGTCTCAAGGGACGCACGAGGCTGGGGTGGGAAAAAGAAATGAAATGGACTGCGGTAAATTGGAACTGTCGTCGGATCAATGAGCAGTGTTTGTTTCTCTTCTGGATGGAAGTCCTCCCATTCCCTCCTCCTCCTTCCTCCCTCCTCCCGCCCGTCCCGTTTCCTCGTCCTCTTCTCCCTTTCCTTCATTCTTTCCCCTCCCGCCCCTTCTGCTCCTGTTTCTCTCTCTCTCTCTCTCTCTCTCTCTCTCTCTCTCTCTCTCTCTCTCTCTGTATGTGTGTGTGTGTGTGTGTGTGTGGTGTGTGTGTGTGTGTGTGTGTGTGTGTGTGTGTGTGCTTCAAAGATAGCATTCAGTGTTTATAAGAACTTTATTTGCTACCTTTTAGAAATATTCTTTTGTTATTGTTATTGTTATTGTTGTTGTTGTTGTTGTTGTTGTTGTGTTTTCGGGAGGGGGAATGGTGTGAAGAAATGGCCGACTCATCCATTTTTCCCCGCAAAAAAACTATAGTTACATGTGTTCACTCTCACCACTCTTCTTCAGTTTATTTTTCCCCAGTCCCTCTGTTTCCTGTTTACAATAATAATAGTAATAGTAATAATGAAAATAATAATAACAATAGTAATAATAAGAATGAGTGTTTATGGCGCTTAATCTTACATCATAAGCCCTATGCGCTTACAAATACATGAAAGGTTAAAGGAAACATAAATGAAGCCAATAAGAAAATGAATATTGCAATAAGTACCATGCATCTGCAAACAAGGGTGCATATTGATGCGCGCGCGCGCGCGCACACACACACACACACACACACACACACACACACACACACACACACACACACACACACACACACACGTGTGTGTCTCTCCTCTCAGTCCTCATCATTCCGCCTGCTCTTCCCCACTCACCTCTCTCTCTCTCTCTCTCTCTCTCTCTCTCTCTCTCTCTCCTCTCTCTCTCTCTCTCTCTCTCTCTCTCCCTAAGTTATTGTATGCGTTCTCTTGTTAATCCCCACCATCCCTCCCCATCCCTCCTCCCTCTATGTGTGTTTGTCATGGCTTCATCAGTAAGATGATTTCCCATTGTGTCACCTTCCTCCTCTCTCCACCTTTCCATGTCTCGGTCTGTCTGTCTATCTGTCTGTCTGTTTGTCTGTCTGTCTGTCTGTCTGTCTGTCTGTATCAGTGGCAGTGGTCGTAGACTTGAAATCTGTGACCGCGCCGCTCGATTATGTTTAATTCTCGGCTTGTCTTTGTGAATGGCGGAATGACGTCAGAGACATCACTGGTGAATTGAACACAGTGCCTAGTTTGAATTGTTCGTGAACACAGTGACTAGTTTGAGTTGTTCGTGAACACAGTGACTAGTTTAAGTTGTTCGTGAACGCAGTGACTAGTTTGAATTGTTCGTAAACACAGCGACTAGTTTGAGTTGTTCGTGAACACAGTGACTAGTTTGACTTGTTCGTGAACACAGTGCCTAGTTTGAATTGTTCGTTAACACAGTGCCTAGTTTGAATTGTTCATGAACACAGTGACTAGTTTGAATTGTTCATGAACACAGTGACTAGTCTGTGTTCTGAACGTGATGTCGGTTGTCGTGAACACAGTGACTAGTTTGAATTGTTCGTAAACGCAGTGACTAGTTTGAATTGTTCGTGAGCACAGTGACTAGTTTGAATTGTTCGTGAAGACAGTGACTAGTTTGAATTGTTCGTGAACACAGTGACTAGTTTGAATTGTTCGTGCACAGTGACTAGTTTGAATTGTTCGTGAACACAGCGAGTAGTTTAAATTGTTCATGATAACAGTGACTAGTTTGAATTGTTCGTGAAGACAGTGACTAGTTTGAATTGTTCATGATCACAGTGACTAGTTTGAATTGTTCCTGAACACAGTGACTAGTTTGAATTGTTCCTGAACACAGTGACTACTTTGAATTGTTCCTGAACACAGTGACTAGTTTGAATTGTTCCTGAACACAGTGACTAGTTTGAATTGTTCATGAGCGCAGTGACTAGTTTGAATTGTTCATGAACACAGTGACTAGCTTTGATTCTTCATGAACACAGTGACTAGTTTGACTTGTTCATGGATGACTGTGCGATGGAAACTTCATTCGATAGATTTCAGAAGAACCTTAAAAAAAAGGAAGTCGTCATCGAGAAGTGAACAGAAAGCCCAGGAAAAACTGGTGTCGGGCAACACTACTTGGGACTGTGAATGATCATTGAAAAGATTCCTTCGTTCAATAATAAGTGATGATTTATATGGAGAACACCGGCAGAGCTAAGGTGTGGCAAACGTTCTCTGAAAAGGGGTGGCCAGGATGCACGTGTGCAGATCTGTTGTGTGTTCCATTGAGCATATAATTATGTAGTTTGAAACTCACGTTGTGGACTGCTTTTTGACACCTCAGTGTGGGGGACCTTCGTGGAAAGAACAAAGAACAAAGAATCCAAGTAGATTAAGATGCTACAAAGGCATCTCCACCCATGTGTCCAGCGATTATTTCCAGCTTGGTAGTACCTCCTGTAAGAAGACAATGACTCCATGCGGAAGCCCAGTCAACACAGACCTGTTGATGTGACAGCAATCCATTCAAATCCCGTTTTTCCCCCCCTCACCATTGCTGCATGTTCTGCTGGCGATTTGAGATAATTGTTTTCACGGGCGTGATTACAGACTCTGTACGTGATAAGATATTCTGTAAGTGACTGGAATCTGTTGATCCAGCTCTGCATTATATTGCATCCTGTTGGACTTACGAGCAAAGTGCGCCCCTGAGAGAGTCATAGAGAGTCAGGGACGCTAATTTGAGCGTCAGCGTTAGATCTGTCAGCGCTGCAGGTGCCTGTATTTCTCAGGCCCGTTTGACGGCGGAAGACGTTACTACATGAAGTAGACAACTGCCAGTTCATGTGGCATCGGGCCACAGTGGAATTACACAGCGTCATTGTACTCATTGTTGTCGGTTGTTGGGAAATACAATGACTTTGAGTCGGGTTCTGAGGCCATTCGGGACCCGCTCCAGAGGTGAACCCATTTTCGATCTACACCTTTACATCCGTACCTGTGAGCTCGTGCCAAACTTCCTGATGTGCCTCGGTTGATTCAGTACCAGATATCATATCATGTCGTGTTATGCCATGCTATACCATGCCATTCCATATCATCTCATGTCGTATTACGTCATACTAGTGTATTCTGAATGTTCATCAAAGGATTTCAGTGACACCTGAACAACGATGCTGTGTACCTGGAATGTTTATAGCGGCTTTCAGTGTTAGACACATGAAAATTGATGCTGTGTACCTGGAATGTTTATAGCGGCTTTCAGTGTTAGACACATGAACAATGATGCTGTGTACCTGGAATGTTTATAGCGGCTTTCAGTGTTAGACACATGAACAGTGATGCTGTGTACCTTGAATGTTTATAGCGGCTTTCAGTGTTAGACACATGAACAACGATGCTGTGTACCTTGAATGTTTATCGCGGCTTTCAGTGTTAGACACATGAACAATGATGCTGTGTACCTGGAATGTTTATAGCGGCTTTCAGTGTTAGACACCTGAACAACGATGCTGTGTACCTTGAATGTTTATCGCGGCTTTCAGTGTTAGACACATGAACAATGATGCTGTGTACCTGGAATGTTTATAGCGGCTTTCAGTGTTAGACACATGAACAATGATGCTGTGTACCTGGAATGTTTATAGCGGCTTTCAGTGTTAGACACATGAACAATGATGCTGTGTACCTGGAATGTTTATAGCGGCTTTCAGTGTTAGACACATGAACAATGATGCTGTGTACCTGGAATGTTTATAGCGGCTTTCAGTGTTAGAC
>CM065716.1:68014679-68022179 GCA_033310375.1 Conus canariensis | reverse complement strand
TGATTGGTGTGGGAGATTACTACCATCCAAGGATGCAGTGACTCTGCTGGGGGGGGGGGGATGTTTATAAAACCAAACGTGATCATATTTTCTACTAGTAGAGTAGATTAACACCATCGAAAGGATCAGTGATTGTCATTGGCAGAGATGAAAGGTGACATCGACGGTTATCAGTGTGTTTCATTGGTGGAGAAGATTAATGACATCAAAAGGAATCAATTTTTTTTTTCATTGGTAGAGAAGATTAACGCCATCAAAATGATTCAGTGCTTCTCATTGGTAGAGAAAATAGATGACATCAAAAGGATCCATGTTTTTTCCTGGTACAGATGCCATCGAAATGAGTCAATGTTTCTCATTGGAGAAGAACATTTATGGCATCAAAAAGGATTGAGTGCTTCTCATTGGTAGTGAAGATTAACATTACCAAAATGACTCAGTGTTTCTCATTGGTAGAGAAGATCAGTGCCATCAAAAAGAATCGGTGTTTCTCAAAGGTAGAGAGGATCGATGACAACAAAAGGATTCAGTGTTTCTGATTAGTAAAGAAAATGCTACCAAAGAGGGTCAAGGCGTCGTATTTAACTAACATTACTACGCGTATGTAAAAACAAAAGACATCACTGTCGTCCAGGCAGCCGCATTCCTTCATAACGTGTGGCAACACACAAGTGTGTGTGTGTGTGTGTGTGTAATCAGGACAACCCCTGGATTGTTTGTATGATATCTACTGAGATACTAGCTAGTTAGAGAGCTTGCGTGCGTGTGTGCGTGCGTTAGCGTGTGTGCGTATGTGTGTGTGCACGCGCGTGAATGTTTTATTTTATTTATGCTTAGCTCGGGCGGAAGGACGGGAGGGGGTGGAGGAATGAGGTGAAGAGGGTGTGAGAGGGATAAAGGGTGTGAAGGGATTATGCTGAGGTCCACACGTACTCCACAATTGGCTTGTTGCTAGAACAACGCGGGCATACCAGAAAATCGCTGTTATTAACAGCTATGATGAAAAATTAGTCCTGATTATCAACACGCTGCATGATCAAATAACCCCCCCCCCTCACCCCCCCCCCCTCCCCTCCTCCCGTGCACTTCCCTGGTTCCTGTTCCGTCCCCACGCCCGCTGTGATCGATCAGCCCTAGCAGCTATCACGGGCTATCAATGCATCTCTGACGTGACTTGGGAAGATTGTACTGCAGTCTTTGGAAAAAAAAACTTTCTTTTTACGTTCACATGAGACGGACTTAGGGCGGTGCATTTTGCTTGTTTGCCTCTGTGTGTGTGTGTGTGTGTGTGTGTGTGTGTGTGTGTGTGTGCGTGAGAGTGAGTGCGCGCGCGTGCATGTATGCGTGCGTGCGTACGTGCGTGCGTGTAGTGCAGTGTAGTGCTGTGTGCTGTGTAATGCTGTGTTGTGTGATGGAGTGTAGTGTAGTGTCTGTCAGACGAACAAAACCAGTTTGACGAAACTGTGTATTTGCCCGATCCCCCCCTCCCCCCCCCCCCCCCCCCTCCCCCCTTCCCCCCCACTCCCCTCCCCCCCCCCCCCACTCCCCCTTCCCCCACCTAAGACTGTTCTGCATCGGCAGTTATTACAACGAATCATTTTTTTTTTCTCATGCAGCTGGAGCTCGAGCTCGCATGTTATCATGTGACCCACGTGACATATTGATATTTGAATAAAATGATGGCGAGTAGAGTTGGTAGAGCTGTCCACTAAGTATCTAAATCAACCCGAGTATTCGGTGGAAAAGAGCTATTTTATATATTTCGTACCACCTTTTTATGTCAAAATTGACATCCCACAAAATGGCGTCGGTTCTTCGTCCAATAGCTATCTGCGACAATCTTACTCCTATATTCCACTTCGTGTGGGTCACGTGGTAGTAGGTTTTCCCCCACAAATTGTAACCCATTTTGTTCTAGGAAGGCTTGCGACCATTTTTGTTTGTAGCTGTCCAGAAGTTTCATTGTGAGTCCGTACTCTTCGTTTTAAAAGTGAACTGGGGTGAGTGTGTACAGCTTCAGGATGCTTGTCTTCTTTCTTACCTTCTGTATGCTGAAGATCGGTGTTAGGCGAAGATGGGTCGAGACAACATCGGTGAAAGAAAGAAGACATAGTGAGGATAAGATGAAGAAAAGACTCACTAATGAAACCAGCTTAACACCCACGCAGTTACTGGTGGTGCATCGGATTGTTGTGATCACAAAGCACCATTTAGTGCCTAATAATAATTCCTGTCTTTGAATATTGCTCAGAGGAATTTGGAACTATGTACATTTCCATATCTGGCAGCCGAAAATCTCGGCATATTTCACATCAAAAGAACGCCTGGCAGGCAAGCTTCAGTCTTCCAGTTTGTTGAGTGGGCGAGGAGGGGGCAGGGATGGAGGGGGAGGGTGGAGCAAGAAGGGTGTGTGGGTGTGAGTTAGGGATGGGGTGTAGTTTTCGGTGTTGTTGCTGGCAACACAAAGGTGCATGGGGTTTTTTTGGGGCTGCTTCCATCCTTTTGGGTCTTCGGCTTATTTAGAGACACAACAGAGCACGCCAAAACTGCGCCATTGTTTGTTACAAACTTCTAGTGTGTGTTCGTTCACCTCTCTCTCTCTCTCTCTCTCTCTCTCTCTCTCTCTCTCTCTCTCTCTCTCTCTCTCTGTTTCAAACTGGAATCTTGTACACTGACTCACTGTGTCTAGTGGCAGTGCTAATTAAGGAAAATGGATGGCCTCTGAACCATCTGGAACTCTGCTATCGTTATTTGGTTTTCTACAAAAGGTCTGTAGACGTCATTATAAAAGGTCAATATGATGTAATACTGTTTGTCTTATTCTTGAATCTTTTGTTGTTGTTGTTGTTGTTGTTGCTGTTGCTAGCTAACAATGTTACTTTGTTATCTGAAACCTCGACTGGCCTCTAAACTCAAGTAAAATAACGTTTCAGTGCAGTGACAAGGCTTCAGTTTAATGTCAACGTGAAAGTGAACAATGCTGGAAAGTTCGGGAAAGGGAGATAATTAGCAACAAGAGGCAGAAAGATGGCTCTTCAATGGAGAGAGAGATAATGTTGCTTATAGCCTAGCCATAAAGGGCTATGAATTATTGAAATATCTGGATGTTTTTTTTCTTCGTTCTTATTTTCTACCGACATGCAAAGCGAAAGAAAATCTGTAATAGTTTCTTAAAACCTTATGACAATTAGGATTGTTCACCATTGAATTTTTTTTTTCGAAAGGAGGGGGGGGGGGGGGGGGGGCAGTTGAGGGAGGCTTGGAAAATGTAAATAGCTGTTGTACAAACTGGGGAAAAAATACCTGCGTTTTTGTTGTTGTTGTTGTTGTTGTTGTTTTTGCTCCAAACAAATTCCTTTTAAGTTAGGTAATAGAAAACCAAACTGTTATTTTCTGACACACAGACTTTTTCTTTTCTCATTTGTAAACCCCACACACATACATATCCAGAACGTTAAAGAGTGGAACAGACTGCTGTACTTGGAATTTATGTAGAAGAAAAATGTGTAGGGGCGTCTGTCTTGACTTCATTTTTTCAAAATGGATATGGCTTTTTATGGACAAATCTTGCTTGCCTGTGGCTTGACTTTTCGATCTTCTCACCTTGACTAGAGGTGATTGAGGCACAAGTGAGGAGGTCAGCACAGCGTTCCTCCATCTGTTGTGGATCTCTGTGGCCCACTGAAGATTTTCGGACGTTTCTCCACCTGTTGTGGATCTCTATGGCCCACGGAAGATTTTCGGACAACGTTTTTCCATCTGTTGTGGATCTCTGTGGCCCACGGAAGATTTTCGGACAACGTTCTTCCATCTGTTGTGGATCTCTGTGACCCACTGAGAACTTCCGGACAACATCTTTTCACTTGTTGTGGATCTCTATGGTCCACTGGAGTCTTTCGGACAACGTTTCTCCATCTGTTGTGGATTTCTGTGGCCCACTGAAGACTTCTCGGCAACAGCCTTGCATCTGTTGTGGATCTCTGTGGCCCTCTGAAGACTTCTTGACAGCATCCTTGCATCTGTTGTGGATCTCTGTGGCCCACTGAACACTTCTCAACAACAACCTTGCATCTGTTGTGGATCTCTGTGGCCCACTGAAGACTTCTCGGCAATATCCTTGCATCTGTTGTGGATCTCTGTTGCCCACTGAAGACTTCTCGGCAATATCCTTGCATCTGTTGTGGATCTCTGTGGCCCACTGAAGACTTCTCAGCAATATCCTTGCATCTGTTGTGGATCTCTGTGGCCCACTGAAGACTTCTCAGCAATATCCTTGCATCTGTTGTGGATCTCTGTTGCCCACTGAAGACTTCTCGACAACATCTTTGCATCTGTTGTGGATCTCTGTGGCCCACAGAGAACTTCTGGACAACATCCTTGCATCTGTTGTGGATCTCTGTGGCCCACTGAGAACTTCTGGACAACATCGTTGTATCTGTTGTAGATCTCTGTGGCACACTGAGGATTTCCTGACAACGTCTTTGCATCTGTTGTGGATCTCTGAGGCCCACTGGAGACTTCTGGACAGCATTCTTGCATCTGTCGTGGATCTCTGTGGCCCACTGAGGATTTTCGGACAACACCCTTGCATCTGTTGTAGATCTCTGTAGCCCACTGAGGATTTTTGAATAACATCCTTCCATCTGTTGTGGATCTCTGTTGCCCGCTGAAGAATTCTCAACAACAACCTTGCATCTGTTGTGGATCTCTGTGGCCCACGGAAGACTTCTCGACAACATCCTTGCATCTGTTGTAGATCTCTGTGGCACACTGAGGATTTCCGAACAACATTCTTGCATCTGTTGTAGATCTCTGTGGCACACTGAGGATTTCCGAACAACATCCTTGCATCTGTTGTAGATCTCTGTGGCACACTGAGGATTTCCGAACAACATCCTTGCATCTGTTGTAGATCTCTGTGGCACACTGATGATTTCCGAACAACATCCTTGCATCTGTTGTAGATCTCTGTGGCCCACTGAGGATTTCCGAACAACATCCTTACATCTGTTGTGGATCTCTGTGGCCCACTGAAGACTACCGGACAGCATTCTTTCATCTGTCGTGGATCTCTGTGGCCCACTGAGGATTTCCGAACAACATCCCTCTATTTGTTCTGAATCTCTATGGCCCACCGAGATCTGGCGAAGGATAGGCCTGCCCACTTCCTGATGTTGTTCTCCCACCTCGTCATCTGTCTGTCTCTTCACTGTACCCCTGGCTTTGTGCTCTGCAAAATGTTTTTGGTCAGGTCCGCTGATTTTCAAACATGCCGTATCAATTCGTAACAATGGAGATCCTGTCGTCCTATGATCAAGTGGGATGTCTGATTCTGTTGCGGTCTTCCGCATTTGTAGTGTGATATTTGTGGGACATGTTCAAAATCTTGCGGTAACATCTTGTGTCCGAGGGTTGGACTCATACTTGGATATCGGCTGTGGCTGGTCAAGATTCACCTGAATACAAAAGTGTAGAGATGACTCATGAATACGTTACCTGACTTTGTTTCCTGTGATGGGGGATGGTGGTGGTGTTCACGCCAGTTTTGTTAGCGAGGTCACTGTCAGTGCTACTCCGGCAAGGACTTCTGGTTGTGTTCCTCTCTCGGTGACTACAGCACCTTAATATTAGACGCTCTGCACCATTCAAATTTCTGGCCATCCACTTTGACTTTTGTCTCAATGCTTTTGAAGTTATTGATCGTAAATTTTCTTGTCGGTGCTGATCGTGTTCTGTCCTTTACCTGGTCTGCCGAGGTTAATACTGTCATCGGCAAACCTTAAGTTTATGATTGTCCTGCCACTAATACTTGTCTGCCCTTTTTGATCTTCTAGACTGTTTATCGTGATCTTTCAAGGAAGATGTTGAGTGTGGGAGACAGTAGGCAGCCTTGTCTGACCCGACAGTCGTTTCAAACCATTTGTCACTGCTTCCATTAAACGGGACTGTACGTGTGGCTTTGTCCTAAAGACAGTTGATGACCAGTAATGTTGGCGCGGTTATTAAATTTCATCACGGTGATTGATAATGCTGCGAACATACCCTGCTAAATGCCTTTCTGAAGTCCATGAAACCTGATTCTGATCTTGCCAATGCTTTACATGTTTCTCACACAACTTCTTACTTTGAAGATCTTTTCAGTAATACTTTCTTCTGCACTGAAACCTGTCACTTTTTTAGGATGGTTCTGTCCACTTGTGTTTTTTATGAATTTATGAGAATCCCCAGCGTGACTTTTCTGTGGTGACTGATAATGTTGATGGTTCAACAGTTCGGATGCTTTTGCATGTTACTTGCCTTGAGGGCTGTGATTATAGAGAATGTGTCCACGGGTTGGCAGTTCTTCTGTCTGCCAGATTTTGGTATGGATGTTTTTGAGAGCATTAATCATAGCACACCCTGCTACTTGGATCTCTTTAGCCCGTATCATGT
The DNA here is from genome assembly GCA_033310375.1 of Conus canariensis. Taxonomy (NCBI): domain Eukaryota; kingdom Metazoa; phylum Mollusca; class Gastropoda; order Neogastropoda; family Conidae; genus Conus; species Conus canariensis. Next base: position 68,015,747 of record CM065716.1, on the reverse strand, counting down.
CTTCTCGTACGGATTTCCCTTGTTTGAGAATATTTGAATCTGCTTCTCTTCATTTGTCTTGGTTTGGATAGTCATCATCGATGGCGGTATGATGTGAGGACTGCAGGATTCCCCTTTAGTACGATTGTTATGCGGTTCAGAGCCGTGCCCAGTGCAGCATTTGGGAACGTATTGTTTGCTGATAAATCAAGATATGGATATCCTCTTTTAAGATATCATCATCCTCTTTTCAATGCTTCGATCGGTAACAGGTGGTAGAACTGCGGTGAGCATATTTAAAAGATGTGTATATTATAATATATAATATATATAATATATATTATAATAATGTGGGGTGGTGTGGTGTTGTGTGTTTTGTGTTGTTTTCATCGAAACATTCGGATTATCTAAACACTTCGAAACCCGCATGTAATTCCTAATAATTATCAACATCAGAATTATAAGACAAGGACGGGATTTAGAATTGCCATCTTAGGACTAAAACGCAAAGATTAATGAAAACCCATGCCATGTATAGCTCGATAGAGGATGAACACCCATTTTTGCTTTTAATTACATAGCATTTCGGGATTTGCTAAATGAGTCTTTCATTAACAGTATATTGAAAATCCAGCTCTATTTCACATTGTTGTGCTCCAGACCATTCAAAACTACGAAAATGTTCTGAGGGATGTAGGCACATACTTGAACAAAACAATTAAAGGATGCATATTTAGTTTAATGGATTACACCAACAGTACACACGTATGTGCTACTTAAGATCAGTCTAATGACACTGATCTATCCTTTCAACTGTGTATTGTCACATTCCCTTCAGATGCGGCCGTAGTTTGTCCCTAATAAACTTCTGTACCCCTCCTTCCCATCATAGCTGACCAAGAGTCGGTTGGTAAAAGACATCTAAACGCCTTCGAATGTCGTCGATGCCATAAATGAAAGGTCAGTGAAACACATACAAAACACAAATACACTCGCGTGTGCGTACGTATACGAATGTCAGGATTCTAGGAGTAAGACGGCAGAGAGCTGAGAAAATGAAGAGAAAGTGTCAGTGAGGAAAGGACAGGG
>CM065716.1:68007179-68009679 GCA_033310375.1 Conus canariensis | reverse complement strand
CTAACAATTCAAACCATGGAGAGAGAGAGAGAGAGAGAAGAGAGAGAGAGAGAGAGAGAGAGAGAGAGAGAGAGAGACGTATACGTTCTAACTATTCAAACCATGGAGAGAGAGAGAGAGAGAGAGAGTGTGGATGGGTAGAGTGTGGAGGAGAGGTGTGGTGTGTGTGTGTGTGTGTGTGTGTGGTGAGTGTGGTGTGTGTTTGTGAGATGTGGTGGTGAAGAGAGAGAGGGAAGGAGAGAGGAGCAGTAGACGTATTCTAACTATTCAAACCATGGAGAGAGAGAGAGAGAGAGAGAGGAGAGAGAGAGAGAGAGTGTGATGGAGGTGTGAGGAGGGGCGTATACGTCTAACTATCAAACCATGAAAAGAGAGAGAGGAAGAAGAGAGAGAGAGCAGATAGAAGAGACGTAAGTAACTATCAAACAGGAGAGAGAGAGAGAGAGGAGAGAAAAGAGAGAGAGACGGACAGACAGACAGACAGACAGACAGACAGACAGACGGACAGGCAGAGAGCAAGAGCGAGAAGCGGGAGGCGTTGGTGTAGCACTCCAAGATATTGTTCCCCCTCCCCTCTTTTTGTCCCCCCCCAAACCGAGTCACAACTCTTCCTTCCGCTACCCTGCCCCCCCCCCCCCCCCCCCTCCTTCCCTTCTTCCTTCCGGCCTACCCCCCTCCCCCTCCCACTCTCTCTCTCTCTCTCTCTCTCTCTCTCTCTCTCTCTTCTCTCTCTCTCTCTCTCTCTCTCTCTCTCTCTCTCTCTCTCTCTCTCTCTTCTCCTTCCCATAATCCTCCTACCCTCATCGCCCCATAACCCTTCTGTATCTTGTCTTCATCTTCTGAAGACCATCCCCACATTTCCACCCTCCTTGAGGTACATCGCCCTTCTCATCTTTTTGCGCGGCTGTGGATTTCGCATTCACCTGTCAGTCTGTCTGCATGCCTGCATATGCATACGTGCCTGCCTGCCTGCCTGCCAGTCTGTCCTCTTGCATGCCAGTCTGTTTGCTTTGTCAGGACGGAGTGTGAAGATGCGTGCGGAAGAACAAAGGAGGTATGCTGGGTCTGCTCTGGTGGGTTGCCTCATGACGACCTGATGAGGGGATATCGATAGTCTTCTGTGGATTGCTAGGGCTGGAACTGCGACTGGACATTCCTGGGGTGTAGCGGTAGGGAAGAGTCGGAAGGAAGGGGGTGGGGAGTGACACTTCTGAGAGGACACTGTGGATGAGACAGCAGAACAAAACAAAACAAAACAAAACAAAACAAAACAAAATGTCACAGAAAATGAAGGAGATCAAGGCTGTGCCTATGGAACTGAATCTTATTACCGAACCAGACTGCAATTTCCGACGTCTTGGAACAGTTTCATGTGTAGGAGATTAATGGGTGTTTTTTTTTGTAGTAAGTGTGTGTGTGTGTGTGTGTGTGTGTGTGTGTGTGTGTGTGTGTGTGTGTGTGTGTGTGTGTGTGTGTGTTCGTTTTTTTGTTTTTTTTTTGGGGGGGAGGGGGAGTTGAAAGGAGGGAGGGAGGCTAGTAGTAAATGAGCTAATTGTTTCAGATTTCGGTTTAACGAAATTCTCCTGCATACACTGCTCACGATATCAAGTGCAGTTGTGCCATTGGCTTTGGTCCTGTAACTGAACCAGTTTCAAAACGTTTTTCACTGATGTAGGTACAATTTCTGTGGGTGGATGAAAAATATTGGTCTTTGTCACCTTGACTTCGGTTCAAAGCGAGAGAGAGAGAGAGAGAGAGAGAGAGAGAGAGAGAGAGAGAGAGAGAGAGAGGGGTGCTTGTGATTTGTGCTTCCATCGTTGGTACTGAAATTAGTGAGGCCAACCGTAAGGATACAGAACCAGGGTTTCTGCAGCCCAATATGATCAAAATGGAAACAGTAATGAAGAATGATTTGTTTGTGATTCAGTCAGGGATTTATTGCTAATATTAGGTATGTTTTCATTTGGAAACAATTGTTCAGAGCCAGCATACACAGGCCGTCAAAAGCTATTTTTGTCTTCAAAACATTTGTTCAAATAATCGTTTACATCAGTAATTTTGATTCAAGGGTTTGCCAATTACCAAGAACCCTATGGCTGTGTTTAAACGTGGCACACACACACACACAACCTAACGTTTCTCAGAAATGGCCATCATTAACAGATCTTGAGCAAAGATCTTAGTCATTAGGGTACTATCTTGTTTTCCATCTGTTTTATTTGTGATTGACTGGGGCTGGAATTAGTGGAAGACATGAAAAAAAAGTCTGAAAAAAAAACAAACCCAGAAATCCTTACATGGGAAGGATGAAGAGGAGGGGTCTCCATAAAATTATTCCCTGCGATTGCTTGCATGACTTGACCCGGAAAATATCGATATGGCCCGGCTATCTTTTTACCGTAATTCGATCCAAGCAAACTTTTTTTTTTTTTAGTTGTTGTTCCTTCCTATCCGCTTCCCAAGATGGGGGAATGAGGTACGTTTTTCTTTCCTTTTCCCT
>CM065716.1:67987179-67989679 GCA_033310375.1 Conus canariensis | reverse complement strand
TGTTGATGCCCTGTTATTGACAGCTCAATGTAGATATCATTGTTGAGGCAGCAACAAGACGAGTCCGATTATCTCTGAAGAAGTCCGATTATCTCTGAAGAAGTCCGATTATCTCTGAGTATGTTGGCCAGATGGGCAAGCTGACGTGGAATGACAATTCTTGGTCAGAGCGGGCAACAAGTCATGCGAAGCCAGCAGTGCAGGCTGGGGCCATTGGCCACTCACCTATCATTACAGACACGGGACAATATGGTTACTCCACCGTACGAAAAGGAGAGGGGGAGGGGGGGGGAGGGGTATGATTATGGAAGGGTATATGTACACGGAAAGATCACCACCTTTTGTTTTGTTTTGTTTTTGTTTTGTTTTTGTTTACAATCTCTCTCTCTCTCTCTCTCTCTCTCTCTCTCTCTCTCTCTCTCTCTCTCTCTCTCTCTCTCCTCTCTCTCTCTCTCTCTCTCTCTCTCTCTCTCTCTCTCTCTTGTGTCTGTGTGTGTGTCTCGTGGCTACGACTTGGCAGATGTCTTACCAACGCATTAGTCCAACGTTATTAATTCATTTATCCATCAGCTTTAAATCATGGGCAGTGTGGTCTCAAAATTTAACGGATGTGGTGTAACGTATATGCACAAGTCCGCAAGCAGTAACACCTTGATGAAACCGAAACCGAACTGAAACCAGACTGTCTTTCTGTCTGTCTCCTGTGTCTCTCTGTCTCTGTCTCTCGTCTGTCTGTCTGTCTGTCTTCTCTCTCCCTCTCTCTCTCTCTCTCTCTCTCTCTCCCTGTCTCTGTGTGTATGAGAGAGAGAGAGAGAGAGAGAGAGAGAGAGAGAGAGAGAGAGAGAGAAGGAGGAGGAAGAGGAGGGCGGATGACAGACCCTGACTCTGATGCCATCATTTCTCCATAAAGATCGCGGAGCATCTAAACAGGCTCTGGAATGATGGTCCGGCGGTGGTGAGGTGAGGTGACTCTGGTGAGGTGAGGTAGGTTAGACGAGGTTGATAAAGTTAGGTAGATGATACGAGGCGAGGTAGGTGTGTGTTTAGGTGAGGTAGATAATGATGAGGCAAGGAAGGCGAGGTGAGGTTGGTGAGATGAGGTGAAGCGGGTAGAGGTAAGATGAGGTTAGCCAGGTGAAGATAGGTGAGGGGGGTGAGACAGGGTGAGGTATATGAGATGAGATGAGGTGGGTGTGATGGAGTGAAAAGTTTTAAGATTTGATTAATGAGATGAGATGAGGTGAGGTAGATAAGCTACGTGAAGGTGGACGTGGTGAGATGAGGTGACGTGAGGAGAGGTAGGATGAGGCAAGTTAGGTGCAGGTAGATGAGGTAGGTAAGATGAGAGATGAGGCAGATGAGAAAAGGAACAATAGGCGAGGTGAGGTTGGTGAGATTAGGTGAAGTGAGTAGAGGTAAGACGAGGTGGATTTGGTGAGGTGAGGTGAGTAGAGGTAATATGAGATGGATTTGGTAAGGTGATGTGAGTAGAGGTAATATGAGATGGATTTGGTGAGGTGATGTGAGTAGAGGTAATATGAGATGGATTTGGTGAGGTGAGGTGAGTAGAGGTAATATGAGATGGATTTGGTGAGGTGATGTGAGTAGAGGTAATATGAGATGGATTTGGTGAGGTGAAGTGAGTAGAGGTAATATGAGATGGATTTGGTGAGGTGATGTGAGTAGAGGTAATATGAGATGGATTTGGTGAGGTGAAGTGAGTAGAGGTAATATGAGATGGATTTGGTGAGGTGATGTGAGTAGAGGTAATATGAGATGGATTTGGTGAGGTGATGTGAGTAGAGGTAATATGAGATGGATTTGGTGAGGTGATGTGAGTAGAGGTAATATGAGATGGATTTGGTGAGGTGAAGTGAGTAGAGGTAATATGAGATGGATTTGGTGAGGTCAATTGAGTAGAGGTAATATGAGATGGATTTGGTGAGATGAGGTTAGTAGAGGTAAGATGAGGTGGATTTGGTGAGGTGAAGTGAGTAGACATAAGATGAGGTGGATTTGGTGAGGTGAAGTGAGTAGACACAAGATGAGGTGGGCTTGATCAGGTGAGGTGCGTAGAGGTGAGATGAGGTGGGCTTGGTGAGGTAAAGTGAGTAGAGGTGAGATGAGGTGGGCTTGGTGAGGTGAAGTGAGTAGACATAAGATGAGGTGGGCTTGGTCAGGTGAGGTGAGTAGAGGTGAGATGAGGTGGGCTTGGTGAGGTGAAGTTAGTAGAGTAAGATGAGGTGGGCTTGGTGAGGTGAAGTTAGTAGAGGTAAGATGAGGTGGACTTGGTGAGGTGAAGTTAGTAGAGGTGAGATGAGGTAGGCTTGGTGAGGTAAAGTGAGTAGAGGTAATATGAGGTGGGCTTGGTGAGGTAAAGTGAGTAGAGGTAAGATGAGGTGGGCTTGGTGAGGTAAAGTGAGTAGACGTAAGATGAGGTGGGCTTGGTGAGGTGAAGTTAGTAGAGTTAAGATGAGGTGGGCTTGGTGAGGTGAAGTGA
>CM065716.1:67974679-67982179 GCA_033310375.1 Conus canariensis | reverse complement strand
TCAGTTCTACATAACGGCGCAGAAACGGTTTGACAGGACCTGTGGTTGAGAGTCATTGGTTTGAAAGATTGTAAGCAATGGGGTCAAAGTTATGAATGTTGAGATGACATTGTTTGTGCATGCTGTAGAAGTGAACGCGAAAAAGATTATATTTCATTTCATTATATTGCTTGTGCAAACAAAATACAACTTGCAGCCATTACAAAATCAATTTGTCATCACCAAATACCACAAGCGTTTCGATGCAGTTATGTAATAACATTGAAAGTGTTAATGAAGGAGTTGCAAAATACACAGCTGAAAGTCATATTTGTGAGAAAAGAAAACAACACAAAACAAGAAACTCACGATCAAAGCACACATTGGTTTCGTGGTGTGTGTGTGTGTGTGTGTGTGTGTGTGTGTGTGTGTGTGTGTGTGTGTGTGTGTGTGTGTGTGTGCGAGCGTGCGTGCTCGTGCGTGCGTGCGTGCGTGTGCGTGCGTGCGTGCGTGTGTGTGTGGTGTGTGTGTGTGTGTGTGTGTGTGTGTGTAGATTGGGAGTGGGAGGAGCGTGTGGATGGGGGAGGGAGGGAGGGAGGGGTGGGTGTACGCATAAAATTTCTGCTTCTGGTATCGGTGAATGTGATAGTTATTTGCCCCTGACTATAGGGATTCACTACTTAACATGCCAGTGTCTGTGTATCTCTAAACTCGCAATACCAGTTCCGCAGTCGGTTAGGCTATAAACATAGATGACCTTTTTTTTGTTGTTTTTTCTTTTTGTTTTTCTTTTTCCTTTTTTTTTTTTTTTTTTTTTTTTTGAAGGAAGGGATGGAGGGAGGGAGGGGGTGGTTTGGGGAGGAGGCAACCAGAGACAAGAGGAAAGGACATCGTCGTTGAGCCGAGTGGTGGGTGACCTATACTAGCAGAAGGCCCACAGAGCGAGGAGCAAGGCATATCGACAACTGACTGACCCAGTTATCGACCCACCAGTGACGTTCGTCATTCACGTCGATGTCCTTTTTTTTTCCAGTTTTTTTTTTTTTCTTTGTATCAGTTATTGATGATGTTTTCCCTCCTCCCACCCCTTCACCCACCCCCGCCCTGTGCCCATCCACCCCCCCACCCCCACCCCCAACCCCCCCACCTCAATGTTCCTCCCTTCTCCCTCTTCCCTCCGCTTTTCCTCCCTCTGTCCCTTCGCTACCCTTTCCCCCCCACTACTGTCCTCCTTTCCCATCCCTTCCTCCCCACCTTCCCCACCCCGCACCCTCTCCTCCCGGCCTCCTCCCCGAGCTAGTCGGTCAGCATGCCTGGTCTGTCTTGTTGACACTCACAAGGCTGGGGGGGGGGGGGGGGGGGTGTGGAGAGGAGGGGGAGACTCTTTTTTTTCTGTTGTAGAGAGAGAGAGAGAAGGGGGTGAAAGGGAGCGGGAGAGAGGGGGTAAGAGGGAGGAGAAGGAGAGTAAAAGCTAGGGAAGGGGGGGAGGAGGAGAGAGAGAGACTGTGGGAGGTTTGTGTGTGTGTTGTGTGTGTGTGTGTGTGTGTGTGTGTGTGTTGTGTGTGTGTAGCTCTCTCTCTCTCTCTCTCTCTCTCTCTCTCTCTCTCTCTCTCTCTCTCTCTCTCTCTCTCTCTCTCTCTTAACAGCTTGTTGATTTTCTCCGGACATTTTCACATCACAGCACCATTTCTCCTCCATCTGTTCACCTCCATCATCCTACCCTCCCCCTAACACCCCCACTCCCCCATCCTACCCTACCCCTAACACTCCCACTCTCTCGTCTCCCCCTCCCGTCCACCATATCGTTTCCTTCGCAGTATTGATTTTTTTTTTTCAACTTGATTATTGATTTGACATTTACCGAAAGGGATTTAAACGCTTATTTGCTTTTAATTGGAAGCTAAATTAGCACTCTTCTGTCGCGGCCATCTGTGGTGTGAACTAAGCGCGAAACTAAGTATGGACAGGACGGCAGATGAAGTGGCGGTGATGATGACAGAAAGGGTGTGTTGATCAGTTTGATCAGTTTTCAACACTCGTAATGCTTTGTTTATCAACACAGTATGGAATAGTATTCATCAATATCGCAGTAAACCATTTTTTTTACACTATGCCAAACCATTATATGATCCGCAAAACCATAAAAAACCAAACGATTGGACAGTTGAGGAACACATCAGTGTAGATTTTACTAAGGAAAGACTGTTCACGTTCACGTTCTGACTGCGGAGAGATGGTACTTTGTATTAATTTGCACAGAAACAAGCTGCGCTGTTGTACATTTAACAGTTAATGAATGGGTGTACTATGCTTGTCTTTAGGACAACAAGCGTCTGAAAATTCAAACGACAGAACCAAGTATGCTGTTGTAAATTTGTCAATGGAGAAACATATACATTTAAGGGTGGATAAATATACTGCTTTAAATCTCACTGCGAAGAGACAGGTTGTAGATCTGGCTGTCTTGAGCATTCTGTGGTAGATTTAAGTGTGGAGAGAATCTTCCTGTTGTAGACTGCACCGTGACGTGTCTACAATCATCATGTACTCTTCTATTGAATGACTGATGTGTGCTCCACGGAACTTTGCGGTTGTTGTGTTAAGAGTGCTATGAACGTCCTTCATATCATACATTTTTGCGTACAATTAACAAAATTAAAGTCAGTACGACAGGGCACTAATGCGACAATTTTACGTCGCGATGGACACGCCGCACGCCACCCCACCTCCCCCCCCCCCCCCCCCCACAACATCAACCCAGCACATGCACACACACACACACACACGCACGCACGCAAGCACACACACACATACGCACGCACGCACGCACACGCACGTACCACGCACGCACGCGCGCACGACCACACACACACACATACACACACACACACACACAAGATGGCGGCGACAGTCAACCGCTAGGTTAAAAGCTGCTGAGTATTTAGCAAAAATCTCTGAGAAGATGACTAGAGCCAGAAGCAATAACCTGATGAGTAAGACGGCTAAAGAACATTTTTATGAGGAAAACCCAACAACCAGCCCCAGAAGGACGAGGTCTTCCTCTACAAGGAAAAGTTCTTTTCCAGTCGGCAACGACCGTTTGGACGGGCCCGAAACAACAGTGCAAACAGAGTCAATCAGCGATGGCCAAAAAAAAAAAAAAAAAAAGAAGAAAACGAACAAGCCGTAAGTAGAATTATGTTCCTTGAACGAACATTATCAATACTGAATGAAGAAGTATCGAAGCTAGAAGGCACAATTCAGTCGCAAACCGAACTGATAAAAAGATACTTTAATCAAGAGAGAAAAAAAAAAAGTATCGTTTCAGAACGCGGAAACGCAGACTGACACCGAAAGACGCTCGTCTTATGCCGAAGCTGTCAAGGCTGGGACATTGTTATCGTCCCCTAAACAGCCCTCACCTTCTAACCACCTGCACAAAACGGCAGCAAAACAAAATCCACAGAAAGAAGGAAAGAAATGCGATGAAGGTAGAAAGAAGACTGAAGGAAAAAGAACTGATGACGCAAAAGCAAAGACCGACCGCTTACGTCATGAGGAACATTTCAAAGAACAAAAACCTTCCAAGAAGAGCGTAAAATCAGATCTGCCACGGGTGTTGTTACTACACGATTCCATAGCCAACAAAATCGATAGCAAGAGGTTCGGAAATTCGTACTGCTTCAGAGCAACATCCAAAAAGGCGTATGTAACAGAGGAGCTTCCAAGAATGTTCAAGGCTGAAAGTGATTCTACAAAACCCATGGAATATGACGCTCTAGTCTCATTCACACAGCAATAAATGACCTGAAAAAGAAGTCCCCGGAAGACTGCTGTAGAGACTTTGTTGTGAACATTAAAGCAATTGTTAAGAGTCATCCTGATCTCAAAGTAGTGGTCAGCAAAGTGCGCCCTACCAGAAACAAAGATCTGAACATCATGCTCTCGTCATGCAACAGCTAGCTGATTTCAACAACATCAGTTTCGTGGGGCATTCTAATCTACCAACCAGCCCGCGACATCTTCAGGATGGTCTTCATCCCACCTTCCTCGGAACCAGTAAGATGGCAGCTAAAATCGGGCGCCACGTGAGAGACTGTTCTGGAGGAAGCCCAAGAAAGGAACCAGGTTCCACACCACCCACCCAGACCCTTCCCCATGTACTACGACGACCTGTTGTTCGCTCCCAATTCATGGATGAACAGATTTGCTGTGCTGAGTGATTGTTGATCCATTTTCTGGGGATTTCTTTCTGAGAGAGGGTGGAATAATTTTTGCAAAATACCAGCACCTCTTTGACTGTTAGTTTTGTTTTGAACAAGGTGCCATCTTGTGAGCTCATCATTTTGTAATTAACCTCATTATCATAAGAACATCAATCCCATAAATTAATTCTTTATTACTGCGAATACATTATATTAGTTGGCTAATTGCACAGTTTGTTATCTTTGTTATTTGCTATTTTTGATATTATAAAAAGTTGCTGTTTATTGTTTTTTTATTTCTATTTAGGACAAACATTTTTCATTCTTCAGAGAGCATGACGAAACATTCGAATTTGAAAATATTGCAATGGAACTGCAGATCAATATCAACAAATATTCACGAACTGATTCAACATCTCTCAGATCATTCGTATCAAGTGTTAATATTACAGTCTTTAAATGCAACTGAACAGAAAATTCCAAAATTACAAAACTTTTATTACCCTCCCTTATTCCAAACTACAACGAAACAAGGAGGGTTAGTACTGCACTAAACATTCAAGAAAAGGTTGAATATTTTGAAATAGAGCCACCCATTTCAAAGAATGTTAAAACCATTAAGCATGTGCAGCAAAACTGAAACTCAACGAATTACTTACATTAAACGTTGTTTCCATTTATTAAATTTTGCCAAAAGGTCCTGACAATGAAAACACAGAATGGCTTCGCGCTAGTACCGGACCAGCATGAAAAATGGTTAATAGCAGGTGATTTTAACTCACATGCCCCGTTTTGGGATAATGAATGCGAAATAGTAACACACATCGTTTTGTTGGAAATATAGTAGACTCTTCATTGAGTCTGTTAAATGATGGCAGTGTAACAAGAATACCTGATATTTCACACCATCGAGCAACAGCAATTGATTTAACACTTATATCTCCTGCCATAGCTCCAAGCTGTGAGTGGTCTACCTTCAAAGATCCTCTTGGTAGTGATCATTTGCCAATAATTATTACCATTAACTGATTAAGGGTAAACAATTCGTTCAAAACTGCGCTAAAGATAAGATCCCAAAATATAATAAAGCTGTTTAGGATAAATTTGAAAACATACTCTCTACCTACACTTGTGAAGAGATAATGTCTGATAACATAGACACAAGCTACGCGAATTTTGTTGATATTGTTTTACATGCAGCTGATCTCTCAATACCAAGGTGCAATTCTGACGCATCAAACAAATATGCAGGCAATGTATGGTGGAATGCTACTTGTGAAGAAGCAAGAGAAAAAAAGATGCAGGCCTATAGAATATATTTAAAAGATGAGAAAGATCCTGACAAAATTGCTGAAAAGAACAGAGCAAAAAATAATAGTAACAGAGTAATCGAAAAAGTCAAGGAGCAATATTGGTCAAATTTCTGTGAAAATGAAGCACATGACCACAAAGCTCTTCAGAAAACATGAAAAAAATTAAAAGACATAAAAAATGGAATCAGTCTTCCTGAATATCCCATAACATTAGAAAATAATGAGTTTCCTTCAAGATTTGAAAAGGCTGAAGCGTTTGCAAATATTTTTGCAAAAAATAGCAACAGGGAGGGCCTGCCAGAAAAGCAAAAGATATACAGAGATAAAATGGAGGATAAGGAAACGCATGAAAAAAGTCCCATTAACAGTCACTATACAAACAGCTCCCTTACATTTCAAGAGGTAAAGGATGCAATTTTCTCTATTGGTTCGAAAAGAAAATCAGTGGGACCAGATGCGATTTCCAATGAAATGATAAAGCATTTGCCAGTTAATTTCACAATGTTTCTGAACTTATTTTTTCAGAAATGTTGGTCTGAAGAGCTTCAACCATCTTTGTGGAAAAAATCAATTGTAACCCCTATCCCTAAAGAGGGCAAGTCAAAATCAGACAAAAACAACTACAGGCCAATTGCTCTCACTTCACATGTGGGAAAACTTATGGAAAGAATTATTCTAAAAAGACTTGAACATTATTGTGAAAAAAATAGTATAATACCAATACAACAGGCTGACTTTGGAAAGGGTAGATCTACAGTTGACCATCTTGTAAAAATTACAACACAGGTTAAACATCAGTTCGCACGTAGGAAAAATGTACTTGCCACGTTTTTTGACATTAGAAAGGCATATGACCAAGTCTGGCATTCAAAACTTCTGAACAAATTTGAAGTTAATAGGTCTCTCGGGGTGTATGTACAATTACTTAAAAACCTTTTTAAGTGGTAGGACAATACAGACAAAGGTATGAAATGTATATTCTAATGAAAGACATATCCAGATGGGAATCCCGCAAGGAGCTGTGATAGCTCCTATCCTGTTTAATATTTTGATCCATGATCTTCCTAAATCATTATCAAAAAATGTTGAACTAGTACAATATGCGGATGATATCTGTATATGGATGAAAGTTACTTTAAAACGCCACACATCAGTTAGATCAATCAACTATATTAAAAAGATATATCAAAATGAACTAGATAAAATTAGTAAGTACATGACTGAAAATGGATTGGCCCTTTCAGCTGAAAAATCGCATATGGTTCTGTTCAATACTGGTTATGATCCTAATCCTCTGCCTTCATTTCAAATAGATGGATTGTGCCTTGAATATAAAAAAGTTGTAAAATTTTAGGAGTTAATTTAACTTCTAAATTGAGCTGGAATTATCACATACAAACTATTCTAACAAAAGCTAAAAAAACTTTAAATTTCTTGAAAATGGTGTGTCAACAATCATGGGGTAAAGACAGTAAAGTATTAACACATTTAGCGACTGCGCTTGTACGATCAAAATTATCCTATGCCCAGGAGACATTCTTTTCAGCCCCAAAATATTTATTTAAAAAGTTGCAGAGTATCGAGAGTAAAGCTTACAAGATAGCTCTTGGTGTCCCGGTTCATACATCAACTTTAAGAACTTATATGGAGATCGGAATATTGCCTTATGAAGAAAATATGAAACTTGCATGTGCAAACTATATTTTAAGAAGTCATACACTACAAAATCTTAATACCAGTGAAACTGAATTAAAATCAGAAATAAATTTTCCTAAACGGGCACAAAAAATTGATTCTCTAAAATCGATAGCCTCATACACATCTGACTTATTTACAAAAGCAGGCACTGCACCTCAAAACGTAGCTCCTCGGGTGTCTTTTAGCACTATCCCGGAATGGAACTTAGTAGAGCAAATTATGACATAGACTATACAAGTTTAAGAAGAAAGTGATGGATCCTATGCAAATATATATAAATGAAATTATATAAATCACCTTAAAAT
>CM065716.1:67957179-67967179 GCA_033310375.1 Conus canariensis | reverse complement strand
GCTGATTCGTTGAGATATTTCTGGGCTGCGAGAGTGATGATGATGATGATGAGGAGGAGGAGGAGTAGGAGGAGGAGGAGGAAGAGGAGGAGGAGGATGGTGGTGGTGGTGGTGGTGGTGGTGAGGTGGTGATGATGATGATGATGATGATGATGATGATGATGATGATGATGATGATGATGATGGCGGTGATGACGATGACGATGATGATGATGATGATGATGATGATGATGATGATGATAATGCTAATGACGACGACCATGTGGTGGTGTGTATGATCGGATGTATGCTCGGGCGAGTATGGGTGTGCCGGTGCACGTGCGCAAGAGTGCACGTGCACGGTCCATGTTGGAATCTGATCAGCGTGAACATAGCCGTTTCGTCTTCGTGACCATTGTCCGGATATCTAGATCTCAGAGGAGGTGTAATAGACGCTCGGGCAGTGAGGGACCCCACCGCCCCCCCCACCCCCCCTTTCCTCCCAAATCGCGCTCAGTGGGACAGTTCTTCACGCTGTCCGCCCAGACATCTGCCGGTCTGCCTCAAGGAAGTCGTCTCTTCTTTGACTGTAACCTTACTTGTAGTTCGTTTCCTATCACTTCTTGCTATACAAAATACATGATAAACATTGTGCTGCATTCAATGCCCAGCCTGCGCCGAATTTGGGAAGATAAGTGAATGCTCGTTCTTCGTGTTCACGTTCTTCGTGTTCTTTGTCGTGAATTTCGTTTTGTTCGTCTTGCCTGATGAAGACCTAAGAGTGCCACTCGGAACACTCTTGGCACAGGGGAATGCAATGATGGTGGAACGCACAGTGATTAGGAGATGGAAAGTCAGTGATGGGGAGTGGGAAATAGAGCGATGGGGACAGGGAAAGGCAGAGATGGGGAGAATGGAGCAGAATAATGGGGGGAAAGGATGTATGGAGTGGTATGATGGGGAGAAGGATTGGAGCTGTGCGTAGAATGGAGTAGAGGGATGGGGAAAGGGAAATAGAGTGATGGAGAGAGGTGACGAGGCTGATATGGAGACAGAAATACAGTGATGGAAAGAGAAGAGTAATGGGCAATGGAGTGATGGAAAGAGAAGAGTAATGGGCAATGGAGTGATGGAAAGAGAAGAGTAATGGGCAATGGAGTGATGGAAAGAGAAGAGTAATGGGCAATGGAGTGATGGAAAGAGAGGAGTAATGGGCAATGGAGTGATGGAAAGAGAAGAGTAATGGGCAATGGAGTGATGGAAAGAGAAGAGTAATGGGCAATGGAGTGATGGAAAGAGAGGAGTAATGGGCAATGGAGTGATGGAAAGAGAAGAGTAATGGGCAGTGGAGTGATGGAAAGAGAAGAGTAATGGGCAATGGAGTGATGGAAAGAGAAGAGTAATGGGCAATGGAGTGATGGAAAGAGAAGAGTAATGGGCAATGGAGTGATGGAAAGAGAGGAGTAATGGGCAATGGAGTGATGGAAAGAGAGGAGTAATGGGCAATGGAGTGATGGAGAGAGGTGACGAGGCTGATATGGAGACAGAAATACAGTGATGGAAAGAGAAGAGTAATGGGCAATGGAGTGATGGAAAGAGAAGAGTAATGGGCAATGGAGTGATGGAAAGAGAAGAGTAATGGGCAATGGAGTGATGGAAAGAGAAGAGTAATGGGCAATGGAGTGATGGAAAGAGAAGAGTAATGGGCAATGGAGTGATGGAAAGAGAGGAGTAATGGGCAATGGAGTGATGGAAAGAGAGGAGTAATGGGCAGTGGAGTGATGGAAAGAGAAGAGTAATGGGCAGTGGAGTGATGGAAAGAGAAGAGTAATGGGCAATGGAGTGATGGAAAGAGAGGAGTAATGGGCAATGGAGTGATGGAAAGAGAGGAGTAATGGGCAATGGAGTGATGGAAAGAGGAGAGTAATGGGCAATGGAGTGATGGAAAGAGAAGAGTAATGGGCAATGGAGTGATGGAAAGAGAAGAGTAATGGGCAATGGAGTGATGGAAAGAGAAGAGTAATGGGCAGTGGAGTGATGGAAAGAGAAGAGTAATGGGCAATGGAGTGATGGAAAGAGAAGAGTAATGGGCAATGGAGTGATGGAAAGAGAAGAGTAATGGGCAATGGAGTGATGGAAAGAGAAGAGTAATGGGCAATGGAGTGATGGAAAGAGAAGAGTAATGGGCAGTGGAGTGATGGAAAGAGAGGAGTAATGGGCAATGGAGGGGAGCATGATAGGGAAACGGAAACAGAGAGATAATGAGAGGGGGGGGAGTGATGAGGAGAGGGAAATAGGTGATGGTCAAAACGGCGTTGAATGATGGGAAAGGAAAATATGTAACGGACAGAGGGAGGTGTGGTGATAGGGAAAGGGGAACAAAGAAACAGAGAGAGGGCAATGGACTACTAGGGAGAGGGGAGTCGGCTATGGGCGAAGAAGAGTAGAGTGGTGCAGAGAGAAGAATAAGGTGCTGATGGGAAGATGAAAATGGGTAATGGGCAGAGGGAGGTGTGTGTGTGTGTGTGTGTGTGGGGGGGGGGGGTAGAATGGTGGAGGGATGAGAATAGGGTGATGGGGTAAGGGAAATAGTGATGGGGAGGTGGGATTAGGATGATGGAAGGTATTGGAGTGGGTTGATAAAGGGAGGTTGGCCCAGTACGTCATGAGTAGAATAGTGGACAGGAGAGGTAGACAGGCAGACGACGGGAGAGACAGCTGAGGGCGCATCCTCACTCCAGCCACACGTCCATCTTCAACTGCTCCTGGACCTGTGCTTCAAAAAATCTAGCCTCATCCGCCACCAAATGGCATTATTCAGAAGAGGCGTCTTTGACCGGCATCATTTAGTGTGAAGAAAACCCATTAGCCTTCATCCTCATCACAGTTCGTGGGATGCTGGCAAAGTCGTTTGTGGCTTAATGTGCGTAGGAGGTTGGGGATAATCATGGAGGATTTACAGCTCAGAAGAGGTCTTTATGTTTGTCGCCCAAACGACCACCGAGGGCCATATCAGGGTTGTGAAGGAGTTGGGGACAGTGATGAATGATGAAGTGTTTAGAGAAGGGTTGGAAAGTCATGAATGATCTCGTGTTCAAAAGAGGTTGGGATAGTCATGAATTATTTTGTGTTCACAGGAAAACGAAAACGTCACGAATGAGGAAGTGTTCAGATGAGGTTTGGATTGCCTTGATGGAAGATGTAGCGCTCAGAGGAGGTTACCACAGTCAGCACTGCTTGTGCCTTCAGAAGCGAATTGGATAGTCATTAATGATTTAGCGTTCAGAGGAGGTTTCCATTGTGACGCATGATTTTCACAAAAGATGATAGGAGTATCATGAATGATTTTGTGCTCAAAAGACGTTTGAATGGCATGAATCATTGAATATTCAGAAGAGGTTAGGATAATCATGGATGATTTAGTGTCTAGGTAAGGTTAGGATAGTCATGGGTGATTTAGTATCTACGTAAGGTAAAGACAGCCATGGATGATTTAGTGTCTAGGTAAGGTTTGGAAAGTCATGGATGATTTAGTGTCTAGGTAAGGCCCAGGTAGTCATGGATGATTTAGTGTCTAGGTAAGGCCCAGATAGTCATGGATGATTTAGTGTCTAGGTAAGGTTCGGAAAGTCATGAATGATTTAGTGTCTGGGTAAGGTTTGCAAAGTCATGGATGATTTAGTGTCTAGGTAAGGTGTGGAAAGTCATGGATGATTTAGTGTCTGGGTAAGGTTTGGAAAGTCATGGATGATTTAGTGTCTAGGTAAGGTTTGGAAAGTCATGGATGATTTAGTGTCCAGGTAAGGTTTGGAAAGTCATGGATGATTTAATGTCCAGGTAAGACTCCGATAGTCATGAATGATTTAGTGTCTAGGTAAGGTTTGGAAAGTCATGGATGATTTAATGTCCGGGTAAGACTCCGATAATCATGAATGATTTAGTGTCTAGGTAAGGTTTGGAAAGTCATGGATGATTTAGTGCCTAGCTAAGGTTTGGAAAGTCATGGATGATTTAGTGTCCAGGTAAGGTTTAGAAAGTCATGGATGATTTAGTGTCTGGATAAGGTTTGGAAAGTCATGGATGATTTAGTGTCTAGGTAAGGTTTAGAAAGTCATGGATGATTTAATGTCCGATAGTCATGAATGATTTAGTGTCTAGGTAAGGTTTGGAAAGTCATGGATGATTTAGTGCCTAGGTAAGATTTGGAAAGTCATGGATGATTTAGTGTCCAGGAAAGGCTCGGATAGCCATGTATGGGATTCAGTGCCCTGGTAATGTTTGGATAGATATCGATGATTTCATACCCGGATCAGTTTTGGACCGATAGGGGCTGAGTGTTGAAAAGGGGTTGAGACAGTCATGGATGATTCAGTATTCAGGGGAGGTTGGAATAGTAACGGATGGTTTAGTGTCCAGAGGTTTGGACATCCTGTTTGAAGTCTAGGCAAGTTTTTTTTTTTTTTAGTTTTGTGTTAAGGAGAGACTGGGACAGAAAGAGTTATGCGTTCTTGGAGGCTGGCTATTAATAGACGGTTCTCATTTCCAGGGAGGTGGAGAAAATTATGGATGGTGGATGTTCCAGGGAGGCTGGAATAATTACGATTAGCTGAGTTTCAGAAATGTGTGAAATAGTCATGGTTACGTTGTTGCTCCAGAGCTGTGCATTACATTCATGGGAGTGTTGGCAAGCTCAGGATAGTTTTAGTGTTTACGTGAGACAGGGAAAGTTATTAATATTGCTGCAAAGCTGTTGGTATGGTTACGAATACTGTTCAAGAGAGGAAAGTGAAATTCAAGGAAGAATGGAATGGTAGTTGTGTGCGACGTAGTGCTCGGGGCATTGTTGAGATGAAGATCGTGTGTCTAGGTGCATTAGCCTATTCGGGAAGGGACAGGCGGGGGAGAGGGGAACTGAGGAATGACCGTAGTATGTGCGTATTGGTTTGCGTGTTGATTTGATAAACAAAGCAGGGGGTCGGGGTATGTCAAACAAAACTATTCGTTTCCATGTCACTCTCGCTTTGTCTCTCTCCGTTATTAACTTTTCCCGGTGTCTGTTGGTACCTACTTCTTCTTCTTCTTCTTCTTCTTCTTCTTCTTCTCAATCTCTCTCTCTCTCTCTCTCTCTCTCTCTCTCTCTCTCTCTCTCTCAAAACTTATGTGAAATCGGTCGAGGGAGGGAGAGAGAGAGAGAGAGAGAGAGAGAGAGAGAGAGAGAGAGAGAGAGAGAGAGAGAGAGAGAGGAGAGGTAAGAGAGAGAATAGCAGATTATAACGACACTAACTTTACTATCAGCAAATGTTGCGGATCAGATTGATAAAGTCAGAAAAGACGCAGCAGAAGAGGGGGGTGGGGGGGGGGGGGAGGGAGGGGCTGCCTGTTTCTTGGTTGAAAAATACATGTTGTCTAAATCTTTTTATTGGAAGTGTGACCGCAATTTGAAGGATGAAAATTACTGGCATAGAACTGAACAGCACATCAGTAATGATCACCTCAGAACATGAATCTTCTTCACTCTAACAAGATGCTGCCACTCTAACAAGAGTGTTTGGATGCCTTCATTGAGCGGTTCCGAACTCCGGAATCAAGATCGATTTTTCTCGACCCACGAGCTATCATTAGGGTGGGCAGGCAGGTTTGTCGGCCAGCCAGGCTGCGTGACCTCCCTTGGGCACTCCTTGAATGTCAGGCTCTGTCTGCCATACTGATTTAGCTCTTCCCAGATAATTTGCTTGGTCTTAAAAGAATGTTACTCGTTTATTTATGCCTGCCGGGAATAATCTTAAGAAAACTACATGAATGTTTGTAAGAGGGCTTAGTTCTACAATTTCAGCTTTTAATCCAAAGAAAAAAAAATCGAGCACATTCGGCCGTGCATTTCTGAATGATTCTGCTCATTGCCCATCAACCCGGACACCGCTCTATCTGACAAACGTGGTCTCTGTGTTTTGTATTGGAGAGTAACAGGGTCATCTCATTGATCCTTCGGTGAAATGGAAAAGAGAGAAGGGAGGAAGGGGACGGTGGCAGGGGGATGTGTGTGGAGGGAGGTATGATCATCATTCCAAGATATCAGAGATTATATCACTAAGATAGGAAAGGATGTATTTTAAACAAAAATTTAAAAAAGAAGGAGAAACGACCAGACGGAAGGAAAGATAACTGAGATGAAATCAGTTTTTAGGGAATAGGGAAACATCCCTGAAAGGGGGCCCAAGAGGAACAGCCAGTTTCTTGAAATACCTATGGCGAGTTTGTGTCATCAAACGTGGGATTTATTTCGCTTGATAGGGCTAATTAGGAAGGATGGCTCACCAAGAGGATGCGAGTACAAAGGGCTGGCTTTAACAGGGTTCTCATAGGTTGGGAACAGTTGGGAAGGTTTGGGAAAAACGGATGGTCCTTTTCCCAGTTGGGAAAGTTTGGGGAAAATGGCATTTGGTGTCTGTGGGTTGGGACGGTTTGGGAAAATTGAACAAGCGTCTTCAAAAACTCAAACAAGCATCTTCAAAACCAAAGAGATAGAAAACCAAACAACAAAGGCACAAACAAATAAATTCTAATTGTCCGAAAATCGCCGACATTGCGACTGACAGTTTGCTCTACTTATGGAGTGTAACCATTTGTTGTCAAGAGTTACTGTTCTTCATTTCTTTTAATTCAAGCTAGTGTATAGAAAATGAAAATTTACCTGCCGTTACCATATGTGTATGAGATGCAACATGGTTTGGAAAAAGCGGTGCTGGGGTTGGGAAAGGTTGGGAAAAGGTTGGGAATTTTGTTTCTCCAAGTCTGTATGAACCCTGTTTAAGATAAAGAAAGGCTGGTAAGTCATAGACAATTAAAAAAAGGGTTGTTATGTAATGTAGAATAAAGACGGAATGGTGATGTAGAATAAAGGGCTTTTACATAAAGCAGAATGCAGATGGAGTGGTAACGTGCAGTAAAGAAGGGCTTCCTGGTAATGCCAATTACAGAGGGGCTGGTGAAGCAGAGTACAGAGCTGTTACGCAGTGTAGAAGAAATAAGGGACCGGTGACGTGCAGTTAAGAAGGGTAGTTGCATAGTTTAGAGTAAAGGGGGAATAGCAATGCATACTAAAGGGCCGTTACTTGATGTAGCGTGAAGACGGACTGGTGATATGCAAAAAAAAAAAAAAAAAAAAAAAAAAAAGGGGGGGGGGGGGGGTGACGTAATGTAAAAGAAAGAGGGACTTGTATGTAATTTAGAATAAAGAAATTAAGACGGCGGTTGCGTGGTGTTTTGTTTGTTTGTTTGTTTGTTTGTTTTGGCTTTTTTGTTTGTTTGTTTTTTTAATACAAGAAGACTATTAGGTGATGTAGAATAAAGAAGGGCTGTTACGTGATGTTGAATAGAGGGACTGTTAATGTTGAAGAAAGGAGGCTGTTGACGTAGAATTAAAAAGGGGCTGTTTTTCATGTAGAATAAGGAAGGACTGTTACTTGTAGCATTTAAAAAAAAAAAAAAGAAGGCTAGTGGTCTAATACTCGTATAAAGGAGACCTGTTACATGATGTAAAATAAAGAAGACATGTTAAATGATGTCGAATAAAGAAGGGCTGTTATGTGATATAGTATGAATGATTGTTACGTGTTATAAAAGAGGAGGAAGGGAGGGGTGGGGGTGGAGGGGGACTGACAATGTAGAACAGAGGAGACAAAAATGAGAACAAAGAGGAGCTGTTGATGTAGGGTAAAGGAGGGCCATTGCACGATGTAGAAAATATGATGTAGAATATAGAAGGGCCGTTACAAGAATTTGAACAAAGAACAATTAAGAACAATCATATGAAAAAGATTGAGGAAAAAAAAGAAAGAAAAGGCGTGGATGGGGGAGGGGGTTGCTGTTATATGGATCAAACAAGAAATGGGCATTTGTGTGACGTAAAATTTTGAATGAAAATCATTTTATGGCGGTTATATCATATAGAATTTAAAAAAAAAACCCGTTTGTTATGTGATGCAGAATTATATATATATATATATATATATATATATATATATATAGAGAGAGAGAGAGAGAGAGAGAGAGAGAGAGAGAGAGAGAGAGAGAGAGAGAGATAAAGGCTGGCATATGATGTAAAATATAAAGGCTGTTATGCGATTACAATGGGAAAAAAAGGCTGTTGCGTTGTGTAGAATAAAGAAGGCCTGTTGAATGGTGTAGAGTAAAGAAGGCCTGTTGAATGGTGTAGAATAAAAAGGCCAGTTGAATGGTGTAGAGTAAAGAAGGCCTGTTGCGTGGTGTATAACGAAAAAGGCCAGTTGCGTGGTGTAGAATAAAGAAGGCCTGTTGCGTGGTGCAGAATAAAAAGGCCAGTTGCGTGGTGTAGAATAAAGAAGGCCTGTTGCGTGGTGCAGAATAAAGAAGGCCTGTTGCGTGATGTAGAATAAAGAAGGCCTGTTGCGTGGTGTAGAATAAAGAAGGCCTGTTGCATGATGTAGAATAAAGAAGGCCAGTTGCGTGGTGTAGAATAAAAAGGCCAGTTGCGTGGTGCAGAATAAAGAAGGCCTGTTGCGTGGTGTAGAATAAAGAAGGCCTGTTGCGTGGTGTAGAATAAAAAGGCCAGTTGCGTGGTGTAGAATAAAGAAGGCCTGTTGCGTGGTGTAGAATAAAGAAGGCCTGTTACGTGGTGTAGAATAAAAAGGCCAGTTGCGTGGTGCAGAATAAAGAAGGCCTGTTGCGTGGTGTAGAATAAAGAAGGCCTGTTGCGCGGTGTAGAATAAAAAAGGCCTGTTGCGCGGTGTAGAACAAAGAAGGCCTGTTGCGCGGTGTAGAAGAAAGAAGGCCTGTTGCGTGGTGTAGAATAAAGAAGGCCTGTTGCATGGTGTAGAAGAAAGAAGGCCTGTTGCGTGGTGTAGAAGCAAGAAGGCCTGTTGCGCGGTGTAGAAGAAAGAAGGCCTGTTGCGTGGTGTAAAATAAAGAAGGCCTGTTGTATGGTGAAGAATAAAGAAGGCCTATTGCGTGGTTTAGAATAAAGAAGGCCTGTTGTATGGTGTAGAATAAAGAAGGCCTGTTGCTGTGATGTAGAATAAAGCAGGCCTGTTGCGTGATGTAAAATATAGAAGGCCTGTTGCGTGATGTAGAATACAGAATGCCTGTTGCGTGGTGTAGAATAAAGAAAGCCTGTTGTGTAGTATAGAATAAAGGAGGTCTGTAGAATAAAGAAGGCCTGTTGCGTGGTGTTGAATAAAGAAGTCCTGTTGCACGGCAAAGAATAATGGAGATCTGCTGCGTAGTGGAGAATAAAGAAGGCCGTTGCATACGGAGAATAAAGAAGATCGGTAGCATAGTATATAACAGAGGTGGCTGGTTTGTGGTTTCGAATAAATAAGCCCTGTTTAAGAAACACGCTGCATGGTGTAGAACAAAGAAGGCCTGTTGCATCGCATAGAATAAAGAAGGCTTGTTGAGTGGTGTCGAATAAAAATCTGTTGCGTGATGCAAAAGAAAGAAGGCCCGTTGCGTTTTTTTTTTGTTTTTGTTTTTTATCAAACAAAGGCCTGTTGCATGGTATAAAATGAAAGCTTATTACGTGGTATAGAATAAAGAAGGCATATGGCGTAGTGTAGAGTACAGAAAGCCTGTTGTGTGATACAGAATAAAGAGGGCTAGTTGCATGGTATAGAATATAGAAGGCCTGTTTATGTGAGTTGGAATAAAGACAGGCTTTTGAATGGCATAGAATGAAGGCCTGTTGCGTGGTGTAGAATAAAGAAGGGCTTTTGTGTGGTATAGAATAAAGAAGGGCTTTTGTGTGGTATAGAATAAAGAAGGGCTTTTGTGTGGTATAGAATAAAGAAGGCCTGTTGCGTGGTATAGAATAAAGAAGGCCTGTTGCGTGGTATAGAATAAAGAAGGCCTGTTGCGTGGTATAGAATAAAGAAGGCCTGTTGCGTGGTATAGAATAAAGAAAGCCTGACTGTGTGGTGTAGAATAAAGAAGGCCTGTTGCGTGGTATAGAATTGAAAAAAAAAGGCATGATTGTGTAGTGTAGAAT
>CM065716.1:67922179-67932179 GCA_033310375.1 Conus canariensis | reverse complement strand
GTTGCAGACGCTTCTTCCACACGCTCTGTCATTTCTCTTTGAAACATCATTATTCCATTCCCTCACTATGTGCGTGACCTTGGCTTTTGTTTTTATCAGAAAGAGTTGCAATATTGGTTCGAAATGGCTGATAGATATTTTTGCCTTAATTTACCACACTGATGTACAGCTGAGAGCATCGTCATATGAAAGTTCGACATAATAAATTTGTAAGATTGATTTTTCATTCATGCATTCTTTTTCTTTTGTTTTTTCTTAATGTATTTTTTCTTACCTTTCTACATATTCACCACAAAACAAAACAATGGTTAAGATGTTTCAGTCGGAATAAATGGTAAATGTGGTGTCCGACACAGTAGGTTTGAATTCAGACAGCACGCCCATGAACAAACAAACACACACAAAAAGGCAGAGAATGTATAGACGTCCCCCAGTCTTTGTTTCGTCCCCTATTACATACATTACAGCGATGGGCGCACTGACGGCATGGACCAGAACATCGATAAATACAGAGTGGCCATCAGGTCAAAGAAAGGGTGGCGGGCTATCGTTTCCTTCTGTCTGGATCTGGCGGTGCCTCAGGCTGGGTTTTGTACCCGGACACACCCACCGGAGAGAAAACCATGGATCTGTTTGAACTTAGCAGACAATTGCTGCTGTTAACCTGGCCAGGTCAACCAAACCAGTCTGAACTGGACGTCCTCTAGGTCGCCCTGGGAATCTTGACCAAATTTTTTTCGTAAAATCTGTTTTCTTGTATCAGAGAAAAAACAAAACAAAACACTTTCACTCTTTCGTGTCTAGTGTCCAGTTTTTGTGTCACCTGGAAAACGCAGAATTCTCAAATTTTGTTCTAAAGGAGCCAGTCAGCCTCTGACATTATTTACCACAAAAACCGAGCACAGAAGAAAATCTGGGCATAAATGGGCTTTAGTCTGACTGACTGCCATGACAAGATGACCAGGTGACAGTGCAGCCTGTAGTCGCGTGAATATTTCGGTTGTCTGTTAATCTGGAATATCTGTCCTGATTTGTTTCTCTAAATACTTGTCATCGCGTTCATTCCTTCTACTCTTATCACCTTCAGAAGCCCCCCACCCCCACCCCCACCCCCGCCACCCCCACCCCCCCAAAAAATGTAGTGGCTGTCGTACTTCTTCCATTTACCTTCATTCAGAGTTTTGCCTTTAAAGAACCAAGGATGAGCTTGGGACCTGTTCGCTGTTGTAAATACCCCCTCCACTACCGCCTTCTCCCCTCCCAACCCCTCCCCATAGACGTCTGGGGTGTCTGTTGCCAGGCCGACAAACGAATTGACAACAGACATACAGTTCCCGCTTCAATTCAGTTGACCCTCTCCCAGCCATAACGTCACTAAACGTACAGGCAGGCTGTCACTGGGGAGACTTGCATTTGTTACGCTTTGCGTACATTCCTTTCAGCAGACATTGATCAGATTTGATCTGTCTCTTCCCTTTCTCTGTGAGGGCAGGCTGAAACCGAAGAAGTCTGGCACTGCAGTTTCCCCAGGGCGTAGGGCAAAGCTTCCTGGGCAGTGAGAGACATCCAGTATTGTCTCAGACATTGTGTGACAGGCGTTGCTACAACGATTGGTTACTTTGCATTGGTACGAGTCTGAGTTAGCGTGTTTAGAAGGCATTCTGATTGGTTACTTTGCATTGGTACGAGTCTGAGTAAGAGTGTTTAGAAGGCATTCTGATTGGTTACTTTGCATTGGTACGAGTTGAGTTAGCGTGTTTAGAAGGCATTCTGATTGGTTACTTTGCATTGGTACAAGTCTAAGTAAGCGTGTTTAGAAGGCATTCTGATTGGTTACTTTGCATTGGTACGAGTCTGAGTAAGCGTGTTTAGAAGGCATTCTGATTGGTTACTTTGCATTGGTACGAGTCTGAGTAAGCGTGTTTAGAAGGCATTCTGATTGGTTACTTTGCATTGGTACCAGTCTAAGTAAGCGTGTTTAGAAGGCATTCTGATTGGTTACTTTACATTGGTACGAGTCTGAGTAAGCGTGTTTATAAGGCATTCTGATTGGTTACTTTGCACTGGTACGAGTCTGAGTAAGAGTGTTTGATGGGCATTCTGATTAGCTTCTTTATATTGGTGCAAGAGTGTCTAGCGTGCATTTTACTTGGCTACTTTACACTGGTACAAGTCTCAGCAAAAGTGCTCAGTAGGCATGCTAATTGGCTTCTTTGCATTGGTACAAGTTTCAGCAAGAGTTTCCACTAGGCGTTCAGTAATAGTGTTTGGTGGGCATTCTGACTGGCTGCAATACATTGGTACAAGCAAGAGTATCTAGTGGGCATTCTGATTGGCTTCTTTACATAGGTACAGGTTTCAGCAAGAGTATCTAGTGGGCATTCTGATTGGCTACTTTACACAGGTGCATGTTTCAGCAAGAGTATCTAGTGGGCATTCTGATTGGCTACTTTACGCTAGTACAAGTCTCAGCAAAAGTGTTTAGTGGGCATTCTGATTGGCTATCTTACATTGGTACAAGCCTCAGCTAAAGTGTCTAGTGGTGTATGATGTAGAAGTACTACAAGGCTAGTTCAAGTTATTAGCGATATGTAGGCAAATAGAGTCGTATGGCTTTTGCCATTGCCACCCAGGCAATAGCACCTTTGACTTCATCACAGTTTTTATTCACCGCCATTCCGTTGGAGGGCATGTAGCTGACCTCCCCCCCCCCTCTCTCTCTCTCTCTCTCTCTCTCTCTTTCTCTGTGTGTGTGTGTGTGTGTGTGTGTGTGTGTGTGTGTGTGTGTGTGTGTGTGTGTGTGTGTGTCTTGGTAAGCTTCAGCAATTATGTTATTTTGCTGTTTAGTCGAGCTGCTGTGGTTTAGTTTTGACTTCTGCTTGGAAAAAAAAAATCGTAAGCTCTACTCTCTTCTATACATCAACTAAAGCGCCACCTCGGGGATCGAACCATGGCCCTCAAGTCTTGCTTCCTGCAAGACAAGGCAGAATGAATGCGAGAATCCCATTGCGCTATTTCAGGGACTGAAACTTGACCACTTTCGTTTTCCCGGAGAATGTTGTGGACACTGGGCCACTGGTTTCCTTTTTAATTACCAACCTCTTCGCTGCGTAGGTCTGTTCCGTCGGCCCTGTGCGTGACTTGTCAGAGGACCGCAAGGATGGGAGGTGGGGTGCGTGATTGGACCTTCGCGACTTGCCCTCATAGGCCGACTGTAAGTGGGTAGAGCGTCGGGTAGGGAATCAGTGTGTTGCCCCAGTTCCTAATGGAAGGTGATGTGGAGTGATATGACATCGGGAGGGAAAAGACAGGAGCACTGACATGCGGACTCTCTGTCTGTCTCTGGCATGGTGTGTGTGTGTGTGTGTGTGTGTGTGTGTGTGTGTGTGTGTGTGTGTGTGTGTGTGTGTGTGTGTGCATGCGCATGCGAGCGTGCTTGCGTGTGTCTTTCGGTGTGTGTGTGTGTGTGTGTGTGTGTGTGTGTGTGTGTGTGTGTGTGTGTGTGTGTGTGAGGAGGGGGGGGGGGTGTGGAGGGAGGGAGAGATCGGTGCATCGAGTTGATGGGTGGTTAAATGTCCGTGGAAGCAACGTCGATGAATAGAGCATTAATAGACGTCCTCACTCTTCTCAACTAAAGTTGACCAAGCATGGGCGGACACATACACGTGCCTGATTAGTTTTAGCAGGTACTCGTCAGCCGACTTCCCTCCGCACACTTTTAGCTCCCCTGATTTTTCCTAGCATAAGCCTCAACCAATAGTTGCACTAATTTCGTCTTTCCAGTTGAACTCAAAGGACAAACTTGGTACACGCAATGTGGCACACGGTACTTTTCACCGCACTCCCGCCTCTTTTCATTTCAAGGGAGTTAACTTTAACAGCGACATGCACGCTCTTCCGCTGCTGTGCTGTGTTGTCGTCTTCTGTCCTCAACTAGAGCTGAGAGGTTCGCCATTGGTGATCGTTTTTGTTTTAGCTCCTACGGTAAGGTGACCACATAACGTCTTCGGGAATTGTATAGGGTTAGGATACCAGTGTGTATGGGGTGTTTTGTTGATGTTGTTGATTTGGGTTTTTGGCCACCCGAACTTTATGGCCTACTCGTCTACGAAGGGTAGAATGGGATTTGTTAATAGAGCGCATAGCTTTTTTTGTAAATTTGTGGTTGTTATTATCATTATTATCATCATTATTATCATCATTATTATTATTATTATTACTATTGTTGTTGTTGTTCTTCTTCTCACTGTTATTATTATCATCATTATCATTCTTCTTCTTCTTCTTCTCACTGTTATTGTTATCATCATTATCATTCTTCTTCTTCTTCTTCTGTTATCATTATTATTATTATTTGATGCCTGCACTCACACCGGGAACCTCAACTGAACAGCTGTCCGATGAAGAGAACGACTACGGAGCACAGGGCACATTTTGTCACTATTGACTCCTGGTCACATTCTCGTTCAACTCTTAATAAGGGTTTATCACCGCAAAGACGACAGAGGCTACAGATTGATGAAGAGATGGCCGGGTAACATCAGAAACGCGTGTCTGGCGTGGGAAGCTGAGGGAGGGGGGGGGGGGGGGGCGATGGATGGATGAAATAAGAAAGTCTGGAGTCAGGGGGGAGCGGCTGAGGCAGAGGGATTGTCAAGAAAGTTGTGTGTGTGTGTGTGTGCGCGCGCGCGCGCGCGCGTGCGTGCGTGTGTGTGTGCGTATGTGTGTGTGTGTGTGTGAGTGCGCGCGCGCGCGTGTGTGTGTGTCTCCGGATGGGATGGAGTGTGGATTTATATGGGTTCAAGAGATTTTTAGGGTTCATAAAGTGGAACAAGGCGGCGATAGCGGATGTGCTGGTCGTCCTTGATGTGAGCGTGTGCTAAGGCTTGGCGGGTGCAGATCACTAACTTTTAAGGTCTATTTCGGAGTCCGTGATGCAGAAACTTTCAAGCCGATGGTGACAACACCGTCTGGGAAAGGGAGGTAAATCCTTGTTGCCGAGAGAAGTGACTCATCCTGGCTACCCTTGGCCCTTCCTCACCCATACCGCAGCCTTTGGGCCGGGTTAATTTTAGACCTGTCGAGCCCCAGTGCTGGGAAGACAGCTAATACCTACTGCATATCTGCCCACTTCTCTTTTTTTTTTTTCCTACATCACATCAGTCCCCGCATGATCCACAAAGACGCTGAAGTGGACAGCGGTGAGTAGATCGTCAGCCCTGCGACCTCCCTTGTCGGCTGGGCGGACCATATACAACGTGATTTGACCTGTGGCTCGGAGTTGGACGAACACTCGTTTTTTCAGGGGCATCACAGGAGTGTTATTCCTAAACTAAAGACGTCAAAATGCAATCGCTCCTAGATATCAACCCCATAAGAAGATCTGTTCGTTTGATGAAGATACGCCAAAGTGTGTTCCAGTTCTCTTGTACACACACACACACACACACACACACACACACACACACACACACACACACACCTCTCTCTCTCTCTCTCTCTCTCTCTCTCTCTCTCTCTCTCTCTCATGAAATCAGGCAACCCGTTCTGCAAAGGATATATAAATGTGTTTGAGGGGTGGGTGTAGAGTGTGGAATGGGGTTGGAGAGTGGGACAAGGTGTGAAAGGAAGGATGGAGCAGATAACCTTAGGGGAAATGGAATGAGAAAACGAGGATGGGGATGGGTCAGGAAAAAGTGAAGAGGCGGGGGGGGGGGGGGGGGGGGGGGGGGAGTTGGGAGAGGGTGTTAATGTATGGTAGGGAACGTTGAGGAGCTTTGAGTTCTGTTTTCATCCTTCCTTGTCTTCTCTTTTCTGTTTCCCTTTGGTGGTAGACGAAATGGTACTGTCTACGAAGTACTCAAGGTGTTCTCGCCCGAAAACGTTTGGTGTCATTGGGGCGATTCTTTAAGTGCACTGGACACACAGATATTGTCCACGAAGTTTATGTTCTCTGAGATCCATTATCATGGATCAGAAACTTTTGCAAATATTTCTTTTCTTTCAGTCTTTCTTTGTGGGTTGTGTATTTGCAACCCCATTTTCATCACCCCATTTGCTTTGCTTTCGTCTTTCTATTCATGGCTTAACAGATTGCCCACGGTATTAGTTTTCATATATGGATTTGTTAAACATTTTTAGTCAACTTGGAGAGCTGTGGCAGTTTATCATTTATCAACGTATTCATATTCATTAACTTTAAGTCATATTCGCTCGGAAAACTTCGGATATTATCTGTTGATTTTAAACAACCTGTCTCACGCCTTTGCTTATAGTTTCCATAAAGTCACTTAGTGGGAAAAAAAGCATAGATACTAAATCCCGTCTAACCTTATTTGTCGGAAGAGTTTCCTAGCGTGTCCGCCCGTGGTTGGTGTAGCGCCTTAACTCCTTCCTAATCGAACACAAAAGATAAAGACGCGGTGTGCACACGCCAGCACCTCATTGTATTTCTGTTCTGGTTCCGAAAGAAACTTTTAGCGCGCCATGCACGCGTCTTTCGTCTCTGCTGTCCAGTGAATAGCACTGCCTCCGAGCACACGTCCCATGCTTATCACATCTGACCACGCATGACCCGTCCAACCTATGTTCAGGGTTTGGTACTGTCGACGAGAAAGTAGAGATTAGATTGGATGGAAAGATCAGGGAACGAGATGAAAAATGCGCGGGCTTTAGAAAGGAGACTGACAGAGCCTGGGAGAAAGTCAGGAACAAAATGAGAAGGTCAGGACGAGGATGTCCGTGCAAAGGATGTGTGCATGATGTGTTGATGGAAGGGAGGGGAAGAGGTAGCATGGAAAGGATATGAGGGATTGATGGTGCTCAAAGAACGAATGGCAGCGGCGACATTAGGGGAAGCGCATATTGCCAAGGAAATGGGTTTCTGCTGCAGACAGAAACTCAATGAAAAAAAAAAAATCACGGATTGAGGAAAAGGGGTTGGGCATACTGCAGTTGAAATAGGTTTTCGCTACAGATGGGGGACAGTGGACAATCACAGACTAATACATACAGAGCGGCTTTCTTCCATTGAAATGGGTCTTCATTGTAGAGAGGAACGATGACAATTTCATATCTACAGTGAATATGGGTGCGAGAAAAAAGCAACAGCGCAAGTGACTTTTGGAACAGTAGAGTGGGGCGAGGACAATACAGGGCATAAGAAGAAAAGGCGAGTTTTGAAAAAACAAAACAAAAAAAACAGGATAGATCTGTTTGGGTCCAAACAGGATTGGGAGCAAGGTGGTTAAGGATCTCGTGATTGAAAAAAGAAAAAAGAAAAAGAAAAAAAAAAAAAAAAAACAGACCATGGAGATGAACTTCCAGGCGTCGAGTCATGACCTGGATGTGGCCAGTCCCCTGAGAATGTAAGGAGTTAAGAGCCGAACATGCTGTTCAGGTCTCCCAAACAGTGCCTTCCTATTGGACGTAGGAAAGAAAGGGTAGTACCATGTCAAAAGAATACAACTGAACATTGGGGCAAGAAAAGGGAAAATGGGCATATGACCTTGAGGATTGGATCGTGGAGAATGGGCGATGAAAGGGAGAGAGTCAAAGGGAAATGGAGATTGGGAATTTTACCCTTGAAGCTGGCTGGGTAGCAGTCTAGTGCAATGGCGATGAAAAGAGAAGACCCCCTCCCCTGTCACCCCTTTCCATATCAAGAACCACACCACTGCTGCCAATAAAAGACTATGAAGTAAAAGACAAGCCTGTAAAGTGACAAACAACCAAGCTATTAGATTCTTGGCATGGCATTGCGTGTGCATGCAGGGATATAATGTCATTTGTTTTTGTTTTCAAAAAATCATGACTGGGAATGAGATAACAAGTTATCAGCATGTAAAAGAGACCCAATTAAAGAAACGGTGGGAACTTCTCAAGTATCTCCTTGTGACCGTTTGAAAGTTAACAGAGGGAGAATATAAGTCTTTGAAAGCAGATTTTTGTTATTCTGTAATCATTGATAAGATTTTAATCCCAAATTAACTCGCTTATTCTTTTTATGAAACAACATATCAAAAAATAACATGGTACTTGCAAAAGGGTTTTTTTTTTGCTTTTATGACTTGATCAAACGATGAACTAAATCAAAACAGATGGTTGTATATTTTATGCCCTTTGATAACAACACTGAAATATTAACATATTTCAGACAGAATCGTCGTCCAAGTAAAAAAAAATTTGGAATTGTCAAAACCAGGGCTCGGTCTGAAAATAGACACTCTGAAACACCTCCCAAATATTCATTTTAAAAAAAGGTGAGAGAGCACGTCGATAATGGCCAGTGATCGCCTTTCATGCTTTTGGCCGGTAATGATAAAACAGTTTGACTTTAAAGCAAGAAAGAAACAGACAGTGAAAAATCATCAGCCTCGTACCAAAGTCGTGTCCAGCCATTTGCAAACCACTGCTGCTCTCACCTAAACCACGAGAATGACTTTGCTGAAATTCAACTGTGACGTTGCCATGACAATTGAAAGGCGTTCGCAGGTAGGAAAGGAAGATACTACACATCCACACGCTTATTTGAATCATAGCAACTGTCCAAAACAATCGTGGGCATATGTGGCTGGGCACTCAGGATTTGTTTGTTGTAGATCTCTCTCTTTTATATTTATATATATATTCAATTATAAACAAAGCTTGCTCTTATGTCTTAGATTGAAGAAATAGGAGGAGATTAGCATAAATATCTGCAGTGATAGATCATTCTGCCCAACTAACAGTATGTGCTTGAGTGGGTGAATGGGGAAAAATAAAATAAATGCTTCTCAAAATGAGCCTTCAGCAAGTTTATAGTCTCAAAGTGGGAGACGATCTTCAATGAGGAGGAAAACCCACTAACATATAACTCCTGGTCAGATACCGATATTTCGAAACCTGATGGTTTCTCTTCAATGACCGCGGAAAGTGGTAATTTGACGTCTCTGCCTTTTCGGTTTTAAGAAGAATGCTATCCCAGAAAAGGCTGGTGTGCAATACCGTAGTATGTTTGTTGAGTTTTCAAAAAACCAACCAAAGGTGCCACCTAAGAAGCAAAAGAAAATCATGAAAGAGCAAAACAAGCTACATTTTCTTGTGAAAAGTAGAAAATATAAAAAGATAACCTCTTAAGACACAAGTGCTGAGGGCCAGTTCTTGGAATGAATCCGCAAGGGACTAAATTACAATAAACTAATAAATTCCAAGGATAAGTACCGAGCACCATTCCAGCAACTTACAGAGCAGCTTGGTGTCTCATTGCAACACCAAGCTGCTCTGTAAGTTGCTGGAATGGTGCTCGGTACTTATCCTTGGAATTTATTAGTTTATTATATATATATATATATATATATATATATATATATATATATATGTGTGTGTGTGTGTGTGTGTGTGTGTGTGTGTATATATGTGTGTGTGTGTGTGTGTGTGTGTGTGTGTGTGTGTGTGTGTGTGTGTGTGTGTACATATATATATATATATATATATATATATATATAACCACTTCCATTCGCCATTTCATTTTCCGTACCACCTCAGAGGCGTAGCACCCAAACTGCTGATGCCAGCTCATCAGCAGGCTGTTGTCTCAGTCTCAGCTCCCCAGTCTAAAACAGTTAAGAGTATCAGGTCATTAGGACAGAGTTCACCAGAGTGGAAACTGCACCGCTGACGAGTCATCACGGGGTTCAGTGATTCCTAATTTGATGCAGCTTTTGATTACACAGGACAGTTAACTTAGGTGGTGTTCAGTGGTTCCTATTCTGTTGTAAGATTATTTGACTGTACAGGGCAGTTTACTTCGGTGGTGTTCAGTCATTCCTATACTGATGCAGCATTATTTTGTTACTCAGGATAATTAACTTCGTGGTCTTCAACGGTTTCTTTTTGATACAACATTATTTTATTATAGACCCTGCAGCACAACTTCTTGCTTAGTTTCTTTAGAGAGCGTGCCCCTTCAGACGGCACCACCCGGTAAACATTTATTTTGTGGGTCTATATTCTGATGATA
>CM065716.1:67912179-67917179 GCA_033310375.1 Conus canariensis | reverse complement strand
TTCCTATAAATCTGTTTATAATGTTTCGTGTTGTCTACAAAAGATGATTTATTATGTCCGTTTTCAAAGGCCTTCCTAGAAAACAAAAACCGTGTACCTTGTAATTCCGTGTTCTCCTTGATGCATTTGAAAAAAATACATGATCCGAAAGTGTGTTCGTGATCCAAGCCTACTTAAAGTTGATTTGGGTGCTAACCTTGTACAAAGAAAACAGACAGAAATAAAAGCAGCATTGTA
Organism: Conus canariensis; assembly: GCA_033310375.1. Classification (NCBI taxonomy): domain Eukaryota; kingdom Metazoa; phylum Mollusca; class Gastropoda; order Neogastropoda; family Conidae; genus Conus; species Conus canariensis. Next base: position 67,916,942 of record CM065716.1, on the reverse strand, counting down.
ACACGGGAATTTTTACCACGTGAGACAAAACGTGAACGCATTGAAATGCTTTATTGACACGTAAGATAAAAAAAAGTATCTTTGCATGTAGTTTTCAGTATGTTTTTTTCAATAAAAGCGGAAATTCGGTGGTGCATGTTGATTATTTATATTATGTTTCAGACCTATATATCATAGCTAATGCTTGCAAATTCAATCTCTCTCTCTCTCTCTCTCTCTCTCTCTCTCTCTCTCTCTCTCTCTCTCTCTCTCTCTCTCTCTCTCTCTCCTCTCTCTGTTTCAAAACAAACGAACAAAGAAAGTTGGCTACAGAGCCGACATCTAAAGGATCACGGTGTGATTCCATCCATGACTTTCTTGTTACCGTGGTACGTCTTCGTAACGACCCCTGAACTCATTATAGGTCGGGTCTTCAGAGTAAAAGATTCCTCGGTCGAGTTGGTCATGCATCCTTGCTTCGCTCAGATCAATGTATTTCAGCTGGGCTTCGGAAGTTTTACAAAAATTGTTACATGTAACATATATACAAAGGCAACAGAGATACATAATAATTCCGGAAGTTTTTTTGATGGTCGGAGAGCCTTTCAGAAAGTGCCAGAAGTTTCCAGGTGGTTCCGGAAAGTTTTCATAGAATGGCGTATGCATTTTGAGTGGTATGCCACGTCACGTTTCTCGGACTTTGTAGAACGATCCATTAATTTTGACTGGCTGGGCTTTGCATGATTCTGGATATTTGAATTTCATCAGCTGTTTCATAAATAGCCATGGGGTTTAATTTTTGAGAGAGGGTAATTATGAGTTTTGTTGGTGTTGAAGGACATGTGTCTATTTGGGACCGTTGTATGACGATTGAATTGGTGACATGTTTTGCTGGAAGCAAAGACTTTTAACTGGTTTAAAGAGTCGACATTTTCTGTGACTGGAAGTGATTCAAAGAAAGAGGGGGTGGGGGGAGGGGGGGGGCTCATACTTTGAGGCTTGGCCGGCCGTCAGTATCAATAGACGTGGTGGTTTTCGTATTCCGGCTGACTTCGGCAACGCTAACGGAGACTCAAAGTGGTTTGTGTCTTTCCCTTTCAAACCAGGATAACCACAATTACTACACCTCGTCGATTCTGCCCGACAGCGCTGACGAGCACTACATTGAATTGGACACCCCCAGCTCTCAGGGCACACTCAACTCCGGGCACCGACTGGCTGTGGTGAGTGCCCGAGATCGTTCCTTCATTCTCTGTCTCTGTCTCTGTCTGTCTGTCTGTCTGTCTGTCTGTCTGTCTGTCTCTCTCTCTCTCTCTCTCTCTCTCTCTCTCTCTCTCTCTCTCTCTCTCTCTCTCTGTGCTTCCTCTCTCTCCTCATTTGTGTTAACAATAGGACATGGGCCCCAGAAGGGTCGCAGATGTCAGATGTAGGGTTGACTTATTGATAGCGCATTTGGGCGATTTTATGGGATGTATGCAAACGAGCCCTGGTTGAGCACGGAAATGGTCCATGAATGTATGGAACAATCATGATCTCTCTCTCTCTCTCTCTCTCTCTCTCTCTCTCTCTCTCTCTCTCTCTCTCTCTCTCTCTCTCTCCGTCTCTCTCTCTCTCCCCCTGTCTCTCTCTCTTCCACTCTGTCTGTCTGTCTCTGTCTCTCTATCTCTGTCTGTCTCTCTGTCTCTGTCTCTCTGTGTATTTTTCTTTGTCTCTGTCTGTCGCTGTCTCTCTGACTCTCTGTCTGTCTGTCTGTCTTTCTCTCATTCTCTCTCTCTCTCTCTCTCTCTCTCTCTCTCTCTCTCTCTCTCTCTCTCTCTCTCTCTCTCTCTCTCTCCCCCGCCTTCCTTACTTCCATATTGTGTAGTTGTGTTAATGTGTCAGTATCCCAAGTCCCCGAAGGGACAAGGGCCAGATGACAAAAGCATATTCTTGCTCATCTGTTACCCTTTGGAATAAAGATTATCTGTCAATCACCCCCCCCCCCCTTTTTCTCTCTCCCTCCCTCCCTCCCTCCCTCCCTCTCTCTCTCTCTCTCTCTCCCTCTCTCTCTCTCTCTCTCTCTCTCTCTGTATGTGAAGAAATCTTAAAACTGGGAAGAAAACAACAAACAAGTGATGTTAATCTGAGCAACACCGATGTTCCAAGCAATATACTTTGTTCGCTCCTCTAGGGAGCGTCTCCTAATTACCTGCACAGGATCAGTGACGTCTAATGGAAAGAATCAGGGTTGCAAATCAGTATGCTTTATGAACGTGTTAGTTTTTTGAGCCTATGAAATGGAAAAAGAAATTGTCATATGGGATCTGTGTTTTGTAATACGATTGGGGCCACAATCATTTTGAATATCATGTTAACATTGTTGTTCAAGCTCAAGGCCATAACAGGATGACATTTTCGGTCATCTATCATAAAAAGTTATCTGAATAGCCTTGATACCAAGTGATATCGCGGTGACGTTGATTGCATTATTCTGTCAATGTATATTTGAAAAAAAATCATGAGGCTTAATCTTCTTAGGTATAAAATTACCTTATTCTATATGCATGAGTGTTTAATGAAAGTTAAAGTGACATTCGTCACAGTTTAACAGCACTGTACTTCAACCAACACACCAGCTGATGAAAAAAATGACACGATTTTAAACATGAGCTACGATTTCGGTCTTTACTGATAATGGTATTACGGGAATTCTATAAAATATTACTATGTTTCCAGCTTCGGTTTTTACTGATGATGGTATCATAGAAATTCTAAAAAAAAAAAAAAAGAATATTACCATGTTATGTTTCCAGACTGTCTCCTTGCCCTTCCAGTTCAGATTTTATGGCCACAACATCACCAATGTCACTGTTGCCACAGGAGGTAATGCTTCATGTGTGTTGAGGATGTGTGGTATTTTATTTCAGGTTGTTATTGTTTTCATTGAACAGAAGGTGTAGTGAACTGCTCAGATACTGTTACAACCCTTTAGATGGAGATTGAAAAGTAACGGAAACTGAGGTCACCATGAGAGCAAGCATGAAGGGCATTCCGGTTTCACTTTCACACCCACCAAAGGTCACATTGTCGACAGGGATAACCATCCCCAGGAGACTGAAGGTTGGGAACCAACCTGTTTGGACCACCAGAACGATAACGTGGTAAGAAGGGCTCTAAAAATGGCCATTCTTCCCAAAGGCTCCAGCTGGAATCGAACTCACAACATCTGGCTGTGAACTACGCTCTCCCACTGAGCCAGTCTCACACCTAGTGAAAGGCCACTGACTTGGAGAATTTGGTGAGAGATCTGTACAGAAAGAGAGGTAGGGAAAGGGACGGGATCTTGGCTCGTTGGTGGGGAGGAGGGGGTCCACACGGAAATCTGTAAGAATTCAGTTCATTCTTCACCCCATGACAACAGGGATGCTGTGACAATCCTGGTATTCTGTTCATTTTTTTTTGTCCCATGACAACAGGGGCGATGTGACAGACTCTTGGTATTCTATTCATTCTTAGTCCCATGACAACAGGTTTCTATGACAGACTCTTGGTATTCTTTTCATTCTTTGTCCCATGACAACAGGTTGCCGTGACAGACTTTTGGTATTCTATTCATTCTTTGTCCCATGACATCAGGGGTGATGTGACAGACTTTTGGTATTCTATTCGTTCTTTGTCCCATGACATCAGGGGTGATGTGACAGACTCTTGGATTCTATTCGTTCTTTGTCCCATGACATCAGGGGTGATGTGACAGATTCTTGGTATTCTATTCGTTCTTTGTCCCATGACATCAGGGGTGATGTGACAGGCTCTTGGTTTTCTATTCGTTCTTTTTCCCATGACATCAGGGGTGATGTGACAGATTCTTGGTATTCTGTTCATTCTTTGTACTATGACAACAGGGGTGATGTGACAGATTCTTGGTATTCTATTCACTCTTTGTCCCATGACATTAGGGGTGATGTGACGGATTCTTGGTATTCTATTCGTTCTTGTACTATGACAACAGGGGTGATGTGACAGATTCTTGGGCAGTCGAGACTTGCTACAGCCCTCTATTCTCAGTCGTGTGGGACATTGAAGACGTGAACTAGACCAATCATGGTCTGGCAGGATTTCTCTGCGATAGGATTCCCTTCTCTGAGATTCCTATCCTCCACGGCAGCCTGCAAGATGGTCTTGAACATTGAATTATGTTGAGACACATACCCATACCAGGGCTAGCCTACGGTGTTAAATAACTGTGTGCAGAAATTCTTTCCGGAAAGTGAGTGTGTTGGCTTGCCGCCTGGCAGTCACTTGTATCCTGTGCCTAGTATTCCTAGTACAAAAAGTTAATAGCTGATTCAGGTAGTCTTCTCATTTTCTTCATGGTGGTTTTTTTTTTTAATTTCGCATATACCTTTCCGCTATTCATGTGTCTCCACAAGCAAAACCCATGTGAAATTTTCTCAGATATTTTCAACTTCACACATGCTACAGAGATATCCATATTAGCTAATCTGCTTTTCAAACTGTATCACCAGAATGTAAGTCATGTTTCAAATGACATTGACATCTTTTGCCTTCCAACATTGGATTCGTGCTCAACTGTCAACAAGTCAGTGCTACAGACAGATTTCCCAATTTCAATGCCCGAGAGAAAGATATATTTTCAGTTAAGTTTGTTCAGTGCGTTTATGTATTTTTCTCTTAGTGGTTCTGGAAATGTGAAATGGATCTTAACTTTCTGTGCTCAGTATAGATGAGAAGAATCCATTTGACACGTCTGTTCTGGAAAGCCTTGGCGGTCATTAGTCAGT
>CM065716.1:67902179-67907179 GCA_033310375.1 Conus canariensis | reverse complement strand
TTCAGGTCTACATCAGATGTTCCTCTTTGGCATTCAGGTCTACATGAGACGTTCCTCTTTGGCATTCAGGTCTACATTAGATGTGCCTCTTTGGCATTCAGGTCTACATCAGGTGTTCCTCTTTGGCATTCAGGTCTACATGAGACGTTCCTCTTTGGCATTCAGGTCTACATCAGGTGTTCCTCTTTGGCATTCAGGTCTACATCAGGTGTTCCTCTTTGGCATTCAGGTCTACATTAGACGTTCCTCTTTGGCATTCAGGTCTACATCAGGTGTTCCTCTTTGGCATTCAGGTCTACATCAGGTGTTCCTCTTTGGCATTCAGGTCTACATTAGACGTTCCTCTTTGGCGTTCAGGTCTGCATCAGGTGTTCCTCTTTGGCATTCAGGTCTACATTAGACGTTCCTCTTTGGCATTCAGGTCTACATCAGATGTTCCTCTTTGGCATTCAGGTCTACATCAGACGTTCCTCTTTGGCATTCAGGTCTACATCAGGTGTTCCTCTTTGGCATTCAAGTCTACATCAGACGTTCCTCTTTGGCATTCAGGTCTACATGAGACGTGCCTCTTTGGCATTCAGGTCTACATCAGACGTTCCTCTTTGGCATTCAGGTCTACATGAGACGTTCCTCTTTGGCATTCAGGTCTACATAAGGTGTTCCTCTTTGGCATTCAGGTCTACATTAGACGTACCTCTTTGGCATTCAAGTCTACATCAGACGTTCCTCTTTGGCATTCAGGTCTACATTAGACGTTTCTCTTTGGCATTCAGGTCTACATCAGGTGTTCCTCTTTGGCATCCAGGTCTACATTAGACGTGCCTCTTTGGCATTCAGGTCTACATGAGACGTTCCTCTTTGGCATTCAGGTCTACATTAGACGTTCCTCTTTGGCATTCAGGTCTACATCAGGTGTTCCTCTTTGGCATTCAGGTCTACATTAGACGTACCTCTTTGGCATTCAAGTCTACATCAGACGTTCCTCTTTGGCATTCAGGTCTACTTCAGATGTTCCTCTTTGGCATTCAGGTCTACATCAGACGTTCCTCTTTGGCATTCAGGTCTACATCAGGTGTTCCTCTTTGGCATTCAAGTCTACATCAGACGTTCCTCTTTGGCATTCAGGTCTACATGAGACATGCCTCTTTGGCATTCAGGTCTACATCAGACGTTCCTCTTCGGCATTCAGGTCTACATGAGACGTTCCTCTTTGGCATTCAGGTCTACATCAGGTGTTCCTCTTTGGCATTCAGGTCTACATTAGACGTACCTCTTTGGCATTCAAGTCTACATGAGACGTTCCTCTTTGGCATTCAGGTCTACATTAGACGTTCCTCTTTGGCATTCAGGTCTACGTCAGGTGTTCCTCTTTGGCATTCAGGTCTACATCAGACGTGCCTCTTTGGCATTCAGGTCTACATGAGACGTTCCTCTTTGGCATTCAGGTCTACATTAGACGTTCCTCTTTGGCATTCAGGTCTACATCAGGTGTTCCTCTTTGGCATTCAGGTCTACATTAGACGTGCCTCTTTGGCATTCAGGTCTACATCAGGTGTTCCTCTTTGGCATTCAGGTCTACATTAGACGTGCCTCTTTGGCATTCAGGTCTACATCAGGTGTTCCTCTTTGGCATCAGCGGTCCATAGGGAGCAGTGACAGTCAAATCACTTTAGGACAACCCACCAGAGAAGGCACTGCTCTGCTGCCTAGTTACTTTGGTGGTGTTCTGTGGAGCCTGTTCTTAGCCAACATATGCTGGACACCACATACTAAGTCCCCTACTGACGACAATAACTGCTAAGTCATGGAGCCAGCATGGGTGAGCTCTAGCTCCAGAGGGTACCATCACATCTGTCCAGGACAGCCTCCAGATAGAACCTCACAAAGGGCATAGACGCGGAGAGAACATAAAAACTTAGGTCAATATGGGAGCAGAGCATGAAGGACCACAGAATTTCAGACTTATTAATGCCAAATAAAGAGAAATGGAGGATAAACAATATGATCTACGGAAATGCGTAACTCTATGCTTACTTTCACATTATGTCTTAGCGATCACCAGGCCAGAGAGATACAGACACCCGCAGCATTGGTTGGGAAATTTGAACAACACTGTCAGAAACACATCCATCAAGTGGGTGAAAATCAACTCCGTGTTCCCAATCCTCCCAATTAAGCCCATAGCAATCTCGACCCTGAGCAGGAGCCAGTCAGGACAGAAAAATCCCACAAACAAATGGCTCTGATGGGAATCGAACCCACGACCTCCCAGCCAGGAGTCCGTGACGCTAATCATTTCGCCATGGTGGCTGGTTCCTATCTTACATGTTGGTCTGCATCAGATGTTCATCTCAATTGTTCTTCTCTGGCATTTCGGTCTTCATCAGCTGTTTCCCTCTGGCATTTCAAAAGCTTGTCTCACAGCTTGTGGTCATTCTTCACTGGATGTTGTTCTTTGGATTTCAAATTATGCACTAGATGTTTCTTTTTTTTTTTTTTTTTTTTGAGATTTTTTTTTCTTTTGGAGAAAGTGCTTTTTCTTTATTAGGCCTAATTACAGTTAATGTTGACCAAAATGCACACGTATGGCATTCTTATACTTAGACACATAGGTAATAAAGAGCCAGCCATGAGCATAACTAGTATGAATTGATTACCCATCATGTAATATTAGATATAGCTTTCATGGAAATGGAAACAAACGTAAATTGGAATACATATCACCACAATATAGTATGTGATGAGAGGACAGAAAACAAATGTATTCTAGTATGAATACATGTACAACTGCTAAACAGATATATCTGTTAAGGCTGCATAGAATAAATGAATAAACTGATTGCGTTATTCATTTCAGTTGCGGCTGTTGCATTTGCAACAATATGAACAAAACTACTGCTACCTTCAAATGGTGCTACTTATATTAGCAACATCATAAAATGGTTACATCAATTAAAGTACAATTTCACATTAATAGCAGACAAACTTTTACCACCAGCGGCACTGACTGTATTTATGACCATAAATAGTATGAAAAGCAAGTTAACTAAAACTTGTTGACCACGTCTGTACCTCATTAGCATTTTAAAAGCTTGGCATTGTTGTATGGGATGTTGTTCTTCACTATTTAAAAATCTTTGATAAATAGCTCTGTGGCACATTTACGCTGGATATTGTTCTTGGCATTCTCAGTCTCCACTGGATGTTTCGTGTGACATGATGATTTGTTTTTCAGTTGCCGTTGCCAGTCCAGAACATTTCCAGTACCAACCATCCTGTGAAGATTGGTCTCTCTGATGCCTTTTACAATGATACCTTTTTACCCCAATACGGTCAGTACAGTCATTCTTTACAAGGATAACTTTTTACCCCAATACGGTCAGTGCAAAATCATTCTTTACAAGGATAACTCTTTACCCCAATAGGGTCAGCACAAAGTCATTCTATACAATGATACCTTTTTACCCCCATACAGTCAGTACAGAGTCATTCTTTACAGTTACACCTTTTACCCGAATACGGTCAGTACATTCTTTACAAGGATACCTTTTTACCCAATACGGTCAGTACAAAGTCATTCTTTACAAATGTGTGAAAGGTTTTGTTTTTTTTTTTTGTTTTTTTTTAAATGACTTGTGAGTTGATTTTAACATGGTGACAGCCCTGATGTGGCCCCTTGCGGTCGGCTGGGGTATAAGCAACATTATCTTATCTTATCTTATTCTTTACAAGGATACCTTTTTACCTCAATACGGTCAGTAGTCATTCTTTCCAAGGATACTTTTTTACCCCAATACGGTCAGTACAAACTAATTCTTTCCAAGGATACCTTTTTACCCCAATACGGTCAGTACAAAGTCATTCTTTACAAAGATACCTTTTTACCGCAATATGGTCAGTACAAAGTCATTCTTTACAATGATGCCTTTTTACCCCAATACGGTCAGTACAAAGTCATTCTCAACAATGATACCTTTTTACCGCAATACGGTCAGCACAGAGTCATTCTTTACAATGATACCTTTTTACCGCAATACGGACAGTACAAAGTCATTCTCTACAATGATACCTTTTTACCCCAATACGTTCAGCACAAAGTCATTCTTTACACGGATACCTTTTTACCCCAACACGGTAGCACGGTCAGTACAAAGTCATTCTTTACAGTGATACCTTTGTATCCCAATTCGGTAAGTACAAAGTCATTCCTTACATGGATACCTTTTTATCCCAATACGGTCAGTACAAAGTCATTCATTACAAGGATACCCTTTTACCCCAGTATGGTCAGTATAAAGTCATTCTTTAAAGTGATACCTTTTTACCCCAATATGGTCAGTACAAAGTCATTCTTTACAAAGATACCTTTTACCCCAATATGGTCAGTACAAAGTCATTCTTTACAATGATACCTTTTTACCCCAATATGATCAGTACAAAGTCATTCTTTACAGTGATACCTTTTCACCCTAATACGGTCAATACAAAGTCATTCTTTACATGGATACCTTTTTACCCCAACATGGTCAGTACAAAGTCATTCTTTACACAGATACCTTTTTACCCCAATACGGTTAGTACAAAGTCATTCTTTACAAGGATACCTTTTTACCCATTACGGTCAGTACAAAGTCATTCTTTACAGTGATACCTATTTACCCCAATACAGTCAGCACAAAGTCTTTCTTTACAGTGATATCTTTTTACCCGAATACAGTCAGTACAATGCCATTCCTTTCAGTGATACCTATTTACCCTAATACAGTCAGTACAGTCATTCTTTGGAATGACACCTTTTTACCTCAGTACGGTCAGTATAAAGTCATTCTTTACAAGGATAGCTTTTCACCCCAATACGGTCAGCACAAAGTCATTCTTTACAAGGATACCTTTTTACCCCAATACGGTCAGCACAAAGTCATTCTTTACAGTGATACCTTTTTACCCCAATACGGTAGCACGGCCAGTACAAAGTCACTCTTTACAGTTATACCTTTGTA
>CM065716.1:67849679-67897179 GCA_033310375.1 Conus canariensis | reverse complement strand
ATTGCATGAATTCCTGTACGTCATGAATATTATATTATAATGTGATGGTGTATTTACATGTTTGCAGAATTTTACCTTTATTTTTTTAAAAAAAAGGAAGAAACAGGCAATTGTGTTATGATATATTATCATGTACACATACAGATTGTAATTTTTAGAAACTAAGAAATACTCTTAAATTGCTTGGAATTTGGGAATGGTTTTGTAGTGTTGTCAAAGAATGGTTAACCTTTTCTATACGTATACCTACAGCCTCTGGTGTTGTGGTCTGCTCGCAACTTGCTGCCGAGCGCTAGGCTTTACAGTCTGAGTGCATGGAGACACACAAAATCAGTATTTCTTAATTAACAGAAATTAATTCCAGGCATTAGGTAATGAATTCGTCTATCTAAAAATGGCGGTTATGAAACGAGGTTGGAGATCAAACACAGGGATCTACATCTGCCATGACTGCGTGATACTACCCACTGTGCATGTACAGTGAAAGTCTGTTATACATCAGGAAAAAAACTTGTTTTAAACGTGTTCGACAGTGAGTTGATCAATCAATACATTTCGTCTTAGCACTTTTTGAGGATCGGATCTGACCGCTACACATTTCAATTAAGGAATTTTCTATTTGCATAAAAGATATAGATGGCAACGGATTCAATGTGGTTGCTCCATTTTAAGTGGAAAACAGTAAAGTTTGGGAATGTATATACTCCGTTACGTTGAAAACAAGCGACTGATAAACTACTAGGCCTATATGCAGTCTTCAAGTCTGTTTTATTTACCGCAAAACTGTACTGGATTTTGCTGAAATGAAGAAGGTGAAGTGCTTTGTTAAGGCCTGTAGAACGTCAGTCTTAAAATGTTTTATAAGCGAAATGAAAAGGCAAACATTTTCTCATTTAGAAAAAAAGTGAAGTAGTAATGGATCATTCATCTGGTAATGTTTGAATCAAATGGACTGTGTGTAATTCAAACTTGTTAAAAGCTGTTCCAGACATCTTTGTTGCATCGGCCTCAACTGAATAATTAGATAGAAATTCAGATTATTTTTAGCGTGTGCTCAGCATTTATTTTCCATCAAGGTGTAAGGGCAGTTTGCATAAATTTATCTTTTTCAGACAGTTTGTTTCATGTTATGCAGTTATCTGTCACTGATATGAGTCTGTTACGTTTGTAGCGAATTGTGCCAATGTTTAAAAGTTGCGTGATGTGGATGTTGTGGTGTGTGTCTGTGGTAACGTGGGCATTGTTCTCCTCCCATGTGACCACAGGCCTTTGATGCCAGCCATCAGTGCAACTCCTCCGCCACCTCAGCAGCATCAGCCACTTTCACCTCACCTGCAGCCATGACCCCCACTTCTAAAGCCCCCAGTACTCCCACCCCTAAAACCACCCCCACCCCTAAGCCATTCACAGTGAAACCAATGGACACAAGCACTAGCAAGGCCCAACACCCGACATCTGACCGTAAAACTGACCACCATATCACTACAGCCACCGCCCAAAGTCTCCCAACTCCATCGCCCTCCACCACCCCCTCTTTAACACCGTCCACAGCCACAGAATTCACAGACCTGCATGTTGCGACCGATGTCTCTATGGCTGTGCACACCAGTGTGGGTACTCACTCTGCCCGAAAGAAATGCGGGGTAAAGATTTTGTGCCAGTTTTCCTACTTTCACGTGCATGTGATGTGCACTGTGTTTTAATGTAATCCTGTGCCCACAACTCATTGCCTTCTGACTGCTCTGTCCGTAGGAATGAACTGCTTTACACTCTCAGGCTTTCACATCTGTTGGCCACATGGCAGTCTGTGCTGACACTTTTCTCCGTGCAATCAACAGTGTGACATTTATTGAAATATCTTTTTCATTGAATGTATGTGTTCTAACAAACTTAATACTAACAGTCTTATGTTGCTTATTAATCATAGATGTCCACAGCCAGTATTTGTCTGAGAAAGGATGTTCACAGTTTGCACCACAGAAATATATGGTTTTAGAAAGAACAAAAGAGAGAGAGAGAGAGAGAGAGAGAGAGAGAGAGAGAGAGAGAGAGAGAGAGAGAGAGAAAGAGAAAGAGAAAGGGAGAGACAGAGAGAAGAAAAAATGCTTACATATTTACAATTGTTTCTTAAATTCATGGTTGATAACTTCTTCTTTTTCTTCAGTTGTCATTCAGTTATCAATTTTGTCCCTGGTAGCAGGTACTTATTCGCAATCAAAGTGTTATCCAAGTAAACAAATTCCACAAACTGAGGCAAAACTTGAGACACTTAAAGCAATAATCAAACAGTAATTCAAAACATCATTGTAAAGCCACAAATCTTTTTTTAAGATTATTAATAATAATATCATTAATACTACTACTAATAATAATGATAATAATGAGGAGGAGGAGGAGGATTATTATAGTGGGGATACTGGAAGCATTCTATCTCATTTGAGCTCCCAGAACTTAGGAAGAAAAATAAAAGAACCACATTTTGCGTTCTTGTAAATCTGAGGAAGTCATGTCGCAACAAGACATTTATGACCAGGCCTTATTCTGAGAGTTGCATAGGAGAAATGGAATCTGACTGCACGGAAATATGTCTCGGGGGAGCAGACTTTGTCGAGTACACGAAGACTCAGTGGTGTCTCTTGGGTATATCCTGGAACTTCGCCTGCATACCCCCATCAAGAGTCATGTGCTTCTTTGTACTGTTACTGTTTGATGGCCAATATTTGGTCAGTGTGGAAGCCTGCTTTATGGCAGCTGGAAGTTGGTGTAGTATACACTCCTTCAGTGAAGGTAGCATGTATGAAAAGCTTCTTCTTGATCACTACTTTAGCTTGAAATGTCAACAAGAGGGGACGAAACTTTCTTGATTTCCCTGACCTTGCAAGCCACGATGCCCTTTTTTTCATTGTGCCATTTTTCATTGGTGTCAGTCCAGCTTCATTGCAGTCCATTAGTCCAGCCTCACTGCAGTCCATTAGTCCAGTCTCATTCCAGTCCATCAGTCCAGCCTCACTGCAGTTCATTAGTCCAGCCTCATTGCAGTCCATCAGTCCAGCCTCACTGCAGTTCATTAAACTAGCTTCATTGCAGTCTATCAGAGAAGACACATTCTAGTCCACTAGTTTAATATCGTTGCCGTCTCTTATCTAGCCTCATTGCTGTCCATCAGTCCAGCCTCATTGCTGTCCTCATTGCAGTCCATCAGGCCAGCCTCATTGCAGTCTGCTAGTCCAGCCTCATTGCAGTCTATTGGTCCAGCCTCATTGCAGTCTGTTAGTCCAGCCTCATTGTAGTCTATAAGCTCAGCCTCATTGCAGTCCATTAGTCCAGCCTCATTGCAGTCTATTAGTCCAGCCTCATTGCAGTCCATCAGGCCAGCCTCATTGCAGTCCATCAGTCCAGCCTCACTGCAGTGTATCAGTCCAGCCTCATTGCAGTCCAACAGGCCAGCCACATTGTAGTCCATCAGGCCAGTCTCATTGTAGTCTATTAGTCCAGCCTCATTGCAGTCCATCAGTTCAGCCTCGTTGCAGTCCAGTTCAGTCTTATTACAGACCATCAGTCCAGCCTCATTGCAGTCCATAAGTCCAGCCTCATTGCAGTCCATAAGTCCAGCCTCACTGCAGTGTATCAGTCCAGCCTCATTGCAGTCCAACAGGCCAGCCTCACTGTAGTCCATCAGTCCAGCCTCACTGTCATCCATCAGTCCAGCCTCATTGTAGTCCATCAGTCCAGCCTCACTGTAGTCCATCAGTCCAGCCTCACTGCAGTCCATCAGTCCAGCCTCACTGCAGTCCATCAGTCCAGCCTCATTGTAGTCCATCAGTCCAGCCTCATTGCAGTCGGTCAGTCCAGCCTCACTGTAGTACATCAGTCCAGCCTCATTTCAGTCCAACAGGCCAGCCTTATTGCAGTCCATCAGACAACCTCATTGCAGTTTGTTAGTCCATCCTCATTGCAGTCCATCAGTCCAGCCTCATTGCAGTCCATTAGTCCAGCCTCATTGCAGTCTATTAGTCCAGCCTCATTGCAGTCCATTAGTCCAGCCTCATTGCAGTCCATTAGTCCAGCCTCATTGCAGTCCATTAGTCCAGTCTCACTGCAGTCTATTAGTCCAGCCTCATTGCAGTCCAGTTCAGCCTCATTGTAGTCCATTAGTCCAGCCTCATTGCAGTCTATTAGTCCAGCCTCATTGCAGTCCATTAGTCCAGTCTCATTGCAGTCTATTAGTCCAGCCTCATTGCAGTCTATTAGTCCAGCCTCATTGCAGTCCATTAGTCCAGTCTCATTGCAGTCTATTAGTCCAGCCTCATTGCAGTCTATTAGTCCAGCCTCACTGCAGTCCAGTTCAGCCTCATTGCAGTCTATTAGTCCAGCCTCATTGCAGTCTATTAGTCCAGCCTCATTGCAGTCCAGTTCAGCCTCATTGCAGTCTATTAGTCCAGCCTCATTGCAGTCTATTACTCCAGCCTCATTGCAGTCCAGTTCAGCCTCATTGCAGTCTATTAGTCCAGCCTCATTGCAGTCCATCAGTCCAGCCTCATTGCAGTCTATTAGTCCAGCCTCATTGCAGTCTATTAGTCCAGCCTCATTGCAGTCTATTAGTCCAGCCTCATTGCAGTCTATTAGTCCAGCCTCATTGCAGTCCATCAGTCCAGCCTCATTGCAGTCTATTAGTCCAGCCTCATTGCAGTCCAGTTCAGCCTCATTGTAGTCCATTAGTCCAGCCTCATTGCAGTCTATTACTCCAGCCTCATTGCAGTCCATTAGTCCAGCCTCATTGCAGTCTATTAGTCCAGCCTCATTGCAGTCCAGTTCAGCCTCATTGCAGTCCATTAGTCCAGCCTCATTGCAGTCTATTAGTCCAGTCTCATTGCAGTCAATTAGTCCAGCCTCATTGCAGTCTATTAGTCCAGCCTCACTGCAGTCCAGTTCAGCCTCATTGCAGTCTATTAGTCCAGCCTCATTGCAGTCTATTAGTCCAGCCTCATTGCAGTCCAGTTCAGCCTCATTGCAGTCCAGTTCAGTCTTATTACAGACCATCAGTCCAGCCTCATTGCAGTCCATCAGTCCAGCCTCATTGCAGTCCAGTTCAGCCTCATTGTAGTCTATCAGTCCAGCCTCATTGCAGTCTATTAGTCCAGCCTCATTGCAGTCCAGTTCAGCCTCATTGTAGTCCATTAGTCCAGCCTCATTGCAGTCCATCAGTCCAGCCTCATTGTAGTCCATCAGGCCAGCCTCATTGCAGTCCATCAGTCCAGCTTCATTGCAGTCCATCAGTTCAGCCTCATTGCAGTCCAGTTCAGCCTTATTACAGTCCATCAGTCCAGCCTCATTGCAGTCCATCAGTCCAGCCTCATTGCAGTCCAGTTCAGCCTCATTGCAGTCCATCAGTCCAGCCTCATTGCAGTCCATCAGTCCAGCCTCATTGCAGTCCAGTTCAGCCTCATTGTAATCTCTCAGTCCAGCCTCATTGCAGTGTATCAGTTCAGCCTCATTGCAGTCCAGTTCAGCCTCATTGTAGTCCATCAGTCCAGCCTCATTGCAGTCTATCAGTCCAGCCTCATTGCAGTGCATCAGTCCAACCTCATTGCAGTACATCAGTTCAGCCTCATTGCAGTCCAGTTCAGCCTCATTACAGTCCATCAGTCCAGCCTCATTGTAGTCCATCAGTCCGGCCTCATTACAGTCCATCAGTCCAGCCTCATTGCAGTCCATCAGCCCAGCCTCATTGCAGTCCATCAGCCCAGTCTCATTGTAGTCCATCAGTCCGGCCTCACTGCAGTCCATCAGTCCAGCCTCATTGCAGTCCATCAGTCCAGCCTCATTCCAGTCCATTAGTCCAGCCTCATTCCAGTCCATCAGTCCAGTCTCATTGCAGTCCATCAGGCCAGCCTCATTGCAGTCCATCAGTCGAGCCTCATTGCAGTCCATCAGTCCAGCCTCGTTGCAGTCTATTTGTCCAGCCTCACTGCAGTCCATCAGTCCAGCCTCACTGCAGTACATCAGTCCAGTCTCGTTGCAGTCTATCAGTCCAGCCTCACTGCAGTACATCAGTCCAGCCTCACTGCAGTCCATCAGTCCAGCCTCATTGCAGTCCATCAGTCCAGCCTCATTGTAGTCCATCAGTCCAGCCTCATTCCAGTCCATCAGTCCAGCCTCATTGCAGTCCATCAGCCCAGCCTCATTGCAGTCCATCAGCCCAGCCTCATTGCAGTCCATCAGCCCAGCCTCATTGCAGTCCATCAGTCCAGCCTCATTGCAGTCCATCAGTCCAGCCTCACTGCAGTCCATCAGGCCAGCCTCATTGCAGTCCATCAGTCCAGCCCTTGTTTGGAATCAATCAGACCAGTCTAGTTGCAGTCCATCACCCAATATCATTACAGTTCACCAATCCAGTCTTACTGCAGTCCATCAGTCTAACTCATTGCAGTTCCATGTCCCACCCAGAAATAAAAGTGCTTAAAGGTGGAGTGTCACTGAGACTTGGCTTTTCTCTTCATGGATTTTTATATTAAGATTTTCAGTGCTTTCTTTCTTTCTTTCTTTTTCTGTTCTTCATTTATGTACTTACACACACACACACACACACACACACACACACACACACACAGAAATGGAAAATGAACTTGAAATTTTGCTTACTGTTTCACCATTTACCAGAATCACCAAAGAAGTCAGATCATTTCATTGATATCTGATATGAGCTTTGTTGTATTAAGACATGTTTCTATTCTGCTCAGATTGAAAAAGGAAATCTAAAATTTTCACTTTTCTTTTGCATTTCATTATACTCTGGCAACATGAGTGGCCGTGCAAACTGATGACTGTGTCCAACACCAAAATTTGCAACTTGATTTGCCAGTATTTCAATGGATTGCACCATGCACTTCATAAGAAAACAACTAACAATTGATGTGAAGTTCCTTAACTAATTTTCAAGTACTAACTATGTGACAGATTTATTTTATGTTGTTCAAATGCATCTGAGTTAGTCCTTCTCCCTCTCTTGTCCCTCCCTCCCTCCCTCCCCCCCCCCTCCCTCTCTCCTCCTCCCCTCCTCTCTCTCTCTCTCTCTCCTCCCTCTCTCTCTCTCTCTCTCCTCTCTCTCTCTCTCTCTCTCTCTCTCTCACCATCTCTTCTCTTCTCTTCTAGTCCATTACTCACCCCATCTCTACAGGTCTTTCTCTTGCTATCCATTTTTTTTCTTCTCCCCTTCCTCTTTACATTCCTGATCTCTTGGTCTTTTTGCCCTTTCCCCACTGATAACCCCACCCCCCCCCACCCCACTGCTCCCACCCTCTCTCTCTCTCTCTTTCTGTGTGTGTGTGTGTGTGTGTGTGTGTGTGTGTGTGTGTGTGTGTGTGTGTGTGTGTGTGTGCTTCCTCACTGTGTAGGTATCTCCTCTCTCTTAAACAGAAATGAATCTTATCTTCTTCCTTCTCTGGTTTGTGGTGTTCGTTTCAATTTTCACACTGAATTTACATTATGAAATGAGAATCTTTTCTGCAAAGATGGATTGTTTGTTATTTAGTTATCATATCATTGATACTATAATAACTCAAGTGAACATTTTGATGTCTTTTGTGTTGTTTTTGATAACCCTGATAAAATGTCTGTGACAATTGACAGGAGAGTTTATTGAGATGTTTTTTGTCTTCTTTTTTTTTTTTATATATAATCCTGATGTGATATCTGTGGCAAATTGACAGTATATCTTTTTTTAGTTAGTTGAGTGAAAATTTTAATCCTATCAGACAGAAGCAGACATTGCCACAGAAGGGCTGGTTGAATGAAACAGGAAATGTAGATATAGAAATGATGAACCCAGATCCTGATTGTGTGAATGTGAGATCAGCACGGTCGAAACATGTTTGCCTATAAGTGGGAAAATGTGGTTATGGCTTCAGCTTTGATTTACAGATCTTTTATGTTTTATGTTGTAATTTACTTTGTTGTTGCACCATTTCACGTCATCATCCATTTTGAACATTCTGAAAAAAAAAAAAAATTTAATTGTGCGTGTGGTTTGTTTGTTTTTGTGGTGCACAGTAGATCGAGATATGTTGTGACATAACTAACCACAGTGTATTGTCCAGTTTTGAGTAAAAAAAAAAAAGAAAGAAATCCAGTCCTTATAAGGTTTTGACTACATTTCATAATTCCAACTATGGTGACTGAGTGTTGAACAAAAAGAAAAAGGAAGCTATGTGATTCTTTTTTTTAGCCAATGGAACGTGCAAACAATCAGGCCCTAGAATTTAATACTTTGTTGCTTGGACAGATGAAAACTGGGATATTTATAATCGAATCCTTCAAGAGTAGCTCAATATATGGATGCATGAAGCTATCTCCGATACTAGCAGTCTGCTCATTGTACAGATGCTTAATACTGTAATGATTTATAGTTTTCCCCAGTACTCCTTTCCTTGCAAACAGGAAGGGAAATAATCTAAGGTCGGTTGTTTCAGTTTTGTACGGGTCAAGAGTTTTCTCCCCTTCGCCACTAGCTATTTAACAGAGACGTATTGAGTAGCACACATAAAAGAACCCATGGCAAGAATGGAGTTATCCCTGACAAAAACTGGAGAAAAAAACCAAAAAACCTCCAGACTGATTGGTAAACAAAAGTACCTTCAAATAGAAATAAGAAGAAAATAAAAAGGTTGAAACTATACAATAATGACATGCTCTTCTCAGTGAGAGCAAGAGACAGTTTGAGAATTTTTCATGACTGTGACAAAATAATGCAACGCAATACGACATAATCCACGTCAAATGTGTTTCGGCTGTATGCAGCATCTGCATTCCAATATGTGAAAGTTACTATGTCTCACTGACTTGCCACCTGTAAACATAAAGATGGCTGCGATGTGGGGATTAATGTAGGCAGTATATTGTATACTGATCTAGATATTCAACATTGCAGACAGTAATAATACTAATAGCTAAATTTGGTTTCACAAATGAATGTGTGCTGCAAATCTCATTTCTTTCAACTATCTTAAGTTTTGTCCAAAATTGTACAGTTTCTTTTTTTTAATTCAAGAATAGTGAATTTGGTTGTTTGTTCTGTGTTTCATGAATAAATGTGTACAACTGATATGAATATTAAACTGGTTTGAAGCAGAGAAAAGGGAAATTTGTCTTGGTTAATTGGACCATGTACTTATGAAGAGGCATGCTTAAAATGAAATTAACGGGAAAAATGTTTAAATGAGCTGCTTTTGCACATACAATATTTCTTCTTTTTTTTTTTCTTCATTTTTTTAAACAGACTATTGTTTGTACCATTTTGATGTTTTCTTTCAGTTAACGCAGTTTTCTTGTGTGAACTGAACAATTTACTGAGTAAGACCCATACAAGATGGGCCAGGACGGCATGTTTAAAATGAAATGTGAAGAATTGTCCTCTATCTTTGTGCTAGTACCTGTAAGTGGACATTCCTTATAACAAATCTAATTCTTTTCATTCTTTTTTTTTGTCTGATTTTCATTCTACATTTATCTGTTTGTCTGTCTGTTTGTCTCTCTGTCTGTCTGTCTGCCTGCCTCACTGCATCTGTCTGTCTGTCTGTCTGTCTGTCTGTCTGTCTCTCTCTCTCTCTCTCTCTCTCTCTCTCTCTCTCTCTCTCTCTCTCACACACACACACACACACACACACACACACTCTCTCTCTCTCTCTCTCTCTCTCTCTCTCTGTCACTTATTCTGTTATATCTGTCTTTCTCAACTCTCTCTCTCTCTCTCTCTCTCTCTCTCTCTCTCTCTCTCTCTCTCTCTCTCTCTCTCTCTGTCACTTATTCTGTTATATCTGTCTTTCTCAATGTTCATATAGATCTGTATCTTTCACCACACACACACCTACCCCATATTCCCCACCATCATTTTCTTCCTCTTCCCATTCCTGTCATATTTGTCTGCGTCTGTATTTGTGTCTGTCGTTCATTCTGTCCTTTTTCTTATCCCATCCACTCACTTTGAGTGTATGTATTCAGTTGCTAAGTGTGTGTGTCTGACTGTCTATCATTCTCCCTCACTGTTTAACTCTTCATGTGTGTATATGTCTGACTGTCTCCAATGAGAGTACTGCTAGCTGTATGTAACTGTCTTTAATTCAAACACGGTACAACATTTAAAATCCAATGTTCTATTTTTCAGAGTGCCAAGGATGGTTCTTGTAAATCAGATGACAAAGGTAAGATGACCTTGTATTACTCTCATCATCAGTCATAGTTTTAACATGCATAATTTAGGAAAGGAAGGAAAATAGCAACACACACACACACACACACACACACACACACACACACACCACACACACACACGCACACACACACACACTCATATGCAAACACACAGGCATGCACAGACACAGATACATGCAGACACACATACTCATGTAACGCAAATATGTGTATACAGGCACATGCATGCTCCAACACATTTCTCTCTCTCTCTCTCTCTCTCTCTCTCCTCTCTCTCTCTCTCTCTCACACACACACACACACACACACACACACACACACACACACACACACACACACACACACATGCACACACACACACAGAAAGAGATTAGAGAAACTACAAACACACACACACACACACACACACACACACACACACACACACACACACACACACAAGCATGCATGCATGCATGCGCGCATACCCACAATACACACGTATGTGTGCACACACACGCGTGTGCACACACACACACACACACACACACACACACACACACACACACACACACACGAGATAAGATAAGATAATGTTGCTTATAGCCCAGCCGACCGCAAGGGGCCACATCAGGGCTGACACACACACACACACATGCACACACACACACACATACATGTGCCAGCAAATGCTTATTTTCTCAAATGAACTCATATCCATGCGTGCACACACATACAAAAAACATATAAACACAAGAATGCACTGGGTCAGGCGTAAACAAATGCAGCACGCATGTGCATAACACTGATGCCACAACTTCATCACATGCCTATCATGTACTCATGCACATTCTCTTTCTCATTCACATGTGTGCATGGACTTGTATACAGAACATACTTTAAAAACAATACACATGCTGTTGCCACTACTTTCAAATCTTTTCTTTAGATGTTGTTTGTTTAGGTTGGCTTTCATTAAGTTTTTTGTTTGCGTTTTGTTTTTTGTTTTTTTACACACTCTTATTTTCTTTATCAGAAACTTTGTTGATTTATAATACATTTGATACGCTTTGATCTATCGACTCTGTACATATGGAAAGCATCTTGCTATCCTCAGATAGACTAGGAAAGATAAGCAGTATTGTGTGGCGGAGGTGGTAGCCTTCCTGGCATTGATTAGTTTGCAGTTCTAATGACTGTAGCATCAGACGTTCCTTTTATATGCAGTTAAGAAAACCGCTCCACTCAAATGGTTTAAACCAACATTGCGTTTAAGTTGAACAGACCAACTGATAAAAGTAGAATTATTTGGCTAACCTGAAAGTTGGAAAATCTGTGGTTTGGCTATCCACAAATTTGATCAACGTAACATAAAAATTGTCTTATCAAACTTACACACACACGCACACAAACACACGCATGCATGCATGCATGCACGCACGCACGCACGCACGCACGCACACACGCATGCGCACGCGCGTGCACACACACACGCACACACACACACACACACACACACACACACACACACACACACAACACGTAATATCAGTTTCGTGTGAAGTGTACTCTGTTCACATATGTCCCTCTGTGTGTTGCCTGCTGATGGTGTATGCAGTCGATTTGTTGTTGGAATGTTTCCACAGGCCAGGTGGCAGCAGTGGTGGCCGTGGTGTTAGTGTTGGTGATCCTGCTGGGGACAGTGGCGGTGTGGGTGTTCTACGCCTACACCCACCCCACATCGGCCTCTGGGGTGTGGCTGATGGAGGTAAGTCACCTGCAAAACGCCTCAGTTGGGGGTACATGGTGACTTCACAGTGGGGCTTCAACTGTTACCGTTTTGACAGGGAAATGACTCCGGCTGCTGTTGTTGTTGTTGTTGTTCTTGTGTTCTTGTTGTTCTTGTTCTTGTTCTTTGTCTTTTGTTTTTCAGAAAAGGAGTTCTAAAACTGTCCTTTTGGGTCAGAGATCTACCTCTGTCGCTGTCTCTGTCTCTGTCTGTCTGTCTGTCTGTCTGTCTGTCTGTCTCTCTCTCTCTCTCTCTCTCTCTCTCTCTCTCTCTCTCTCTCTCTTGCTTCCCTCAGATCCCCTCCAATCTCTCTCTCTCACACTGTCTGTCTGTCTGTTTGTCTGTCTCCCTCTCTCCTCTCTCTCTCTCTCTCTCTCTCCTCTCTCTCTCTCTCTCTCTCTCTCTCTCTCTCTCTCTCTCTCTCTCTCCTGTAGACACCTGATTATGAGTAAGTTTGCCAGCCCGTTCCCCAAATGAGATTTTGAATGGCATCCTATATATCCCCAAGACCAATGTGTGTCTATGCATCTGTTAATTTTGGACTGTGAAAGAAGTCTGTAAGTCTGAATTTTCATTCATTAGTGTCAGTAGAGACCGTGAAAAGAATTTGTCTTTTTTTCACATTATCTTTGTTTGGGGAAAGTTCTATGTACATATGTTTTGTTTGTCTGTCTGTTTGTTTCTCCTCCATGCCTCCCCATTGTCATTCCTCCCATACCACTCACTCTGGCTCCTCGTACACATCTCCACCCAAACTTGGTCCATCACAGCCCTACACCAGCAGTCCACATGCAGCAATCAGTAGACTGTCATCAGGCATCCCAGCAGAGGAGACACTGCACTTCTGCCCAGTCACTTTGGTAGTGTTCAGTTTTTGCCTCTTCTGATCCAGCTATGCAGCTGCTGATCCAGCTGCTGACACCAACAACTCTGGCACGTGCTCATCATGGCGAAAAAACATCAGAAATCAGGTCGCTCCAAGAGCAGGTCATGAAGGGGCACAGAACGTGATTTCTCTCTTTTGTTTTGTTTTGAATGATGATCAGTGAGGATAAGATGGTGATGAAGCTTCAAAGATGGTGATGAAGCTTCAGAGTTCCATTCCGGTCAGAAAGTACATGACAGTGTGCTGTTCCCCACGCTGCCTTTCCTGAAATAGTCCAGCGTCAAACTGTCCCAAGAGGCACAGGCACTGTCAATGTTGGTCAGGAGATTTGAGCAACACTTCCCAGAGATGCTCCCATCATGGGGATCAAACCCAGTTATGCAGTTTCAGGCATCCCGTTAGACCTCCTAGCACACTCAGTTCTGGGTTTTGGTTTGAGTTCTGGGCCAAAAAAGTCCCACAAAGGGCAGGCTCTGATGGGAATGGAATCCACCATCACCTAGTTTTCAAGTCTGCAACAATTTTACAGTTGTTATATATAATTATGTAATTAGCACTTTAAGTATAAGGCATTAAAGATGTCCAAAAACACATGAATAAGAAATGTACACCCAAATGCATACATCTGTATTCATGCATGTGTGTGTGTGTGTGTTTGTGTGTGTGTGTGTGTGTGTGTGTGTGTGTGTGTCCATGTGCAAGTGTGTGATGATGTATATGTGAGCAAAAGGAAGGTTGCTATTGCTTCATGGCTATTTGTTTGACTACGCCATCATTCTCTAACCTGTGTGCAGCACCGGCCCAGTCAGATGAAAGCAAAACTGGCCAACATGAAATTCTGGAAAAGCAACACAGCAGGTGGTACCAAATATGCGGTGGAGTCACAAGCATGAATTCAGAATGGAACAGAGATGGAGACATTGATATACCCACCTGTTGGCACTACCATCGCTCAAAACTTTCTGCTGTCTGCCATTCTCAAGTCTTTGGTTGTGTGATTCCTTGCTTTTTGTTTGTTTCTCGTTCTTCCAAATTTTGGGGATTGGATTTTGTTCTGATTACAACTTTATGGCACTCTCTGGCCCTCTCTCTTTATGTGTCTCTGTCTGCATCCCATTTTTGTTTGTTTTTGTTGTTGGTTTTTTCTCAGGATTTTGGGCGTGAAGAATTTTCTTTGATGACAAAAACATGTGTTCTTGAATTTTCAAGGAAATTATACAACAATAGTTGGCACTACAGACATTGGTTTTTTTTTTTTTTGTTTTTTTTTTAACTTATGAACTGTTAAAATGTATGCAAAAATAAAGTATAAAAACTGGGAAGAATGATTCAACCACAAGGTGCATTTGAGTACCCAGATGTAGTGTGTTTGCTGTAGATTAGTGACCAGTACACTTAATTGTGTTGTTGCACTTACTCATTTACTTATTATTTAGAGAAAAAGAGAGTTACGGTTCGAGGGTCTTACATTTCTATCCAATATGTATTTTTTAAACTCAAAAAATGACTTTACATTTTGAGTATCATTTATAGAGATACTACAATTTAGTTTTAATCATGAAATGGGATTTCTATTCTTTTATCCTTTGTCAATCTTATGAATCTATGTAAATTAACAAATGTTAAATTCAATAACCTCATAATCATTTCTTTTTCTAAACAGATTTTGCCTCGTATTGTGTGCCTGGCAGTTATTGAACTCATCTGGATGGTGTTGACTTTGTGCTGTTGGAATGTTTGTAATGGTAGTTATCACACGCACCCAACCTCTGACTGGATGGGTAATTTTCTATTTCTGTTTGTGCTTTGCTTTAATCAGAAACAATAATTTCATATGTATGCATGTATGTAAAATTGAGTTATATGTTATTCAAACTGGTGTAAATTCTTTTTCTTTTGTTGTGTTTGAAAATAGAATTTTAGGGGGGTAATTGAAATGCATACTTGTTCTGTTGATCCTTTTCCCCTTAATGTCTTCATTTCTGTTAATTTCATAATTTGAAGATTTCCATGCACTGTACCTGCACCCCTGCCCCTGTCTTGGCCTCTACCACCCCCTTCTTTGTTAAACTGTCACATGAATATTCTTCATTTGAAAATATTTCCGCACTCTTTATAAACTAGATCCCCTTTCTGCTAACAAGAATATTTTCCCCTCCGTATACATGCAACTGTTTAGACAGGTTGTATATCTGTACGTACTTAGACTATTTGTGATAAATTGTGTTTGCCTTATGAAATCAGCTGATCTGTATCTAATTATATTAAATCAGCTCGAACAAAAGCAATACTTCATTTTCATTATATCTTGTGCATTACAGGGGAACACAACTTTTGATGACTAGTATCAGAGTTACCTACTTTTTTTTCTACTGTTGAACTGTTCATAATATACAAATCACATTCCACAGGAAATCAAGAAACTATTAACATTGCCTTGTATACAGTAGTGATACAGAAGCCTGCAAGTAGACTAATACATCATTTATGCAAACAGAAACAGAAATGGTCGCACCGTTTTCACTTTCAGTATTGACAATGAATCACAATGACCTATATTAGTCTGGGTGATATTTTACCTTTAAATCATGGTAAGATTTTACCCAGGAATATCGATATAGCAGCTGATTAAAATGATTGTAGTAGATTCATTTCAAATACAATGAATACTCCTTAACAACTGCTACAATTTTTTTTTTTAACATATTTTCACTTTAATTTTAAGTGACAGGCTTAATTTGATTTTGCTTAAGTTTTCACATAATATAGCATTCCGTGTTTTCAGGCTGTTCATGGTTTTGCCACTGTGTTTATTGTCCAACTATGAATGTCTTGTGTAATGTGTCTTGGCTGAGTTTGCCAAATGTTGGGAAAAGTGGCCACTTTTGCTTTATTACCATGGCCAGCACTATAAATGAGTTAACAGGAAGGATGACACTTGTTTATACAGCACCATCTATCCTTTGACGGAAGATTCAGGAAATGTACTCTGATTTCAGATTTACTGCCGGTAATATGATCAAAGTGTACCAGTTACGTACTTGCATGGCTGTCATCCTAAAGGCATTGCAGTGGCTATAGACAGACGTACATAATCAGTGTATGCCATGATCATGACGCAAAGAAAAATCATGGCTGCTTTCCTTCTGTCCATATGCACAGTCATGCTGACATGTAATGTATCCTGTTGGCACCATGAGGCAGATCTTTCTTCTTCTTTTGACTCAGAAGTTGTAAGATGGATCTTTGTAATATTTCTACATGGTCAGTAAAACTTTCAAAGAGGGGAACCAAGCATCGTTCACAAGAAAATAAAACAGAACAAGAAGCGTGAAACATAGA
The DNA here is from genome assembly GCA_033310375.1 of Conus canariensis. Taxonomy (NCBI): domain Eukaryota; kingdom Metazoa; phylum Mollusca; class Gastropoda; order Neogastropoda; family Conidae; genus Conus; species Conus canariensis. Next base: position 67,880,977 of record CM065716.1, on the reverse strand, counting down.
AATCCTGCGCAGTGTACATGGTTTGCTTCTGTACGTGGTATGATTGAAGTGTTGGAAAAACGTGGCACTAGCTACAAGAACTGTGATAAAGCCCTAAAAAGGTCACAGGATAGGTGGCTCATACAAAGCTGCCAACACTGGTACAACTTTGGATCGCCATACTGTTTCATGTTTGGCATGATTTGCTGCTGTGTTATCCCCTGTTGAAAATGACAACAACAACAAAAAAGAGTGTGTGTGTGTGTGTGTGCGTGTGCGTGTGTGTGTGCGTGTGTGTGTGTGTGTGTGTGTGTGTGTGTGTGTGTGTGATTAGTGCCTCAAGCATGATAAGAGTGATAGAAGATAAAGCTATCCCATGATATTCATTTAACTTTAGCAAATGTGCTTCATCATCACTGTTGGTAGTCATGTTCAACCAGATGAGCATGTGTGTGTGTGTGTGTGTGTGTGTGTGTGTGTGTGTGTGTGTGTGTGTCCCCTATATGAAAGCATTGTGGTTTTGTCACATAAGAACACATTTAGTCTTGGACTGTTTTGTCACATAAGAACGAATCTAGCCTTGGACTGTTGTTAGTTTGTCAACCTGCCGTAATATCCATCCAAAACATTAGACTCAGCAAAACGAAAAAGTGAAACTTGGAGAAGGTGACCAGAAATACACACCACAGTTAAAAAAAAAAATGTCTGTATCAATGCATGATAAAATGAAGTGATTTGCAAGTGCATATATTCATTTCTTCATGATGGCATAAATCTTTTTGTTTAAAACATTAAACAGTGATCAGTAACTAGCTTGAAGAGTGCACAAATCTGAAATTCCGTTTACTTTATCTAAGACATTACACTCTGGTTTTCAAAACAGCTGGCAGATCTGTTCACGAGCGTATTTAACTGTACTTAGTTCTCTTTGGGCGTACCTGCCTAGTGCAATAACACTGACCAACAGAATGCTGATGCCTCCCACAGGCAGTGGGCTCCCATTGCAAACATGTCATCAGACATGTCCCCAGTTCATTTGATTTCAAGACATCTTTTTTTTTTTTTTTTCTTTGGTGCTGTTGACATTGTCTTGCTGGAGGGTGACTTCAGGTTTGAAAGGCATCAAGTGAGCGCTATTCCTCCCTCAGTCTCCTTTACCTTACCCCAGCTGGGGCTGAGTCAAGGCTAATTTTCCCACTAGTAATCATGCAGAACCAAGGAACGAAGAAGGAAAGAAGTGTTTCTCCATAGTGACATCATCTTCTCCCCACTATCTCCAGTTTCCGGAAGGCCTATTCAGAGGCACAGTCGTTGCTGTCATTCAAGTCTCACAAACCAGACAGCGCATGCTTTGCAGCACAGTCAATGATTGATGTCATGCTTCAGTCAACATAAAGGGATTCAGTGCAGCAGAAAAGTGCAGGAAAAATGTGTTGTCTCAGGCAGACACTGAATGTTGTTATCCAGATTTTCCCTTAAAAAAGATCACCATCTTGCATGTCTTGCCACCATAGTGATACACCTCAAGCAGGGTGCTGATTTTGTACATAAAGTTGAACATTGACAGGCACCACCATATTGTACATCAGTAATCATTCTGTGATCAAGCTAATATGAAACATACATAGCCCCATAATCATGTACCTGAATAACTCTTCCTTTTGCCACAGATCTTGTCTGACAGAGATGAAAAGCATGGCAAGGACTGGGTTAAGAGATCACATTTTTCGAAAGTGAAATCTGAATGTTGTAAATTATCATTTATATGTGTGTTTCTTTTCAGGATAGTCCTGAAATGTTTCCTGTTTATCATATCAGAGATGTATATTTTTAGGTTGTTTTGTACATGGAACAACGTCATTTGTGATGTTTTGAGAGACGTGTTATGCTGGATACTGAAAAAGCTGTAATTCATTGTTTGGTACTTAGAACTCATGTACCACATCAGTTTGTCTCTTATGTGGATTTGTGAGAGATACTGTGTGCAGACCCTGTTCATCATACAATCAGTTGCTAGATCTGACAAACTACTTCAAACAAGATATACGTTTGATAATTAGTTCTGATATCTGCTGGCATTCTGTGATGATCAGTATTACCCCCCTCCCCTCTCTCCCTCCCACCTCTCCCCTCCCCTCCCCCCTCCTGCATGTCTGCAGACTGACCAGTGATGTTTATTTGCAAATGTGACGTCAGAGTTTCAGAACAGGAGAAGGCACTGAAAGGAATCTAGCAGTGCACAGCATCAGGAAGGTGTTGAAAAGTTTATGAAGAATTTGTCTTGCTTTGTGTATTGAAATTGTGATCTAAACTATTCTTTATTATGTCTGGTTGTATTATATCCAGAAAAAGGCTGTAATGTTGCACAGAGCTTTTACCATTTGTTGTTGCGGTAGTTTGTTTAGGTTTTTTTTTTTTTTTTTTCTAAATGTTCATTGATCAGTTAGGTCATGCTGATCTGAATGGCAATGAATAATGTTGATAGTTATCAATTTGTTTGTTTCTTTTCCACCTTTTTTCCTCTCCCCCTTCTCTTCCTTTACTCCTGTCTCCCTCTCTTTCTTTCTTCCTTGCATATTTACATGTACCATCCTTTTTCATACGCACACACAGAAACAGAAACAAAAACAAAAACAAATGTCAGCGACTTGCTTCTTTCATTGACCTCTGGACTTTGCATAATGCATGTTGATACATCCCATCTATGTTGATGCATCCCATCAATGTTGACACATCCCATCAATGTTGATACATCCCATCTACGTTGATGTATCCCATCTATGTTGATGCATCCCATCTATGTTGATGCATCCCATCAGTGTTGATGCATCCCATCTACGTTGATACATCCCATCTACGTTGATGCATCCCATCTATGTTGATACATCCCATCTATGTTGATACATCCCATCTATGTTGATACATCCCATCTATGTTGATACATCCCATCTGCAGGACGTGAGCCTGTTTTCTGGTCAAGTTACCTGACCAAAAGGGGATGTATGATATACTCAGACTCACTCAGACTCCTTTCTTTTACAAGGATCGTAGTGTTGTTGATGGTGTTTTTAATTTGTTTGTTTTTTGTTTTTGTGTTTCATGTTTTTTTCTCCTATCCGGTTTGTAAATAAATTATTTGTTTTTTTGTAACAAGTTATCTGTTTTATCTGTGCTTGTTTATATAGTTTATTATTTATTCATTCATTGGGCTTATTCATGCACTTAACTGATTTACTGACTTATGTTTGGCTATCTTTCACAGAACTTGCACGACCAGATTTGTTTGTCTGTGTGGTGTCTTTATTGTTACCATTTTCATCAATAACCATACCACCTTTGTTGTTGTTAAACCACACACAATTGTACCACAGTTTGTTCTGTAAGTTTTCTTTTTCTCTGTTTATTGTGAAATCATTATTCAATGGAAAAGAAAAGGGAAATAAAACATACACTGTGCAAGGAGAACCGCCATCCCCCCCCCCCCCCCCCCCCCCCCCCCAATTTTCTAATTGTTGTCACTGAATTTCCAATAGCCTATAAATATTTAGGAGGGTCAATGGGTAGGAGGTGGGGGGGGGGGGAGGGACTTGATTCTCATTTTGAAAAGAATGACAGGAAACAGTTACAACTCAAAGATGCATACAGCATGTAGATTGGACCCTGCTCAATGCTTCTTTACTATCTTATGTAGTAAGTCCTACCTTATAAACTGACAAACTGCATGTCAGAGAAACCACACAGGATTCAAGCAGGTTTCCAGAGCCAAGTTGCATGACCAGGTATGGGGGGGAGAGGGGGGTGGGGGGGACTCATGTTGCCTTTATAAATGAAGAAGGTGGGGGGTAAAGGATCCCCACATTTCCCACATGGATGGCAGCTAGAGAGATACATTCAGATGTTCATCCCTCTGGTCTCCAGGAGTTGTGTTCCCCCAGCTGAGAGCTTTCCAGTCTCATTGATTTGTCAGCATTCTTCAACTAAGGTTTGACCAATAGCCACGCTCTAGAGTGTAACTTTCTACAAGTATTGGTCATTCTTATGACCAAAAGTGACCAGGAATTAGTAATAGAAGCCAAGAACCCAATACAGCTGAGCACTTGATCCTGACATGGATTCATATAGTGGGATGGGGCCTCTGTTCTCTCCGACAGATGTACATGCATTCTGTTTATCTGGGGTTCCGCCATGTAAATAGCCACATCTGTGTGTTTATTTGCATGGTTAATTCTCTCTCTTCGTATTTCTCTCCCTTTTCTTTTTCTCTCTCTCCATCTATATGACAAATGTAGATATAGCCAAGTGGTTAGAACACTGAACTCCTCTCTCTCTCTCTCTCTCTGAAGGCTTTGTTGAAGTCTTGGCAGTATCAGTGGGTGAGTGATAGAGAAGGATTTCCACATATCCCAGGTCAGCCTATTTGCAGACGTACGTGTTAAGAACCTGAACAACTGTTATGTACTCAATCACTCAGATCCTGTAGTCCATATTGACATTTGGAGGGTTCAAGAAACCCTGCCTACTCCAAGATGCTTGCAAGAAGATTGGCGCCGCTCAGCATCCTGCCATTGTCAACTGAACTGTCGTAATGGACATTCAGTCAGTGGCAGTTGCGAACCTGAAAGCATCCTGCCATTGTCCACTGAACTGTCGTAATGGACATTCAGTCAGTGGCAGTTGCGAACCTGAAGAAAATAACAAGACACAGTCATAAAATGAAATGATGATTTTTTTTTTTTTATTCTTATTTTTCATCAGCATTCACATTTGTATTATTTAATTCTCCCTTTTCTTCATGCCAGAAACTCGTTTCCTCCCTCCTGCACTGAAACCAAATCATTTTAAAGATTTTTGATAAATACATATCAGTTACAGTAATTCACTTGGTTAGCAGCTTTCTTTATGTCAGGTACTGTTGTGGATCATTTTGTGTTGTGCAGTCCTTTCTTTTATGATAAACAGAATTCTTCAGTTTTCTCCCCTGTCACTTAATCATGCCTGTGTCATGCTGTGTGATTTGTTTCTAGCAGATCATTGTGGCTGGTCCATTTATGTAGCGAACATTCCATTGGATTCTTGTGAAGCAAAACAGGACAATTTTTTTTGTCGTGTATGTCTTGATATGTGTCCACAAAATGAATGATCTTCAACAGGAATGTATGTAACCAGACTATTAGTTTAGTTGCCTGTGCATTTTCGATTTTTCGTTTGTTTACCTGCAGTTTGATGATCACTGAGGGAGTGACCTACTTCAAGGGTCAGGTGAGGCAGAGGGACAGGATGGAATCATTCAACAGGTTTGACTTTCTTTCAGACATGTGTAGGATGTCTCAATCTACAACTTGTCTGAAGTGTTTTCCTATCATGGGTAATGTTTATGTTGAGAATGGCGAGTTACTTGGAACATACATTTTCAGTTAACACTGAAAAACAGAACGATCTTACCTCCTCCGAGTTGCTTGCAGGGCCTATCATCTGAGTATTGTTGCCTTCAACATGGAAGAATACCTATAGGGGTGTGTTAACACTGAGGTTTTTAAAGTTTTTATGAATGAGAATGGTAAAACAAAGATTACACAGATGGATACAGAAAGGAAAGAAATTGTGCTCATGTGAGCAGTACCTTTTGTGTCGCCACAAGAAAGCACTGCATCTTGAGTGTAAGTGTGGTGTAAGTTTTCACTGGGATTTTGTGATATGGATAGACGTTGATATCCAAAGAGACTGAAAGTAACAGAGAAACACTCGAATGTATCCTACATACTGTTGCTGAACTATTTTCAACGACTGTTGATCTCTGGGTGATTTAATCATGATGTACCAACATGCTGTGATTGACCGTGCAACTTGTGCGTTGAAAGGAAACAACTGAAGTTACAATAAATGATGCTTTGTTAACAACAAAATGAAGAGTGCTTTATCAACAGGAAACAACCAAAGATCAAATTATGCCTTATTGAGGCATGTCAAAAAGTTTTTCTTCTAAGTTATTGCATCTGACCCACTCTTAAGCCAATTTAGAACATCTAGGAATAGACTCAAGTTTTTCTTTTCTATTTATTCTTTCCATTTTTTAATCTGTACAGTGAATCAGTGTCTGAATTCTAGTAAGTGAGGAACAAAGTAGATCAGTTGAATAAACCATTTTGTGTCTATGGATTTAAAAAGAAATATGTTTTCCTGTCATGGTACAGTAAAAATGCTTAATATACAGTTTCTGGTCTTATAGAGTTCACAGGAAAGATGTGGAGACTTCATGGGAAATGTAGTAAATTGTTTTGTATTTTGTCTCGGCCTGGTGTTAGATTGGTTTTCATATTGTGGTGTGTCAACTTGTCATGACTGTAAAACTTTGTGAGAGAATTTCAAGCTCTTTTAGAGAGAGAGCTCTAGTGCCATGCTAATGTTTCCTTCTCATTGAAATATGGAATCAACTTGTAATTTTGAAATGAAGCAGTTATGAGATCATTCAAGTGAGTTGACTTCTGTTAGTTTTTCTTCCCTGCTTCTTGACTTGTGCTTATGTCAGTGTACTTATGTGTTTCTGGAGCGATGGGGCAAAGACATGAGCTAATGAAACAAGGTTTATTTTCTTCAGGACTTTTTGAAAGTGGTGCACCTCCGAAATCAAAACAAAGTACAGTGTATTGTCCTTTTTAATCTATGCACACTGAGGTGATCACACCAAAGAACAGCAACCAGAGCCAAAGGAGTCCCTGATACTCAAGTTTAGATGGGACATTATAACATTTTTCTTTGTAGTGTTGTTTATTACAATCATCGATTTTGTTCATAGCCTTTTTGTCTGGTGGTTGACCACCACCCCTACCCTCTCTCCCTCCTCTTTTTCTAAATCCATTAATCTTCTCAATCAAATGTTATAGCACCAGGTTAATTACTGACAAAATCCATCTTCCAACCCTCTCCCAAGAGCTGACCAGTGTGCTGGGCTAAAGCGCAGGTCAGGCATCCGCTAAGTCATAGCCATGAGACCCTCTTCTTAAATTCTCTCATCTCAGTCCTTGATTGATTTATCCATCAGCTTTAAATCATGCGCAGTGTGGTCTCGAAACTTAGCCGATGTGGTGTAGCATATATGGATTAGTCCGCATGTAGTGATACCTCCTTGATTAAACTGAAATTGAAACCAACCCTCTCACATTCATTCCTTTTTTTCTTTACTTGTTTGTATATGCGAGGGGAGGGGGTAGGAGTTACACATTCATGTGTGTAATTTTCCCAAAGCCAATCAGATATTTTTTGATATTGAAGTGTCGTTTATGTCACTGTGAATGTCAATGTCTTACGATGCTATCTATTAAGTACAGTAACATTCAAACTTTCTTTTCCTACACATGTTTGAGAATATTTTGTTCTCAAGTGACTCAAATTTCAGTCATGAATCTCTGGTTTGTTTTTCTGATTTGGGGAGTTAAGCTGTCACGGACAGTAAATCAAAGAACAAACAAATATTTCAAACACTCTGCCACAATTCCGAAAATGGCAACTCTGTTTACACATGTTACATACAGAACTTAAGTTCGCATTAAGTATGTTAACTGATGCTGAAATGATTGTCCATGAGGGAATGGGCTCTGTTGGTGTTAAAAGACGGCCCTGTCTTTATGTCATGGCTCAGTCTTGTTGAACAATGCTGTGGTTATTTTCAAATAAAAAAAGACAAAAATACATAAAGCTGGCTCCGAGTTTATATGTGGCTTTCTCTCTCTCCCTCCCTCTCTTTTCCTTCTGATTTGTTGTTGATGTTATTTTTTATGTAAAGGGTAGTGATATGATTCAGCTGAGGCAAATGAATGTTTGATGTCCAAATGTTGGGTGTGGAAACGATGTGAAGATTTCTCAAGCTATATCCACTGCAGGATGTTATTTTTTATGTAAAGGGTAGTGATATGATTCAACTGAGGCAAATGAATGTTTGGTGTCCAAATGTTGGGTGTGGAAACGATGTGAAGATTTCTCAAGCTATATCCACTGCAGGATGTTATTTTTTATGTAAAGGGTAGTGATATGATTCAACTGAGGCAAATGAATGTTTGGTGTCCAAATGTTGGGTGTGGAAACGATGTGAAGATTTCTCAAGCTATATCCACTGCAGGATGTTATTTTTTATGTAAAGGGTAGTGATATGATTCAACTGAGGCAAATGAATGTTTGGTGTCCAAATGTTGGGTGTGGAAACGATGTGAAGATTTCTCAAGCTATATCCACTGCAGGATGTTATTTTTTATGTAAAGGGTAGTGATATGATTCAACTGAGGCAAATGAATGTTTGGTGTCCAAATGTTGTGTGTGGAAATGATGTGAAGATTTCTCAAGCTATATCCACTGCAGGACAAACAGTTGCAGATTCCTGTAAGCATGTAAGGTGTTATCATTATTGTATCATGTATTCCACAGTAAATAGGTGAGACATTTTGGTGGGGAATACCGGTGATACCCATCTCCTTTCTGAATATCCTGGTGCATGCCAGACTCTTTTAGCTTTCCAGAAAGAACTGAATGTGACAAGTATTACAGAATTGTTCACTTGCATTTCTGATGTACTCAATTTCTAGACATATGAAGGTTTGGAGGTTCGCACACAGGTTGACCTGACAGAAGGGGGAAAAGGGTCCTAGTTTTGAATGTGCTAAAGAAGTATGCGTATGGGGTGAATTTAAACATGTCTCGGGATTTTTTGCGAATCAAGACTTATCACTTGCATACTGTATACTCACATACACACATACCATGAGAGATATGAGCAGCATTTTAATACATTTAATCATGGCAGACAGTTACAGCTCAAAGTCACATCTACACAGGTCACAACAAGCGATGAGATCTAGCATGTTCTCATACACCCCCGATGGGATTTCTCTATAAAGTGATGATGGTGGTGTGAATGCGTCGGGGATGGGTTCTTTTTGTTGTTGTTTTTTGCTTTTTGTTTATGGATTTCTGTGGAGTAAAGAGGAGTATGCTCCCCTTAAAAAAGAAAATACTGATAATAATTCTTTTTGCAATGCCTCTCCTGACCAGTTCTTAACCGGACCAAACGACAAAAAGCAAACGTACACATCTGAAACATCCAGCAAATCTGTCTAGCAATAACAGCATAGAAAATCAAGGAGCAGGGACAAAAATGCTATAGAACTAATCCATTTTTTCAACCCTTTCCCTGCCCCAGCGCTTACTTTTCATGAGGCCATGACGCAGCACTTTCCCCCCATCGCTTGTCTTTAAATTACTTGCTGATACATGAGGTAATTTTGCTGATATTCTTGTGATTTGTTACATTATCTTTTTCTTTTCGACAATATTGATTTTCCTTTTTTCTTTAAAAGTTGACACCTGTGTGTGTGTGTGTGTATGTGTATGACTGTTTGAGTGACAACATGCCTGACAGCATGCATGTTTATGTGTGTGCGAGTCTCTGTGTGTGTGTGTGTGTGTGTGTGTGTGTATGTGTGTGTGTGTGCCTCTGTGTGTGTGTGTGTGTGTGTGTGTGTGTGTGTGCCTCTGTGTGTGTGTGTGTGTGTGTGTGTGTGCGTGTGTGTGTGTGTGTGAGCACACTGGTAAAGAAAATACACAAAGTCGACATTTAGTTTACTGTTGCTACCACCATCACGAAAAGATCAACTCAGTTTATTGCACATTAACTTATGCATGATCATTGGTAATCAAATTATTTAGAACTGGAATTCACAGACCTTGAGATTTCTGCATCATCATAATCTCCTACCAGCCCCATAGCAGCCTAGGTCTTCCTAAACAATCACCGCTGAATGGAAGGACTAGTTAGCTTGAATCCTCAGGTTTCCAGGAATGGAAGGACTAGTTAGCTTGAATCCTCAGGTTTCTAGGAAGCTAAGGAACTGAATGATAACTGTCCCTACCTGTCACTGTTTAGGTGCCAAGTGTAAAGCCATTTGTGGCCTTGCAAGACTATGTCAGTCTGCACTCATGCCGCTCAGCATTGTTAACAAAGATCCGTTGGTATTGCCATCAGACTGAAAGGGGAGGAGCAGTCATTTCACAAACATGTCTGCTAAAAGCTGCTGCGGGGCCATGGTGAAAGCAAGGCAAATCAGAATTGAAAATCCCATGTCAGTTACACACTGGACGTACAACTGCTGAATTCAAATTCTAAAAGTATGTCATTACAGTCCCCTGTCAAGCATCCCATGACAAAAGCAGAATTTTGTTTTCACTTTTGTCTTCAAATCTTAAATTAAAAAAAAATCCTTTCTTTTCATAAAGTCATGTATATAGCCCAGCCCAACAAATGAAAATTCCAACCAACAAACAAACAAAAACAACTGTAAAGCACAACATTCACTCGAGAGTCAAATAATGAAAAGATCTGGAACAGGCTTACGATCATTTTTGTGACACTGTGGGGCATCAATGAATCAACGTATCGAAATAAGCTGGGTTTAGCTTTAAAAGGGTTACGAACTGATTTCTTGTTCGTTGGTGATTTTCAGAACAGAAGAAGAATATCAGCATGCCAACTATCAAAATGCAATGTACTTGAAGACAGTTCTTCTGCTACAAACCATAAATGCACACCAGCTCAAATATTTCTTCTCACTAACAAGAATACTTAAATGTTTTAATATTACATCTTAACACAAAGTACATTAAAACAGACTTTTCCCCCTTTTCTAATGCAGATCAAATATTGATTGCCTATATCAAACATTAAAAAAGAAAACATCAAAGTTTCTTGCAACTGAATACCGCTTCAAGTAAGAAAATATGTACCAATTCAGGTAAGAACACAATCAGATACTGGGTATTTACCTGTTGTACAAGCAGCGGAAAATTCCATTTACCTCATCACACTGTATATTTCTTCATATGAAACTCGCGTGGACCAAATCTCACATTTCGAACAGAACTAAAAGTAAGTGACAACTTCTCTGGCGCATAACCTCCACTGACCTCTTCGTGCCTTGCAACCGTAGTAAGTAGAATAGTACAAAACCACAGTTCAACTTCTAAAAACGTCAGATTCTGGTTATCTTCAGCAATACTTGTTTATCTATGCCCTTAAAGGTGTGTCCGCAATGTTTTAAAAATGATCTGTCATAGACTGCTGCAGTATCTCACACTGAATGCAGGAATAATGCATAGAAAGATAGAAGTAATGCCATGATGCCTCTATCAATAACAAAGCCTTCTAATATCAACACTAACAAGCAACAAACTTGACGTTGCTGGAGTATTCACACACGCACACAAAGATAACAAATGTTTACAACAAAGGCAGTAGTGAACCACTCATCCAAAAACATCACTTATGCTACAACTCCACAAATCACTTCATCCACCAAACACATTAAAATAATACTCAGACAAAACTGCATGCCATATAGTTCACAACATCAGACCCTGTACAACAATTCAATTTCAAAATTCAAACAAAATGTACAATCATAATGTTCTGCAAATAAAAAAATATGCAAAAGTGAAGTATACAAGAAAAGTTAAAACATTACAATACTTGCGATTATAAATAAGAAAAAAAAAACTAGCTCATTTCATTATACAATGGTTCGCACCAGGTGACTTAAAAAAAAATATGGGAGACATGATCAAAAACAACCTTGGTCAGAATCCTTCGGTAGGTCAGGACAGAGGCTAGCCATTTCACTAAAAGAGAACTCGCACTGATTGAACTTCATTGCTACAGCAGGTTTCTTTCTTTCTTTCTTTTCATAACTATGGACACAGCAAATTTGTCAAAACTTTTAAACCAAACATTGTCAGACATATGCTCTACCACAACTCCAAATATATACTCACTGCACAGCTTATCCAAGCCAATTTTTTTTTGTTTGTTTGTTAAGACTACCTTTTTCTATAAATTCGTACTAAATCAATAGTATTTTCTTGCCCAGGTAAGGAAGGTGAAACAGTTAACTTTGTTGAGAACTAAGAAAATATTTCTAATATATTGATACTAAACCATTTTATTGATTCTTTTTCCCATTATATACAAGATGACATTCTGTTTACAAAGAAAAACTTAAATTGGAAACAAAAATATTTTCGACAACCTCTGAGGTTGTGTTCATATAATAAAAAGAAAGAAAGAAAGAAAGAAGAGGAAAGGAACGCAATATAACAGTGTGTCAAATCAACTGCTGAATGTAGCAATCCTACATTTCCTTCACAGATCTAGAAATAAAAATTAATCAATCTTGGACGGATAAGCTTTCTTCAACAAAGTGACATGTCAATGTGCAAGTCTGACATAAGTTTTTATTTCATAAGCTGTTGTTCAGGCGGCCAGATGCCCAGGTCTTCAATCAGTCATAGCCATTTGGATTCCATTTCTGCTGCAAAGTGTCGAAAGTCTGTATAAAATGTGCGTCAAAAACATCCAACAGATGCATACTCAATTTCAAGGGGGAAAAAAATAATTATGAAAAAAAAACCACATAAAACAATTTAATCAATAAAAAATATCCCTCTTTCCAATAAAAAGTATAAAATGCATACAGATACTGTCATACATCCATCCTCCAAAAATACAAGTTTTAACAGACATGCAAAAAACAAAAACAAAAAAGAAATATGGGCCTATGTAAATGAAAAGCAAACAAAACATACATATAAAAATCCAATGTTCAACTCCAGTTAAAAATTCAATGACATGAAAAAGAAACACCCTCTCCAGCACATCACCACATGCATAGTTCCACTGGTACTATGTACAAGTTTGCATATTCAAAAGTGATTCAGCAAAAGGAAAACACCCTATTCTCGATAAGATACACGACCAGAAATCACTACTCATACTTTCAACACATGTTTACAGTCAAAAGGGAAGTAACAAACAAATTAACCTACATCAAAGAGACCTGGTTTTGGACAAGCTATGTGTGACAACAGCCATAATAGCGCAGAGTTGAAGACAGAGAGCTACAGCACCACTTTCTTGAACAGTCCGTCTTGAAAGACAATGTTAAACAGTGTGAAGATTAACAGATTACCAACTTAGCACCCCACCCAGATCACTCAGTTAAAGACCTGGACAAATTGGCCTTGAGGTGACAGCATCTATGTTTTACGGATTCACTTTGAAGTTAATCTATATGATAATGTAGTCAGATAGTCTGTCTACATACTGCGCTCTATTACTAACAACTTCTGCCATCATGGCAGGCCAATCTGATTTTGTGCATCACTAATTCACTGCTAAACATTTATTTCCATCAAACGTGCATCTCTCTCTCTCTCTCTCTCTCTCTCTCTCTTTCAAACACAATACATCTTGGTGTAAAATACTCGAACTCTAATTCCAATGCTAGATATGCTAGTCAGAAGTAGGTACCATAACACACAGAGGTTTTAAAAAAACATTCTTACATTAAATTGAAAAAACAAGCAACTATTTACATTTGCACATGAACATTATGTAGGAACCTACATATATCGGTTTTAGCATTCCATGTATGGAACCACTCAAAAACATGTAGACACAATCTGAAATAAACTTTGATCACTTGAAACCACGGTGTCATGAATGTACTAGTAATGAGCAATGAGCACAATTATTTATTTAATCAACTAATTACAGATCTTAAACTGCTGAAAGGTAAAAGACACTTTAAAAGCTATGTTGATGATGTTGTCACAAATAAAGCAGCAGCAGCAGAACATACTTGCGTGTACACATGCTATGTTGTGTGGAGTCAACTTCAATGTGATAATCACAGAAAGCATCAAATGGCTATTAAACATTCACATTGAATCGTTCTTGCCACACTCAGTTAAATTGTATGAATAAACTTACATCACAACAAATGCTTACAAAGCAGGATTAAACCACTCAACAGTGATAAACATATTGGAGGATTTCACTGCCAAGGAAAAACAAACATTTGTAAAAGCAAGATGAATTAGTCTATGAATTCAGTTTGGGGAAAAAAAATTTGCATAATGATTTTTCTTTTTGGTCAAATGCTGCTTCTTCAGATGTTTCAGGTGCAACCTCTTGGAAATGATGCTTCCAAACGGTGCAACATTGGTGTATACAAAACATGAACAGGCAAACAAGGATTTCAGGATGAAAGCAGAGAAAATGAATTTCAGGCAATAGAAATAAAGGCTTACTCAAACCCCCTTCAACGCTATGTACTATCCCCCATTCCCTCCCATTGCATTTTCCTCCCTAACCAAACCATCGCAATGATGTCCACTTAGTGAACAAGATGATGTGAAAGTGTATGCTGCATTTGCTTCCAGCGTTCTTGTTGCAAATGATGAACAAATGGAAACGTCTGTCATTTCTTTTATGCTCGTCATGACACTGAAGACTGACATCATAGCTCTACACAATGATTTCACACTCACTCTCTGACACACTGCATGGCTGCAGTGCCACATCAAGCACAAAGCATGCACACCCCAAAAAAAATCATTTTTGGTAAGAAAAAAAAAAAGGCGTAACTTCTTACCACTCAAAACTTTGATGTTTTCAGCATGTGCAGATGTTACACCCTCAAAAGCAATGAAAAAGTTGTTTCTCTGTGACAGTAACTATCACAGATGTTACTACAAAAACCAGAACAAAAAGAAAGAAAAAAAGCCTGAACCACTAGGAATGATGGGCTGTTTCAGTGGTGAACCTCTTATTTATCAGCACAGAGTAATCCAACCTTAAAACAACATGAACAGAACACACATACTTACACATCGATGACACACATAATGCACATAAAAAAATTTCCGGAGATAAGACAGGAAAAAGCAAGAATTTTCATTTTCTTTTTGCAGAATAAACACAGCAACGCACAAGGACAAAAGTACTAACTTTAAGTTCCATGTGCACAAAGCTGACAGTGCCTTCATTTCACCACACTCTCCCTTACCAGCAGGTTGCAGACAAGGACCACAAGACATGGTGCCATTCGCTCCGGTTATCATCAGCCATTTTCATGATAAAAAGAACAAAGGTAAAAACAGACTGAAGATACCTTTGATCAATGAATGCCAGTGCTACCACATTCCATACTTCATCTTTTTACTATGTATATACCACAGCATCCGACTGATAGAGCAGGTAGAAATGCAGTAAACCTCTTCATAACCATTTTAAGAACATCTCAAAACCAGAGTCTTACCAGGTGGGAAGCAGTCTTAATTGAACTTACTGTGAAGCTGTTGATTTAAGCAGTGCAGATGAAGTTCCTGAAGAAGACAATTTATGTTTACCTTTAAAACATGTGATTGATTGAAACACATTCCACCTGCTTATGAATCCCTGTGAATAAATAACATGAACTTATAATTAAAAAAGTGAATGTGTTCCTAAAAATCAAGTTTTTACAGATAAAGGGAATATGTCTTTTAAAAGCTTAAGAATGGAAAGGTCTTATTAGCCAGGTTTCACTGTACACACCTTCACAACCGTGAGCTGTGCCCATGGAACATGGCAGACAGCATGAACCTAGTACTGCATGACTTTCCATGACCTCATTGTATTGTTTCTTTTTAATTTGTCTGTCCTTCATTTTGTATAGAACTCTCACATTGCCACTGCACCAGGTGCAACTCTTCATCCAAATCAAAGAGAAAGGGTGATGACAAAAACTTGTACAAAAAAAAAGGTCATACAGCGCCTGTAAGGAGAGTATGGTGCCAAAGATTGTCCTGTCTGAATGCACGGCCGAACTTATACCATGAAACCTCTCATCAATAACCACAAGAAATCCTTTATGTCTGAATTGGGAGAAAAAAAATTTACTTTTGGCACAAAAAAATGAAAACATTAACAAAACAATTCTTTAAAGTGAGCAAGGTCACTAGACTAGGAAGGTTTTACTGGGAGGTTTCAGAGTGTTCATAATGTATTACAGTTCAAAGTTGACAGCCTGCTGTTCTGGTCAGCTAGCTAGCAACCTGTCTTCAGCAACTTCCAAGCCTGTACTTTCTTGCTTTGGGGGCTTGTTTTCTGATTTGTGTTCATATCATACAGTACCAGTTGAGCTTTTCTGTCAAAAAACATTCTGATCTAGATTTCTTTTTCACACAGGAAGAAAGGACAAACACAGTTGGGGGACAGGGAAAAAGAAGAGGTGGGGAGGATGAGGAGGGATGGAGGGGTTGGTGGGAAGGGGGGAAGAAATGGAGAGGGGGGGGGGTGGGGGGTGGGAGATGAGGTAAAAAGAGAAAAAAAATCAGTAATAAAGGAAACACATTTCTCTTCTTTCCTTGTCATGTTGAAGGCAAATGGCAGTGTCCAACAAGGGCAATGTGCGAGTCATGGGGGAGGAGGGGGGTGGGGGGGTGGGGGGGTCCCTTCACTGATGGATATGTGGGGCTTTTCCTCATCATCCACTGTGAAGAACGGGATCATGGTGTCACAGTCACAAACACGTTGCCCTGCCTGGAGGATTTAGTCGACCAAATCGTTGGAGGAGGTCACTCCTGCAACCATGTATCCCTCATCTTCTGGTTTCCTCCTCTTGAAAAATCCACACTGGAAAAGAACAGGAAAGACGGAGTAAAATGTGCTGTTTCATAGCTGTGCAGTCTCATATGTCAAGAAAAAAAAAGAAAACTATTTCAGCTTTAAAATATATTAAGAAGCATTCAAACCTGTATGTAAAATGCTAAGTAACAGAAATTTTTTTTCTTTTAAGTACTTGTAATAATAATAATAATAATGATAATAATAATAATAATAATAATGAATACTTATATTGCACCTATTCTCGGCTAGAGACCAAGCTCTAAGCACTTTACAATCCACACTCGTTTACACAATGGGCTGCCTACCTGGGTAGTGCCGACTGAAGAGCTGCCAGCCGGCACTTCATTCAGTCGTTTCCCATGTCATCCAGTCAATATTATCCTACATCGTTCACTCAGTATCCTTATTTCCTTCATTCTTTCAATTTCTCACGCATGGTGCATGCTATATGCAACGTGTCATCCATACCAACGGCCAAACTGGCCTTCTCTTCTGAAAGTTGGTGATGGGGTTTTACATGGTGCAAGATGTTATGCGTGCATTCACACATGGAACCTCGGTTCATAGTCTCATTTGAAGGACTGTATGGGAAATGGAGTCAGAACCAATGTTAACTCCGAGGGAAAAATCCCCCTGTACCGAAACCCGCGACCCCAGGATCACGAGTCCGACGCTCTACTAACTGAGCTATTCCGGCCCTGTTTTTATCTGAATGAAGTGATGACAGAACTGATAGAAAATTTTAACCTTCACCAAAATTCAGGGGTACTAAATATCCCACAGTCATCATCTTCAACTGGGTTGGATTTTTAACCTATCTTGACAAAATATTATGACTTTGTCAATAAAGTATGGCTCTGCATCTGCATCAAAAAAAGGTTTTGTCAAAAAAAAAAAAAGGAAACAAATATAGAACAGCTGCAAGGCTTTATTCCTTCAGTAAGAATCCCTGGAGATGCATGATGTACAGCATGGCTGTGTCCTTCAGAAAAGGCTAACCCTCAATGTACAGCAAGGCTTTATTCCTATACAAAAAGCAAGGGTCCCTTGAGATCCATGACCTATGGCATGTAAAATTTAAGGCAATGTATTGCAAAGATTTTCTGAATTTAACATATGTGTATGCATGAATGTCTTTTCACATCGCACATACATCAAGAAAACATTGCTTGAAGTGCATCCCATTTTTGTTGACGTAAAGATGATGCCAAACAACAACATAACAAAACTAACACAACAAAATAGACATAATTTCAGATATTCTCAGTGCTTCTTTGTTCAACCAACCATACACCAATACATACACTAAACTATGCCAACAATGTCTTAGTGAATCCAAGCTGTCTTTCATCTTGAGCTCATCTGACAGGGTGCTGCAGGACATCAGAGCTAGGATACTCACCCACCACAGGAGAAGCACAAGCAGCAACAGAAGGATGATACCACCAACGATCGCCAAGACGATGACCCAGATTTCCACTTTCTTTGACCCGGGCTTCAAACGGTCAGTGTTCACTGTGGTGATAATCTGCACAGACCCATGGGATACATTAACCCTCTGACTGCTGCCAATTAATCGGAAACTCATGGGACACATTAACCCTCTGACTGCTCCTGGTCAACCTGAAACTCATGGGATACATTAACCCTCTGACTGCTCCTGATCAACCTGAAACTCATGGGATACATTAACCCTCTGACTGCTCCTGATCAACCTGAAACTCATGGGATGCATTAACCCTCTGACTGCTCCTGGTCAACCTGAAACTCATGGGATACATGAACCCTCTGGCTGCTCCTGATCAACCTGAAACTCATGGGATGCATTAACCCTCTGGCTGCTCCTGATCAACCTGAAACTCATGGGATACATTAACCCTCTGACTGCTCCTAATCAACCTGAAACTCATGGGATACATTAACCCTCTGACTGCTCCTGACCAACCTGAAACCTCTGACTGCTCCTGATCAACCTGAAACTTATGGGATACATCAACTCATTGAATGCTACTGATCAACCAGAAACAGATAGATTGACCACTGACTGCTGCTGATCAGCTAGAAACATCATGGGATACATTAACCCACTGAATGACTGTTGAACAGAGACATCATGGGAAACATAATCCATTAAGTGATGCTGAGCAAGGGTACATTAACCCATTAATTGACTGATGAACAATCAAAGACATCATGCGATTCATTATTCCAAAAATAGAAGCAGGTCTCTTAAAGTAATAAGCATGCATTTTTTGTGTTTAAACACATAGCAAAAATATACCTGCTCAACTAGACAGAACCGTTTTTATATGAATCTTTCTCTTAACAGACCCTCTTCCTGCCGGGGGAGGAGGCACACTGGGGAAGGTGGCCATGGAGTGTGGTGTTTATTCCAAAAACAAGATCAGAATGAAGATTATATACAAAGAAACTCAAATGAACTCACCGTTTCCCTTGCCATGGCAAATCGGCTAACATTGACTGAGGCAAGTTTGTAGGGCAGCGACTCAATGCGAGCTGTAGCACTTGAACGGATGAGATATGACTGTGCATTATCTCTCCTCTGAAACAATGGAACACAAGCAGGTATTAATTAACAATAAAGTCTAATGGGAAGGGGAACAGCTTATCAACATAGATTCCACCCCACTGCCCTTTCTGAAACAAAAACAAAATGATAGTACTGGACTTGTTTCTCACATCATCTTGAGCTTGGGTTTGTTTTCTTTTACCCTAACTGTTTATTTCATAGATGCTATGCATCCAGTCCCCACTGTCACAGTGTTCCATACTGTTGTGGAGTTTGTTACAATCAACAATGTTCCTTCCTTAAAGGACAGACAAGTCAGTACTTTATCAAATAACATGACATTTGTTGGACTAGTGTAAGTTCATATGATGGACCTTTCATCCATTGAGAAAATTGCAAATAGCTCAAACATGATTCTAAAACTACTTCCTTTACCTTATTCATAAAAATTGTTTAATTTTGGTAATTGTGAAATGTCAAATTAGTCATATTGGAAGAAAAATGTGGTATTTCGTGACCTGGGTGTATACCTATATTTTAGAGTCAGTTTATCAATATTGAGAAAAAAAAGGTCTTTAGAATTGCTGGTAATGTAAAAACTGTTGAGAGTTAAATCCCCTTTGTTCTTATCATCAGGTAAGTGGTTGTGTGTGCACATCACTGAATGTGTATGGATACATATTTATGCACACATAGGAGTGTACTGTGTATGCATGTGAGTATAAAATGTGTGCATGGGCATATCTTTTTCCATATATTGGTAACATGATGAGTGCTTCAAAACTCAGTGAAACGAAACACACACACACACACACACACACACACACACACACACACACACAGGGAAGAGGGAAACACTCCCGTAAATTCCAGTAAAACAAAATTCAACCAGTTTCTTACCACTAAAAGTTCCTTCCATGCCTCAGTCCTCTCTCCCCACTCCGTTCATATATATGTCACCGACATGTATATGCAGCAGAATATTTAACTCTCGTAAACAAACTAGCACCATCATCTATTCCTGAAATTTTTCTTTTTTCCCTGGCTGGTCTTCTCCATCCTTTTTTCCCACCCCTAGCTCCCACCTACATGCCACACCCACATTCCACCTCTTGCAGCTCCAGCATCAGAATGGAGCTATCAGTATCAGTTCACCTTGAGGCAACCCACTAGCACAGACACTGCAGTGCTGGTGAGTCATTATGGTGGTATTCAGTGGCATCAGTTCTGATCCAACATTAGCAGGACACCATTTGCAAAACCCCGGACTGACAACAATTAGTTGGGGAGACAGCCTGAACACAGGCACAGACATAGATATGGGCATGAAGCTGGGACTAGAGGGTCACCATAAGAGCAAGGCATGATGGGTCACAGAATTTGAGACTTTTGTATGATGATCGTTGAGTGCTCCCAAGTGTATGCGCGCGCCCACACCCACACCCACACACACACAGAGGTTTTTTTTTCATATATAAACCTAAAATCTTAATTCTCAGTCAGTAGCAACTTCAAAGGGAAAATATTAGTTGTCTATCCATGTGAACGCTATACAGACATACAACAGATACTTTTATATCTACCATAAATTTCACACACACACACACACACACACACACACACACACACACACACACACTTGTGCACATATAAACACGTGCGTGCATGTGCACAAACACACACACAGGCACACACTGATCACAGTGCATGGTTAGTCATATTCACTTCTTATCCAACACACAAAGCCAAAACGTTGCTTTTACTATTACCTGAAAATCCATCCACTGCCAGCATGCAGAGAAAGAAATCAAACACATTTAACTGCTACATTGTTACAGAATATGTTCTTCAAATACAACAAACAAAAAATGCACTGAAGAGAATAAAAATGAATAAAATGTTCTGTCACTTTCCATGATCTTTGTACTTCCACATCCGGATGGACCTGTACCAAGGATATCAACATAAAAACATACCACACAAATTTTGTCATTATCACAACTGAAGGCATCATGCATGTACGTCACACACACACACACACACACACACACACACACACACACGTACACACACACACACACGAAAATAACTGAATGAATGCGCAAATAACTATACATGTATTTTGATACAAGCCTGATTTCGAACCCCTTAATTTCCAAAGCCCCTTCATACAAGAAAAACATGCAGCAGGTAAAACATATTGAGACACTACTACTGACTGTGAAGAACTCACCTGCAGAAAGCTCTTCACATTCAGTTTTGATCGGACAGTGATGATGAAGTTGTGGGTTTCCTCCAGGTAGCCCACAATGCACTGTATAACAGTACATCGGCGACGACTGCAAGCCTGCCACAATGTTCATTGGATATGTGTAACAAAACAAAAAATGAAATAACCAAACCCAAAAAATTACACAAATGGTTACTATTGTTTGCACTCTCTCTCTCTCTCTCTCTCATGCATGCACACACACACACACACACACACACACACACACACACACACACACACACACACACACACACACGCACACACACACACTCATACACCCTGTGCCAGTATTCACTGCTCACAATAAAAAAAATTCAGACATTTGTATACTACATGGATATGAATGTGTGTATGTCTATGTGTGTATCTCTATGTGTATGGTTTGTGCGTGTGTGTGTGTGTGTGTGTGTGTGTGTGTGTGTGTGTGTGTGTGTGTGTATGTGTGTGTAGTCTGTGTGTGTGTGTGTAGTCTGTGTGTGTGTGTGTGTGTGTGTGTGTGTGTGTGTGTGTGTGTGTGTGTGTGGTGTGCATGTGCATGATATGTGATGCACATATTCACACACATGCATGTGTTTTAGTTTGGTTTTGTATCAGCCTGTATATTTGTGTGTATGTGTGTGTGTGTGCGCGCTTGTGTGTGTGTGTGCATGTGTGTGTGTGTGTGTGTGTGCGCGCTTGTGTGTCTGTGTGCATGTGTGTGTGTGTGTGTGTGTGTGTGTGTGTGTGTGTGTGTGTGTGTGTGGATGCATGCGTGTATGAGTGTGTATGTTCATGTATGTGTGGGTTCTCTGATTTTATGTACACATTTACAGTGGATTTATACCCACTGCTAACAGACAGTACATATTGTGATTCTGGTCATCATAATCTTTCTAAATCAGTGTGTCAACAGGTAATAGCAGGTGAAGATGTGATGAGACCAAACTTACCAGCGTAACACTGTCGCCTTTTTTAGATTTTTCATACTCGTCCTGTTCATTGGGAAGCACTATTTGGAAGCTGCTGCCCTCTCTTTGGGAGAACCCGTATTTCTGCCATGGACAGAAGTCACATCACTTTCTTCATAAACAGGAAAAAAGAAGAATTATATATGTGACCTAATTTGCTCAGACATCCTAGAGTTGCTGCTTTTAAACTGACATTCTGCTTTCAAATTATTAATCACGTTCGTGTGTCTTTTTCAGCCATAAAGAATCTTATTTGTTTCAACCTGAAATGCATTCACACTTGAACTAATTGCAAATGTCTATGTTAAAAAAAGAGTAATATGGTTTTTATGTTGTTTCCACCAGTGTCTGTTCAAGGGGTTTCTCCAGCTACGTTACCAGTCCAAGGTTATGTTTCATCTTACACAATCAGTCTCCTGTAAGATTTCACCAGCTATCATCAAGGTCTGTTGTAATTTTTCACCAGTGACCATCAGGGTTACTGGAATGTCTCAGTAGTCACTATTATCTGCTGTTTTTTGTAATTATCTACCATCAGTCTCCTGTAAAGTGTAATTGTCTGCCATCAGTTTCCTGTAAAGTGTAATTGTCTACCATCAGTCTCCTGTAAAGTGTAATTGTCTGCCATCAGTTTCCTGTAAAGTGTAATTCAGTGTAATTGTCTGCCATCAGTTTCCTGTAAAGTGTAATTGTCTGCCATCAGTCTCCTGTAAAGTGTAATTGTCTGCCATCAGTTTCCTGTAAAGTGTAATTGTCTGCCATCAGTTTCCTGTAAAGTGTAATTGTCTACCATCAGTGTCCTGTAATGTGTAATAATCTAACATCAGTGTCCTGTAATGTGTAATAATCTACAACCAGTGTCCTGTAATGTGTAATAATCTACAACCAGTGTCCTGTAATGTGTAATTATCTATCTTCAGAGTCCCCTGGAATGTCTCATTTCTTAACATAAGGATCTTTTTTAATGTCTAAGCAGCTACCATTAAGGCTGTTGTAATGTTTCATCATCTACCATCAATCTCTTGGACTGTCTCATAACTTGAAGTTTTGTTTGATCTTCCACACACTCTCCATATTCATCTTTTTTTTTTTTTGGTCTCTTCATGCATTCTACCACATACATCCCATGTTCATTCCACTGAATAGATAGCAACACTACATTGTCATCAGCATTCATTGCAACAATCAAGTAAAGTGATTCATTCTTTTGTTTCTAACATCATGTTGCACATGCATGTTAAAAAAAAAACATTTGATGTTTTGATGATAACAAAATAATAGATGGCTGATTAATTTACCTTCACCTTTATAAATCACTGATGTATACTCTCACCTTTCATACAATTTCCTTCTATTTCACTGTAAAACAAATTTTGTAGTCCATTCAAGTGCCAAATATAGTTTAATCATTTTTTGTTTGCATGCTTGAGAACATCACTGAAATACGCTTTTCTAAAACTCTGTAGAGCCACTTGTTAAGCATCAGTGCATGCTAACAAGCCTTGCCTTGGCTGTGTTTGATGAGTGGCCTGTCTATTAAGAACAGTGAAGTAAAATGGGAAACAGCGGCTTTTGCTAATCTACTAATTCTCACTGTGTGCTTATCACAAACATGGTGAATAGCAATTCATACTCATCTTACCCTGGACACTGCTAACTGAAAACTGGACACTGCTAACTGAGAAGTGCCACTGGTCAGCAATGACTCCTGTATGTCCACATTCAGTCACACAAAAACACCTACCCGATTCATACATACAAAGGAAATGTTACCTCCCGTCTCTAACACCCAATCAATCAGAAGCCTCACACTGTATAAAACTACTCACAGTGGCGTTGTATGGTGTAATGACCACTACGCTGCAGGTGCCAGTCCCATTGATCTTCAGCTTGCCTTCCAGTTCCAGGATGGGGTTGCCCATGTGATCGTGGCTTGGCCACAGAATCTGCAGCTTGATCTCCTTGGTGGAGCTGG
This sequence comes from Conus canariensis, assembly GCA_033310375.1. Classification (NCBI taxonomy): domain Eukaryota; kingdom Metazoa; phylum Mollusca; class Gastropoda; order Neogastropoda; family Conidae; genus Conus; species Conus canariensis. Next base: position 67,856,785 of record CM065716.1, on the reverse strand, counting down.
GTCCCAAGTTCTGAAGCTGCCAGTCACAAGACGAAAGGACAAAAGAACCATTTAGAAGCCATTTTCCTTTCCTTGCCTTCCAACTGATACAGACCCCATTCTATATTCACTGTCAGATTCATGTGAAGAAGAGTCCCGGTTGCTGAAATCGGAGTATGGTCATCCTTGCAATTCTAAAGTTGAATTGCACACATACTGGCAATCTTGAAATTGAATTGCAAACATCCTACCAATCCAAACACTGAATTGCATGCATCTTTACAATGCTGTAATTGAATGCAGACATCTTCACAGTTCTAAAATTGAACTGCAGACATCCTCCTCATCCTGAAATTGAACTGCAGACATCCTAGCAATCTTGAAGGTTATCATGAAACAAGAGACAACCCTGAAATCAGACAAGCCATTCATACCTCATACAGACACACATCAATGGGTACCTTGTCAAATAGATATGTATGTCTGCCAGTGTGTGTGTGTGTGTGTGTGTGTGTGTGTGTCTACGCATGTTTTTGTGTATGTGTGTGAGTGTGTGTGTGTGTGTGTGTGTGTGTGTGTGTTTGTGTGTATCTGTGCATGATTTTGTCTGTGAGTGTGTGTGTGTGTGTGTGTGTGTGTGTGTGTGTGGCGCGCGCGCACGCTCACATGAGCATGTGTGTGTGTGTGCATGCATGTGTGTGCATGCGTGTGTGTGCATGCGTGTGTGTATGTTGTGTGTGTGTGTGTGTGTGTGTGTGTGTGTGTGTGGTGTGTGTGGGGGGGGGGGGGGGGGCGTGTGTGTGCATGCATGTGCCCATGCACACATGAGAGTGTTTTCGTGAGTGTGTGCATATGTCTGTCTTTGTTTATGTGTGTAAAGCTTAAGGGTGTTAAGTAAATGTGGACATGTTTGTTAGTGCACAGTCATTTGAATATGAACATAAGTGTGTATATGTAGGTGTACACTTGCCTGTGCATGTGTGTGATTGTATGAGTTTGCATGTAACTGTGTGTATGTGAGTTTGCGTGTAACTGTGTGTATATGTGCATCTGTGTGCTCATCCAAACATATAAACAGACATGCATATGCCTATGCTTACATGCTTATAAATGCTTATGAGAAATGTTCCACCATGCATGTGCACATGACAACCTACCTGGTAAGTGTGTTCCACATGTCGGTCAAAGTCCACATAAGACTGAGCCAGCTGAGTGGTGTTCAGGATCATCTGCTCTGGCTTGGAAGCTCTGCAAACACAGAGAACAAGAAAGACTCTTAGCAAAATAGAGACAGAGTTTGGTTAAACGAAAAGAACTGATAACAAAAAGCATTTTAAAACATTGCACAACAAGCAATTAACATGCAAGATATGGGCATCAGCTCAATAGAAAATAACACACATTGAGGAACTGATTTAGCACTCATGAGGACTCTATTGTTGGATTCTGAATTACTTACTATTTTGCCAGCTGGCGGGAAGCCATACCGAGACAAGGTCTTGAAAAGCTTGGAACTGACTGAAAGTTCTAGCGACTGAAGAACTAAGACCTACTTATTTTGTTTCTAGGAAGTAACATTAAAGTTTGATTTTATGTTAATTCAACAGTAGACTTTATATTAACCGCCTGCTGAATACAGTTTTGCAGCTGAACAAATTCAGTTAATTAATCTGATCCCAAAATGAAAATAAATTGATTTGTACCTGTCCATGATCTGGAATGATCTTCAATAATGTTGTACGCTGGCAAAAAGAAGTCAATGATCAATCTGGAGAAAATAATCCATTCTGATCCTCACTGTTACATTTCTTGGAAAGACCCCAACTTTATATATTATAGTGGGACATGCTCACTGAACATTTTCCATGAAAACTCTGAGCAGATCGAAAAAAAACCCACAGTTTTCTAGAGTGGGAATCTTCTTCAACTGACTGGCTCCGGCATTGTATGTCTGATCTCGAAGAGGTTTACAGGGCTGAAAATGGAAATTCTTGAAGAAAACACAACTGAAAATGGCATTATGGTGACACAAGACCGATTTTGTAGAGTTATATCCGAAGAGTTATTTACTGTAAATCAAAAGCATCTACAATGTAAAGAACATGTGCATGAAACTGTATGGAGAGGAAAAAAAAAAGAGAAAAAACAGAAAAGAGTCATTAAACCCGCTTGTAGGGTCCTTAGATCTGGATGGAAAATGCTTCAATTTCAGTTTCATCAAGGAGGAGTCACTACATTCCAACTAGTCTACACCACATTTGGTAAGCTAATGGAGCCAAGCCAACATTAGTGTTATGACCAGGGGCTGCAAAAGGGTGATCTTGGGTGTCGCAGCACATGTGGTGCTAGAAACAACAGCACCAGAGTACTGCCACTGAAGTATCACAGAAAAATAGACAATGAAACAAAACCAAAAACAAACAAAAAACTCAAGTTACGTCATTCAGCAAAAACCATTCAGAATTCTCAGAACATCTTGGGTTCTTAACAGGAGGAGTCACAGAGTAGGGGTGGGGTGGAGGGAGGGGCAGAAGGGCCTCACTGGAAGGTTTAACGAACACAGACAAAAAGTAAAATGCTCCAAGAAAGAAGTCTCTGAAGGGATGGAGTCTTATCCAGAGATTTCACAAAACACATTCAGAGTAAGACCTCTCTGTGTTTCCTGGTACCTACCCATAGATGGCGATGTCAGCAAAACACATTCAGAGTAAGACCTCTCTGTGTTTCCTGGTACCTACCCATAGATGGCGATGTCAGCAAAACACATTCAGAGTAAGACCTCTCTGCGTTTCCTGGTACTTACCCATAGATGGTGATGTCAGCAAAACACATTCAGAGTAAGACCTCTCTGCGTTTCCTGGTACTTACCCATAGATGGTGATGTCAGCAAAACACATTCAGAGTAAGACCTCTCTGCGTTTCCTGGTACTTACCCATAGATGGCGATGTCAGCAGACCTCTCTGCGTTTCCTGGTACTTACCCATAGATGGCGATGTCAGCAAAACACATTCAGAGTAAGACCTCTCTGCGTTTCCTGGTACCTACCCATAGATGGTGATGTCAGCAAAACACATTCAGAGTAAGACCTCTCTGCGTTTCCTGGTACCTACCCATAGATGGTGATGTCAGCAAAACACATTCAGAGTAAGACCTCTCTGCGTTTCCTGGTACTACCCATAGATGGTGATGTCAGCAAAACACATTCAGAGTAAGACCTCTCTGCGTTTCCTGGTACTTACCCATAGATGGTGATGTCAGCAAAACACATTCAGAGTAAGACCTCTCTGCATTTCCTGGTACTTACCCATAGATGGCGATGTCAGCAAAACACATTCAGAGTAAGACCTCTCTGCATTTCCTGGTACCTACCCATAGATGGTGATGTCAGCAAAACACATTCAGAGTAAGACCTCTCTGCGTTTCCTGGTACTACCCATAGATGGTGATGTCAGCAAAACACATTCAGAGTAAGACCTCTCTGCGTTTCCTGGTACCTACCCATAGATGGTGATGTCAGCAGAAGCAGTCACAGGGATCTCTACCACAGCAGCGTTGTCCTGAGTGTCTTCCAGTTTTTCAGAGTTGGTGCTGCACACAAGTGACTGAACATGATTTTGATTGAAAATAACTCCAAAGTGCAGGGACAGTCAATTATGTGGAATATCAGAGGTGAGCAGACACACACACGCACACACACGACACTACATATAACTGAAATAAAAGCAAATAAAAGAGTACAAACATAGGTATTGTTTTCCGTACATTAATCTTTGTTTTAAATAATTATGAATGAAATTTTTCATGAAATTCTATCAAATTTCTTGGATGAACATTCACTCACCTGTTAACGACAAGGTGGAACTTCAAAGAATCTGAAGTCTCGTTGGTGTTCCTGGCAGTCACACGAAGAGTAAAGCTCACCTGAAACAACAATACACAAAGCTGCCAGATCAAGCAAATTCAAAACTCCTGACTCCAATCTGATATGTCTTTACTAACATGCTGAATAAAAAAAATTACCCGTTTATCATAAAAATCAGATCTTTGCTATTTCGTTTGATGTTCATTGTTATGTATGCTTCCCCTTCCTTTCATATCATTCTACTTGATGTGTGTGTTCATGTATGTGGGCTCCAACCCCACACACACACACACACCACACACACACACACACACACCGCACACACTTGCCTAAACAAACAACATAGAAATTGAATACTGAAAATAGAAAAGGAAAAAACATAAGACAGTGCACGTCTACCAAATGATGGAAATCCAAAACATGAAAGCCAACTGGGAGAAATGAATGCATATATGTCCTTTCCAATGTGGACGTGGAAGAGGGAGGGAGGTGGAGGGGGACAGATGGGCAAATAAGGCAGAAAAGGACGGGAGGGAGGAAGGGTGTGGGGTAGGGGGGTGGAATGAGATGGGCTGGGGAACATAAACAACTCACTGTTTGAGGCTGCAACCAAATGTAAACAGGCAAACAAAAACCACAGAGCCCAGTCGCTTTACCTTTTCCCCCGACGGCAGTGGGTTGCCCATGTCACAGACCGCCACATTCCCTACAGCACCGCAGCCTATAGGCACCACCTGCAAGTGAAACAATCATTTTAATGGCCCTCTCATTACAGAAGGCCTATGTCTTGCCATGACTCCCTGTCTAAGACTCTTCTACTTGGTACAGTGGAAGTGGATTGGTTTGTTGCCATGATACTGTCCTTGACTACAAAACAGGATAAGTAGAGGGTGGATGCTGATCTCACCATGATTCTTTGTCCTAAACGACTACAAAACAGGGTAAAGTAGAGAGTGGATGCTGATCTCACCACGATTCTTTGTCCTAAACTACTTGACATGGTACATGGAAGGGGGGGGGGGGGGATATGGATCTCGAACAATTCCAGGTCCTAAACAACAGGATACTGTGAAGGGTGGGCATATATCTCACCACAATTCCATGTCCAAGACCAACCTACAGGGTACAGTGGAGGGTGGATACATATCTTGCCACAATACCCAATACCATGCACTTGACCACTCAGGTATGGTGGTGGGTGGATTTGTATCTCGTCATGTTTTTCCACCCTAGACTCTTCTATTGGACAGAGTACATATCTGATAGCAGACCAAAGATGTCCTGGATGGACAATACAACGGACTACACAAGTTATAATACCTCTACCAGCTGAGGAGATTCATAACTGCCCAAGAAATGTCACAATACCCTCACCAACTGCTGACAAGAGACAATAGTTCCAATGACCCATTTTGCAATGCCATTGAAAAAACACCCACACATCAGCAAAAAGGGCTTGTTCACCATTTAAGTATCTGCATTTTAATTTGGAGATAAACAGCATTCTCTGACGGCGAGAGACACAGACGTCATCCAAAAACATAGAGTGCCTATAATTTGATGATAGTATTGGCAAAATGCAAAATAACATATGTGAAGATAAACTGTAAGGAATCCAAATTAAAGACTGATCTTTTAAAGTGAACCAAGCTTGCCAGATTGACCAGGCCTTGATACCCTGAAACTGTCCAGACAGACTTTTTTTCTTTTTTAAATTCTCTCCACTACCACCACCACCACCCCTTCCTCCCACCAACATGCATATCAAATGGAACGGCATGACTTTCAACATCTGAAGACTGAAGATTAAACCATGTGAAGCCAATGTTCATCAAAACAATTTTCTGTGCTCCACATCAACTTTTATTGCCATCTGCTGATGTATGTACATCATCAGTTGTTACTGTTTTATAATAATCATAAACAACAACAAAAATCTGTTTGGCAGTGATATTCCATGTTTGATAATGCAGGTGATGAAATAAACGAATCCTTTCCATGCCAGGCTGTAAAAAATTTTAAAAACAAATAACGTTTCTTTTAACCCTGTTCTTGCCATTCTGAGCGAAATGACCTGACAGAAGTCATTAACTTCTATAAGTCCATTTAATGCTATGCTCTGTGACTGAAATGAGAAAGAAAGAGTTCAATTATAATCTTGTGAAAGCTCTGCTGCATGTTTGTTATCAAATTTGTTTATTGAGTTTAACATAATATCAAGTACAAAAATGAATCAGCTGGACATTTCAGTGTTATGTTCAATGCTTAAACAAACAAGCATAAAACACTACACCATTCTGTGCATGAAAACATGATAACCATAGTTTCTCGGAGACAAAAAGCCTTTACTTCTAAATCAATAGAAACTGTGCTGTATCTTAATATACACATAGATAATGACATTGAAAAAATAGCACATACACATCTTCACTCACACTTACACATGCCTGGGCGCATGCGCACACACACACACACACATACACACACACATACACACACACACACATTAACTTACAGATGTTACAGCTGCTTTGTTCATAAAGGTGACACCAGGTGGCAGTGTGACATACAGCTTTGTGTTGAACGCATCCTCTTTCTGGTTTTCAACGATGACCATGATCTCCAGAGGCACGCGACTGCCGATGATGTGAGCGGCAGAGATCCTATGTAAACGCACAAAGGAAACCACAAATTCTTAGTACACACCTCTTCTGATTTGTCAATCACAATTTTTTTCCAACAACATGCTGCCATCAGAGCCTTCTTCATTTACCTGTACAAAGTTTTGCCAGTGAGGCGATAACATGAACAGCTTTCTTTTCCAAATATTTCACCTACATTCAGGAACTGTGTGTATTTCAACAATACATACAGAGCCTGAAACGTGTGTTTGTTTACATGGGGTGTCTGTGTCTGTCTCTGAATGCATTCCACTATGGTCATATAGAAGAATTGTATTGGCATTGCAATAAAGGCTGCATTTTGGGTCATACTGTGCAATTTGAACAGTTGAAAAAAAATACACCTTAGTTTTATATCATAATCTGTGCAGCCTTACAACATAGACTGCATTTTGGATCAAACTGCACAACTGGAACAATTTAGTGCCAAAAAAAAGCTACACTTTTGGTTGGATCGCAGATTCTGTGTAGCCTTACTACAATGGCTATATTTTGGGTTGTGCAGCACAGTTTGTACAGTCTAACAACAAAGGGTACATTTTCAATCATACAGCAGAACATGGAAAACCCTAAGAAACAGCTA
>CM065716.1:67837179-67842179 GCA_033310375.1 Conus canariensis | reverse complement strand
GGATGACTTTCATTTCACATCACCCTTAGTGCTATGTTACACTCTGGAGATGAAGTCACTACATACGTTACACTCTGGAGATGAAGTCACTACATACGTTACACTCTGGAGATGAAGTCACTACATACGTTACACTCTGGAGATGAAGTCACTACATACGTTACACTCTGGAGATGAAGTCACTACATACGTTACACTCTGGAGATGAAGTCACTACATACGTTACACTCTGGAGATGAAGTCACTACATACGTTACACTCTGGAGACGAAGTCACTACATACGTTACACTCTGGAGACGAAGTCACTACATATGTTACACTCTGGAGATGAAGTCACTACATACGTTACACTCTGGAGATGAAGTCACTACATACGTTACACTCTGGAGATGAAGTCACTACAGACGTTCTTTCAATGTCCCAGTGAAGTATAAGATACAAATGTTACCTTGCCTATACTGTTTTGTTAGCCAAGGGCCTGCGAAGCATTCCAGGAACTACATGCTGGCAGAGCTTGTCCATCAAAAGAACATGGTAATGCAAAGAAAACAGCTTTGAGTAACTGGCATCCATGTCTAGCTAAATACAACAGCCATGATAGTGAGAAAGAAAATCACTCATGAAAAGTTTATTGTAAATGATGTGGAACCAGCCTGTGTTATTGCTATTGCAGCATGGTATTCCAGGGTTATGTAAATGATGTGGAACCAGCCTGTGTTATTGCTATTGCAGCATGGTATTCCAGGGTTATGTAAATGATGTGGAACCAGCCTGTGTTATTGCTATTGCAGCATGGTATTCCAGGGTTATGTAAATGATGTGGAACCAGCCTGTGTTATTGCTATTGCAGCATGGTATTCCAGGGTTATGTAAATGATGTGGAACCAGCCTGTGTTATTGCTATTGCAGCATGGTATTCCAGGGTTATGTAAATGATGTGGAACCAGCCTGTGTTATTGCTATTGCAGCATGGTATTCCAGGGTTATGTAAATGATGTGGAACCAGCCTGTGTTATTGCTATTGCAGCATGGTATTCCAGGGTTATGTAAATGATGTGGAACCAGCCTGTGTTATTGCTATTGCAGCATGGTATTCCAGGGTTATGTAAATGATGTGGAACCAGCCTGTGTTATTGCTATTGCAGCATGATATTCCAGGGTTATGTAAATGATGTGGAACCAGCCTGTGTTATTGCTATTGCAGCATGGTATTCCAGGGTTATGTAAATGATGTGGAACCAGCCTGTGTTATTGCTATTGCAGCATGGTATTCCAGGGTTATGTAAATGATGCGGAACCAGCCTGTGTTATTGCTATTGCAGCATGGTATTCCAGGGTTATGTAAATGATGTGGAACCAGCCTGTGTTATTGCTATTGCAGCATGGTATTCCAGGGTTATGTAAATGATGTGGAACCAGCCTGTGTTATTGCTATTGCAGCATGGTATTCCAGGGTTATGTAAATGATGTGGAACCAGCCTGTGTTATTGCTATTGCAGCATGGTATTCCAGGGTTATGTAAATGATGTGGAACCAGCCTGTGTTATTGCTATTGCAGCATGGTATTCCAGGGTTATGTAAATGATGTGGAACCAGCCTGTGTTATTGCTATTGCAGCATGGTATTCCAGGGTTATGTAAATGATGTGGAACCAGCCTGTGTTATTGCTATTGCAGCATGGTATTCCAGGGTTATGTAAATGATGTGGAACCAGCCTGTGTTATTGCTATTGCAGCATGGTATTCCAGGGTTATGTAAATGATGTGGAACCAGCCTGTGTTATTGCTATTGCAGCATGGTATTCCAGGGTTATGTAAATGATGTGGAACCAGCCTGTGTTATTGCTATTGCAGCATGGTATTCCAGGTTATGTAAATGATGTGGAACCAGCCTGTGTTATTACTATTGCAGCATGGTATTCCAGGGTTATGTAAATGATGTGGAACCAGCCTGTGTTATTGCTATTGCAGCATGGTATTCCAGGGTTATGTAAATGATGTGGAACCAGCCTGTGTTATTGCTATTGCAGCATGGTATTCCAGGGTTTATGTAAATGATGCGGAACCAGCCTGTGTTATTGCTATTGCAGCATGGTATTCCAGGGTTATGTAAATGATGTGGAACCAGCCTGTGTTATTGCTATTGCAGCATGGTATTCCAGGGTTATGTAAATGATGTGGAACCAGCCTGTGTTATTGCTATTGCAGCATGGTATTCCAGGGTTATGTAAATGATGTGGAACCAGCCTGTGTTATTGCTATTGCAGCATGGTATTCCAGGGTTATGTAAATGATGTGGAACCAGCCTGTGTTATTGCTATTGCAGCATGGTATTCCAGGGTTATGTAAATGATGTGGAACCAGCCTGTGTTATTGCTATTGCAGCATGGTATTCCAGGGTTATGTAAATGATGTGGAACCAGCCTGTGTTATTGCTATTGCAGCATGGTATTCCAGGGTTATGTAAATGATGTGGAACCAGCCTGTGTTATTGCTATTGCAGCATGGTATTCCAGGTTATGTAAATGATGTGGAACCAGCCTGTGTTATTGCTATTGCAGCATGGTATTCCAGGGTTATGTAAATGATGTGGAACCAGCCTGTGTTATTGCTATTGCAGCATGGTATTCCAGGGTTATGTAAATGATGCTGAATCAGCCTGTGTTATTGCTATTGCAGCATGGTATTCCAGGGTTATGTAAATGATGTGGAACCAGCCTGTGTTATTGCTATTGCAGCATGGTATTCCAGGTTATGTAAATGATGCTGAATCAGCCTGTGTTATTGCTATTGCAGCATGATATTCCAGGGTTATGTAAATGATGCGGACCAGCCTGTGTTATTGCTATTGCAGCATGGTATTCCAGGGTTATGTAAATGATGTGGAACCAGCCTGTGTTATTGCTATTGCAGCATGGTATTCCAGGGTTATGTAAATGATGTGGAACCAGCCTGTGTTATTGCTATTGTAGCATGATATTCCAGGGTTATGTAAATGATGTGGAACCAGCCTGTGTTATTACTATTGCAGCATGGTATTCCAGGGTTATGTAAATGATGTGGAACCAGCCTGTGTTATTGCTATTGCAGCATGATATTCCAGGGTTATGTAAATGATGCGGAACCAGCCTGTGTTATTGCTATTGCAGCATGGTATTCCAGGGTTATGTAAATGATGCTGAATCAGCCTGTGTTATTGCTATTGCAGCATGGTATTCCAGGGTTATGTAAATGATGCTCAATCAGCCTGTGTTATCGCTATTGTAGCATGGTATTCCAGGGTTCAAAGAACCATTCCGTGGAGCACTGTGACATGGCAGCTCACCATTGTAGCCATCGTAGTTGATGTCCCCCAGGCTGGTCAGCGCCAGGCCAAAGCGAGACTTGGACTTTCTGCCATCCAGGATGTCTCTCTTCTGAGTTTTGAACTCATGCTGGAAAAAAAAAACCCAAAAGAAGTAAGCATTTAGACTTGAAAGAAACAAAAATGTTGGTGCACTGGGTGTGCCTTTCATGAATGTAGCCATCCACACATATATTCATGCTTTCTGAATATTTTCACAACTTTCTCTGAAAATAACTTGGCATGGGTTTACTTCATATGTATGTCTGGGACTCTGAGTATATATTCTGCCATTGCTTGCTTCTAGAAAATGTGTGTTTGTTTGGCTAGTTTTTGATTTTGTTCTGAAATTAGATTTTCTGTTTCAAGTATCCAAATTTGATAACTGAAACCCATAAATACATGTGGACATACAAGCTCTTACACACACACACACACACATACACACACACACACACACACACACACACAGATATGAACACTCAGTTACACACACTGTAATTATGTAATGTTTACATATTTGTATATAATAATCATATAAGGTTTAAGTGTTTGCATGTAAACGAGTATAAACACATGCACAAGCACCGACTTAATATGACATTCTCTAAACACACACACACACACACACACAACACACACACACACACACACACACACCCTCTCCCCTCATTTCCTTCATCCTTCCCTCTCAACTTCCCTTACCTTGCCATTCCCTTCTCCTTCCCACTCCCTCTCTCTCTCTCTCTCTCTCTCTCTCTCTCTCTCTCTCACACCACACACACACACACACACACAATTGACAAACACAAAGGACTTACTGTCTCAGTCTGGTAATAGATGTAGACACGCCCAGTCTCATAGTCAGTTCCTTTGAAATTACTGTAGAACGGAGCACCCACTACGATGTCATCCAGCCTACAACAAACAAACAAACCTGTCATCAACATTATGCAGTGACACCTCCCTGAGGGGCCTGTCTAAATGTAAATTCCTGTACCTTTAGTTTTTATAGATCTGTTCTTTGTCAATGAGAATTATCTCCCAAATCAGACATCTGAAACTTGTTTCCTGCTATAAGGATTTCAGCCTGGTTAATCACAAACAACTTCTCCTGGTGCCTGCAATGCAGGACTTGCACATATTTTTGCATTGTAAGAGGCCTTCAGTACATGGCATACATGTATTTTTGGAGCACTGAATAGTCACAGTGCAGGTGTACCTACTAAAATTTTGCAGATGAACTTGACAAATGTGAAGAAAGGTGTTAATACTCAAGAACTGTTTCCTTTTTTTCCCTTTACCTTTTTGCCCCTGTTATAAACAGCCTCGACAGGCATTTATACGTCAGGATGGAAGAAAACGATGGTACTTTAGTTATGATTCAATGGAGGGATCTCTGTTGCAAAGATATGATAATATGGAAAATGGATCTCATTAGAAAAGATATTTTAAACATTTTCTTACATCATGACGGTTTAATGTATCAATACACAGCACATTATTCTGTCTCTAAAATGAAACAGTTGGAAAGATTCACGTCTTGGTAAACATTGTACCTTTTCCTGCTTATAGAAGGTAGGAACTGAGTGTGTCAATTCTTTGACTGCGTAGGTTCCAGCATGTGGCAAAAAAAAAAAAAAAAAAATGTATCAAA
>CM065716.1:67829679-67832179 GCA_033310375.1 Conus canariensis | reverse complement strand
GTAAACAGAACAACCTGAAAGCGGGACACAAAGTTCATTATCACTTACAAAGCAGACAAAAACAGAGATGGGGTTAATCATCACTGAAAAAACAGATCATTATCACTAACAAACAGGACATCATCACTAACAAACAGGCAATCAAACACACTGTATTCATCACCACTAACAAACAGAACACATAAACATTCATCATAATCAACAAACATATAAACAAAACATAAAATTCATCATCACTAACGAACAGAACATACAACATTCATGTTACCTACACACAAAATAAAACAAATTCTTTCATCACTTACATGGAACATACACAATTTATCATCATTAACAAACAGCAAACAGAACATACAAAATGCATTGTCACTAACTTACAGGCAGTGGTCCTCACTAACAGGCATATTCATCATCATTAACAGGAAATAAAACACACAGAAAAATCATCATCACTCAGACCACATTAATCACTGCTAACAGCAAACTATTAAAACATAAAAATTTCACCAGTCACCAGGTAGGGCAGCACATGAATTTCACCATCAATAACAGTCAGGGCAGTATAACGCAATAGATTCAATTACGTTAACAGTCAGGGCAATATAACACATGAAACTCATTTTCACTGACAGTCAGATAAATATAACTCATGAAATTCACCTTCACTAATAGTCAGATAAATCATGAAATTCACCTTCACTAACAGTCAGATAAATATAACTCATGAAATTCACCTTCACTAATAGTCAGATAAATATAACTCATGAAATTCACCTTCACTAATAGTCAGATAAATATAACTCATGAAATTCACCTTCACTAACAGTCAGATAAATATAACTCATGAAATTCACCTTCACTAATAGTCAGATAAATATAACTCATGAAATTCACCTTCACTAACAGTCAGATAAATATAACTATTGAAATTCACCTTCACCAATAGTCAGATAAATACAACTCACGAAATTCACCTTTACTAATAGTCAGATAAATACAACTCATGAAATTCACCTTCACTAATAGATCAGATAAAAATAACTCATGAAATTCACCTTCACCAATAGTCAGATAAATACAACTCATGAAATTCACCTTCACTAAAATCAATGAATATAACTCATGAAATTTTACCTTCACTTATAATCAGATAAATATAATCATGAAACACTTCACTAACACTCACAGTCATATAACACTGAAATTTACCTTCACTAAAATCAAATGAATATATACACGATTCACCTTAAATACCATCATGAAATCTAGGCTATTGCCGTATGAACAACAGTTACAGAATCTAAATTCACCATCACTAATTGTCAGGGCATTAGAACACATAAATTCACCATCGCTAATTGTCAGGGCATTAGAACACATAAAATTCACCATCACTAATTGTCAGGGCATTAGAACACATAAAATTCACCATCACTAATTGTCAGGGCATTAGAACACATAAAATTCACCATCACTAATTGTCAGGGCATTAGAACACATAAAATTCACCATCACTAATTGTCAGGGCATTAGAACACATAAAATTCACCATCACTAATTGTCAGGGCATTAGAACACATAAAATTCACCATCGCCTAATTGTCAGGGCATAGAACACATAAAATTCACCATCGCTAATTGTCAGGGCACTAGAACACATAAAATTCACCATCGCTAATTGTCAGGGCACTAGAACACATAAAATTCACCATCACTAATTGTCAGGGCACTAGAACACATAAAATTCACCATCACTAATTGTCAGGGCATTAGAACACATAAAATTCACCATCACTAATTGTCAGGGCACTAGAACACATAAAATTCACCATCACTAATTGTCAGGGCATTAGAACACATAAAATTCACCATCACTAATTGTCAGGGCATTAGAACACATAAAATTCACCATCACTAATTGTCAGGGCATTAGAACACATAAAATTCACCATCACTAATTGTCAGGGCATTAGAACACATAAAATTCACCATCACTAATTGTCAGGGCATTAGAACACATAAAATTCACCATCGCTAATTGTCAGGGCATTAGAACACATAAAATTCACCATCACTAATTGTCAGGGCACTAGAACACATAAAATTCACCATCACTAACAGTCAGGACAACAGAACACACACACACAAAAATCATCATCACTTACAGTTTGGACAACAGAACACACACACACACACACAAATCAGCATCACTTACAGTTTGGACAATAGAACACATGAAATTCAACATCACTAATTGTCAGGACAACAGAACACACACAAATCAGCATCACTTACAGTTTGGACAATAGAACACATGAAATTCAACATCACTAATAAACTGACAAATAGAACACACAACATTTATCATCAAGACAAACTGGCAACCTGTCGCCTGGCACACAGACATCTGCATACCTGAACTGTATCCCCAAACAATTGTAAAATGTACTTAATGAGCATTCATCAACAGAATCTAAAGACTTTTAATTTGGATATTTTT
>CM065716.1:67822179-67824679 GCA_033310375.1 Conus canariensis | reverse complement strand
AGAGAGAGAGAGAGTGAGAGAGAGAGAGAGAGAGAGACAGACAGACAGACAGACAGGAATGCAGGCAGGCAGGCAGGCAGACACACACACACACACACACACACACACACACACACACACACACACACACACACATATATATATATATATATAAGAGAGAGAGAGAGAGAGAGAGAGAGAGAGAGAGAGAGAAACAGACAGACAGACAGACAGACAAGAATGCAGGCAGGCAGACAGAGACACACACACATAGAGAGAGAGAGAGAGAGAGAGAGAGAGAGAGAGAGAGAGAGAGAGAGAGAGAGCGAGACAGACTGGCAGGCAGGCAGACAGGCATAAAATGAGAGACAGACAGACAGACAGACAGGCAGGCAGGCAGACAGCCAGAGAATAAGAGAGAGAGAGAAAGAGACAGACAGACAGACAGACAGTCAGTCAGACAGACAGACAAATATATGCAGAGAGAGAGAGAGAGAGGCCCCATGGTTGAGAACGGCAGAAGGGGGCGGGCCACACTCCCCCAGGAAGACAGACAGGCGCAGAGACAGACCGGCCCGCCTCTCTGACCTCAGTTGTTGTACGAGGGGAGACAGCGATGACGAGGCCCTGGAGAGCAGCAGTCGTGGTCAATCAGTGTCCTGTGGTCAACAGGCCCACACATGGCCCCGCGCCAGCCTTTCCCGTCCCTCCCTGGTCCTTCTTCTTCTCCCCGCCCTTGTCATACGCAGCATCTGTGGCCTCGGCAGCTGTGTGTATAGTTAGTGCCTCCTCTCGGGTTTCCTCTCTGAACCCCGAGCCATTCACGTGCCATGGTCCGTTCAAAGTGCCAACGGGGCTCTGTCGCATCACTGCTGCTTTTCCTGTTCACTTCTTTTTTTTTCTCCAATGCCAAAGGCCACATCTCAATACAAGAATATATTACTTCCGATTCAAGTCATTCTTCAATATCCATGTCCACCGTTCAGTGTGATCCCAAGCTCTGATCAACCTAGTGTGCTGAAGATGTTGTAGTGCATTTACACCATTTTACCCATAACACTGTATAGGTATTTTCAGTTCAGACAAAGCTGCCTCCTCTCTCCCCCTTTTCCGTCCCCCAAAAGTCCCAAGATGCTTGTAGATCTGATAAACGTCGCATCCTCAACATATTCGAGTTATTCCGCCTCAGATAATTTGAACAATGCCAACACATCAAAAGTAAGTTGAGCTCAACATTAAGTACAGAGTCGAGGGAGAGACTCAAGCGCATGCTGGTGTTCTCATGGTACCTTGATATTTTCCAAGCTCAGACAAGACCGGTACCTTCAAAACATCTACAGCTGTTTCTGACCCACACAAACCTAGCATCACAGAACATCCACTGCTTGCCGCCTGTTAAAAAAAAAAAACCCAAAAAACCTGACATCCTCTCAACGTCTAGAGGTGTTGCCAGTTAATCTGGAATCCTCATACTATCCAGAGAAAAAACTAACAGCTCAAGTAAATCTCGCACGCTCGCGTTTGAAGGAAAAGTAGTCGACAATAAATCATATATTTGACTGTTTTTCACCTCCGATGAGAAATCTGGTACCCATAACATATCTGAACGCATGATGGCTGTAACCACTAGTCATCTCTGACGAGTAACGTTTTGACTGATACATCCAAACCAGCCCTCTTGCAACAGGGAAAATATGAATGCCAGTTTCTATGTTGAATGTTTGGCGACTAACCGCACAGTTTCATGAACTGCACAGCTGATATCCTCATCCTCATTGTTGACAACTATTTGCACTGTAGATAAATTTAGCGAGTATCCGCAAAATATCTGTCGGCGTGTGTGTTTTCATTGCTCTTATAAACTTTATATTCGCACAACATCCGGAGATGTTATCGGTTCATTCAGACTATCCTGGGTCTGACACACGTTTGCCAGGGATAGCATGTTAATCACACCAGAACGTCACCAAAGACAAATTGGTGTAAGCAGAGAAAGTAGAGAGCCCTTTCTACTTTCTCTGGTGTAAGCTAAACGTCTGAAATCTCATTAGGACAAAACATAACCTGTTTCAAAGCATTCAGAATCAAAGAAGATACCATATGGACCCCTGCTCCCCCCCCCCCCCCCCCCACCCTCCTCCTCCTATTTCCTCCCATCCACCTCCTCCCCAAAGCTAAGCATTCCAAGAAGGAAGACATACAACGAATACCACCCAAATGCTTCGGCAAAAGCAGTAGTAAAAATGACGGGTGGGTGAG
This sequence comes from Conus canariensis, assembly GCA_033310375.1. NCBI lineage: Eukaryota > Metazoa > Mollusca > Gastropoda > Neogastropoda > Conidae > Conus > Conus canariensis. The sequence continues at coordinate 67,822,441 of CM065716.1, read as the reverse complement.
GATGGGGGGAGGGGGGGGGGGGGCACGAGAATCTTCTGAAAGCATGAATTCTTCCACTCCCCGGCAGGCAGTGAGGCAGGTTCTCGTGCCCGTACATCCTGGCGGGGAGAGCAACAGGTCTTCCAGAACCCTGCCGACCACAGGATGTGGGTTCAGCAGACCGTGTAGCATTGCAACACCACGCTCCGCAGACCCTGAAAGCAGCCCTGAGAGACATGCAGGGGCTGGAAAGGCGGGCTGGGTGGGGGAAAAGTGGTGGTGG
>CM065716.1:67784679-67807179 GCA_033310375.1 Conus canariensis | reverse complement strand
TGATGACGGGCATGCAACTGCCCTAAACGTCGCTAGCACTGGGTCGTAGGCTGCATAAACACGGGACGTCAACGAACAAATAAACGTTAAAAAATCAACCAATCAATAACCCAGCAAACGTAATAAAGTGAAATAAAATCAAATAAAAACTTCACGTAAACGTCAACCGATTCCTCCACGCTGATCGTAGTTGGCGGGCATCGCCCCAACAGCCTTCAGGAGTGCTCGCCCTTGGGAAAGGAAACAACGCTGACACAGCATCAAGTCAGTAATAGGCTGTCTCTCAAGCAACAGAGGAACTGAGTTTTTTTCCTGAACAAATTCGAAAAGCTCTGACGAAAAATCAGAAGAGAGAGAAAGAACATACGAAATTAAGAAGGAAGAAACGATAGAGAGAAGGACAGAGAGAGCGAAAAAGAAAAAGAAAATAAAGGACGGAGAGAGTTCAAAATATGAAGAGAAAAAAAAAAGTGAGGCTAAAACGTTCCAATAGAGAAGATCTTCTCAACCAAAAGAACAGACTGAAAGGAAGAAACGAAAGAAGGAAGGGAAAATGGATAGAAAGATGAAAGAATATATATATAAAAAAAAGGAAGAACAAAAACCAACCAAACAAAGAAACACAAATCGGAAGAAAGCAAGGATGAAGTCATGTCATGTTTATAGCCCTGCTGACGTGAAAGCCATAAAAGGCTGAAATATGTTAAAACCATTGCTATAATAATAAACAAACCTCGAAGAACGAATTGAAGATAGAGAGAGAGAGAGAGAGAGAGAGAGAGAGAGAGAGAGAGAGAGAGAGAGAGAGGGAGAGATCACAATAATGCTATATATACAATAAACTAATAAAATTCCAAGGATAAGTACCGAGCACCATTCCAGCAACTTACAGAGCAGCTTGGTGTTGCAATGACTGCAAGAAATATTCCATTATAAACAAAGCTTGCTCTTATGTCTTAGATTGAAGAAATAGGGGGAGATAAGCATTCATATCTGCAGTGGTAGATAATTCTGCCTAACAGTATGTGCTTTGGAGACTACGAGCTTGCTGAAGGCTCATTTTGAGAAACATTTATTTTATTTTTCCCCATTCACCCACTCAAGCACATACTGTTAGGCAGAATTATCTACCACTGCAGATATGAATGCTTATCTCCCCCTGTTTCTTCAATCTAAGACATAAGAGCAAGCTTTGTTTATAAATTGAATATATATATATATATATATATATATATATATGTATTGTTACTGACAACTTAACATAATTAATAGCAGGTTTTCCCGTGTTAGAACAAATCTGATCAGTTTTCTGTTAATTTCTAACCCACTACACAAACACATTAAAACTTTTCTTTTCTAAAATTGCTTTTTAAGGACACCACCGAATTATTGAGATGAAAACGTGAAAACAGTCAACAACATTCATGCAAACAACTCCCGGAGCATGCATGCTGTCCGTGAGGAATCGACCCGTTCTTGTTATTGTTGGTTTGTTCGTTGTCCCGTCTGATAGTTTGTTTAAATAAAGCAAGCTCATGACAGCTTACAGTAAGAAGACAAAATCAAAACTTTTCTTAATTTTCATCATCTGCCACGTGCCAGAGTTGTCTTGAATCTAAAATTTAAAAAAAGCCTATACCGACAGAGAGGGGGGGGGGGGGGGGGGGGGGGGGGAGGGAGATGGAACGTGTACCACTACCGGATCCGCTGACATACACAATAAAAAGCAAAAAGTTGAATAAAGAGACACGTTGAAAATTCAATGATATACCTCCATCTTAACAATTTCAGCCCCTGACTTATTGAACTGGTTCTGCGTAGAGTCGGAAGAACAAATAAACCGCATCACCTATCAATCAAAAGTTCTGACGCGCACGATTCACTAAACAAAACTGGCAAGTTTGTTACCTCTAATGTATTATTTAAAAATGTTGAATTGATACTGTGCAACGCTGAAAACAATGCTTCACCCGTTCCCTTGTTTCTCATTTCCCCATAGTTCATCCAGTCCACATACATAGCTGCACACGACCACCCTATCCTGCCTCCACGCGCGCGCACACACACACACACACACGCACACACACACACACACACACACACACACACACACACACTTCATTCCATTCTCCCCCACTCCACCCCCGCACTCTCCCCGCCCCCACACACTTCACAACCGTCGATGTTCACTCCTCCTCATATATCAAACCCATTTCTCTGGTCTTTCAATCCGGGGGAAAGGAATGTGGAGAGAGGGGGACAGAGGGGGGGGGGGTGGTGGAGGGGGGGGTGGGGGTGGGGATACAATAACAGACAGTGGAAGAGCAAGATAAGAACAGGACAAGGGTGGGGAGGAGATGGAGGCTGGGTAGGGAGGGGGGAGGGGTGGATTGCATACAAACGTGGAGAGCGGGTGAGACGGGGGAGGGGGGGGGGGGGGGGGGGGGGGGCGGTAGGGGGCTGGTCTATCGACTTTTAAAAAAAAGATGTCTGAATATCTGTGGGCTAGGCATTCATGTACGAGTCAATCAGCCCATCCCCTCCTCCCTTCCTTCTCCCCAGTGCCCTCCCCCTCCTCCCCCCCCCCCCCCCTAAACGCAGTGAGGTCGGGAGTGGGCGGGGAGGGGAGGGGAGGAGGAGGACAGGGAGTGGGAATGAGGATTCATATATACGATGTTTACAACAGAAGGCTATTTCCTCTTTATTAGAATGGGTTTTCCCGCATTGAAAACCAAACCAGGAGAAATACACAAAGGTAAAAATAACACTCGCCTGTTCTTGTTGTTGCTGGGTTTGTTTGTTTGTTTGTTTGTTTTTTTTTTTTTTTTTTTTTTTTTTTTTTTCTTTTTTTTTTTTTTTTTTTTTTCTCCTTAATTTGATCTTTAATGGTGAAAACACTTTCCGAGGGCATTTAAGGACAACATGTGAAGGGGAGGAAACTCCGTGTAATGACGTCAAGAGGTAAGAGGGGGAAAATGTATTTTATTTTTTTAGCAGTGCGATATGCGCGGGGCGAAGTGTGCGAGGGAAGGGGGGGAGGGGGGGAGGTAGTTGGGGATTGGGGGATGGGGCTTTGGTTTGGGGAACCTGCACTCGGATCGTGTACTATCAGAGGCACAGCTAAGGAAATCACTTCTTCAGTTGTTCTGTTTTGTCTTTTCTCCCTGACAGTGAGGCAAACTCCACGTGAATGTGCTGTGTGGGGGTGAGGAAGAATGGGACTAGGGGAAAAAGGGTGGTGGGAATGTGAAGAAAAGTACCCGCCTAGCCACAACATAGGATCAAATAAGGTCGTCTACTTTACTTTCTATAGTTTACTTTCTATGATAATGATCACACACACACACACACACACACACACACACACACACACCACGCACGCACTCACGCACGCGCGCGCGCACACACGCACGCACGCATGCACGCACGCACACACAACACACACACACACACAATCATCAATCTACAAATATATCTATATATCTAAATATATATATATATATATATATATATATTGAGATAGACGTTAAACATATGCTAAAAACCTTATTCAAAACTGTTATTACTCGCACAAAGAAAACACACCTCAGTTGAGAGAGAGAGAGAGAGAGAAGAGAGAGAGAGAGAGAGAGAGAGAGGAGGGGGGGGGGGGCACGCTTGCCGTATGCTTCAGCCGTCTTTCATTACTCTCTCAACTGGTCCGCCCATTCAACATTATTTCTTTAAGAACCTTGCACACTCACTGCCTTGCCAAATCATTCGTTCATTCTGTAAGCAAAACGCCTCACTGTTGTGCGGTACGGTAATTCTGGGGAGGAAAAAGATACAAAATGATCATGATGAGAGGTTACGGGGAGTTGGACGTGGGAAGAGATGGGGAGGAGCGAGTCAGGAGGGGGAGCAACAGAACTGTAGTCAGGATGATATGGATATTCTAATTCACACGCAGGGGTACAGTCTACGTTCTAATTTACAAGATCAACGGTCGGGTAGGGGAAGGGAGGGGCAGGGGGAGAGGTGGGCGGGCGAGGGAAGCACGGGCGATCGTGGCATGAAAGTGAAAAGTTATTGTACATCTTCGGCCCAGCCAGGGAAGAGAGAAGATAACCAATCACATGTCCCAGCTAGATGCCACGCACATCACGGTATCATCGTCACCCGAGTCAAGCACCTCGTTTACAGCCCGGCCGACCTCAGAGGCCGGGTCTGACTCTAATCCAATGGTCAAATTTAAAGCATAGCCGACCGCAGAAGCCGACTTCGACGCTAACGATCTCATCTATAGCCCAGCCAACCACGAAGGCCGATTCTGTCTCCATTCCAATTACTATTTATAGCCCAGCCGACCACGAAAGCCGATTCTGACTCCAATCCAATTACTATTTATAGCCCAGCCGACCACAAAGGCCCATTCTGACTCCAATCCAATTACTATGTATAGCCCAGCCGACCACGAAGGCCCATTCTGACTCCAATCCAATTCCTATGTATAGCCCAGCCGACCACGAAGGCCCATTCTGACTCCAATCCAATTCCTATGTATAGCCCAGCCGACCACGAAGGCCCATTCTGAGTCCAATCCAATTCCTATGTATAGCCCAGCCGACCACGAAGGCCCATTCTGAGTCCAATCCAATTCCTATGTATAGCCCAGCTGACCACGAAGGCCCATTCTGAGTCCAATCCAATTACTATGTATAGCCCAGCCGACCACGAAGGCCCATTCTGAGTCCAATCCAATTCCTATGTATAGCCCAGCTGACCACGAAGGCCGATTCTGAGTCCAATCCAATTCCTATGTATAGCCCAGCCGACCACGAAGGCCGATTCTGAGTCCAATCCAATTCCTATGTATAGCCCAGCCGACCACGAAGGCCGACTCTGACTCCAATCCAATTACTATTTATAGCCCAGCCGACCACGAAGGCCGATTCTGAGTCCAATCCAATTACTATGTATAGCACAGCCGACCACAAAGGCCGATTCTGACTCCAATCCAATTACTATTTACAGTCCGGCCGACCACAAGGGCCGATTCTGACTCTCCAGTCCAATTCCTATGTATAGCCCAGCCGACCACAGGGGCCAATTCTGACTCCAATCCAATTACTATGTATAGCCCAGCCAACCACGAAGGCCGATTCTGACTCCAATCCAATTACTATTTATAGCCCAGCCGACCACGAAGGCCGATTCTGACTCCAATCCAATTCCTATGCATAGCCCAGCCGACCACAAAGGCCGATTCTGACTCCAATCCAATTCCTACTTACAGTCCGGCCGACCACAGGGGCCAATTCTGACTCTCACTAAGCTAAGTGTCTTCTTCATAGCCTAGCCGACAGTAAGGAACCAAACGGTACGTCTTCACAGCAAATCCGTCAGGTAAAACAAACAACAAGAAGATGAATGAGAAAAAGAAAGAAAGAAAGAAAAAAAAGAAGAAAAAACCGCACTGTACGGGGCCTCAAGAGTGTGATGGCAAAACCAGAGAAAACACACATTCCTGGGAATGTGTGTGTGTGTGTGTGTGTGTGTGTGTGTGTGTGTGTGTGTGTGTGTGTGTGTTGTCTTTGTTTGTGTGTGTGTGTGTGTGCGCGCGCGCGCGTACGCGCGTGTGTGCGCACACCAATGCGTGCGTGCGTGCGTGCGTGCATACATGCGCGTGCGCGTTCTGACGGAACAGCTAGCTATCTTACCGTTACACAGCCGAGAGAACGGAAGATACGGAAGACACTGAAGGGGATAGAAATGAGGGAGGGGAAGAGGGAGAAGAAGGGGCAGGGGCAGGGGTGAACAGGGCACGTCTAAATAGGATAAGCAGTAAGCTAAACTGGCGCCAGATGGGAACGTCTGAGAGAGAGAGAGAGAGAGAGAGAGAGAGAGAGAGAGAGAGAGAGAGAGAGAGAGAGGAGAATACAAGTCTTCTGTCGGCAGGAACAAGAAAACAAAATAAACCGACAATGTCAAGAAATAAACAAATCCTATCTATCTGCTAGACTCCATTGTTCCGTTTTGAACACAAAGGTTCTAAAATGTAGCCACATAATGTTCACTTGCCCGAGCATCCATCTCTCTCTCTCTCTCTCTCTCTCTCTCTCCTCTCTCTCTCTCTGTGTATTGTGTGTTGTGTGTGTGTGTTGTGTGTGTGTGTGTGTGAGTGTGTGCGCGCGCGCGCTCGCATACGTGAATTGAATAAGCGATAAATTCTTCAGTCTGAAACGCTTGACAAAGAGATGGATATCAAGTCCAAACAGAGAAAGATGAACAGACCTACACAGCAAACGTTGTTTGGAGCCTGACGTTTCTTTTTTGTACAAGGCAAGTCAGTTCCTTTGGAATGGGACCTGAAACGCAAGCCACGCATGGCAGATTGCATCCTCTTTTGGGAGAGACTGTTCACACAGTCAGGAGGATCGCACCCGATTTTCTGGATCCCCCCCCCCCCCCCCCCCCCCCCCCCGTATGTGTGGAAGTGCTTCTTATCAGCAGGTCATCACGGTTCAGTAGCAGCCCTGCCGACGTCCCAACTGACCGAAACAGCTATGCTTGCTGGTCTGGCTGACCTCCAATTTGGAGAAAGCCTTAAGGTAAAAACAGCACTCACTGGGAAAGAATGCAGGTCTATCTTTTATAGTGGTATGTTACTAGAGATGGACTTCCACGTTTGAAGCAGTGCTCCTCCAGAGAACACACACACACACACTACACACACGCGCGCGCGCACCACCACACCACACACACACATTCAAACACACCCGCACACCACACACACACACACACACACACACACACACACAGAAGAAGAGAGAGAGAGAGAGAGAGAGAGAGAGAGAGAGAGAGAGAGAGAGAGAGAGAGAAAGAAAGAAAGAAACACATCTAAATAAATAAATAGCAGAAGAAAGACCATTATTACATCAATTTCTTGTCGTTAGTATTAGCGCCAGCACTTGGGTGCGCGCGCACGCACGTACGCACGCACGTACGCATGCGCATGCACGCACACACACACACACAGGGAGGGAGAGAGAATGGAAAAAGAAGCGAAAGAGAGAGAGAGAGAGAGAGAGAGAGAGAGAGAGAGAGAGAGAGAGAGAGAGAGAATCAGTTGAGATTTTCAATCGCTTCAAACTGGCATATTGTCAAATTCAAGCGGTATGTCCTTTACCCAGCAACATGAGAGAGAGAGAGAGAGAGAGAGAGAGAGAGAGAGAGAGAGAGAGAGAGAGAGACAGACAGATAAAAACTGAGGAGAGAGAGAGAGAGAAACAGAGAGAGAGAGAGAGAGAGAGAGAGAGAGAGAGAGAGAGTCAGTTGAGATTTTCAATCGCTTCAAACTGGCATATTATTAATCGCTTCAAACTGGCATATTATTAAACTCAGGCGGTATATCCTTTACCCAACAGCATGAAAAGAGAGAGAGAGAGAGAGAGAGAGAGAGAGAGAGAGAGAGATTCCTGTCCAGCAAGAGACACTTCCAAGAGCTTCAAGCTGGCATACACAGAAGAAGCAGAAAATCCGTGACCCAACAGAAAGAATAGAAAAGAAAGAAAGAGGGGAATCTTGTGGAAAACCCAATCCGCGAAGAATATCGACCAATCACAGATCATTTCTGTTCAAATGTGCTAAGAGAACAACAAACAAATAACACATAAGCAGAGATTTCCTGTCTGATGTCTAATTCTTAAAAGTCATCATTTGTCTCGTTTGCATGTGATTATCAACAGAAGGAAGCAGAACCGGCGACTGGGTTCTTCTTCTTCTTCTTCTTTTTCATTCTGGTTTCATGGCTACACCTAGTCCTTTCAAAGGTGAAAAACCGACGGGCATAACAATCCTTGGAAAGCGGAGGACCGGGGTCCAAATAACACCGCACCGGAACCACCAGAACGACAACACATTCAGATGCACAGCCAAAATGCCAATGTTTATGTTCACTGCCGGCGGGATTCGAATTCATTACTCAAACCATAACTCGGAGCTCTATGTCTGGGCCAATCGGAAACTGTGTTCCTACAGCTTTTCTTCTTCTTTCTTTTTTTTTTTTTTTTTTTTACTAATGTTTATGTTGTGCAACACAATTCGTCGGGCAGAGTAAACATCGTGATTGGTCGATAATTATCGCGGGGTTTACCTGCAAACCCCGTACGCTTTGAAAGACACCAAAAAATGGACCATACCCTGAAGAAGAAGAAGAAGAAGAAGAAGAAGAAGAAGAAGAAGAAAGGAGGAGAAGGAGTAGGAGAAAGAAGAGGAAGAAAAAGATACTGCAGAGAAAAAAAACCCACACACAACAGTAATCATGATAATATTATTATTATTATTGATGATGATGATGATATAATAATAATAACAATTAATAATAATGATGATGATGATGATAATAATAATAATTATGATAATAATGATGATGATGATGATGATAATAATAATAATAATAATAATAAACCGCATTCAAACGACTCAAGTCCCAGGCAAAACTTTGAAAGCTGCCAGTCACAATGCATGCCGCGAACCCAAAACCCTTTCACAGGTAGGTAGGAGGAAGGGGCGGAAGGGGAGGAGGCAAGAGGGGGGCGGAGGGGACAGGGACCGACTTACGTTGGCAAAGGCCGCCGCCATTCCCAGCTGACAGAAGCCTTGCTTGTAAAACTGGTCGGTGAGCAGGTCCAGCCTATCCACGGCTTGTCAGGGACAACACACCACACACAGGGTAAACACACACAGCTTACACACCCTCCTCCTCCTCCTCCTCCAACTTCTCCTCCCCGTCCCTATCTCCTCCGCCCGATCTTTTAAATTACGGGGTTTTTGTTTGTTTGTTTGTTTTTTCCTTCTTTTTTTTTTTTTTTTTTTTAATCCCCAAAGTCATCTCTCTTGGCTTCAGTCCGACTTCACTTACTTTGTTTAATGCTTGGCACCGATTTCTCCTATTGTGCTTCAGATTTGTAACCATTCTCTTAAAAAAAAAATAAAATAAAAAATTTTTTAAAAAAAAGAAGAAGAAGGAGGAGGAGGAGGAAAAAACCTTTTGCGCTTCTGTAACTACCGAGTCAGATCCGGATGATGTTGTTGCACAAAGCTGGGAAAAAAAAAAACTGCTGGTGCCACAGGTATCCTAGCTCATAACGTGCGCTGTTGGTGTTAACGAGGTGAGGGGGCTTAGTAGGATGGGGGCAGGGGTTGTGGGGCGGGGGGAGACAGAAAGATATATTATTTTATTATTTTATAAGTCGCTGCAACGAATCTACTCGTGTAAAATGATAACAGAAGACATACGCTAGTCACCTTACATGATTATGATTCCCCCCCCCCCCCCCCCCCCCCCCCCCCCCCCCCCCACCTCACACACTAACAACTGCTTCCTGGTATTGCTAATTGCAATGCTGCTTCTGGGCATTGCTGTTATCTACATAAACACTAAAATCAATCAGCATTTTCCTTAATAAGCAGATGAATTAAGTCTGTGTTTAGCAATGAGACGGACTACCACACTCCATCTGAGCTTAGAAGACAGGAGAATGGAACGTTTTGTTATCCTGTTTGATGTCAAGAAAGATGGAATGGTTTGTTACCTTGTTTGATATGAAACCAACGTGTTGCGGTCAGGAACTTCAAATTATTCTAGGGTGATTTTCATGGTATTAAGCTCTCTCTCTCTCTCTCTCTCTCTCTCTCGGTTCAATACATAGGAGGAAAGGACAAGAGCAGCAATGATGAGAGGTCTGCTGGGAGAATCTGGGCGGCGTGATAGAAGGAGGAAGGGAGGGGGGAGGGGGGGGGGAAGAGAGAAAGGGATGTCTCAGACTGAAACCCCCTAGTTTGTTTTCATTCATGACTGAATGGATTCGGTAGGACACTTCAGAGCCTGATGTGGTGGGTCGGTTTTCTCCCCCCCCCCCCCCCCCCCTCCTCCCCCACTTCTAGCTCTCCGGTAGAAAACTATGTACCAGTCCGCCACTCGGCATTGACAGACGTACCACGTTGATTGCAGGGCAGCAGTCAGGGGTTGTTGCGTGAGGGCTGAGCAGGCAGACACCCCACCCAACACAGACCAGCCACACGTCATTTGCCCGCATACGTCATCTCCAACGACCATACACAGGAAGCAGGGCGGTGGAGGGGAAGGGGTAGTGGGTGACAACACTGTTTTACGGTACTCATTCTGTCTCTGTTTGAGGCAATAACACGCAGCGGACAGTGCGATCTCTGTGGCGGTTACATACAACCTGTTAAATTGTCATGGTCAAGACGAGGTTGGGAGAACATTTACTTTGCGTTAGAACATTCCAGAAACCTTGACAGGTTCGCAGCAAGGTGCTAACTGAATACTTTAGCAAGAGAAAAACTAACCTGGTCTTGACACATGGCAGCAAACCCCCCCCCCCCCCCCCCTTTTTTTTTTTTTTTTTTTCTTTTTCTTTTTGTTTTTTGGTTCAGAAACAAAGAAACAAAAATTATGTATCCTCGACGTGTTTCCAAACGGGAGAACAGAATTATATCAAAGGGAGATAAATACAATTCAGTCAAGTCCCTGACGGATCGAAGAGGGCGCTGCAGAATCGTGACTTACTTCGGAGAAGGAGGCAGCATAGCCGGCTTGGCAGAAGCCTTTCTTGTGATACTGGTCGCTGTACGGACTGTCGTCTACAGCTAGAGGGTCAAGGTGAAACGGAAAGGTAGGGTCCCCATGCAAAAAGATACACCACGTTCCCGCCGTGAGAGACCCAAACAACACATCTGCTAAACACGGCACTATGCACATCAAACCCAACATAAACCAAACCAAATCAAACCAAACCAAACCACCCAAGTCACAAGGTAAGCGTCCGTAATACTCATAGGCTATTTCCTTTTTCAGTATACCAAATTCAAAACGTAATCTCAATCAACGGCTTTCTTTTCAGAGCATGTTCAAATTCAACTGAAGACTCAAATTCAATGGTTGTTGGCGTTATTTACTGAGCTATTTTATTCTCAGTTTATATCGAGTTAAGCCGACATGTTCTTGGCGTCGCGTCCTTGCGACAACCGAAAGGGTCGGTTCATTTAATCAAGAACAAAACTTTTTTTCAATTAGACACGAGCTCTGTAAATAAAGAGAGCTGACGCCAAGAGACCAAGAGTCATGTATTTTACATCAGCATGGTAAAATCTGAGAAAAACAGCCGTTATAATTCAGTATACTGAAAAAAAAAAAATGACGAAACCCTGTCTGTGTATTAAACACCGCAAAATAATATCAATGCCAAACCAAAACAAGCATAATATACGTACAAGGTACAGGTGAGAATAAAATGAACAAAAAATCAGACTCTTCTATTAGTTGCTGCATACAGTCTAGTAACGCAAGCTGAAAGCGGTCCACGAATAGCCCGCAAACCGTGGAAATGGGGGGTCCTGGGAGCCGTTCTAACAGCCGAGAACGCTGACAACGTGTGCGAGCTTTGTGAGCATGATGCTTTTCACCACATCTTTTCTGTGAGCATCCGTACCACTCATTACTCCGGCTCCACCCAACACAACCTCGCCCTTGTATTTCTGGCGCAGTCTAGCTCTAGCAATCAGCATGGAGCAATTTTTTTTTTTTTTTTTTTTTTTTTGTTAAACGCCATGCAGCAGCTCAACAGAGACACACTTGTACTTCTGCGAGATCAGCTTTGGTGCCACAGAAAAAACTTTTTTTTTCGTTTGGTCGGTACAATTTGATGCCACAAGACTGAGCATTGGAGCATCAGAACGAACAGGTTTTGATGCCACAAGACTGAGCATTGGAGCATCAGAACGAACTGATTGTGATGCCACAAGACTGAGCATTGGAGCATCAGAACGAACTGATTTTGATGCCACAAGACTGAGCATTGGAGCATCAGAACGAACTGATTGTGATGCCACAAGACTGAGCATTGGAGCATCAGAACGAACTGATTTTGATGCCACAAGACTGAGCATTGGAGCATCAGAACGAACTGATTGTGATGCCACAAGACTGAGCATTGGAGCATCAGAACGAACTGATTGTGATGCCACAAGACTGAGCATTGGAGCATCAGAACGAAAGACTGAGCATTGGAGCATCAGAACAAACTGATTTTCGGTATCTGATACCAGCTTTATCTGAACTATCACATAATATTGTGTCAAGCATCACCACAAGGACACCAAAAGCTATTATCTCCAATGTTAAACAACGCCATGCCAAATAAGCAACATCTTTTCAATTTTTGTCATCATCGTTCAAGTCCATTCACGAGAGTTAATCTCGTAACACAATGAGGATCTGGCAAGTGTAGTCTTTTTCACTCCTGGGCAGAAACTCTTCTGATGTTCGTTTACTCTGTCGTTAAGCTCCATATTGTTTGTGTACGAACTTGTTTTTCACATCACACACGTTGCTAACATTATCGCCTGTTCGAACAGGCCACTGGACTGAAGGCTGTGGAAGTAAAGCAAAGTGAAGAGAAAGCAGTGACTGAAAACATGCGGAACTGCTGTGACGTCATTTTTGTGCTGTACGTCAGAGATGCGTTTCCCGCGCTTGGTATCCCAATGGCTTTAAGCCAGGGGGACAGGCGCACAGTATGCCTGGGAGCAGGAATGTTCAATGAGGATCAACCTGGAGCGAAACTGGTGAATTGGGAGATGAGATCTTTCTAATATACATTACTTCCGAAAGTTGTCTGGAAATTCTGATCTGACCCCGGAATGAAACCTTGGAGAATAGCACTAACATTTTGAACTCTGAATACCATGCCAACATGGCGAAAGCTGTTCTTGATGATCCAGCCTTCACTGTGCGAATATCATCAAGTGGAACTCTTTAAGTGTTCCTCACGGAATTACCAATGAGTTCAGTTTTCCAATCATAATTATTCTTGTCGGACTCGCATATACAGGTCTTACGATTAGGTACTTGTAAATTTTCAGTACAGAAAGAAATGTATTCAGATTTGAAACTTCTCGCACTGATAGAATGATGGTGAAACATGCCAATCATTGGATCTACCAGCGCTAAGAACTTGGTTACTTTCTAACACGCATATTCGAAATAAGCTCTAGGAGGAACCGTCAAACATGGACTTTTTTTTTCTTTGTGATGAAACAACTTTCAAAACTGATTCAACACACTTGTGCTACTATTGCAAATTTTCACACATGATTTTTTTTTTTTTTCTAAACAATTTTTTTTGCCACTCTCTTCCTGAAAAACGCAAACATTATCACTTTTTTCATAATTTTGAAACGCATCTCTGAATAAACAGCACAAAAGCGTTTACAAACTTCTAGCGCACGATTCCTAAAAGATGCAGTGTGATCTGAAAGCCAACACGTGAGTGTGAATGTGTATGTACGTATATGTGTGTGGGAGAATATGACGTGTCAGGCGCGCGAGCGTGCAAACCTGCGCATGTAAACAGCATAAATACAAAACATACTAAAACAAAAACAGCTTTTTTGAACTGTACGTTCTTGTGTTTTCTAATACAATTGTTACAATGCATACATGAACCGTGTACTAATTTCAAAACAAAACTAAAAAAAAAAAAAAAAAAAAAAGAAGAAGAAAGAAATGAAAATCCACTGGATACCAGAGCAGTAATTTGAATTTCCACATATGTTAAAGAATGACAAGCAGAAGCAAAGTTGTTAGCCTACGTAAAGTAAAATGCGACAACGGACCGTGCCCTCCAATGACGAAATGCACACCACACCAGGTCAGATTTCAAAGGCTGATTTCCTAGCGTTGATGATGCGACTCAATAACGTAATCACAGAAATACTCGCATTTAAACCAAACGCCCGGTCTTTACTGTTTATGTGCACATCAGAAAGTTCTATTCATGTTGTTTATAGCCCAGCCGATCGCGAGGGACCATACCAGGGCTGTCATCAACAAGTTAGGAGGAACATATTACTTTAAGTAAGTAACAGGAAATAGGTCTAAACCGTTCTCATATTAATCGGTTGTAGGGGAAACAAACAAACAAACAAAGTTAGAAAGGACTAGCGATCTACAACGTACACCAGAAGGCACTTACTCAGAGCAGAAGACAAAAGCAAACTAGCCATCTAACCGATGCAGCTTTAAGACCATACACTTTTAAATGAATACAGTACAAAAACAAAACAAAAGATAAATCCGAAAAAGAGGTTATCGCCACCAAACTAAAATAACTGAAAAAAGCGAAAACACAAGAACCACAAGCCCCAGAGTGAGACCTGGTTCAGCTCAAAATTAAAAAAAAAAAAAAAAAACCATGCTACAAAAACCGTTCACGGAATACGTGAGGGTGGAAGAGGAAGATGTGGACTGGAGGAGGGGGGGGGGGGGGAGTATGGTGGAGAAGCAAAGGGTTGGTAGTGGTAATAAGGGAATCGTCTATGATGTGAGGTGGTGGAGGCTGGAGGTGGTGATGGTGGCGCAGAGGGTGAACATCTCATCATTTCCTTCATGATGCCAAGCGAGGGGAGTCTGCTCCGTGATGGACTAGACTGTACGGCACACATGATGTTACACGTGTTCTTTCGCTGAACATGCTCTTGTTACGTGTTGGAACAGACTGTACGGCACACATGATGTTACCCGTGTTCTTTCGCTGAACATGCTCTTGTTACGTGTTGGAACAGACTGTACGGCACACATGATGTTACACGTGTTCTTTCGCTGAACATGCTCTTGTTACGTGTTGGAACAGACTGTACGGCACACAATACGGCGACATGACGGACGGAACATGCCCTATACAACAGGATATACAGTGACCTGGGGGACGTGGGGTTGTGAAGAAGCCGAAGGGGGGAGAATGGGAGACGAAGGTGGGAGAGGTGGGGGGGGGGGGATGTCTGGAAGGGAAGGTTGAGAGTTTCGCGATGTGTAAACGCCTCCTTTCTGGACAAGACTGTCCAAGCCGGGTCACTCTGGTCACGTGTCGATCACGCGTCTAACTCCCTCCCTCCAGCGTCTTTCAGAGCAGTCTCCCCCCCCCCCCCCCCCCCCCCCCCCTTAATCTCCCAGGACAGGAAGGACGGCCACCCGCTATGTAGCTCCACTGCAAGAAAACTTGTGCGGTGTGTTTAGCCCCACCAAAAACGATCAATCCCCCTCCTGACTTCTTTTTCCTACGCGTAGGCGAAACCCTGTGGGGCGGTATGAAATCTTTTCGGTCGTCTGTGTCCGTGGGAGGTGAAGAATGTGTGTGTGTGTGTGTGTGTGTGTGTGTGTGTGTGTGTGTGTGTGTGTGGAGAGAGAGAGAGAGAGAGAGAGAGAGAGAGAGAGAGAGAGGAGAGAGAGAGAGCGTGCGTGCGTGTGTGTGTGAGAGAGAGAAAAAAACTATAAACAAAATTTACAGCAATTTTAGAAGATTGTTTGAAGGGTCATTATCTCTGCAAGAGACTCCATTTTGAGGTCCTAAGTTCGTAACCTACAAAATGCCGAAGAAGAAAAAAAATCGTTTACCTCTATGTTTTACTTAAAACCGTTTTCTAACAAAGGGTGGTAGCGAAATCACAGACCAGGGAATTTATTGCATCCAAGGAGAGTGTGCTATCCACTAGGTCATGTACTCAATGGTCTACCCAAAGCCTCCATGCTCTTCTTTCCTTGGGCTACCATTCAGGCTGTTACCAGCCTGCTGAGTTCGCTGTGGGCCCGATCTGTCTGTGTGTCCAACGACAGCCCGTGGCACGATATGACTGATCGTTCAGTTGTACTGTGACTGCTCACAATATTGACACACACAACACAAATACTCCCTCCATGAAGGACTTGTCTTTTTTCAAAGCATTTTTATGTTCGTCTGTGTTTACTTCCTAGTGAAGACTCTGTCCCTTTAAAGACATGTCTTCTTTGGAACATTTTTCTGGAACATACTGTCTGTGTAACATTCACCTCAAAGTGAGATTCCATCCATTTAAAGACCTGTCTTTTTGGAACATTTTTCTTCTACCTTTGTCTGTTAAGCATTCACCTCCAAATGAGATTCCATCCTTTTAAAGACCTGACTTTTCTCGAACATTTGTCATTTACCTTTGTCTGTATAACACTGACCTCTAAATTCACCTTTGTCTGTATAACATTCACCTCAAAATGAGATTCCATCCTTTTCAAGACCTGTCTTTCCTCGAACACTTTTCCTCTACCTTTGTTCGGCATTCACCTCCAAATGAGATTCAATCCTTTTAAAAAAACCTGTCTTTCCTCGAACATTTTTCTTCGACCTTAGTGTAACATTTACCTCCCAGTGAGCTTCCCTCCCTCTAAAGACCTCTTTTACTAGATGGCTTCAACTTTGTTCTACATTTACTCCCCAATATAGAGTCCACCCCTTTAAAGACCCGCCTTTGTCTGCAATAATTATTTTCGACTTACTGTACTACTGTCATCCCTCCCGTTAAGATGTGTTTTTCTCTGCAATATGTTTCGCTTTTGTACTAGATTTACTTGCCAGTAAAGATTCCCTCCCTTTCGAGACCTCTGTGTAGCGGTTTTTTTTTTTTTCCTTGTCCATGTCAGATTTCTCGTTCTCTGAAGTGTCTTCTCCCTTAAAGACCCAGTCTTCAAGCAATTCTTTGGGTAAGAATGGAGAGATCGGAATGTTAAAAAAAAAAAAAAAAAAAAAAAAAAAATTTAAGAGTGCAACAATGTGAGTTCATTTGTGAACGGAAGATTCGTGTATTTCTGTCATTTTAAAGAAGCCGATGGTGGAGATGCCATTTTAACCCAACAGAATCAGAACAGAAAACCCTTTGTAGACGGAGCGTTTTGCTGTTTCTTTAGCTGTCACGTGCTGTCTTTGTTTCCTGTGAGTTGTGGCGATGTAGCCTGGTGGATAATGCCACCCGCCTAATTAACGAAAGCAACGCGGAGTCCAGTATGAACCGAGTTTTACTTCATTCCACGTTCTCCGCCAGACTATGTCTGGTCCGGCGTGCTAGTCTTTCTGGAGAGACAACGAGCCAGAAGTCCGTGTGCAGCATAAAGGCAGCAGGCACTCGCAGCATGGCTGTGGCAAGATGCACTGTATAACATTTAACCACATTTCTCTCCACGCTTTAGGCGGCATGTTCTTTCTATGGAGCTCCATCAAGAGTGCTTTCCAGAGAAATCTGTCCCGACAGTGATTATGGGCAGTCTTGGAACTGCCCCATGGAGGTGGGGGTGGGGTCCCGTGTGGTCGGTAAGCCTCTTGTCTGCATCTGTGTCAGGTGTTTGGGCACCGCGTGCAGTATCAGCAAGAAATGATGTGCCTGTAACTGATTCACTAGGGCTGCAGAATTTACCCCCCTTGTTTATATGCTACTGCTGACGTCAACAAACCGCTTCACTTAGGACTTCATTACTCCAAAATGTTCGTTCTATCCCTTTCGTTTTAAAGTCTCTCTGTATCTATGACTCCTTTGTTTCTTTGCCTTTTTTTTTTTCGCCTTAGTTCGGCCGGCTAGCAGCACAGCATGCGTCCTCACTGCGTTAGCAATGTTTCCATGTTCTGGCTTGTTTGACGGCTTTTGTTTTGCTGGTATTCTACGGTGTCTTGCCTGGATGCTGTTTACAGCTGATCATAATCGGCGTAATTTGCAGCTAATCATTACTGGCGTAATTTGGGGAAAGGCAATACCGAGACACTGTATGGGAAAGTAAGAGACCTTTCGATGTTGAGTGTATACTGAGTACTGCAGAGAGAGAGAGAGAGAGAGAGAGAGAAGACAGAAGAGACAGACAGACAGAGAAACAGAGACAGAGAGAGGTAAAAGGGATAGGGGGGGGGGGCGGCTGTGGAGGGGAGGAGAGGGAGTAAAGAGAGAGGGAATGAGTACTGTACCTAGATATCTATGTTGTTGATTACAGTTAATTTTAGACATAGTGTTCTTTTTATTTATCTATGAAGCACAATACCTTTTTTTTTTTTTTTTTTTTTTTTTGGGGGGGGGGGGGGGGGGGTAGTGGGGGACGGGAGTTGAGTTGACAGCCAATAAAATGGGCTATAATCTTTTGAGGAGACTAACCTTACAAATTCTTATCATTTTGAAATATCCAATGGAAAGCACGAAGCCATTATCAAAAACAATATAAATCCTTTTTTTTTTGTTTTGTTTCATTTTAATCAAAATAATCAAGACGTTGAAGGCGGGGAAAAACGTTCAGAGTTGCAAATGAAGGAATGCCAAACTTTCTTATTCAGCGCCATCAGATTAAAAAAAAAAAAAGAAACAAGGTTTCTTCCAGAGGGTTATGACAAAAGGTTTTTTTTTGTGCGGTAAAAATTTCAGGTCTAAATAAAGATAAAGAACAAAAAAATTGTTAATAAAAGGATCACTATCAAAACTGCAACGATTTTAGTCATAAAATAATAACACAAGCCCCACAGTTACTACTCTACATCCGCACTGCAACCAACCATCAATTAGTATAACAAAGAATATATAAGTCATTAGTTTCCTGAAATGAGTCGACAAAATATCCTCTTAATGTTGTACCCCATGGAAGACCATTCCGTATCAATTAAAACACAATCTGATTAGTGTCATTTTCGAATACTCAAAGTACTAAAAAAAAAAAACAAAAACAAAAAAAAAAAAAAAAAGATTCTGAAGCTTGCTGATAAATCATACTTTTTAAATGAACATTTTAAAGATAATTTGCAAGTAAGCTGTCATAAAAACTGGAATTTGAGTACACCATGACTACGGTTAAAGTTGCCTTAAGCATTATTCTACAGGTGCAAAAAGCAAAGACAAGCACGGATCAAAATGTGTCGACAATAGATAAAAAATAAATAAATAAATATAAGTAAGAGAATAGAACTTCACACACGATTGCTTTTCATGCTTAAGTCATGACATCACTGGTCCAAATCCAGTGAGAAGAACGGAACCTGCAAATATCAAGCTTTGGGATGCTGAACTGAAAGGCCAATGTTGGTATGGCATATTCCGGCGTGCACCGTAATACACAATCTGAAGTTCTGAAATACAATTTAAAATCATAAACTTGTCAAACACTGACGGGACCTGCAAATATGAAAAAAAAAAGTATATGAGGAATATAAATGTGCAGCAAACACAATTCGATGAAAGCAGTTGGACCTGTAAAAAAAAAAAAACAAAAAGACCAGAATGAGTAAAATCAAATTAAAGGTAAATCTTCAAAAGGAATTGGAAAATACGCATTCATGAGCAACACATTTTTGTCAACACTGTGACGATGATACATGCATCTCTCTCTCTCTCTCTCTCTCTCTCTCTCTCTCTCTCTCTCTCTTGTAGATCAGTCGGGTTTGGTTTTTTTTTTTTTTTCTTTTTTTTATATATGTTTGTTTTCAGTTTGTTAGTTTATATATCACTGGTCGAAATATGCGTTCCATAGATTGTGTTATATTTGTTACGCTTGACCTTTTTCTGTCCTGATCAGATTTCATCTTCTTCGTCCCTCTCTTCCATAAAACCATTTCTTCCCTTTCCGCACGCTTCAACTTATCTTCATCTTTCTGTTTCTTCCACAAAAAAAAGTGTTCACCTAGTCCAAACTCGTAACTTCCTCTCTCTGTATATCCTGTCTGGCCCACCGGAAACCGAGCAAACACTGCAAGTATCTTGCGACTACAACCACTCCAAACAAGTGTATTACATTAAACAGGATGGAAGCGTCTTCTTTTATTACAATAATGAGAGCGGTGCATTTTTTCCAAAACTTCTACCATCGCCTTTAATTTTAAATGTACTGGTGGCAGGAGAAGTACAAACAATACAAAAAATCTTACGCAAAATGGCAAATATTCGTCCTCTCAATACCCGGTTACCATCTAGCTACTATCTTCATTTTTATGTTCATCACCACTATCACTAACAATTACAAAAACAAAAAAGTGTGTGTGTGTGTGTGTGGGGGGTGTGTGTGTGTGTGTGTGGGTGTGTGTGTGTGTGCGCGCGCGCGCGCGCGCACGTGTTCTTTCTTTCATTTTTTTCAGCGCGCGCATGATTTCCACACCCATCAGCTTATAGCTTAACGGTCTGCAAGCGCAGCGGCTAGGCAGTAGAACACAAAGAGCACGTGAAACAAGAGGAACAATAGTGTGTTACCTCCTCGGCAGGGAGAGAACTCGGTGTATTCGGTGGTGGAGGCCACATTGACGTAGCACGTGCCCACTGGCTCCCGTTTGTCCAGTAGAGTGGAGAAGTACACGTAGCGCGGGGCACACGCCTGCCACAACACAGGGTGTCAGTTCCATTATTGACAAGCACAGAACAACCTGTCTATGACGACCTTGACAAGGGATCACAACAACAACAACAAACAATTGGAGTCTGAAAGAAGTCTTCACACGAAAGGAAGGTTTGACTTTTTGCTCTTGTAATGAAACAAAGGGCACATCATTTTTTTTTTTTTTTGCTATTTCATTCTTCTCTTCGCAAAGGGT
This sequence comes from Conus canariensis, assembly GCA_033310375.1. Taxonomy (NCBI): domain Eukaryota; kingdom Metazoa; phylum Mollusca; class Gastropoda; order Neogastropoda; family Conidae; genus Conus; species Conus canariensis. The sequence goes on along the minus strand of CM065716.1, from coordinate 67,786,765 downwards.
TTTAAAACTTTCCCATTCACAGTTTCCATAGTGACCGACAGAGCACACGCCACCACCCTCTCCCCCCCTCCCCCCGCCCCCTCACACATTTTTTCCAGTTTGAAACAGTTTGCTGCAAGAATGAAAATAGCAAGAATATAAACAGGCATACACTACTGACCCAAATAACCAAACTGACTTATATGAAACTTTTTTTTTAATTAAAGCAACAACAACAACAAATAAAATAAAAAAGATGAAAAGGGAAAAAGAAAGAAAGAAAGAAAGAAAAAAAAAGATCATAACAGGATATATTGGTGTCGACCCTCTGACAAATAATCTATCACTTACTACAAGCGGAAATAATGAAAATCGAGTTCGACAAAGCCGTACAAAAACAAGCTCTTGTTGTCTTGTTTTATTTGAGGGCGGTGACTTTCTTTCTACATTCCCTGAACACAAGGCGTGTTTCTGTAAACACTATCAACCATAGCTAACTTCAGTCTGGGGGAGTAACCTGTTCTTAAACCACAATCACACATGTTCCACGGATCAATGACACAAGCAAACGGTGGTGAAAAACTTAGAATTTGACACTAAACCATTTCTTCTAACTTGCTTATTTCTAAAAGTATGTGCATCAACAAACACACACACACACACACACACACACACACACACACACACACACACAGCGTCTTCGGTCCTTAAGCCGTCGGTAAACGGTTCAGATGAAAAAGCAAACCATATGCAAAATAAGAGTAAACCACCTTGCAACTTGCCTTTAGCATCAGAAAGTTACTATGAGATGATTTACGGTGACAGTAACGCACGCGCGAGAAAGTTACTATGAGATGATTTACGGTGAAAGTAGCGCACGAACAGTCTCGTAGCTGGGGGGGGGGGGGGGGGGGGGGGGGGGGGGGGGGGGGGGGGGGGGGGTGGGAACGAGCTAAGGTAAGGACGACCATAAGATTCCCACCACCATCGCCTGAACAACAGTACATTCTTGATTGATGACGACGGGGCATTACCAGATATACAGGAGAGTCGGGCCAAGGTTTATGAGAAACACTTGCCTGCTGAGTCTTACACTAAAGTGGAAAACACCATTCAGTGACAGGGCAGGTACAGACAAACACACACCAAGCAGAAACAATAACAGAGCAGATAGGAAGCGAGCTTGGGTGGTTCAAATAACAACAACAACCACAACCACAACAACAACAACAACACACACACACACACACCGTGTCGGCCTATATACAGGCACAGCAATACTCATGCACGGGGGTATAATGAGAGGAAAGATGGGGCGGGAGACGGAGGGGTAAAAGGGGAGGGATGGTGAGAGGAAGGGAGACAAAAACCGACACACAAGGACATAAAGAGAAAAGACGATGACAAAGAGAGGGGGGTGGAGAACGAAGAGGGGGCGGGGAGAGAGAGAGAGAGAGTAGTTTCACACAATAGTTTCATGTTGCAACGCTTCAATATCTTATGGATCTTCAGAACAATCGTACCCCCCCCCCCCCCCCCTTTTTTTTTTTTAAATGTCTATTTGTATAATACTTCCTTTTACTCAATGTTGTTGTGCGCGCGCGCGCACTTTTAAGACTGCAGCGTGCAGTACCTCTAAGGAGTAAGAAACGAAAAACAAAACAAGACAGAACACATACACACACAAAGAAAACAGTACGCCCTCTCTCTCTCTCTCTCTCTCTCTCTCTCTCTCTCTCTCTTGATTTCTGCCAGTCCTCAACCCTTCTCCTGTACTCCTTCCCGTCCTCCATATTCACGTCTCCCCAATTTCCCTCCACCATTCCCTTTTCATCCCCACCCCACCTTTGTTCCCAGGCGAGAGGTCATTCAGATGACAAAGCCGACAGCTATGCCACTCCATACACTAGTGACAACGTCAGTGTCCCCACCCACCTGGCGTCCCCCCCCCCCCTCCTTCCCCCCGCCTTCCCCCATACCACTGCCCCACCTCGCCTCCCCTCCCCAACCCCCTTGCGTCCATACACCCCGTCACAATGTAGTCAGTCCCCTCCCCAACCCCCTTGCGTCCATACACCCCGTCACAATGTAGTCAGTCTCTTAGTCC
>CM065716.1:67767179-67779679 GCA_033310375.1 Conus canariensis | reverse complement strand
GGGGGGGCCGGGGGGGGGGGGGGGGAGGAGACAGACAGACTGAGGGACAGACTTGGGGAGCACAGCTGCAGTGCGAAAGTGGGTTGGGTGGAACGGAGACAGACAGACAGACAGACCTACAGAGAAAAATGGGAGGACAAGGAGGGAGAAAAAGAGAAGAGGATACTGGAGTGGATGGAGAGGGTAATAGAAACAAACTAAATGACAGAGACAGACAGGCAAGTGGAAAGACAACAGTAAAGACGCGTACAAAGGAAGCATAGGCAGACAGGGACTGAGGTTGACAGAGACCGAACAATAAAGAGCAAAACAGACCAGCACACTGACGAAAAATCAGAAACACTGGCAAAATAATGGAAATAGCGATGATGACAAGACTATTACGCCATAGATCAGTGCAGCTGAACTATAAATTCAAAACAAGCGTAATTAAATCATCAAATCAAAAAAACGTTATCTAATAACTTGAAATTCAAGATGATTTTCTTTTTCAATTTTTTTTTGCTTGTCATATCTTTAATCAGTAACAGAAATTACCAGTTCACCAAAATGAATTAACGCTGGAATAAACCTGTTCCTTTGCAGAGAGTTTTCAAGTTGGGAGTGCTGGAGCGCTTTCCAGAAGGTTACAGACAGCGTTCATTGCTGGCCAAATGTACGGCTACAGTCACTAGCATGTCATAACGACAGTGATTCAGAGTAGCAGGTCTGTTTCCTAGGGCACAGGGGAGATAATCGTATTGTTGCGTGCGTCTAGGATACAAAAGCTCTCCCAGCGCAGGGAAACAGTACACTAACACATTGCATAATTGAGTGTCACATGATTTTGCATAATTGAGTGTTACATGATTTTGCACAAATTGAGTATCACGTCATTCTTTTTCAGGCAACGCCTACACTGATTTTGACGGAAGCAACAGCTGTCTTTGCATTGACTTTAAGAAAGGGACATCCACTTCTTTTGCATTAACAAATTAATCCATCGTCTTTTCACTCCCACCACTACAACCATTAACGACACGATCATCATCACCGTGATCCTCCTTGCAAACACCATCACAGTCATCAAGTTCCACTCACTTGATCGAGCTCTTGTTTCCAAATCGTCAAGCTCAAAGTGACAATGAAACTGGCTTCAAAAGTTCGTTTATCAGAAGAAACTTTCTCTTCATTTACTACTTTAAGAGAAGACACTTACGAAGACAGGCGGCGGGAAGAGGGATGATGAGAAGGATGGGGTGGGGGGGGTGGGGTGGGGGGTCTGAATAGGGGCGAGTACAGGGCAAGGGTGTGGAAGAGAAGGGTGTGGAAGAGAAGGGTGTGGAAGAGAAGGGTGTGGAAGAGAAGGGTGTGGAAGAGAAGGGTGTGGAAGAGAAGGGTGTGGGTGGCAATGGGGTGTGGTGATGGAATATTATTGTCAATCTGAATCTCTGCTGTGCTCAAATGCGACACATGAAACAGAACACAAACCGTTTAATACAGCAAATGGATTTCTGCAGTCAGCGTTCAGTTTCTCCAAATCATTGAACGATTGATTGATCGCTGTCTCGTCTTACCAATTTAGAGAGAGAGAGAGAGAGGGGGGGAGGGAGGGAGGGAGAGAGAGAGAGAGAGAGAGGGGGGGGGGCGCAATGCGCACTCTAACGAACACGCAAAACGATCCTCTCCCTTTCTCCCTTTCCCTCCTCCCCCATCCCTCCTCCATTCTCCTAACCATTCTTCTCTCTCTCTCTCTCTCTCTCTCTCTCTCTCTCTCTCTCTCTGGAATGGATTCAATTATTACACCACCACCCACACCAGTACAGTCTTTATAGCCCCCCCCCCCTCTCTCTCTCTCTCTCTCGCTCACACACACACACACGCGCGCGCGCGCGCGCGCGCGCAAGCGCACTGTGCGCCCTGTGTGAGCAAACTCGCACTCGTACTCTCACTAGAAGCACGGACTCACAAAAATGATCAAGTTATACAGGTCCCCGCCGCTTCATGATCAAGAGGCACAGTTACATTTACATCAGTCACAAGACAGTATATATATTCAGCGATCTAGAGTGTACATTCAGTCCATAAAATCAACGCAACCCCCTTGGCTCTGCGCCCTCAAAAGAAACAGGACAAAGGTATTTGACCTCAAAGTACTTAATATGCGGAATTGACTGTCACGAACACGTGAGGCTATACAGTGTTAATTAATCAGATAATAAAGGTTACTGGATACACAAGAAGAGAAAGACATTTTTTTTTAAAAAGAGAGGACATGAAAACAGACAAGATAGATGGACAGACAGATGGACAGACAGATGGACAGATAGATGGACAGATAGATGGACAGACAGATGGACAGACAGATGGACAGACAGATGGACAGACAGATGGACAGACAGATGGACAGACAGATGGACAGATAGATGGACAGACAGATGGACAGATAGATGGACAGACAGATGGACAGACAGATGGACAGACAGATGGACAGACAGATGGACAGACAGATGGACAGATAGATGGACAGACAGATGGACAGATAGATGGACAGATAGATGGACAGACAGATGGACAGACAGATGGACAGATAGATGGACAGACAGATGGACAGACAGATGGACAGACAGATGGACAGACAGATGGACAGACAGATGGACAGACAGATGGACAGATAGATGGACAGATAGATGGACAGACAGATGGACAGATAGATGGACAGACAGATGGACAGACATGGACAGACAGATGGACAGACAGATGGACAGATAGATGGACAGATAGATGGACAGATAGATGGACAGACAGATGGACAGATAGATGGACAGACAGATGGACAGACAGATGGACAGATAGATGGACAGATAGATGGACAGATAGATGGACAGACAGATGGACAGATAGATGGACAGATAGATGGACAGATAGATGGACAGATAGATGGACAGACCGAGAGACAGATAGATGGACAGACCGAGAGACAGATAGATGGACAGATAGATGGACAGATAGATGGACAGATAGATGGACAGACAGAGAGACAGACAAACAGATAGCTAGATAAGTAGATAGATAGATAGACAGATAGATAGACAGACAGACAGACAGATAGACAAACAGATTAGATTAGATTAGATTAGATTTGAGAGATACACATAGGTAGATTGCTTGGATAGATGAATAGATAAAAAGGTAGACAAATGCAAAGACAGATAAATGAACAAACAGACAGATAAATAGGTACACATAGACTGACAGGTAGGCTGACAGACAGACAGACTGATAGACAGACAGACAGCCACACAGATAGATAGATGATATTGATTGAATGATAGACAGACCGACAGACAGATAGATAGATAGAAAGATAGACAGACAGACAGACAGACAGACAGAGAGAGAGAGAGAGAGAGAGAGAGAGAGAGAGAGAGAGAGAGAGATCTGAGTAGATAGATAAATAGATAGATAGATTAAAAACGGAACAACGGTAGAATAAAGGAAGGACGGAAGAAGGCCAAGCAAATGAAAGTAGAAAAAGGAATGAAGGGGGTGGGGGAGATCACAGAAAGGTAGAAAGAATGAAGGAAGGAAGGAAAGAAGAAGAAGAAGATGATGATGATGATGACGATGATGATGGAGAAGGAGAAGAAGAAGAAGAAGAAGACGAAGAAGAAGAATAAGATGATGATGATGACGATGATGATGATGATGATGATGATGATGATGTAGAAGAAGAAGAAAAGAAGAAGAAGAAGACGACGAAGAAGAATAAGATGATGATGATGATGATGATGATGATGATGAAGAAAAGAAGAAGAAGAAAAACAAGAAAAAGAACAAGAACAACAACAAACAAGAAGAAGAAGAAGAATAGGAGAAAAAGAAGAAGAGAAATAAAAGCAGGAACGAATAAAGCGTTGAAAAACCAAACCAAACAGGAGCGTGGGAGACAAATGACACACACCAAGAAAGCACATAATAATAAAGCATTCACTGAGATCTTACGAACCATAACATAAACCGTAACCATAGACAGCGTCTGGTTCGGTGGAAAGTAAAAAGACAATGAACGTGACACACCAGAAGATTAAAAACACACACACACCACAACACACACACCACACACACACACACACACACACACACACCATAAAACTTTCACGCAAGAATCCTTTCTGTGTTACATTATCACCAAGGAGACGAGGAGGGAACCGGCGAATCTTTCACAACTGGAAGAATCTCATCCGAAAGGTTTATAAGGCAACATAGGAACCGTTTAACTTAATCCCCATAACCAACACGTAAACCATTCTATGCCCGCAGCCGTGGAATATCAAACGTCACGATGACACGTAACCTAGATACATGAGAGCGGAGGATGGGTGAGGGGAAAAAGGAAATACAGAGAGAAAGAAAGAAAGAACGAGAAAACAAGAGAGAGATTTTACTGAGGTCTGCAAACTCACAAGATATAGGATCGGCAACAACACGGTCAGGTCATTCATACGATTCCCAGTTCTTGTGATGTACTTTCAAAACAATCTCTCGTAACTTTGACAACGGCCCTCTGTCACGTGACAGGGTCACGTTTGACTGATGTTGCTAATTTCCATAACTCAATCAAATCTCATCATGCACTGTTTGTTTCCAAGATGTTATCTAACATTTAAATGATCTTTGCCAATAAATCGCCTCTTGGTAATCCACTTGGAATCCCCGGATAAAACAGCTCATCGGACTGCACTGAATATCAAGTCTCATTGGACAGAATCAATCACGTGATGCAAAAAAAAACAAAAAATGACCGTAAAAAAAAAGACTGATGACTTGTGCCATTAAATAAGATCAAGGTCAAAGCAATGCATTGTTCAAAATCATTTAGAAAATCCATGCCCACACTGAAAACTAAGAACCCCCATCATACTTTCTGCCCTGCTATCATCCTATTCTCCGCTGTTATCTTAATTTCCTTTTTTCTCATATGAGGTTAGCTGAACAGTACTCGGTCAGGTAGAGTTCATGAATCATCAACACTGTCAGTAATACAATTTTGGAGAAAGGATACACCTAATCGTTAAAACCAGTTTCTCAGCATGAACCAGGCTACAGTCAACAGGTCTGCTCAGGTTCACCAGATGTCTGAATTTCTCAACAACACAAATTAGACAAAACAGGTGGACGTAACATCCCCACTGTAAACCCAATCCTTGATGAAGTCCTTCAAGAAGCTCCTAAGTGTTTTAAGAAATTTTGGTGCAGAGTCGGCGTTACATCAATAGAATTAAAACAACAAATTAAAAGACAACTTTCAATCTGAGAGGATGGCGAGGGAAGGGGGGGGGGGGGGAGTATGGGGGGAATCCCTGACAGCGAGCACACGTGTATCAGAATCACTTTGCTCTTATCCCAACACTCCGCAACCTTCTCCTTCAACGCCTTCTGTTCTGGAGGGCCGCAACTCATGCCTTCTCAACGAGTAGACTGCTCATTGTATAACCACTGGGTTTGTACGCCGCCGTTTAGGCAATGCATGCTGGGATGTTTCGAGTTTCCAGACTCTAGCGGCAGCTGACATGGAGTTCACGTGCGTATTTGATTTTTCACGCGCTTACATAGGATCAAGGCTATGTATGTCAGGTCTGCCCATCTAGTTGACCTGGCAACCGGATTAAAAAAAAAAAAAAAAATTACCGTCGTTTTGCAACCACGTGGAGAATGGGTCTGGAAATCTCCCCCGCATTGTACAGCTTCATGATTCAATCACTAGCTGCTGCTCAGCCTGCTTCGCTGTGACAGTCGGAGTGAGAAAGTTTCGATCCATGAGCAAAGCGTCAGCTGCACATCAGGCCGGAAAGGACCTCCACAATGAGGAAGGCACTGAACGATTGCTACAGCGGAGTTCATCATGCCCTTAACCTTCGCTTGTTTTTGACGTCCTCCGCCTCATTAAATATTTCTCTTCCGCCTATAATCTAAAAAGTCATTACTGATTTTCGCGAATATTTCGAGCTGCTGTTTTCCTGTACGTTGAGAGTATATTCCAAGCATGGACAAAATACGCGCTGATTTGATTCGGTTTTGAAACGGACTTATTTCGGTTAGTCACATTTCTTGAATGCTTTGATGTGACTTGTTTATTGGGAGATGAACTTGCTTAAGGTAGCCTTTGCAAGATAGTCGGACAGCAGATCATAACATAGAATCGATCGCAAAAATGACGAGGGCAGCTCGTTTTGGTCGTGTTTTGATATTTTACATTTTGTATTTGGAAATGTAATATAGTGACAATTATGCCTGGGAACAAACAAACAAAGAAACGACAAACAAACAAAGAGACGACAAACAAACAAAAAAGAGCGATCACAACTGTACCTAAAGCTGCCCACCGAGAAAATGGCAATTCATGTCGTGTTGTGAGAAAAACCAAAAACAAGAATAATAATCATGATTATTAGAACAATATCACAATAACAATAACGAACCAAACCCACCATGCTGTGTTTGGAAGTAACACAACAGCTACGTTGACACAAGCAGACGAAGGTCTCTTGTACCTGTACTCTATCAGAAACAATTGATTAGTTCTACAAAAGACGGTGACCTTAATTAAGGCTATTCCCTGGGACAAGTCTTTGGTTCCACCAGGACGTTTCTCCCACACGTAGGGGAAGTCTTTTCTCACACTGAGCAACGCTCTGATCTCCCCTTATACACCCCAGTCCTACGACAACCCTCCGGCCTACCGCGTGGCCTGGCCCGTCAGACTGGCCGTCTGTATCAACATCAAGACCCCCGCTTATCAACAGTGACACTTCTCCGGCATCGATAGCCTCGTGCTTAAAACGCTTGGCTGCGTGGATAACGTGCTTGGGGTTGGCTGCAATGGAGGGGAGAGAAGGGAGAAAAACGTTTAACGTTGGGAGAGAAAAACAGACAGACACACCAAAAAGAAATCTCCGACTCCTTCGACAAGGCGTGCTTTGTGGGGTGAGCAGGATAAGATGTTGGGTAGAAGCTAGGTCTGCTTCTGCTATCAGCGAAGGTATGCGGGGCACGTAAAACAACTGTGGTTGGTGCGTCTCGCAGGGCTCCCTCTTTAACCCTTGCCTAATAGTTCCAGCCAGCATTTCCTGGTCGGTTATGTTTCCATGGTATCAATATTTTGTCTCCGAAATCACAGAGCTATGATACGCACACACGTACGCACACACAGGCAGGCAGGCATGTAAGCACGCATGAGAAAACACACACACACACACACACACACACACACACACACACACACACACACACACACACACACATTCACACACTGAGTCAGGCAAGCAAGCAGGCAGATGCGCACACACATACACACGTACACGTATAAACACACACACACACACACACACACACACACACTCTCTCTCTCTCTCTCTCTCTCTCTCTCTCTCTCTCTCTCTCTCAGAGATAAAACAAACCTAGCTAAGAGAGAGAGAGAGAGAGAGTGAGAGAGACAGAGACAAACAAACAGACAGACAGACGGACGGACGGACAGACAGACATGCAGGCAGAGAGAGAGAGAGAGAGAGAGAGAGAGAGGGGGGGGGGCGGGTATGGGAAGACAGACAGACATCATCACAGACAGAAACAGACACAGAGACGGACAGAATTTTACCACAACAAAATTTCCCCCAGGCTCATATAATACTGAAATCTTACGCATCACAACGAAACCAAACTTTCCTATATTTGCATCGCCTTCTTCTCTGCTACCGGTGCTATTAGAAGACCGGATCTCACTCGTGGATCATACATAACGCCAGCAGAGCTCTAGAATATTACATGTAGGTCACAGTCTTAACAAAACGATATCTTCGACTGCTAATCCGCTAAAATGTCACTGTGATACAACGCTGATTAATTATGATGAAACGTCACTGTGATATAACGTTGATTAATTATGATGACACGTCACTGTGATACAACGCTGATTAATTATGATGAAACGTCACTGTGATATAACGTTGATTAATTATGATGACACGTCACTGTGATATAACGTTGATTAATTATGATGAAACGTCACTGTGATAGAACGTTGATTAATTATGGTGATTATGCCGGTCCGGAGCTACGTCCCAAAACTGCGCAACAGATTTTTGGTTCCACAAAATTGTTGTGACAATGGAAGAGTGGTGGCAGGATAATTTACAACAACGTAACATTTTCACAAGGGCGTCGTTTTCGTCACATGTTAAGTGTCCAGATACAAGAACTTTTGCTCAAAGATCTGTCTCAACAACACTGTTTTCATTTGTTTTCATTCTAGCAATGCCAGACCTCCTGAACATTACCGATGTATAACAGACCTAGTGCGATGACAGTTTTCTGCAAATCTCAATTACAGGTAATTACAAGACCTACTTGATAACACCACCGTAGGACAGACTGTCCACGGTGACACTGTTTTCAGATAATTCCAGACCAGCGGAACATCAGGATTGCATAGAAGATTCACGGTTCTCCCAATGGAACTTTTTGCCGTCATTTTTTATTTCTTCTAGATAATGCCAGGTCTGCTGAACCAATCGACTATACAACAGGCTGGCCACAAGAATGTCGTTTTCACAAATGCTTTGCAAATGACGCTAGACTTGCACAACATTATGATCCAGATACAGACTTATCACAGTAAGAGTTTCCATCAATGCTTGATAGACCAATAGACACTAGACTTGTCAAACCTTTCAGTTAAACAGGAGATAAGGGGCCAGTCACAATGACAAGTACTTAACAATACTAGACTTATCAGACATTACAACTGCACAGTGTATAACAACAATACCAGACGTATCAGACATTACAACTGCACAGTGTATAACAACAATACTAGACGTATCAGACATTACAACTGCACAGTGTATAACAACAATACCAGACGTATCAGACATTACAACTGCACAGTGTATAACAACAATACCAGACGTATCAGACATTACAACTGCACAGTGTATAACAACAATACCAGATGTATCAGACATTACAACTGCACAGTGTATTACAGATCTATCACAACGACAGTTCCATCAGTGCCTTAAGGACTATTCAGACTTGCCAGACATAAAAACCATACGGTAAATAACAAATACGTCATGATAAGAATCTTCGCCAGTACTTTACGAACAATGCCAGAACAAGGATCATTATGATCAGACACACAATTTCGCTAGATAAGATTATACAGGAATTGCAGAACATGCGACTAAACAACACTTCATTATAGCACGTACTTTGTTGTTTTTTTTATCTAGTGTTTTGCAGAAAATGCTGAACCCGCCGACCGATTCAATTAAGCCGAAACAACAAAAAAGTCATTTTCCCTGGCGCTTTCACAAATAATGTCACACTCGCCTAACATTACAGGTCAACAACAAATTTAACACACTGACACGGTTTTCACCTGACCTTTAGAGGAAATGCCAGGCGAGCAGATCATTACTAAATCCGCTATCAATCATAAGGACATCGTTTTCAGCACTGCATTAAAACAGTTAATGCCAGGAGTGCAGAACGTACAGATGCTGCAGACCACAGCCATTACATCGAGGGAACCGCGACAAGACCAGCCTGTGAATTCCGACGGTTTTTCCTACCAATCGCCTGCAAGTTTACAGAACTGGGTCAATCATGCATTCCGCCTCACATTATTTAAACAGTCTAGATGACGATGATGTTGATGATGATGATGATGACGATGATGATGACGATGACGATGATGATGATGATGATTAAGGATCCACTTCATCTCTACAACAAACACGATCAAACTGTTGGCTTTCAGGGCCAAAGGATAAAACGGAAATCCTTGCTAATGTTTAGCAACTGTCCCTCAACACCACCCCACCCCCCTCCCTCCTTTCGCATTGAAAATAGTATGGTCCTCTTATTGGTTGGAGCAGTCGTCGCATGATTTTACTCTCAGACTGCGGGCGTGACCTGCGCGTGCCGTTGACAAAAGTGGGCCACAGACTTCCGGCGAAGCAGAGGACACTGGCACTGAGGAACGTCGGTTTGATTCCCGTTAGCACGGCGGGACAGGGAGCAATTCTGCTCCTGATTTGCTGCGCACTGCCGTTCTGTCTGTCACAGTACTGCCTACCAATTCATACTTTGAAAAAAAAAAATGAAAGAAAGAAAGAAAAGAAATTAAACAAAACGATTAATTTGACGACTGCGGATGGTTATCAGCATTCTTAAAAATCTCTCTCTCTCTCTCTCTCTCTCTCTCTCTCTCTCTCTCTCTCTCTCTCTCTCGCGTCAGCCCATGTTCTCTCTAGGGCCACAGACAAGAGGAAACTGACCACAATGACGCCATTTTCTCCTGAGCTCTGCACGGTGGCTCCAAACCACTGGTGAGACTTGTTCTCTGACTCCTTCTGCCCCATCCGGTCCCACAGGAGTTTGTTCCCTGGAATCACAGGCCAGGAAGAAAAGGATGAATAAAGGGATGAATGAATGAAGTAATGAACGAATGAACGAATGGGTTTTGTTCCCTGAAGACATAGAGAAGGAAAGAGACAATACACGAATGGATGAGAGAATGAATGAACGTGTGTTGAAGTTTACTTTCTCTCTTCTCTCTCTCTCTCTCTCTCTCTCTCTCTCTCTCTCTCTCTCTTGTCTGTATGTCTTGTCTGTATCATGTGTTGCGCTCTCTCTCTCTCTCTCTCTCGTCTGTATATCTTGTCTGTATCATGTCTCTCGCTCTATCTTGTCTCTCTCTCTCTCTCTCTCTCTCTCTCTCTCTCTCTCTCTCTCTCGTCTGTATATCTTGTCTGTATCATGTGTTGCGCTCTCTCTCTTTCTCTCTCTCTCTCAAACACTCACTCACACACACACACACACACACACACACACACACACACACACACACACACACACACACACACACAAACACGCGCGTGCGTATGTGGACACAAACATACACCGACAGACCACACACCACCATACACCACAGCAATACAGCACACCGCACAAAAACATCACACAACACATCACCTCTCCCCTACAGTGTTCTCCCTTTGTCAAGCTGTCATCGACGTCAAGAGAAGTTCAAAGGTAATTCATTTAAGGCAGACCGGGGATAACCATTCCACAGGAGTGGGATAGAGGGGCCTGCCCAACACTACACTCACCCCACCAGAATGGCAACAGATGAAGATGCGCAGCCAACTTGCTGAGCTTAATGTAGGATGCTAACGAGGGTTCGACCCCCACAACGTCTGACTGCGGCCACGGTGCTTGACCCCTGAGCCAGCCTGAGGCCCTTACGACAAGATTTAGGTCCTGTTCGTCTGAGCCACTTAGGGGCGAGAAGTCAAGAGTGCAGACCCAAGAGAATTAGGCGGCCAGTTGCAATCAAGTGACAGTCTTTTTCACAGCTAATTCCCGCTGACGCTTGACATACAACTGAACGTTTTCGGAGGCCATCCTCAAGATGGTCCTTGTGGAGGTGTCAGTGCGATATTTAACATCTCCGCTTATCCCAGTTTCCGGGGGGGGGGGGGGGGGGGGGGGTGGGGGGGGAGGTGGGGGGGGGTCCTGTCTGCTGACATGACGTTTTGTGGGTGTGTTGGATCTCAAGCCTGGCTGTCGCCCAAGTGTCCATTTTCAGTTTCAAGTGGTGTAGACACGCCACCATGAGGAGATAAGTGGATTCTCTGCGCATGTCAGGTCCCTCTGTATAGAAATCGCCCCCCCCCCTCCCCCTCCCTTCCCCTCCCTCTCCCCCGACAATGGCAGCAGGCCATCAGACAGTTCCGGATGTCAAGCACTGTCTGGGCTTTTCACGGATGACGGAAGTTCTGCAAGTAGTATGCGGAAGAGAGACTGCATTGCAACCACTGCTACCGCGGCCAGGGAGGGTGTGAGAACGACCGGACTGGGGAGGCGAGGCGAGGGGAGGGCGAGGAGGGGGGGGGGGAGCTTTAACGGCAGCCTGACACTAATACTGTGACAGTGGACAGAGAATGGTGTTGTGTTGCATTGTCGTACCACATGCAGGACTTCCTCTGTGTGGAATTCGTGCATCTTTACGTGAGGACAGGCACACGCTTCCCATATTAATTTCATTTCCTTTTTTTTTTTTTTCCTTCTGTCTCACGTTTTAGTTTACCTATCAAAGTCATTGTAACTCCGGCGGGGCCGGAACAGCTCAGTTGGTAGAGCGCCGGACTCGTAATCCAAGGGTTGCGGGTTCGAATCTCCGCCGGGCCGTTTCGGTTACAGGGGGATTTTTCCCTCGGAGTTAACATTAGTTCTGACTCCATTTCCCATACAGTCCTTCGAATGAGACTATAAACCGAGGTTCCGTGTGTGAACGCACGCATAACATCTTGCACACACGTAAAATCCCATCACCAATTTTCGGAAGAGAAGGCCAGTTTGGCCGTTGGTATGGATGACACGTTACACATAGCATGCACCTTCCCCGAAGATGGAGTATGGTTGCCTTAATGGCAGGATAAAAAACGGTCATA
>CM065716.1:67757179-67762179 GCA_033310375.1 Conus canariensis | reverse complement strand
GCAGACAGCTGCGGCTGTTGCTGCTGCCGTTGCTGCCAATTTCCCCTCTCTCCCACGTCATTCTGGCAGAACGAGTGTACCCGTTCCCGTGGAGTGACGGAATTCGTCTCGGGTGATGGCATAGTGCGTCGGTGATTCAGACGGGGTTGGGAGGGGGGGGGGGGGGGGGGGGCAGAGAATTTCCTGCCTGGGCTGACTAAACTGTGAGCTTCGTGTCCCTCCTCTCCCTGTCTGTGCCCCCATCTCCCCTCCCCTCCCCTCCCCCCCCCCCCCACCCCCACCCCACCACCCGACTGACCTCTTTCTCTCTTTTGCTTTGCCCCTACCACCCCACCCCCATTCTCCTTTTACAAATCTCTCTCTCTCTCTAACACACACACACACACACACACACCACACACCACACACACACACACACACACACACACACATTCTGTCTTTCCGACTGGTGCTTCCCTGCATGTGTTCTTCCAATCTTCCTGTTTTCGTTAGTGCTCACCCTCCCCCCCCCCCCCGCCTCCCCCGGTTCCCCCCCTCCCCCCGGTCCCCCCCCCCCCCCCCCCTCTATCCCCGTGCGAGCGGGCGCGCGCGAACACACGTGTGTGTGTGTGTGTGTGTGTGTGTGTGTGTGGTGGTGTGTGTGTGTGGTGTGTGTGTGTGTGTGGTGTGGTGTGTGAGTGGTGAGTGTGTTGTGTGAGTGGTGTGTGGTGGGGGGTGGGGGGGTGCGGGTGGGGGGGGGGGGGGTGAGCGTGTTGGAAAGAACGGAGGTGTGGTGGTGGTAGGTGCAAAGAAGTGATGTGGTGATGGGTGGAGTGGGGGTGCGGTGGCGCATGGGTGTGTGCGTTCTGTGTGTGTGTGTGTGTGTGTGTGTGTGTGTGTGGGGTGCGTGTGTGGTGTGTGGTGTGTGTGTGTGGTGTGTGTGTAGTCTAACCTGAAAGTGGGTTTACCAACTGACTGAAAACGCGGAAAGAGAGGTTTCATTTGTTGTTGTTGTTTCTGTTTTTGTTTTGTCATAAATTTACATTTTTCACAAAACCAATTTCATTTCTGAAACAATAAAGACCTAATTACTTGATTCAGACAGTAAAGTCAACATTTACTGGTAGATTTCCGGAAAAAAAAAAAGAGAAGTTATTTTTCAATGTTGAAAATAGTCTAAATGAAAGAAAGAAAGACAACAAAGCCACCGAACATTCTAATTCCATTTAAATGAAGAGAATAGGGTCAAAAACCGAATACATATTTATACAGTTTAGATTCTTCCCGTAAATAAAAGCATATTCCAAAATGCATTTGAACAGTTAATAAACCCATGTAGTCTGAGAGTGGTATACGTATGTACTGGAATGTCTAAACGCGCGCGCGTGTGTGTGTGTGTGTGTGTGTGTGTGTGTGTGTGTGTGTGTGTGTGTGTGTGAGAGAGAGAGAGAGAGAGAGAGAGAGAGAGAGAGAGAGAGAGAGAGAGAGAGAGAGAGAGCAAACTGAAAAGAAAGAAACAAAAAAGAAAGAAAGAAAGAAAGAAAGAAAGAAAGAAAACAAAACAACACAAAACAAGGAAACAAAAAGGGAAAGAAAGGCGGAGCCCCCCCCCATTCCCTCAGTGGAGTCGCCAGCGTGCTTGAGCAGTTGCTCAACTGGGCGAACGGGACCAGCTATTTTAGACCAACAATCAACACCCCCCCCCCCCCCTTCCACCCCCTTCCCCCAACCCTCCCCCCCAAAAAAAAACCTCCCCCCCCCCCACCCCCCCCCCCCCCCCACCCCTTCTTCTACCGCCCTCTCGCGCACGCTCTGGTCACGTTCCATTGCACTAGTAAGAAACGCTCTGCAATCGCAAAAGACCGCAGTTCGCGCCCAGTTTTCTTTTCCCGGTATATTTCTTTTCACGTTCTTATTTCTTTCCTCTTCTTTTTTTTTTTTTTTTTTCTTCAAACCAAAGAACTTTTTTTTTTTTTTTTTTTTTTCCTTCTTCGCTTCTAGTCCTTTCCTCGATTTTCCCTTCTTCACTTTCCCTTCTCCTTTATCATTATGGTTTTTTTTTTTTTTTTTTTTTTTTTTTTTTTTTTACTCCTGACTTATCCTTTACTTTTTCTTGTCTACCTCCTCACCCCGCCCGCCTTCATTTTTTTTTTTTTTGTTTTTTTTTGTTTTTTTATCTTGTTCTTCCCCTTCTCCTGTATATCTTCCTGCCCCCTCCCTTTTCCCACTCCTTCTTTCCTTCTCCTTCGAACTCTTTACGTGTTTTTTTGTTTTTTTTGTTTTTGTTTTTTTTTTGTTTTTTTCCCCCACTCCTTCTTTGGGCTTAGTGCTCTTTCTCATTTTTATGCTTCGACATCTTTACTTCTTCTTCCTCTCTGTGTTCATCCGTTCCTTTGGAGAGAACTCCTGTTTTTTTCCCCCTTGGACAATGGGCTCCAATCGTTTGGCGAATAATCCGCTCCCCCAGGGCACCTTTTCAACCGAGGCTGCGCATATGTGCAGGGTTATCATTATCTTTGCCCTACCCACCCACCCACCCCTCTCCCTGCCCGTCCCATCTCCTTCTCTACCGCTCTCTTCACCCTCCAAGTCCATCCCATCTCTACCCCTCTACCCTGCCATCTCCCTCCCTACCTATCTACCATCTCCCTCCCTCCCTTCTCATCTCCCTTCCTGTTCCTTGTAACTATTGTACACCCCCTTTCCTTCCCGTCTCTCTCCCTTTCTCTCTTATCTCCCTTCCTACCTCCCCATCTCCCCCCCCCCCCCTAATCCTTGTGTTCCCCCTACCTTCTCGTTTTCCTCCCTACCTCTCCCCTCTCCCTTTCCATCTCCCGCCCTAATCTTTGTAGATCCTCCCTACCTCTCCCCTCTCTCTCCCTGCCTCTCCCCTCTCCTTCCCTGCCTTACCATCTCACGCCCTACTCTTTGTAGATCCTCCCTACATTCCCATCTCCCGCCCTACTCTTTGTAGATCCTCCCTACATTCCCATCTCCCTCCCTGCCTTACCATCTCCCGCCCTACTCTTTGTAGATCCTCCCTACATTCCCATCTCCCTCCCTGCCTTACCATCTCCCGCCCTACTCTTTGTAGATCCTCCCTGCCTTCTCATCTCCCCGCCCTAACTCTTTTGTAGATCCTCCCTACATTCCATCTCCCTCCCTGCCTTACCATCTCCCGCCCTACTCTTTGTAGATCCTCCCTACATTCCCATCTCCCTCCCTGCCTTACCATCTCCCGCCCTACTCTTTGTAGATCCTCCCTGCCTCTCCCCTCTCCCTCCCTGCCTTCCCATCTCCTGCCCTACGCTTTGTAGATCCTCCCTGCCTTCTCATCTCCCGCCCTACTCTTTGTTGATCCTCCCTACATTCCCATCTCCCTCCCTGCCTTACCATCTCCCGCCCTACTCTTTGTAGATCCTCCCTGCCTCTCCCCTCTCCCTCCCTGCCTTCCATCTCCTGCCCTACTCTTTGTAGATCCTCCCTGCCTTCTCATCTCCCGCCCTACTCTTTGTAGATCCTCCCTACATTCCCATCTCCCTCCCTGCCTTACCATCTCCCGCCCTACTCTTTGTAGATCCTCCCTACCTCTCCCCTCTCCCTCCCTGCCTTCCCATCTCCCGCCCTACTCTTTGTAGATCCTCCCTGCCTTCTCATCTCCGCCCTACTCTTTGTAGATCCTCCCTGCTTCTCATCTCCCGCCCTACTCTTTGTAGATCCTTCCTGCCTTCTCATCTCCCGCCCTACTCTTTGTAGATCCTCCCTGCCTCTCCCCTCTCCCTCCCTGCCTTCCCATCTCCCGCCCTACTCTTTGTAGATCCTCCCTGCCTTCTCATCTCCCGCCCTACTCTTTGTAGATCCTCCTCTACCTCCCCTCTCTCCTCCCTGCCTTCCCATCTCCCGCCCTACTCTTTGTAGATCCTCCCTACCTCTCCCCTCTCCCTCCCTGCCTTACCATCTCCCGCCCTACTCTTTGTAGATCTCCTCCTGCCTCTCCCCTCTCCCTCCCTGCCTTACCATCTCCTGCCCTACTCTTTGTAGATCCTCCCTACATTCCCCTCTCCCTCCCTGCCTTCTCATCTCCCGCCCTACTCTTTGTAGATCCTCCCTACATTCCCATCTTCCTCCCTGCCTTACCATCTCCCGCCCTACTCTTTGTAGATCCTCCCTCCTCTCCCCTCTCCCTCCCTGCCTTCCCATCTCCTGCCCTACCTTTGTAGATCCTCCCTGCCTTCTCATCTCCCGCCCTACTCTTTGTAGATCCTCCCTACATTCCCATCTCCCTCCCTGCCTTACCATCTCCCGCCCTACTCTTTGTAGATCCTCCCTACCTCTCCCTCTCCCTCTCTGCCTTCCATCTCCGCCCTACTCTTTGTAATCCTTCCTGCCTTCTCATCTCCCGCCCTACTCTTTGTAGATCCTTCCCTACCTCTCCCTTCCCTCTGCCTTCCCATCTCCCGCCCTACTCTTTGTAGATCCTCCCTACATTCCATCTCCTCCCTGCCTTCCATCTCCCGCCCTACTCTTTGTAGATCCTCCCTACATTCCCATCTCCTCCCTGCCTTACCATCTCCCGCCCTACTCTTTGTAGATCCTCCCTCTCCCCTCCCTCCTGCCTTCCATCCGCTACTCTCCGCCCTACTCTTTGTAACCTCCCTACATTCCCTCCCTCCCTGCTTACCATCTCCCGCCCTACTCTTTGTAGATCCTCCCTACATTCCCATCTCCCTCCCTGCCTTACCATCTCCCGCCCTACTCTTTGTAGATCCTCCCTGCCTTCTCTCTCCCGCCCTACTCTGTAGATCCTCCTACCCCCTCCCTCCCTGCCTTCCCATCTCCCGCCCTACTCTTTGTAGATCCTCCCTGCCTTCTCATCTCCCGCCCTACTCTTTGTAGATCCCCCTACATTCCCTCTCCCTCCCTGCCTTACCATCTCCCGCCCTACTCTTTGTAGATCCTCCCTACTCTCCTCCCCTCATCTCCTGCCCTGACTCTTCGTAGTCTCCCCCTACATTCCCTCT